>JARFIW010000001.1:5886250-6530000 GCA_036346225.1 Platerodrilus igneus | reverse complement strand
AAGTCTTAAGAGTTTTCTTTTACTAAAAGCCATTTTCCATTTTATTACCTTGGGCTTGTTACAGTTACATAAGAATTCTCGATAGGTAATATAAAATCTACCACGATTCTTATTGTGGATTAAATTAAAATAAAATATATAACACTACACGTAACATCTTCACTATTTGTTTGCTGGAAAAGTAATTAGTAGCTGAGGAGACGTCAACGGAGCCATCAAGGAACCTGTCGATTTTGTTCTATGGGGTTACTTAAAAAGTAAAGTTCTCAACCCATTACTACCTACTTGAATATTTTAAAGCAAGTAATTAAAATTTTCAGTTTCAAGTTATAGATGAGAGGGAACAAGCACAAGGTATGCATTTACAAATGGTTGTTTGTCATAAATAAATATCTAAAACTTACTCTTTAATTTATCAGTAATTAAAACGAGTTTGAACTAATTATATTGTTTTATTTTCATGTATCAAACACGAAAAACATTCTGAGATACCGTTCAATTTTTGTGTCTAATTAATGTTGCTATAGGGTATACGAAATGTATAGAATAGATAAGGGATCAGAGGTTAAAATAAGCCAAACTTTTGCACCAATGATAATGAATGTAAATTCACTCAAATAACTGCATTTGATATTTCTTCATCATTGATAAGCATGAAACACTGTCCTTTTGACACAGTCTAAGTGTAGCAACCATCAATATGCAGAAGCTAATCTTTATCCTGGCATCCATCTTACTATTTAGTGTAAGTTACACGACTTAAAACCCCTGGAAACTATTATACTTTATTACAGGCAATAGTAGCATCTAAAAAGCGTGGTCAAAATGCAGCAGTCCATTTGGAAAAAATTAAAGCAGTTACGGGTGAAACGTATAAAGCAATTAATAAATTTGATGTTAGCGATAAACGCGCTCCAAGGGTATTATCGAGAATGGCTAATGAACTGTTTTTAAACAGTCAACTATCGTTTTATTACTTTAATGTTGCTGTGAGTAGTTTGGATTGGTTAAATTGAGTAATAAACTATACTTTTAGAAAACTCTAATCAAAGAACGTGACAAATTAATGAAGACATTTTTTACGATACCACGCAATGGAGTGCAATACGCGTATAATCTTCAGTTGAGTATTAATGGAGGAGCTAAAAAGATAAAGAAAATTCTTAGTGAAACCTACCAAGGTTATATGAGTTTTATACCTATTGCATTGGAAGTGTATTTGAAGTCTAAGAGTAAGTTTACAGCAGGTATTTCTTCCACAAAAACCAACACTTTTAAGCTGATTTTTAAAAAAAAACGCTTACTTTTTTGACGAAAATCTTGGTTATCTGGTTATCTCAACTACCAGTTGCAACCCCACAACGTGAAATATAATTTTTTAATCAGAAAACTCCATTCTTTGTAAACGGCTGAAACAAATTGTATTCTATGAAAAAGGTTTCTCTTAGGTCGATCGATATTAGCGGAGTGTGAGCAATTACATTACACTTTTTTATTTCAAGTTTTTAAGAGTTCAGTTAGGCAATCAACTTTACTAGTCCTTTTACTTAATTTAAGAGTACACATTTGATATGTTGTAACATTTCTATTCTGCAAATCGATTTATTTTGATTGTGCGAGTGGTTCTATTATTATTGGTGATGTTTAAGTTGCCTACGTTGCCTACGTTGCCTTTAAAATTGTTATTACTACACGTGCATTTTGAATGTGGTTTGGTTGTTGCTAACCAGTTTTGTAGATATAGACCGGGAGCCGGATGCAAATAAACCACGAGGACCGCATAGTATCAATTGATGTTATCTCATAAGAGGTCAAAGACTAATATTGTAGATGTTGCCATTCCATTTTATGGTCCAGTTACATTTTATTCCCTCCGTCCCAAAGATATGAAAGACATCGATTGAGCAGTTGCTAGGGAGTCATTTAATGAAAATTTTAGTGAAAATAGTTAGATTGTTAATGATAAAGATAACGATAAGTTCCTAAATAAAATAAAAACAATTGTTAATAGCAAACACATTTATTGTTAATAAATAAATGATTTAATAAGCAATAATCAAATTCGATAAAAACGAAAAAAATTCTATAGTAATATGCAAAATGAAGAAAAATCATTAATCAATTTTATTTTGGCAATCATTGTTTACATGCTTATTGATCTATTGCAATTGCAACACATTGTCCGACAGTTTGGTTTACATTTACAGGGCAGAATCAGAAACTCCAGCAACGATTGCTTTATCATTTGTTGTGGGCATAAATCACCATTTTGTACTTCGTAACCAAATAAAGTGAAATCAATCGGTTATAACTATGTTTGATGAGCATTTTCTCATAAGTATGTCAGTACTGTAACCCTTAAAAAATGTAAATACAAAGCATCGATGTATATATTACCTTTATAAAATTAAAACCGAAGTCTATATTTTGAAACATGCTTTTTGCCTATATTTTAGCACGTTACATTGTGCTTGGCACTATTAGCATATAAATGCTTATATCTACATTTAAATATAAAATTACTCTCTTTATTATATAATATATTTTCTATAAAAAATTATCTCGCACAATTCTGGATTATTAGTTTTAATCCACAAGTTCTTAATTTGTTACATAGTACAAATAATTATATCTATATGAAATTTTCCTATTGGTTATTTCTGAAGTGTTTATTCCAAAAGCACAACTGGTGTGGTTCTAATTCTGTATTATTGAGAATAATCGCTAGAGATCGTCCATCCCGAAAATGGCCGAAAATAATTTATTTGAAGTGTCAAATTTTCATTTTTCTTTTGATATCTGATTGCTTTTTTTTTAATTACAAGGAAGGCAAATCACTTTAAGAAGAACCCAACGTCATCATGCGCACAAAGCAAACATTGGTTAGGAACAGTTCATTATATGTAATTAGGGATGGCAGGATTCAGGTTTTAGTGGCATAGATTTTATGATCAACCAATCGGAAATTACCTTGTAAAAGTTTTAGATTTCATTTCTATTTATTTTTACTTGATACACAGACGGACAGTTTTAAACCGCCATCTAACTAATACAAAATATCTTGTATATAACAATTAACATTAATAAAACAATAAGTTACTCAACAGATGTGTTTGCAGAACACTAGAATGAGATAAAAACCACTTAAGTAGGCCATGGTATTCAATCATTTGCTTTATCGGATTTTATAACTCAACTACGCCACTGTTATTATATTTCTGCGCAATCTGGCATATGACGCTGGGTTCTTCTTAAAGTGATTTGCCTATATATTTAAACTTGTTCATAATATACAAAACTTTAAATTACAAACTACTAAATCCGTTCATAAAATAACAAATTTGCCTGCGCTTCAAGGACCTTTTGTTTAGGCACCTCTAACACATGGGAGTCACTAACATGATACCACTTTTCCAAAGGAATTTCAATGTTGGCTTTGTTAGTTTTACATGGCAAGGACGAAATATGTTTTTATTTGTATGTAGAAATTGGCAATTGTCACTGTTGTTTTCTAAAGGATATCTTATTTTTACAAATGCGTCATAATGACCACTGTGAATTGAGCCGCTATGTTGGACAACACCATATAGTGAATACAACACATTAGATTGACTAGAATTAAACGTTGCAATGTTTTCACGTTGTTTTGAGCAAAATGGCGCTAAATCTAGTAACATTGGAAAGGCAACATAGTTATTCGTTTTGGCTGAATGAAGTTTTAAGACCTTAAATCTCTTTAAATGTAAAATTAAAACTGTAAGTGGATTGAAAACTAGAACTTGCTTAATGACATTTGTATAAACAGTTTCATTATTAGATCTGCTATGTGTCTTTGTGCACACATCGCAGCTTACTTGGTTATTTCCGGTAAGTAACTCACTTGCCGTTCATTTAAACGAGATTGCAAAGAGCCTTCGCCTTCTTCACATTGGTATCTTAGAATACTGGTGCTTCCATCAGTCTCATTTATATTATAGTCTTTATTCATTTTCTTTTCTTGCTGAATATTAAAATCTCTAGAAGAACCATCCATGTCCTTATCGCCATTACAACGGCAAGATGTATCATCGTTTAGTAAAAGTGATTTTTCTAAATCCCCTTTCGTAGCAATATTTTTATTATTTAGAAAAGCCAAAGATGAGCCTATGCAGTCAAACAATTCATAAGTGTCATCGGAGTGTCTATTATTTCCACAAAATGTTTCATTAGATGATTCATTGTAATTTGTAGCAATTGATTTGATTGTGGGGCTGTAAACTACAATACCATAAGAGTCAGTTCCTTTAAAATTTTTCTCATGTTTTGATGTGTTTTCATCGATGTCTTCTAAATCAACCAGCGATTCATATTTTGAATTGCTCTCTTTAACTTCTTCAGCTCGACTAATATTAAATATTACACTATCTACTATCTGTTTGTAGTCTATTTGTTCTTTTCTATTTTTTTAGTTTTGTATTTTTCCTTCTTCATAAGACATTTTGATGATTTATTTTCTTCCAATTCTTCTGTTTTTTTAGGAATTTGTTTTTCCGTTATTGGTAAACTCAAATCATGAAAGACCTCATTTCGATATGAAATATGCATACATTCTTGACATTGTAATCTACTGACTAAGACACCTCGAAAAACTTGTTCAGAGAGAAATATCAATTCGGACTGATGTTCATAAAACTTTACAGTTTTCCTTTTATCACTTTCAAAAGATGATTTATCTGCTTTGCAACTAAGTTTCGATTTCTCTAGAATTACTGCTTGATGACTTCTCAAATTCTCATTGCGCACTGCTTCTAACAAATTCCGTAGTAATTCATGTGCATCATACTGCCGGCCTTCAGCAAATTGTGGCATACTTTGTTTGAGTTTTGAAAATAGCATGCTAGGATTGTATGCTTCTGGTCTATTACTATGTAATTCTTTTAGCGTTTGTACTAAAATATTTGTTAGGGGTCGCTGTTCTTCTGAAGTTTCTTCAAATGAATCTAACATCAATGAATCTTTATTGTATGGATCTAACCTGTCACGATGTTGCTTGAAATATTGGTGAGATTCTAATGTTTCACGAAGTAATTTTAATAAATATGGTGTTTGCCCAAGACATTGCATAACTGAATTGAAAAAGCAAGTATTGCCTAAATTAGTTAAACCACGTATCATTGAACAGTTCAATTTCTTTATACTCTCTGGCATGTTATAAATTACATTATTCATTTTTGAAGGTTGATCAATAGTTTTGTAATACGGAAGATTGCAAACATTTTCTTCGTCAAAGTTTAAATTACTTTCCATGACTGGATTATTGGATGTTAAGATAAAATGATTTTTCAAAATAGAAGCCGTATGTGTGTAATTTGAATGACTTTGGGAAAATGTAATTTTATTATTTTTAAATGGAGATATGAAAAACTCCTCTAATTGTTGTAAAGAGGGAAGCGTTCTCAAGATTGAAGCAGCATTACCCCTTTGGATTGCAATGCTTATCCTTTGAAAAAGAAACATTGTAGCTCGGTTGTCATATGTTGATTCGAAAATCCTCTTACCTATGTCTTTCAGAAATTCAATTGCTTGCAATCCGAATACACCAAGTGTTTCAACTGCGACGGGGTAAAAAATGTAATTGTCTGATAAATTTTTATATTTTCGGATCTTTAAAGATTCCGCAGCAACAGCTGCTGCGTCTGGTGTTAAAGCGCATGAATTTATATGCGATTTGGCTAGAGTATCGGTACACGTAAAATCCCATACAACTGGTTTGCCGAATTTCCACGGAATCATAGTAATTCCATCGAGTCTCTTCCCGTCGTCGCGAAAAATACTACATATTAGGTTCTAAGATAGCTGAAATGCCTGCGGTAACTAGAGCACGTTTGATAATGTCGTTTACCATTTTGTGTCTAGGTTGACACCCTGCGCTGAAACGGCAACTTAATCCATGAGTTCCTTTTTCGTTAACTGGCGAACCGCATATACATGTGTGTGCGATACATAATTGAGCTCCTAATCGTAATCCAACAGCTATTCTGAACGTTTCATTGTCTAATAGGGAACCTAACGAAGCTACTGGCAAAACCGATAACCAAGCTCCACTGTGTTTCGTAGTTATTGCTTGAATGCGAGCTTTATCAGTTAATGTTAGAGCTGATTCCAGCAAGTTATTGGAAACAATGTCGAGCATTGGTTTATCCCATTCATTCTGGGAGGATTTGTTGTGCTTAATCGATGATTGTTGCACAGTTGACATCCACAGATTTTCGCCTTCAAAATAAGTTGCATCAAAGCTGAATTGTTGTCCTGGCAAAATTTCGCTCATTAAGGACATAGATGCGTTAAAAGATGATAGAAAAGCGGGTAGGGATAAAGAATTTGCCAAACGTATTCCTAATCCCCCTCTATTTATTGGAAGAGTTGCCTGAGACCATTGAGTTTCCTCCAACTTAATGTTAGTAATTGCTTCGATTGTGACCCGTATTGTACTGTCGAAAATTTGTAGAAACTCGGGACTTTGCCATGTTGGGCAGCATCTGAGGAGGAACATAAGCTTGGGAATAGCCAAACAATTTTTTAACAAACAATAACTTATATGTGATGGTAAATGTAGGGTTTGTAAACGGGTGGATATTAATTTTAAAGAAACGATTTTTTCGTTTAGGCAATAGTCCATTGATTCTGAGCATAGAGGGGCTCTCAATAAAATCCATTTATTCTTTTTTGTTATCGAAATTCCGGGTGCCAAGGATTGGAAATGTTTAATTAATCTTTCGTCATGATGGTTTAAAAGTAACTCGCATTTTTCGAAATTAAGTTCTAAACCTAAATCTCTTGACATTGATATTATGCTTTCGAGGGCATTGCTAACTGATGTTATCTCTCCACCAACAGAGCCATCATCTAGGTACCAACTATTAAAATCTGTATCAAAGGATTTAGTTAGTTCGTGATTGGCCATACAGAATAAAGGAGGACCTAGAGGATCTCCTTGCTGTACGCCTCGTTCAGAGTGTATAACTTTATTGCCAAAACTCAAGTAACTGTATTGTAGGTAGCATTGGCAAATTAAAGGGTATATAGAAGGTGTGTATTTCTGAACGTAATCTAAAAGAATTGAACGATTGATTGTGTTAAATGCATTTTTAAAATCTATTTTTAGGAGGACTTTATTGGTGGAGGATGATATAGAATTTAGGTATAAACGGGCAGTGTGTGCAACTATTTCACAACCACCAGGTGTTCCGAAACCAAATTGAGTAGGTCTAAACAAATTTCCTAAGCTGTCTTTGATCTTTGTACATGCTATTTTGGCAACTAAACGACGAAAAACATTTCCTACTGCGATTGGTCTAGTGTATCTCTTGTGATCGGTAAGGTGTGAGACATTTGCTAATGAGAAAAAAATTTAAAACTGATCGATGATAGATGCAAAAGTTTAAATATGTTTTGCTTCTTACAATAGACTGTTTTTTTTGTTTTTACTTTAACTTACGAAAGTAAAACCATGTCTTATAATTAATTGAAGGTGTTGTATAATTTATATAATACTATTTAATAATACTATACAAGAATAACATAAGAATTAATACAAAAAAAAATTTTTATGGATATTTGCAGGCCACTCATTGAACGAGTGACAGCTTTTGTATTGCCTTAATCTCTTCTCTCCCTTAACATTAATCACAGATATAAATACAAAGACTAATCAGCAACCTACAATTTCGCATTAAAATATATACTCCAACAAAAATACAAATCTGTGGACTAAATCTTATGACCACAATATCAAAAAAGCTATGTGAGAACAGTTGATGTTTCCAAAAAAAAACTAGCATTATGGACAACAAAATCTTCCCACAAATAGAACGGAGTGAAATCTATATAAATAGTGTGAATTTAATCTAAATGGAATGCCAAACTGCATCAAATTCAAAGAAGACCTAAGGAATGAATATATCGAAAGAATAGATTACATGCTACAGTAGAAATTAAATTCCAGAAACCTTTTAAAAGTGTCAACATTTTTGCAACTTCTATAAGTAACCACGTTTCATCATAAAATGCACGAACATAGACCTAGAAAACGGTATTCTTACTTTATAAGAATTAAAAACATAGTGTTTGTTGAACAGAATATTTACACTCAAATGCAGTTTGGGTTTTTTATGAAATGTGGCGATTGAAGTAAAATTTAATTTTAAAATGATTTTTTGCCACATCAAAGCAAAATACTCCGAAAGACTATGTGTTGACTCGTGATAAGGATTAATATATTGTCCCCAGAATATTAAGCATTTCAATTTCAACAGATGTACTATTCTTATTATTCACATAAAAAGTACATGGAATAAACATAAGTAAAACCAAGACCACATGAGTATAGAAAGTACCGGATAAAAAGTTGATCCAAAATAAAATCCCCCAAATAAATTTTATTTTAAAAAAGGAAATAAAAAGCTGCATATTATACATAATGGCAACGTAGTGCAACCTATTTGAAGTCTGTGCAATATAACTCCATGATCCGTTGTATATGTACTGTGTCTGTAAAGTATGCAACATAATCAATATATCTATAATATTTTAGTCAATTTTAATTACATTGCATTTTGTACAAAGAAGTTTTAGTATATAAGAAACTAGATTTTATCTGAATTGTTGTCACAGTAACCCAAAATGACACAAACTTATTTTAGATGAACATTCCAATATATTTTATGGTAGTTATAATTTGAATTTTATTTAAAAATGTTGTTAATAATTCCCCATTTCTATCTGCATTACTTTTTGGAACTAGGTATGGCGTATTACTAGCATTGAAAGTACAAAACAGATGAGATAATATTTACATTAACAGGTACCATTTTAACAAACAAAGGTATAAGTAATGGTCTTGCATAAAAACCTCTCATTGACAGATTACGTTGCTCTTCAAAGTAATGGAATCTACATGTCGACTAATTTATCATAGACACAAAACTGCACTAGAAATACATCCACAAGGTATTAATTTAATTATTGGTATTGGATTGTGTATCTCGCGTGTCTTCGTAGCACTGGATCAGAATTACATCCATATAGCCATGGCAATTCATCATATTCCTCTAATACAAAAATACTTGCTGTAAATACATAGTAATTTTTAATGTAAATACTTTATAGTAATTTGTGAGTGTAAACCTAACTTGATTTGTCACTACCAACTAAAATACTTCTATTTATGTAATAAGTACATAAAGTTGGTTTTCATAAGCGAGTCCTATAGTTTATTTGCCGAGCGAACTAAGCTAATAAATATAGGATCAGCTCATAAAGCCTGTTTATGAACAAATTATATATATATATATATATATATATATATATATATATATATATATAAGCTTTGTTCGAGTTGGTTCATATACTTAAATATTTTGACAATAATTTTTAACGATTAAAATTGTATTATTGTTGACATTTGTATGAAGAAAATTATGTCATTTATAAGAAATAGAGCTGAAGAACAATGAAACAAGAACCACCGAATATGCAGTTTTGGCCTATGAATATACTGACTCGGCTTCTTATGAGTTATCCAGTTTATGAACTAAATATACAATGCTACATACTACCATCCACCTAATGAATGAATGGATATAAACAAATTTTTTATTATACCGTACTTGAAGAGAAAAGAAGAAGATTTCAAAGCCAAAAAATTTGTTATTTTATGTAAAGCAAATGTTCAATCTTTATTATCCGGTACTGAAGATGCATTGCATTTGCTAAACAAGATTTGCAATTAATGAAGTAGTCTGTCTTAGAAATTAAGAAATTTCCGTATTCCAAACTAATGAATTTTGACATTTGTGGTGCCTGTCGGTGTCAAGAACTTACAGGCATTACTTGCAACAAATGTGAAAAAATACGAAACACACTTAGTTGTCAAGATCATCAATACAAAGATAGGAGTTTTGTTATTTTACCAGGAGCCGGTTTTGATCTGGATATTATTTCTCGTGGACTTATTTTTTATCAATTGTTGTAATAAACAATGCACTCTACAACCAGTTCTAACTCACAAAATTGGAAGGGTGCTTAGTGCTGTAGCAAGCTCTTTAAAATTGTCTAATACAAACAGTTACTGGCATTGCTTTTGAAATTTGTTAGTAAATTCTGGAGGTTGTATGACCGACATTATGCCACATGAGAGAACGGCACTTGGCCAGTGTTGCTGAATGATATGTTGAACAATTGGAAAACACAAAACTTGAAATTGCTAAGAAATATTAGATCAAACAGGAGGAGCTGTTGGAATAAGCACAGACAGTTTAAGAATCTAATGAGAAGATTCCATTAAGGCAACGAAAGAGTTCACTTATTTAGAAAATAATGTAAATTGTGTATGCAATATTAATTTCACTCCTTCTAATAATTAATGTTCAAATTATGAATTACATATGTAGTTCAATTTGTTTGATAATTAATAAAATTTTGACATTGTTTTGATGTTTTAAATTATTTGTTGTTGAATTTAACGGGCAAACTTTTTATTTTATCATTATGGACTAGTCCGTAAGGAGTCAATTTACGGTCGCTAAACTGTTGCATAAAACAGGTTTTACAATCGAATCGTACATAAATGATTATTCCGAAACTGCTTGTTAATTTCATTAAAAGTTGGAAAGCTAGTATTATTTTAATAAAAACCTATCAGGCAACATTGTTGAAAAGAAAATTCAATTTTTTTGTATTTCAATAATAACCGCTTTTAAGTAAATACACTTTTCCCATACATCTTGCATAAAATTAGGCCTAAAATGAGGTATTTGCAATTAGCTTGGTTTTTGTGACGGGATGACATGGTCTATGTGCTTTATAACAATAAAAGCTAACACAAGTTGTCCTACCTCTAAGTATCTAGTTTTGGACGCTCTATACATTTTAACTTGCTTTTCCCGATTTTGTTGTACGGTCTGTGATAGGTTTGGTCTGATTAGATTGTCTTGATCTCAGGTTCCTATTTAACATAAGCCTCGCTGGTGTTTCATTAGTAGTTAAATGCACGGAATTCCTATATGCTAATAGAACATTGCATAATGCTAGCTCTATACGGTCTCCACTTAATATTGCAAATTTTAGTCTCCTTTTTACCGAATTTTCGGCCTGGCCATTAGTAGCCGAATGATAGGACAGACTATAAGAGTATGTTTTACACCATTTGATTTGAAATGTATAAAAAGTAAGATGTATCTGTAAACAAACTCTTGTGAAAATAATAAGAGCCATTGACAAATACAAAACGGGCTGGTAGTTATAAAGGCCATTAACAAAACATTAGCTTTATTACTTCATAGGGGAGGAAACATCCACTGACCAATGGTTTCAGCTTGTTAGCCTCATCAGAGTGGAATAGTTCCCAAGAACCCTATGAAGTAATCGAAGCTATTATAATGATATAATTTCGAAACAATCACTGTACTATGGCAAAAGTAAATAAAACCGCCATCAGGTGATAAAACACCAACACTACTAAAGTGTGGAAGTACAGAATTGAACCGAAATTACATAATAAATTTTATAAATGACGTGAAACCGTTCAGGGATAAACCTGAGAAACCCGAAAGGTCGAAGGGGGAGATTGCTTATCTGGCACTGTTGGCCATTTTTGATTTGAACTTCTACCTTGCCTCATGTGCTTACCTGGTATGTAAATTTTCTAATCATAAATCCTAAATTAACATTTAAATATAATTTTAGATGTTTAGTATGAAGGATAAAGAAGTCGTTTATTCGTTTAACCCATCAAATAATTATACAGATCGTAAGTTATTAATAGATAAATTTTCCTTTGCACCTCGTGTTAAATTTTCACTTTTGTAACGCAACTGAATTTTCTAGGGTGCTCCGGTTACCTATGCTCCGGTTACCTATGTTCCGATTACCTGTGTTTTGGTTACCGATGTTACGGCGACTTGTTCTCTCATTCCGATTTCTACATGGAAAAGTTGCTCGTGCATTCGCACAACCAGATGATGTAAAATGAATACTCTCAAGCACAAGAATTTTATACTTCGTTTCCTTCTACTTTACATATTGCCGCTCAGTTATATCTTATTGAAAAATATCTACAAGTTTAATTTATGGAACAAAAGTCTGTTAAAGACAACATTTGAAGTCGACCACATGCTGTTTTGTACCTACACTAGGAGATCCACCAATGCAGGATGTCTCAGTTTCCTGGATATGAAGGATTCCTATAAATTAAGTAACTATTAGTATTAGTTCAGTTACGGATACTACAGGTATGAGATTAAAACTTTTACCTTATCGTTTTTCTGTTAAAATAAAGAGGCCTAACCTCTATTTAAATTTGTCTTTGTCACTACAAATATTTTGTTTTGATTATTAATTACATTTTACTTACCTTAAATGATTTCAAATATAATTCTCTAATACATAACCTAAAAATATGTAAACATTCGGAACTTCATGAAGCTTCTTATGGTAAAAAGGTTTATTACTTGAACTTTCATTTCTTGTGCATTTGTTACATGACATTATTACAATTATGATCACTTTTTGATTTACTCTCGCATTAAGTTAAATTTTGAGTTTTTAAACAGAGATTATTCATTTTGATTTCTCTATAGAAATTTTCCCGTGTACGTTTATTAAATAAATGAATTATATCATGTTAAAATATATAGCGATGTCTACAATGTTAATGACACAAGCGTATATCTTATACATGCCTTTGGAAATTGTAATAACTGAGTATTAATATACATATTTAGTCAAATTTCTCTTATCGTGTTTTAACTTTTGTTTCTCTAAGTTATTTTACAGTTGTGTAAACAAGTGTCTTGATATTTAAATTTTAACATTCAGATATTCTCTAAACATTTCTCTTACCCTGTGATTTCAAATCTCATGCAGCCTCCGCAACCTTAAAGGTCGATGCAAGCTGTGCCAAAGTATTTCTTATACTTCGTTGTGCAATTACTCTTTATATAACATCGAAAAAAAAGTAAAGAGCAATTTTGTGAAATTAATTTATACGGAAGTTCATCGGCAGTTAAACTTTTTTTTGAAAAATGATACGTACTAACCGTTTTCAATTCCTTTAATTGTTTAGCACTTAGATGTAGGTTTCCCAAATATTCAAAATCGTCTTGTACAAAATCCAACGATGCAATTTTTAAACACTGGTTTCTTCTTGCATACCCTACTAGTTGTATCGCAACCGTTTGCGTGTCCCATCGCCTCTAATATTCATACTTTATCTAATATGCTTGTTTTTAAATGTTTGCCTATATAAACTGGTATAAATTATAGGCGTTTATTGACTTCTTTGCGCAACTGCGTTTAAAAAGAAATTTCATTTCACTGTTATTTTTTTCAAATATGTTGAATTTGTATTTGTTTTTAAGCTTAAAAATGGTTTAAATGTTCTAAAAGTGATTGGATTGCTTCCGCAATTATTTATTTTCGTGAATGTAGTGAATTTATTATTGAATGCGCTTTCTTTGATAATTGTAGCTTGTTATTGATTTTATACAGGGTGATTTGTATTCGCTTTTTGCATAATAAATGAATTATGTACATTTTATGTGTAAAAGTTTGGTTTTCGTGAGTTTTATTATATTTACATAAAGTTTTCCTTCCTTGTAACCTTATATGACCTTAAATAACCTTATTCTTATAGCAATATATATATATATATATATATATATATATTGTAGTGGTTTTAAAAGGTTAAATTTAATTATAAACAAAGCAATTTGAAACACCCTGTATAGGGGAAACAACCAGAATTTACGTGCGAAATTTATTTCATTTAGTTTATTTTAAAGGAACAAATATTACCATAATTTTACAAGTAGTGAATAAAATTTAAATAGGTTCGTAAAGAAAATAAATTTTAGTAGCCAATACAAATTATTAATTAATTTAATAGAGTTTAATTAAACGGGTCATTACGTCTAATACGCATAAGAGCATGAAAAATCAATAAGTCCAAGGCGAATAGCTTTGGTTGTAACAAACAAATATATCGGTTGGGTTGAAATACCATGAAAAGAAGCTCCTAGAAATGTTATTTAAAGCGTCGGTTAATTAAACACCTGCATGTTTTCTAAATGTCAGGTTTCCCTTATTTGTATAGATAACAAGCAAGTTTCAAAGAATATTGGTTAAACGACAGTCAAAAAGCACGTATTCAGTCCACAGTCCACATGGAGTAAATTTGAAACGCGGACGGTAATATCGATTCTCTACCACTCAAACAAGGTTAGAAGGAAACATATAATATGCATAAGAAAGGGACAGCGTTAATGTAGGCGGGATTTTTAAGACGTCAATGCATATACTATTGGTCGATATAGTTAGTTGTACATCAGACAAACACGGGAATATGGAATGTTAATTTTTCTGGAAATATCGTAACGACGCGCTAAATTTCGGAGATTTCGAAAACGGTTGAAACAAAATTTAAGGAAGTGTTATTTTAAATTTGATTTTTCACGGGAAGAGCGGCCTAGAGGTGGCATTTGGAATCATATAAATACACAAAGAGAATTAGCATAGCTCTCTCTTTTAACTTCGATCTCTTAGTATTTTCACCGCTTCAGAATACGAGTTTGTAAGTATACATATTTTTAAATTAAATAGTACAGTATTGGCCTCATTATTTGATACGCGAATAAGTGACGAGTCTAAATTGAGGTGCAACATATATCTTAAACAAGCTCATGAAGTGACGTGAAGTAATGTAAATTAAATTAAATTAAACTAAAGTACGCAATTGTGAAAGAGGTGTGATTGATTTGGATTTGGATGCACCGTAAAGGCAGTGCAAACAGCACAACCTAAATGGGGTTCATCTATAAATAGCTAGAAGTGCCAGCAGAGCAGAGCGAAACAACTGAACGGCATCGTCTACGGAGTGGAAATCTTCAAGAAATTCCAGGTAACGCTTTAAAATTGTTGTTGTTATAAACTATGAAACTAGGAAAATTGTGTGACGTGGGAGAGTGAATTTTGAAGGTATTGTGCATTATTTTGCGTATTGAAAATAATATGTCTAACTAACTTTATTATGGTATTTAAATAAAAATCTAAAGGTGTATATAAAGCTTATTAACGTTCCATCGGGAATTTAAAATTTTTATTGTTACGAGTACATGGGTTTGTTTTTTTTGTTTGTTGTAAGAGTATGCGAAGTACAAAAGCATACATTATTCATAATTAACTGGGTTGTCATGAGCTCACCATACTCCAGAGTATACAAATTTAAAATAAATTATAAAGAAGGAATCAGAAATAATGTATTATTCAGGGCCCATTTACTCCGGGTATATTCAATGTGTTTGATATTTTAAATTAAAATCCAGGACAGTACAAAAATAAGATTTATTGAGGTGTAACTTGATCTCTGAAATGTGGATAATCTTGAATTTTATGTGTAAATAGTGGAAAAATAAATATTGTTTGATGGTTGTATTATTTTGTGGTTTTATTGAGAGTGTGCGTGAACAATACAGAGTATAATAGTGAATCTAGATATCCAAGAGGAGGCCCAACGGAGCTAGCCTGGGAACTGAAGAAGAATTAAAGTGATGAAGAGAGGAATCTGGGTAAGAGATTATTTTTGTTAAAATTTTTTCTATTGTGTGAAATTTATGACGATTTTTGGAAAATAAATAAAATTTTTGAATATTTTTGAATGTGAGGCTCGATTAAGAGAGGTACACGGCAATATATATATATATATATATATATATATATATTGTGTGTGTGTGTATTACTTAGGTCATAAAAAGGCATTAGCAAGCTCAAATTTGTATTTATTGCAAATTAGACAGTGTATAAATAGGTCACGAGAAGTTTGAGCCATTTTTAAACAAAATCGGTTAGTATTTGACAAATTACCAGTAAATATTAGGGTTAGTTGAATATGGCATGAAATTCGATTGTAAATATTAATTCTTAATAAGTTAGGAAACATAATTTGAAGCGCATAATTGCATAAATGCATGTAAAACGTAAATTACGGTAAGCATAATTAAGATTTGTTTTAATATTCTTTAGTATAAATGGTGTAAATAATAAAAGCTTTCAGGTTTATAGCATATTTAAAGCGACGGTTGTTATTCGAGTTGTACGTGTTATAAATTCTAAAAATGTTGAAGTCGTAGACAGATAACGAACACAAAATCCCGTCAATAAATAATGTTGGAAAATATAATGAGGGACAAAACACAAGTGCAGATAGCACGTACGAAAACAATATCGATTTACAGAGAAAAACTATAGTTTGCATGCTTTAATAAAGGAAGGAGCATAACAAATGTGCGATAGGGATGTTGGAAATTGATGTGGGGGTGGCTTTTGGAGCTGATATAAGCCCGTAGGAGGTGGTGAATGACTCTCTTCTTTCTTGTCTTTAACTACGATCGCCTACCTAACTACTTAGCAAAGTGATTGAGTGAACTTTTGGTTAAATTATCACCAGTGAGTGCTCTAATATCTTTGGTTATGCTGTAAATAATCAAAATTATAAAGCAAGTAAGTACAATTTTAGTACTGAGCGTTTGAAGGCGGCGTATGTACTCCGAGTACCAAGCGAATGTACGGATGGACCAGCAAGTGTACGAGAGCATGGTAGTACCGTGCACTTGTGTGAAATAATTTAATTAGAAACAGTGTGTTTCTGATGGTGAGAGGCTACCTGAAGACAGTATTTGAACGTGCAGTCGAAAAGGAGAATCACGTTGGAGATGGTGTCCATGTAAAGAACCTAGAGACAGTATTTGAACGTGTCCATGTCTAGAGCACTTGAGACAAAAATCCAGGTAACTCTACTCATAAAACTTTTGTCTGTTTTGTTGATGATTTTGTGTATTTATCATGTTATAAAGACATTTAATTGATGAGTCAATTTCAAAAAGACTAAATGAAAATTTTATGTAATAATTTGATTATATCACTCGAAGGTGGAAGCTTTAATTGTTGTAAAAGGTAAAGGGGTTTTAGGAAATTGCTGTGCCGTTGTTAGCACATAGATAAAAAGAGGTTTACTATGAGCTCGTATTTGACCTGGGGTATAAAGTAAAAGTTGAAAATAAGCCCAGTTACTTTGTTTCAGGATTGATGTAGTATGATTTTAAATTTATTTTCTTTAAACTGAGATATTATTTACCCCAAGTAATAAAAGGTTTTAGAGCTTGAAATGCATGAGGGATATAAATTGAATTTATACGTAACAAATAGAAAATGTTAATAAATATTGATGTACTTTTGGCAGTCAGCGTTATTTTTAGTAGGATAGGGTTTTCAGGGAACGAGTGAACAGCCGTGGCGAATATCTCTGAGGAAGCTGGAGGTTTTGGCGTCCGAGTGAAAAGCATCTTCAGAGGATATTGTTGTTAGATAGTATTAATTGTAAGTCTAGGTAGTGGGGCTTCAATTTTAGGTAGGTGGAAAATTTTGCAACTACATTAAAAAATTTTGGGGAGTTTCCGAAGGGAAGATACGTAGCATTTTAGCATCATATGTTGTGGGGCAGCGGATTTTAGGGCTTCCCAAGCGTGGGGCTTCAAATAAGAGATTGGGCCCAAATTTGTGGGGCATGAAGTAGAGACGTTACTACGTAAACTACACAGTGATTCCATATGATTTGCGTTTTAGTTTAATTTTAATACTCGTGATCTAATGTTGAAGGCCTAACCTTATTTTATCACAAACTTTTTTAATTCATCTGTTGATTGAAATGAAAGCATGATGGTTGTGGTGTAGGTTTGAATTTGGCATTAAAAAGAAGTGAAAGGTTAGCTATGGATAACATTACATTTTGGGAAAATCCATGCAAAAACTGACTTTTTGTACTGACGCCTACAGCTTATCTACCTAAACGGTATTTCAGTTACTAACGACTACTTGCAGTACCGACAACATAGAGCTTCACCTTACACACTGAAGCGTCCACGAATTCCAACGATTCTTGATGAGTGCACTGGGTTTTGTTCAAGGATGCCTAATAACGCATCCGGACCTAGAGCTTTCTCTTCAACATTGGAGCGTCCACGAACTGCAACAATTCTCTATGAGTGTACTGGGCATTATTCAAAGATGCTTAACAACGCATCCGGACAAGCAATGCCGCTTCCATTCTGTTAATTTTCTTAACGGAAGTACTTAATTAGTATCAACTAATCACAAAATATACACATTGAGAACATAATTTTGTTACGTTTTAAAAATGTTTCACAAATTATTTTACTTGATAATTAATTTTGGGGATTATATATATATATATATATATATATATATATATATATTACTCATATTTAGACCAGGGTAGAAAATTAATGAATTACATAAAATAATTTTAATCACCGTGTATAAGGAATTTTATTAGATAATACGCTTTATTAAAACACCGTGGAGAATAAAAATTCATTCGTTTCAGTAAAAATAAGAGATTTAAATCATGTACAAGACGCTTTATATCAAAAGAAACAGTATTAACAAGCTCTACGTGTAATGTATTTATTCCGAGGAAAGAAACAAATGGAAATTACGTGCAAAATTTATATTAATTAACCCTATTTTAAGTAACCGGTATTAAACAAAGTGTACACATAATAATTAATATTTAACTTGTATTCGCTAAAAATGAAAGGATAGAAGTCAATTTTAATTGGAGTTAATTAAACCATTATTAATAATAAGCATAAAAGTTTGTGAAAATCCAAGATTAAAATACCACGGAATAAGGCTCTGAGAATTAATAGTATGTTTGAACACCTGCGTAGTTTAAAAAGCTCATTCGGCGTAAATTTTGCAGATAATTAATGGTTCAAAGAATCTTGGAGAAACCATCGCATAATAGTTACGAGAAATGCTAAAGGTGGGATATTTCACACTCCACATGGACTAAAATAATCGATAATAAAGAATATCAATTTGCATCAATAAGAACAGGTTAGATAGAGACAGATAATATGCACAAGACCGAGACACATATAGTAAAGGCGTGATTTAAGCAACGTCACGAGGGTCACAATTGGTTGAAAATAGGATGCAAATATCAGAGGTAGAAACAACGATTTCTGTATAAAAGTCAATTAGTTATTTCCAGACGTTGCTGCCGTGTTGAAATTTCTGAGATTTAACTGGGGCGAGTACAAAATTCGTAAATACCGACGCGCGAGCTACGGAATGGGAACATAGCAAGCGAAATTCTTTAGAATTGTCCATTTTGGGGACTCGACCGACAGACGGGCTAACTTCTATATATACCCAGGTGAATATGAACAAGCTCTCTTACATCCGCGACTTGATTCAATACGTTAAACAGTGCATTTTAGTTTGATAGAATAATTTAAAGTTTGCTCGTATATTTTGGTGATTTAAAACAGTTTGTTATTTACTTGCTAGCATGAATGTACTTGAGTGCATTTAGATACAAGGTAATAAAATTTAGTATCACTGTACCAATTAGCAAAATTTACAACGACAAATGAATACACCAAAAGTAGGCAGTTTTGGCGTATATTGGTGAAAGAAGTATGAATTTCTTTGCTATTTTTCGGAGGTGTTAATGATTAAATGGTTCATAAATGTGTCTGGATCCACAAAACAAGGGTCAGATATACACAGATGAGTTCCGGAAAAGCCCAGAAACAACTTTAAATAAATGGTGATGGAGAAAATTTGAAAAGCGTTGAGAATCAGAAGCCGTAAATATAATCCAGTTGGAATGGTGTGATTAACAAAAGGGACGATGTACATTGAAGCTACGAGTGCAGTAACCTTCAGGTAATTTATACTATTTTGTTTGCACTTTGATATTTTTGTGTGTGTTGAATAACTTTATAATTGATTTACTTTAAATGGACATTAGTGAAATTGTACTAACCATAAAATTTTAATTTTAAGATGAAATTTGCTTGTTTAAGTAGAAAGGGGTATTTAGTATTGATGTTCGGGATTATGATGAAAATTTGGGTATGTCTTTGAGCTCAATTAGACGAACCTGGTTAATTAACGTAAAGGGGTGGTAATGCTCCCTTTGTACTCAGACTCCGGTCTGCATATATTGTTATATTAATTAGTAGGCATCCTACAAGGACTTTAATTCTGGATGCACATTAAATGATAATAAAATTAATCTTGAAATTTTTTTTGAAAACTGAATTTTATGCTGAAATTTAATTTGAAAATTTAATGTATTCTGAATATTGATGTAAATAGAGTTAACGTTGATGTTTGTGGTAGGAATGTGTTTTTTTTTATGAATGAGGATGAAGGTTTAACTAGAGGAGCAGCCGAGGCGATTAACAGAAGAAAGTCAATGGACCAACACAGTTAAGGAAATGAATAGCTTTTTGTAGGATTCACGGCATTCTTTGACGCCCAATTCGTGAGGCTCGATTCGAAAAGCGTAGTTCACGGATTGTGTAGGTTTCACAGCATATCTTGGCGACCCAAAAGTGAGGCTCGAGTTCCAAATAAAATTTTTGTGATTTTATTCCAGGAAACTGGCGATCTGAGAAAGAGAGTTTCTGTGTGTGTATAAATTTAAGAGTATTTTGAGAGTGTGTGTGAGAGGGATTAGAACGTATGCAGAGAAAAGAGTGGTTAAGGAGTCAAGGAGTGGAAATTGGAAGTGACGATAGTGCATTGTGTGAAAAAAATACGAAAATGGAAGAAGCTGGAGGCAGTAGAGATCAGTCGAGGACGGAATCAGGGGATCAAGGAAACGAGATGATAATGAGAATGCTAGAGAGGATGAGCGATGAATCGAATAGAGCAAGGGAAGAATCGAATAAGAAATTTGACCAATTAAATCAGGAATTAGGGGATAAAATAGAGCAATCGACGAAAGAATTTACAGAATTTAAAATAGTCTTACCATGAAAATGGGGAAGTAGAAAATAGGGTTGAAAAAATGAGCGTGATATTACAGGTCTTCGACAGGAAATGGGACATTTAAGGTCCGAAGTACGCAGTTTTTGTGAAGAAGAGATTAATATAAAAATGACTGAAGTAACGGACTCATGTAGAGATCAGTTAGGCAGGGTAGAACGCGAAGTTAGTAGTATCAAATACAACATGTCGAATTTAACGGGGGATGGTCCCAGATTTTATACAGGTGGAGGATCATTGGACCAACACATGAAGTTTTATGGCGATAACAGGGTAAATCCACAAATTTTTATTAATAGTGTAAGAAATCTAGTGGGAAATTTATTTGACGAACAGACTAAACTGAATACGATAAAGGCTTTATTAAAGGACAATGCGGAAGCATGGTACAATTTAGTAGGACAGGACATTGAAACATACACGGACTTTGAAGACAGATTTTTAAAGCACTACTGGAGTGACCACAGACAAGACCAGGTACGAGACGACTTAATCACAGGGAAGTTTAAGGGAGAATTTTCAGGAAGTAGGGAGCAATATGCTATACGCAAGTATAGCATAGCAAAGCAACTGAACCCACCACTGACGGACCGACAAATTATTAAGTATTTATCACGACACTTCGAGGTAGACATAAGACAACACGTAGCACTACAGAACATAGTGGACAGAGAAATGTTTCTAGAATACCTGCAGAGGTACGACGACGTAAGTAGTGGACGACCTCGGGATAACAGGGAAAGACAGATCAACACAGTTAGGTTTGACAATAGACGGGACAACTACGCTAGACGGGGGAATAGTTACGGATACCAGCGACAGAATTGGGAACAGAGACGACCATACGTTAGGAGTAATAGTTTAGGAAGGGGACCTGCACCGAGACCGGGACCTACCAGAATGAATAGTTCACCAGACATGAGCGGGACTGCTAATACAGACACGGAACGAGTGGAAACGCCTAGGACATACGCTGAGGTGACGGCTAGACCAGGACCGAGTAGGGAAAACAGACCTGGACAGGATTTTTAGAACGCGACAGACCACTAGATTTCAGTGTAAATGTATATGAACATCCACGTGAATTTTTCAAAATTGAGGAGGAAGTAGAGCCAGAAACTAAGGAAAAATTATGTTTGCCAATTATTAATATAGAAATTTTTGAGAATAGTGTAGAAGTATTACTTGATACAGGGGCAGAGGCGAGTTTAATATCGGAGGAATTCGTCAACAAAATTAGGGATAAGGTTTGTGATAGAATTATGCCTATAAAGCGTAGCCATTTAGTAGCTCCAAATAAAAAGAAGTTTGCTGTAGTAAATAGTGTTGTGGTGCTTAGGATAGATATAGGAGGTTTAAGCTGTGAACAGGAGTTTGTAATTGTACCTGGACTGAAGTTTCAGAGCATTTTAGGTGTTGACTGTATGATGAAGTTAGGGGTTTTGATAGATATGGAAAGGAAGGTAGTAAGGATTAAAGATAGGGTAGTGCCATGGAAGGGCAGTTATGAAGTCACAGAGGATGACACGGGGTTGAATATTAATGTAGTAGAGGTAGAGGATGATGAAGTAAAACAGATCAACACAATAAGATGTCCAGAGGATAGGCGAGTAGAGGTTCAAGCTTTATTACAAAAACATGCAGAATTAGTGGGGGGTAGAAGCAAGCACAGCGTTAGGCTATGAGCACATATTGGAAGTGGATAATTCAGAACCGTTCAACGCAAAGGTTTATCCAATTCCAGCAGCATATCGGGAGCAGGTGAAGGCAGAATTAAATAAAATGTTGGAAGATGGCATAATAGAGGTATCAAACACTCATTTCATAAAT
Source organism: Platerodrilus igneus (assembly GCA_036346225.1). Classification (NCBI taxonomy): domain Eukaryota; kingdom Metazoa; phylum Arthropoda; class Insecta; order Coleoptera; family Lycidae; genus Platerodrilus; species Platerodrilus igneus. The sequence goes on along the minus strand of JARFIW010000001.1, from coordinate 6,507,272 downwards.
CCGTTGGTGGTAGTTAAGAAAAAGGATGATAACATTCGTTTATGTTTAGATGCACGAAAAATTAATCAACGGACCAAACCGCAATTCCATTGTCCACCATCCATGGACACACTTTTGACGAGATTAAGTGGCAAGTTTATTTTTAGTAAATTAGATTTAAGGAATTCATTCTGGCGGATTCCATTACACAAGCATTCTAGAAGGTACATAGGAGTTTCCGTAGAGGGAAAAATCGATAATTTTAAAGTAGTATCGTTTGGTTTGTCGGCAGAAAAGGAAATAAGAATAAATAAGAAACAGACAAGTGTAGGGACTGAAGAAGAAGTAATATTTAAGAGTCAGGATAATAGGGATGATAAGTTTATTGTATGTGAGATAATAGGGATGTTAAGTATAGATATAGAAGGGGGAGAAATAGGGATGAAGAGTATTAGGTTGGTGAGAAGAAAGACTTGGAGGGTCAAGGAGAGAGTTAGATTTAAATAACTTGATGAACAGAGGATAAAGAATAGGTGTATAGAGAAGAGTATAAGTAAGTGTTTATAGAAAATAAAGCTAGGTATAGGATAAATATGGGAGATAATTAGAAATAGGTTTAGGATAAGAATAAAGAGTAAATGTAGGAAGAAAATAAGATAGGTTAAGTATAGATATTTCATATAAGATTAGTGGAGAGTTAGGAATAGAGTAAGAGTAGGATAGGTATATAGGATTAGGTAGGGGGAAGTGAAGTATAGTGAAGATTGGTTAAAAGTTAGGAATAGGATAGGTATATAGGATGTATATAGGATTAGATGGATAAGTAGGATGAAGGTAGGGATAATTTCAGTTTATAGAATTAGGTGAGAGTTAGGAATAGGATAGGGATATAGGATAGGTGTAAATATTTTTTTGGATTGGAGACAAAGTAGGTAAGTTAGATAGATAAGGGTAGAGAGAGATAGGCAATTTTTTTTGTAATTTTTTTTGTCTAAATGCTTTATATTTGCATTCAAATAAGTGGGATTATTTGTATTCAAATAGGGGGAAAATACTCATATTTAGACCAGGGTAGAAAATTAATGAATTACATAAAATAATTTTAATCACCGTGTATAAGGAATTTTATTAGATAATACGCTTTATTAAAACACCGTGGAGAATAAAAATTCATTCGTTTCAGTAAAAATAAGAGATTTAAATCATGTACAAGACGCTTTATATCAAAAGAAACAGTATTAACAAGCTCTACGTGTAATGTATTTATTCCGAGGAAAGAAACAAATAGAAATTACGTGCAAAATTTATATTAATTAACCCTATTTTAAGTAACCGGTATTAAACAAAGTGCACACATAATAATTAATATTTAACTTGTATTCGCTAAAAATGAAAGGATAGAAGTCAATTTTAATTGGAGTTAATTAAACCATTATTAATAATAAGCATAAAAGCCTGTGAAAATCCAAGATTAAAATACCACGGAATAAGGCTCTGAGAATTAATAGTATGTTTGAACACCTGCGTAGTTTAAAAAGCTCATTCGGCGTAAATTTTGCAGATAATTAATGGTTCAAAGAATCTTGGAGAAACCATCGCATAATAGTTACGAGAAATGCTAAAGGTGGGATATTTCACACTCCACATGGACTAAAATAATCGATAATAAAGAATATCAATGTGCATCAATAAGAACAGGTTAGATAGAGACAGATAATATGCACAAGACCGAGACACATATAGTAAAAGGCGTGATTTAAGCAACGTCACGAGGGTCACAATTGGTTGAAAATAGGATGCAAATATCAGAGGTAGAAACAACGATTTCTGTATAAAAGTCAATTAGTTATTTCCAGACGTTGCTGCCGTGTTGAAATTTCTGAGATTTAACTGGGGCGAGTACAAAATTCGTAAATACCGACGCGCGAGCTACGGAATGGGAACATAGCAAGCGAAATTCTTTAGAATTGTCCATTTTGGGGACTCGACCGACAGACGGGCTAACTTCTATATATACCCAGGTGAATATGAACAAGCTCTCTTACATCCGCGACTTGATTCAATACGTTAAACAGTGCATTTTAGTTTGATAGAATAATTTAAAGTTTGCTCGTATATTTTGGTGATTTAAAACAGTTTGTTATTTACTTGCTAGCATGATTGTACTTGAGTGCATTTAGATACTAGGTAATAAAATTTAGTATCACTGTACCAATTAGTAAAATTTACAACGACAAATGAATACACCAAAAGTAGGCAGTTTTGGCGTATATTGGTGAAAGAAGTATGAATTTCTTTGCTATTTTTCGGAGGTGTTAATGATTAAATGGTTCATAAATGTGTCTGGATCCACAAAACAAGGGTCAGATATACACAGATGAGTTCCGGAAAAGCCCAGAAACAACTTTAAATAAATGGTGATGGAGAAAATTTGAAAAGCGTTGAGAATCAGAAGCCGTAAATATAATCCAGTTGGAATGGTGTGATTAACAAAAGGGACGATGTACATTGAAGCTACGAGTGCAGTAACCTTCAGGTAAATTATACTATTTTGTTTGAACTTTGATATTTTGTGTGTGTTGAATAACTTTATAATTGATTTACTTTAAATGGACATTAGTGAAATTGTACTAACCATAAAATTTTAATGTTAAGATGAAATTTGCTTGTTTAAGTAGAAAGGGGTATTTAGTATTGATGTTCGGGATTATGATGAAAATTTGGGTATGTCTTTGAGCTCAATTAGACGAACCTGGTTAATTAACGTAAAGGGGTGGTAATGCTCCCTTTGTACTCAGACTCCGGTCTGCATATATTGTTATATTAATTAGTAGGCATCCTACAAGGACTTTAATTCTGGATGCACATTAAATGATAATAAAATTAATCTTGAAATTCCTTTTAAAACTGAAATTTATGCTGAATTTTTAATTTGAAATTTTAATGTATTGTGAATATTGATGTAAATAGAGTTAACGTTGATGTTTGTGGTAGGAATGTGTTTTTTTTTATGAATGAGGATGAAGGTTTAACTAGAGGAGCAGCCGAGGCGATTAACAGAAGAAAGTCAATGGACCAACACAGTTAAGGAAATGAATAGCTTTTTGTAGGATTCACAGCATTCTTTGACGCCCAATTCGTGAGGCTCGATTCTAATACCGGGAAACACAGCATTCTTGACGCCCAATTCGTGAGGCTCGATTCGAAAAGCGTAGTTCACGGATTTTGTAGGTTTCACAGCAATATATATATATATATATATATATATATATATATATATATATAAACAAAGACAAGTTATTTGCAGTCCGCAATAAGAAAATTGTATAAAAAGTAAGATGTATCTGTAAACAAACTCTTTTGTCAATGGCTCTTATTATTTTCAAAAGAGTTTGTTTACAGATACATCTTACTTTTTATACTATATATATATATATATATATATATATATATTGCCGTGACCCTTCCTTAAGCTCAGGACCTCCCCAGTTAAATCAAAAATTCTCAATTTACAAAAATCGAAAATTTCACAGAATAGAAAATTTTCAAAGTAAATTTCTTACCCGGATTCCTGCTTCATCACATTAATTGATTTCTTCAGCAGCCTACCTGGCTAGCTCAGCTGGGTCTCCTCTCGGATACCTAAATTTACTAACATTCTCTGTACCGTTCACACACACCATTAAATAAAACCACAAAATAATACAACAATCATACAATATTTATTTACCACTATTTACAAATAATAATTAAAGATTATGTACATTTCGGTGCTCAAGTTACACCTCAATAAACGCTATGTTTGTAAAGTCCTTGTTTTACCTTGAAATATCAAACACATTTAATGCAACAGGAGTAAATAATACCTTATTTATTTTTTTTTTATTTCTAATTATTACATTCTGGAAGATGGTGAGCTCATGATAACCCAGTTTATTACGGTATGCTTTCTACTTTGCATACTCTTACTACAAACACAAAAAAACCCATGTACTCTTAATAATAAAATTTAAATTCATGAGGAACGTTAATAAGCTTTACGTACACCTTTAGATTTATATTCAAATACTCTAATAAAAGTTAGTTATACGTATACTTTTCAATACGCAAAATAACGAAAAATACCATCAAAGTCCACTCTCACACATCACAAATAATTTCCACAGTTTATAAAAAAAAACAGCAAATTTTAATGCGTTACCTGGAAAAACTTGAAGATTCCAACTCCGTTGACGATGTATTATGTTCCTGAACCCTCGGTCTAGTGGTTATGCGCTGCTTGCCGCCTTTCAGCTATTTATAGATGAACACCATCTAAGTTGCGCTGCATGCTACCCATTCAAGATCCATCTCAATATCCAAATCCATGTATATTACACTTCTTTGTTACTGCATAATTAATTTACATTACGAGCTTGTTAAAATATTCGTTGTACCTTAGTTAAATATAAATAAACTCGACACAATCCGCGTTTCAAACTATAAGGCCACAACAATCTAACACTGTACTATTGAATTTTTAAATTTTTAATACTTACAAGCTCGTTAGTAGATTTTTGTACGTCGTAAGCGATGCAAATTAAAGAAGTTAAAGAGAAACTTAATAACTCCCCTTTCATGTTTATACGGTTCTAAATGTAACCTCTCCAGACCCACTTAACGCGAAATACTTAATTGAACTAACTCTTTCTTCAAATTTTGTATAACCGTTTTCAAACTCCCCGAAATTTAGCTCGTCGACACGCTACTTTTCGAAAAATCCGCATTCATCTGTCCCGTGCTCGTCTGTTGTAAAACTAACTATTTCGAGCAATGATATATTTCAGTGACGTCTTACAACCCCACCTGTATTAACTTTATTCCTCTCTTATGCATATTGGATGTTTCCTTCTAACCTTGCATGAGTGATAGAAAATCGATATTACTGTCCGCGTGTTATCTACACCACGTGGAGTTGAATACGTGCTCTACGAAACTTTTGGTTAGCGTTTATGCAAAACGCCCGACGGTTGAACGATATACCTCGAAGCTTGTCTTGTTATCTACAAAAATAAGGGGAAGATGACATTTCCAAAACATGCAAGTGTTCAATTAACAAACGTTTAAAATAACATTTCTAGGAGTTTGCGTTTCAAGGTATTTTATATATTCGACGTGTTTGTTTGTTACAACGAAAACTATTCGCGTTGGATTTATTGATTTTACACGCTTTGATGCGTTTTCTGACGTTATAACCCTTTGAATTAAACTAAATTAAATTAATTAATAATTTCTATTGGCTTATACAATTTATGTTCTTTACGAACCTACGAATTTTTAATCCCTAATTATAAAATTATGGTAATACTTGTTACTTTAAATTAAATAAATGAAATAAATTTCGCCCGTCAATTATGGTTGTTTCCTCTATACAGGGTGTTTAAAATTGCATTGTTTATACCCAAATTTAACCCTTTAAATCCACTACAATATATATATATATATATATATATATATATATATTATCGTGTAAATTATATGTAAAAAGGGATAGGAACGCGACTGTTGAAAACGCTAATCAGTATTTCGGACTAAAGCTACGGTAGAGTGAGGAAATTCTAAGTTTTCAAAAATCGTGGTGTTTGGAGTTTCAAGAATCGGTTAAGTTGGAGCTGGATTTCGATGAAAACAGGGTACAGGGGTAGGCTTAGACTCTTATAAATACACTAGGAGACGTAGTGAGGCTCTCTTACTTCTTCTGTTCGCTTCAGACCTACATGGTGTAACATCCAAGCTAAAAATTTATAGATAGTGCAGTCCGTTTAGTTAAATTACAAGTGTTTAAAAGCACGAGTAGGTGCTATTTTATAAACGGGGCTGTAAGTTTAAATACGTAGAAAACAAAAGATGTTACAAAGGTAAGCGAACCAAGTTATTTTTTTCGGAACGAGGGTACTGGTTGTATGGTATATCCAGAAGCCGACGAACATATTTGAACGAGTATATGGGTAGCTGTATTGATGGCGTCTACTTAGAATTGGATGAATGAATGGAAATGAGTTTGCTGTAAGTCAACGACGAGAATTTGGCAGACGACATCTACAGAGGTGATGGTTCAAGAGCATACTCCAGGTAAAGAAATTTGTTTTTTGGTTATTGTTTGAACATTTTAGTGCTGGTATTTTGTGTTAGAGTGATTTGACGTATTTAGTGAATTGCTTATGAACATAAAATTTATTTTGAGGGTTATATGAAAAAAAACAATTTGATTTCATTATTTGAAGGTATAAATACATGACGTATAATTTTGATGTAAAGAGTAAACGGGTCTTTAGAGTAGTTTAAAATAAAATGCAATTTATTTATGCATTCAGAGTAAGAAGGTTTATACTGAGCTCACCATAGACCTGGGTAAAATTCAATTTAGGGTTTCCAGATAGGTCCATCTAGTTGAGCTGAAGAAAAGTGTTGAAATAAATTAAATTTAGAAAATTTAAAAGGAGTTAATTGTTGATATTGTAAAAATTTATGGAGATGTTTTATATCCATTTTTGTAAGCATTGAGCTGGTGTGACGTAACTTTTGATTGTATGTATAAAAAGGTTGTATGTTTGGTTGAATTATTTGGTTGGTAATTTTTTTTATTGATGTCTAACTGATAGAGAATAGGTATAGAATGGGTAAGTATCTCTGAAAAAGCTGAAAGCAGAGCAAGCCGCGGTATGCTGATTTGGGAGCTTTTCAAGAGATATTGGAATTCAAAATGTTTTTAAAACTTTCGTAGGTGTTAACTTTATTTTACAAAAACTTCACTGCATTCTTATAGTTTCCAATCGTGGAGCTTTTTCCTGCTTGTTATCAAGAAACATAGCATTTTTATGGCACCCAACTAGTGGGGCACGATTTCAACTAAAACACTGCATTTTTATGACAGCCCAACGGTAAGGCTCGATTTTAGGGTTTCTTTCCAGAGCAAGTGCACGACAATATTATATTATATATATTATACTTAGGGTATTATGCATATTATGTGTTCTTGGCGTTCCCCAGCAATGTTATAGAGAGTAATTTTGTGATAAAGACATTCTACGAGTCGTGAAACTGACATGACGTTTTCGCAACCAATTAGGGTATGTACAAACAAGCGGTGGTGGTTTTTAAGTTATTGTAAATGTGCCATGAGGAGATTCTCGATGAAACCTGCTATCTTGAAGGACTTGTACAGGAGTGCATTATGTAATGGAGTTGTTGTCTGTTAATCCCTAACCTATTCAGAGTTAATGTTGTACCATTGTCTTGTGCTTTATTTAAGGTTTCAGGGAAGAAAGAAAACCAACAAACTCCACTATGGAAATTTTAGATCAAGCGACAAACCGCACCCACGTGGTAACTGAGATAGACAACAATTATTTGGTACATCGCCTGCTAATATGCATTGAATTAGCAAGTAAGCAAGGTATTAATTAATTTACATTGTTAATTCGAAACGCAAATTTGTAGTTGTGTGTAATATGTTGCGCCCTCTATTCAGGCAAGCGATTAAGTAGACATTTGCCTTGGCCCTAAATAACAATTTAGTTAGTCTTCTTAGCGTAAAGATTATCGCAACACGTGCGCCATCTATCAAAGCTTTACAAACTGTATAAACTTTTATTTTTATTAATTTGTTATTTTAACGCTCTCGTATTACTTATTGTAAATAAACTTTTATACATTCCTTTGCTTAGTGTTACACATGGAATTTCAAAGGCATCCCGATAAACAGTTTAAAACACATTTACAGATTATAACCATAATTTACGTTTTGTAATTGTTACAGATAACCAACTTGTTCACAATGCACTTCAAAATATTATGGATGTATCATTATTCACAATTTATAAAACACATGCAGAAGTTACAAATTTCAAAGAAACTAACGAAGAATTGTTCAAGGAAGTAGAAAAATCAGTTTCTAAAATAGAAAAAACTGCAAAGAAATTTAATGATACTAACTCTCTGCTGTATGATGAACTTGTGGCAACAACACACGTCCTTGCTTCGTCAGGTGACACAATTGTTCATAAATTAGAACGTTGGGTAAATATACATTTATATATACTTTGTCCGAATTCGTATGTTATGTGGAGCTAGTTTAAATCGAGATGGTTTTGTGTAGAAATGCATTCTTGTCTATAGTGACTTAGTGACTTATATACCATCAGTAAATATATATATATATATATATATATATATATATATATATATATATTGATATGATAACGCCGTACTCGGTGTAATAAACGTCTAACTAAACGCCACCTCTCTGTGTTCTCTTTTTATTCTTATTATGCCACGGCTAGAACTTTCTAATTTACACAGAGTGCACAATGTTACGATAATCAATTTTCTTTCACCCCTTTATGATTACCTGTTTGAATTGATAAAGCAAAGTCAATCAACATTCATATAATGCAAAGAAATAATATTTACACTTCACAATTTTAGAAATTTTTTGAATACGCCCTTCAATTAATTAATATTATATGGATTATTTATCCCAAATTTTATATCCTTTTAATTCAAAATGAAGTCACCAAAAATTACCTCTTTACAAAAAAATCTGGAACGTTCGAGACCCTTTTATGATTATTATGTAAGTTTCAACGTACTCAATGTCCTTGTTGACTCTTTACAAATTAGTGAGAAGATTAATATATTCAATGTTAATTTAAATTGAAAAGATTCCTTAAAACTAGGTAGTTCTAACTTGCAATCTCCTGATGTTGTTTTGTGTTGTGGATCAACACCCCCTTGTAATCCTCAATCAAAACCAATGCTCTGTTTTGTTGAACCAATATTTCAGTACGGTTACCCCTTGTTTCCAAAATCACCTCGTGCTTTTTCTACATTTCTCTGTATCTGCTTTGAATTTTTTTCTCTTAAATACCACTTGAAATTCCAGACTTCGGATCATAAATTAGCAACGTATTAGAATTGAATTGTCCCAGTATTGAACCAGAATTGTTCCATAATCAGAATTACTTTCGACGCTGATTAGCATTTGAATTGTCCCATAATTAGAATTGTTTTCGATGCGGATTAGGATTAAATTCGACGTGGATTAGAAGCCCTACATCATTATGAATATTTAATTTAAATTAATTACCCAATATCTACTCACGTTTTCTAAAAAAAACGGCAAAAATTCTTCATATATTCTTAACGCAGCACTATTTTCACTATACGATAAATTTTATTTAACTGACGCGTAAATTTCTGATTAAAAGTGTTGCAAATTCGACCTGCTTCAAGTTTAGACTGAGCTGCCTTATCACCGGTGGGTGTTATATACCTTTTTCCCACTACATTTGGATTGGTTTTCCAAGCAGTTTTACAGATTGTTGCGACCAACCACGTTTGTCTTTAATATTTCCAGTATTTCTGATGAAACTATTTTGGATTTTAATATCATGCTTGTTATTCGCTCTTGTTATCGTGGCCAGACTTTTAACTTACGTCTGTTGTTTTGTGTAGATAGCGCCTTTTGGATAATTGTACAAAATAAATGATGTAACTCTAATGCTGTTTTCGTCCATGTATTTATTTGAACTGATATTTGAAGTGCGTTTTTATATCAAAGCGTTTATTGTTCCAGCGTAATTCCATGAGGAATTATTAGGTTTTCTCTTATCTTCTGCGTATTTGTTTTATAAACTTGTTAAACACTTCCCAACGTAGTTTAATTACATGTACGAATATTTCTCTTCTGAATTCGCGTTCTATTCTTGAAAGATATGCTTACTGGCATTGCTTAAAGTTAATTACGGTGTATATACAGGGTGTTAAATGCTTACTATTTACATAATGTACGAATTACTTATATTTCTGCTAAATAAATGCAGTTTTCTGATTCCCATTGCTATTTACAGTTACTACGCGACCCTTACTATTCAATACACCCCTAAACAACCCCTTATCAAAACAATATATATATATATATATATTGCTGTGAATCCTCTAATTGGTCGTGTCATATAAATTTGCTAGTTGGGTGCCCTTTATAAATTGCTGTGAAATCCCCTACGATTCGACAATAAAGCTTGTTTAACCCCTTTCTGTTAATATAATTGAAAATGAAGCAATCCAAAATTACACAATATAATAATCGATAATATGTACACTTTTATGTCTATAAATGTTTAATATTCAAAAAATAGCCCCTGAATAAAATATACATATTTATCTGATTCCACCAAAATTTATGTTCCCTGAAAGCCAACAAAAATACTGTAATTACTTTTAAGTACCTTTGAACGTTCAAACGATCCTTTCTCTATTTTTCAAATTCTCAAATGATTTTTGATGACCCTTACAGATATTTGATATAGCAAATATTAAATGTTAAAATTGAAAAACAGTCTTATACTAATAATGAATAAAATCTCTGACCTGTGCTTTCCCTGCGTGTCTCTAGGAACTGCCTCTGAATATCGATGGATTGTTACAGCTTGACTCGTTAGCGTAGTTTCTTCACTTGTTGACCAGAACGAATAATTAACTGTTGCTTGAATTTTTCCCTCGGATTCTTGGAATGACTTGGCATTTACTTGTGGTTTAATTTGAGTATCTTGACGTTTTAATGTTTTTAATGTAAGTGACATGTCCAATGTATAAATTATTTACCGAGAACTAATAGAATTTGAATTTTTCATTTAGAATTTCCTTGAAGTTGTTTGCAGCTATTTATTTAGACGTATATTTAGAACTAGAAGTTTGTTTAGAGGTACAATCAGACGGATATTTGTTTAGAAGTACAATCGGACGTGTATTTTTTAGAGGTACAATCAGACGTACTCAGATCTGGAGGTTTATTTAGAGGTACAATCAGAGCCCTAAATTATTGCATATTAGAATAAAATTCAATTAATAGTTTTCCTTACGTTTTAAGATTAAAAACGGCTATTTCTCGTTGTATAAATTGGCACTTTTTAATTTTCACTAAGTTTAATAAATTATTAATCTTCACTACGTTCACTTTTACGTAATATTTTATTTTAATTGACGTGGTTCGTGCCTTGTCGAAGAGGAAACTGAATGTTTACAAGGTCTCCATAGTATTTATAGACTACACCTATCAATTTTCTTATTGGTATTTATCGTGTGTTTGTTGATCAACGCGTTGTTCTTTGCGCCTATCTCTGCAGAAATCGGTATTTCTAAAAATTCCATATTTCGATTGTTGTTCAGACGCTTGATTTCACACGTAGACGTTCAACTTCGTGCAGTATATTTCTCAGAAATTCCAAATGTTCATTGCAGTCTGTTACGTCTTTCATGTTTGTGTCGACCATGGTTCAAATTTTATCAAATCGCCGACCGCCTGTTATTTATTTTGTTTGTTACTCCAAATATGTTGGATTTTATCGAAATACAATGTCTTTTGTCACGTATTCATATTTCTAATAATGACGTATTTGAACGCGTTTACTTATTTATGCGTTGATCTTATTAAATAGCTAGTATACCAGTTTGTTTATCTTCACCGATTACGTGTTTACCTTGATGAAACTCGATGCATTCAAAACCTAATTTTCTCGTTTCTTTCCAATTGTGGACTTGTATATTTAACATAGAACGTATTATACGATGTACAGATTATTATTTTAGCTAAATAGTATCTGATTATTAAATAATGAGTTTGCTTCTTATGAATTAAATGGGTTATGATTTGTATACAATGTGCTCGCTATTGACTTTATGTAAAATAGTCGATTTACTCCTATTTAATGGTGGAATTGTTTGGTTTTCTTACCGTTAATACTATTTACATTTATACGATCACTATAACTTAATATACCCTTAAACTACCCCCTTATCATAGCAATATATATATATATATATATATATATATATATATATATATATATACTGCTGTGGTTAGACCGCGCGTTGTGGTGCCACTAAAAGAGTGCTGTGAAAGCGCCGCGTGTTGGGAACCGCTAAAAGAGTGATACGAAAATGGTCTCGTGTTGGGAGCGCCGCTGAAAGAGTGCTGTAAAAAGAGACTTCTGATTTGTATACTTGAACTTGTTCACTTTCGTTTTTAACTTTGCCTGGCTAGCTCAACGAAATTTACGGAGTTTTCAAAATAAAGTAAAACGCAGCACCATCACAAAGCATTTATACAATATGAAATATCTTCTTTCATACAAAAGCATTTACGACATCGCTTCTTTCAAACATAAAATAATTTCTAAGAAGTCTTTGTTACAAAATATCGTTGCTTACCTTATTTTACATTTACAGATTTATACTTATCCTTTTGAGGATCTTTTACCTGGTTATAAATTATTTCCATGCTGGTAAGATTTGTTTTCGCCAGAAAAAATCTTTGACGTATAATCTATCCAAAGTCAGAGTACATCTAACTCTGAACACAAACTCCTGGTTAAAAAAAATCCCTCACACACAAAAAAATTATTAGGATTACCTTAAACTGGATCTAAATACTCTAATATCAGTTAAAAATAAATGTAACAGTTATACTTGCAGAATCCACAAAACGCTTCTCGTAATTAAAAATCTTCTTATTTTAAATTGATATCCAAATCGGCTTATAAGTTTTTCCAAATTAAAATTCCTGATTTCCAACAGCAATTATCAAAGTACCTTTTTGGGTTAATTCTTCTTTTCAATTATTTAACACATCTTTAAAAATAGCTGAATATTGAAGAACTTCTGCCTTTTTTTCGTAATTAATAATTCCATTTTTGTATGTAATTTGGGTTTTAAAACATCACTTCAATATTCTTTGCAACTTCGCAACTATGTTTTACTGCATATTTTTATAAAGCAACGTCTAGCGCTTTAAAATAACATTTCTTGATCTACTTTAAGCATCGACTGCATCGGATCAAATTTAATGAATGAATCTCCTTTCGAAACGATAAGCGATTCTTTATATACAAATTGTTTATTTTCTAGAATTTCATCAGTAAAATCTCGAACATCATGAAGTAAGTTTACCCGGAATACCCAATTAGCGTATAAATTTCGACATTTTATTACCTTCTTATCTGTTCTAGGTATCAGTGACGCGTTCTCTGTCCTTGTTTCTCATATACTTTATTGCGGTGTCGCATACTAATGCAAAAAATAATCAATTATTCCAAGGATTTTGCAGGTTTTTTCTATGTTCAAGCTGCTTCTTGGAATAAAAATGTTTATTTAATGAGTTTATACATAGTTTTAAATACCGATGACTCATATTCTAGAAAGTTCTTTATTTCAATTGCTACAATCCACGGGTTAATTAATTTACTTTGATTGCTTTTTAATGCAAAAGGGTTTGCATTTTATAGTAAATACACAAAATTATTTATATCCATGCTAAATGCGTAAAGCTATTTACAGCAAATTTGATTAAAAAAGTATCGATTTGCATTCACAGCGAAATGTGTTTTACAGCATCTTACAACCAATTACTGTTACATATACGATTTACGTTACTTGCTATTTATTTACTACTGTCATTTAGGTCCAACCGTTCATTTACATTTCCAATGCTCCACCTGAAGGTACTACATTGGCCAGGAGGCGAGTTTTTGTTGCCTGGAAATTTAGAATTTTGCCGAACCCTTGCCGTTCCAGGCAAGGTAGGGATCTTTAACGTGCGTGACAACACTCACACTCGGGACCTCCATTTAACCTCTCATCCGAACGAGGGCGTAATATTTGTGAAAAATGCTCACCTGCCATTTTTCAAGCAGTCGGCCGTGTCGGGATTTGAACCCGGGACCTTGGGATCCGTAGTCTTACGCTTACTACATTGGTCCACGGCGACGCCCGATTTAGGTCCAACCGCGTTTGTTCCCACAATGGGTGACTTACCTTCTACACGAGATACCGAAGTTAAGCACTTTAGTGTAGTCGCAGTCGACTATGGTGGACCTTTTTCCATTCTTTTATCACGTCGACGTGGGTCTATAACCCAAAAGACCTACATATGGATTTTTATTTGCCTTGTAGTCAAGGCTCTTCACATTGAAGTAGCTTCCGACTTATCAGCGGAATCATTTATAGCCGCCTTGCATCGTTTCATTTCACACCGTGGTTGCTGTTCTCAGATCATCAATGACAATGGCACAAACTTCGTCAGAGCCAACAAAGAGCTCATTTCGCATATGAAAAACGCCATAGAGGGTGAAACAATTGCTTAGAGTTTTCATCCCCCTTCTACACCTCACTTTTCTAGACTGGTAGAGAGCGGTATCAAGTCTGTCAAAACTTATCTCCGTTGCGTTATATGCATGCAAATCCTTACATACGAGAAATTCAATACTGTTTGCATTCAGGTTGAGGCATTGCTCAACTCGCGTTCTCTATGTAACATATCAACAGATCCAAATGACCTCAGTGTTCTTTCACCTGGACATTTTTTAACGCTTGAGCCATTGACTGCGCCTTCGCTTGCAGATTTGAACCATTTAAAAATCTCTAGATTGTTTAGGTAGCAGTTAATCCAGCACCTACATCATGATTTTTTGAAACGTTGGCACAATGAATATTCCTTCAGCCTGGGAAAACGTGTGCTTAAAAAAGTACCTTGATAAAGTATGGGTTCTCGATCTCAAGTCGCACGAACCGAGAAACGATGAAATTTACACATAGTAAGTTATTAATGAGGGGCAAACACTTTCCCTTTTTGAATTAAAAATCACCCATTAAAATGAAAACTTGTTATATATTTTTATTTTAAATCTAATGCACAAGAAAATCGTGGTAGATTTAATATTACTTATCGAGAATTCTTGTGTAACTGTAACAAGCCCAGGGTAAGGTTAAGATGGAAATTGGCTTTTAGTAAAAGAAAACTCTTAAGACTTTTAGCTAACTGAGTTTTGGCTCACGGTCGCATGAGATTGGGTCAGTGGGTATATTTGAGTTGAAAGAAACAGAATAAAGGACGCCACCTAAATTTTTTATAAAGCAACTGACTAAAAGAATTTGCTTAAAGAAAAATTTGGAAATCTAAGTTATCGCTAACCACTTTAAATACAAAGTTTGATTGTCACAAATATGATACTTACATCTGATCGTCTTTTTCAATGAACTAACGATGAGTAGGGACACTCTGAAACATAATTACTACCAACATAGACACCCTATATATTTTACGGACCAGTATGAGTGTGTAATCTTTGATTTAATTTCAATTAGTTTCCACTATATCGTGGTACACTTTCGGGTAAGTTTAACCTTTTAAATACCTAACAAAATTTGGAAAAATTTAACGATTACTGAGTAATGAACTGAAGTCAAAAAAATAACTCTATATTCTCTTTAAGACAAGTAAAGAACAATATAAATCATAAATGTACTTAATAAAATTTAAATTCTTATAAATGTAATTTTCTGGAATCAGATATTTAACTATGGACATTATTTTTCATAATAAATAGTCAAGGTAGCGCTACTACGACCTTACAATGTTTTAGAAAATTTACTTAACTTTTGGCAAATATTATTAGTTGATTAAATACTCTAAGTTCAAATTTCATCATACAGGACTTAGGTCCTATAAATTAACATGTTGGTATTTCAATTTATGGTAAACAAGATAACTATCCTGATTGTACGTCTACATCTGTACAACCGGTGAGGTATAATTTCTTAGGTTGAACACACTATTAATTACAAAAAATTGTTGTACTCATTGTACTTTACACTTTAACAGAATGAGCTTTTGGTAAATTAATTAACAAAATTATTCATACGAGTCATAATGAATTGCATACAGCAACCAGAAGTAGTTAAAGCTTCTAAAAGGAATTCATTACATGCAAATTTTACGTAATGAACTTTGCTACGGCAGCTTTATCTTAGAAACTAATACATTCTTACCGATAGCAGCAATGACCTATAACCTTCAAATGACATGTACATCAGCTGAACACGCCAACTGCATAGCGAAGTCGGCCATGTGTCGAACAAAATTGCTTACTCATTTATATTTTAAACGAGTTCCATAAAATTTAATTGAACCAAACCAAATAAAATATGTTCCAATTGATCTAAGCTTACATCGAAAATATGTGGAATTACATCAAAATCATTACGGAATTATCTACATTTCCAGAGTTGCACTGTAATAAAATTGCATAATTAATTTTAATAAGATTACTCATTTGAACAAACCGTTTGCCAAAAAGATTTCGTACACTACACTTTACACAAGTTGTCTGAGACAACTTTTAGAATACTATGTCATTTATTACGGCGCCTTTGCCAGGAAAACTTGATTTCCCTGAGCATCTTGAGTGTTTTTTTTTTAAACACCAAGCGACCTTTCAGTTCAACGAAGAAACAAAAAGTGACAATCGGTCGCTAATCGTCGGAACAACTGAAAAATCTTAGATACTACAAGACGTAGGAGCACGTTAATAGGTTTGTATAAATTTTATCACAAAGGACGATGTGGTATGTATTAGATTGTAATTGTAATTAAAATTGAAGTGTGCCTTGAAGTTTATCGGTTATTAAATATGCAATAAGGAATGAATCAATTATATAAATTTTGTTATATAAAGACTAAAATAATAGATGCACCGCGGTAAAGTCAATGAATAAATTTACAGGAAAATTTATATGTTACAAACTTTGTGCAGCCCAGATGTAACAACCTGCGACAAAGAAAAAATAGTTACTCCATGCCAGATTATTTTTCTTCCACACCTACAAAATCACAAAATTGAGTTTCGCTAACCATATACTTGTGAAAATATTTATATATTTTTACAAGAGCTTCAATTTCAAAGCTCATCTATGGCAGATTGAAGTACATTGTGCACCATTTGTGTGCCACATCCAATCCCACGATATTAATAGCAAGTTTTTGATTAAACTGGCTGTAACATTATTTTGCCCTCATCATTAGCCTTATCTGTATGTTACGAAAAGTTTCTATTTCTGTGTAGATTTTTCGCCAAACCATCCCCTAAACTCCAAGCATGAATCTAGTAGTGTGTATAAATTTTTGTTTGTATGGTTGATACTTGTTTTTCAAAATTCCTTGAACAGTATCGTAACAAAAACAAATTCCGTAAAGTCTTTGGATTTTCTTTAACAACTTGTAATTTGGTTTCGTTACGAATGAGATGCTTTATAATACTTTCCTTCTTCAAAAAAATTAGTAAGCATTGTTTAAACTTACCATTTCGAATGGTCCTGCACCTTGCCGAAGTTCTAAATTACTAGAACAGGTGAAATGGCTTGAGTGTTCTAATGAGCTAAAAAGCCAAACTACAGGTCCAACCAAAGTAGTAGGGTCGTTAGTGAGCAACCAGACTAAGACAGGTCCCCGAAAAAGGGCAGCGGCTCTTTCGGTACTTAATTGGCAGAGACCATAGGGGTCGGTATGGCAGTCTAAGGCACAATACCGTGATGTGGAAGACAACGGGAAACCACCACATTATCTCCCAAGTACACAGCGTACTTAAATTGCAACAAACATGATGGCATTCTCTGGGGTAAAAGATTCCGGAGTTAAAATAGTCCCCCATTCGGATCTCCGGGAGGGGACTACTTCGGAGGATGCGATTACGGAAAGTTAAAAATAAGAGTCGGGAACATTCTGTGAGTCGGAACGTGGAATGTTAGAAGTATGAAACAAGTAGGTAAGCTAGAGAACCTAAAAATCGAAATGAATAAGTTATCACTAGACATAGTAGGGATCAGCAAAGTTCGGTGAACAGAGGCAGAGGATTTTTGGAGTGAAGACTTCTTACATTCCCCGGTAGTTATATTTACAAAGTTTGATAAATACAACACCGGAAGCGTGGTTTAATAGACACTATCGGTGGTTGGCAGCACTAATCTTATACAGATTTGGGCGCGGTCCTCCACCAATGATGTTTTCAATATTGCGCAATACTACGTAAATTTACACAATTTTTAACACAAAGATAAAACAAACAATATAAACGTTGAAGTACTCACATTATAGGTCCAGGTTCCCGCGAAGTTGCGCCAGGGTAGGCCCCTAACCAAGTCCAATCAGGGCTCATCCCGGAGGGATTAAAGATGATACGTCGACGCTCTCAAAAGCGTTCGATCAGCTCCGGCCAGCTAAAGTAGCCATGAGGTCTTTATCCTCAGGCGTGAAGATCGGTACTCCTAGGTGGCGGCAGATTCTTACCTATGTAGGGATTGGGCGGGAAAAAGTATGAGGTAGACAAACAAAAGATAATTAGGCAGGGAACTACATAGGTAACCCTAACGATACGTTACCAGAGACAAAAACGAGCACTTCACTCCACGATACCAGGTAAAAAGCCACGTTATAGCGAGAGAACCGGAAAACTCTCCCACCCCTTTTCTAGTATTGGGCCAACCCTCTAGGGACAAGCACACTGCGCAAATGCACTACTCTGACGTACGGAAGTACCGCCTAGTCCATTTAAAATTCCGGCGCACTGCGTATTTGAAATTATGGCGCAAAACTCCCGTATATCAAACTAACCTAATAACAATGTTAAAGTGCCACTTCGGCACGTAACAGACTTCAGGGTAATTCATACAGGAGCAGAGGAAGGAAATTTGGGTGTGGGGATAGTTATGTGGAAAAAGATAGGATACTGTGTAGACAATTACTTACAAAAGAACGAAAGAGTACTCATGGTTAGATTAGAATCTAAACCGGTAAACACAGTAATAATATAAGTATACATGCCCACCTCTAGCTACAGTGACAAAGAGGTAGAAGCCATCTACAAAGATATGGAAGACATATTAAGATACGTAAAAGGACATGAAAATTTAATAATTAATGGGGATTTTAATGCCGTGGTAGGTGAGGGTAGGGAAGAAGGGGTAGTGGGTTTATTTGGTTTAGGCACGAGAAACGACAGAGGAAATAGACTGGTAGAATTTTGTGACAAGAACAATTTAATTATCACAAACACATTATTTCAACATCATGCTAGAAGACGATATACGTGGAAGATGCCAGGAGATATAGGAAGATATCAAATAGATTACATTCTTGTTAGACAACGGTTTAGGAACCAAGTAAAAGACTGTAGAAGCTACCCAGAAGCAGATATAGACACTGACCACAACATCGTAATTATGAAAGCCGCACTTAAATTTAAGAATGTGAAGAAAAAAACGGAAAAAGGCACTTAGACTTAGAGAAACTAAAAGATAAAGATATTCAAGAAAGATTCGAAAAAAAGTCAAATGAATTGCTCAAAGATATCGGGAAAATATCTGATACTAAGGAAGTAGAAACAAAATGGAATAACATTAAATCCAGCCTAGACATGGCGGCCAGAGATATTCGGGGAAATACACAAAAAGAAAATAAGAAACCATGGATAACAAAGGATATCGTGAATTTAATAGAAGAAAGACGAAAATACAAAAATAAATCAGACGAAACAGGAAAACAGATACAAAGCCATAAAATGGGAAATTATTCGAAAATGCAGGAAAGCTAAAGAACAATGGATTGATACAAAGTGCAAAGAGGTACAAACGAAGATGGAAATAGGAAACACAGACGAAGCATACAAATTAATTAGAATGAATTTTAGGGATATAAAACCGTATAGCAAAAATATAAGGGACGCACAAGAAACGTCATCATAGAAAACGTAGAGAAAGTGGGTAGATGGCAAGAATATATAGGGAATTTATATGCAGGAGAGGAACTAACTGCATTAGAACAGGAATCAGACATTGAAAATGATGACTTGGGATATCCTATACTTAGAGATGAGTTTGAATTAGCATTAAAGAGTCAGAAAAATGGTAAGGCGCCGGGTACAGATACGGTGCAAGCAGAAACTCTAAAAGCCACTGGACAAGCAGTAACAGAACGTCTTTTCCAACGTGTAAGCTATATGTATGAGACAGGCGAGATACCCAAAGATTTCAAACGTAGCATCATAGCAACTATACCAAAAAATAAAGGCGCAGATAGATGTGAAAATTTTCGAACAATAAGTTTGACAGCACACGTGTCAAAAATATTAACTAGAATTGTGCAAAGACGAATGGAAAAACGGGCGGAAGAAATACTAGGAAAAGACCAGTTTGCGTTTAGGCGAAACAGGGGAACACAGGAGGCTATTTTAGCTCTGAGAGTGATAATGGAAAAAACAATAGAAAAAGGGGAAAGCATGTATATAGGGTTTGTAGATCTGGAAAAAGCATTCGACAATGTAAAATGGGAAGAAATGTTTGAAATACTCAAAAAGATTTGAATGAGTTATATGGATAGACGAATAGTACATAGCTTATACAAAGAGCAAACAGCGGTAATAGAATTAGAACAGGAACGTAGAGAAGTAAACATTAGGAAAGGGGTGAGACAGGGATGTGCCCTATCTCCATTGATTTTTAACTTGTACATAGAAGAGGCAATGAATACTGTCAAATGCAGAAAGATATTTGGAATTACTGTGCAGGGACAAAAAATTGATATGCTTAGATTTAATAATAATAATAATAATAATAATTTATTTAAATTCCATAGAATGACGAGCATTGTGGAAAAAAGTCAGACATTTTACATTACACATATGATAAGTATATATAATATAATACATGATTAACATGTTAGGAAAAGGAAATTATCAAATAGTAAGCCATATGAAACTACATATAAAACATGAGTCAATATTACTAAAATCATTTAAAAAATTCATGCAAGTCATAAAAACACTGGTCCAAAAGAAACATTTTCAATCTGTGCCTAAAAGTTTTTAAATTGTGTGAAGATTTAAAAATCCCTGGGAATTTTATTGAAAATTTGAAGACCTAAAAAAGCTGGCGATAACCTCCGAATTCTATATTTGAAGTTAGGTAATCTTAGAGCATTATTACGGATATTGTGGTCATGGTAACTACTACTGGATCGATATTTATCTTTTTTTTATTTATTAAAGTGGCAAGTTCCAATATAAGTATAGATGTTAAGGTCAAAATTCCATATTCTTTGAAAAACCTTCTGCATGACACAAGTTGCGAAACACCTGCAATGCATCTGATTATTCTTTTTTGACATATAAACACATCATGTGCAGCTGAAGATGTATCCCAGAAGCTAATACCATATCTCAATCTTAAAGAACAGTACGAATGATAAACTGGTAATAGTTGATCAATAGACAGTGCACTTCGTAAATTTCTGATTAGAAAACACACGGAGTTTAGTTTAGAGCAAACACTATAACAGTGTGCTTTCCAATTTAGATGTCCATTTATAATTACTCCCAAAAACTTGACATTAATAACCGTGTTTATTTTGATATTGTTAATGAGAACCTTGACATCAGGAATTCTTTTATTATAATTATGAAAAATTGTGCAGCAGGTTTTAATTGCATTAATATGTAAAAAGTTCATATTAAACCAGTTGCACAATTTGTCCAAATTTACTTGCAAACTGGTCTGTAGAGTTGTACAGTTCTCGTCGGACACTATTGCAATAGCATCATCTGCATATAAAAATAACGAACAGTCTAAACTAGTGTTTATATCGTTAATGTAAAGCAGAAATAAGAGTGGGCCTAAAATTGACCCTTGAGGTACACCTATATTATTACTGATTGTTCTAGAATTGAAATTAGTAGTATCACCATTAATATTGTAGGGAACTGAAACGTTTTGTTGTCTATTGCAGAGGTAACTTTTCAACCACTCTAGAGCTAGACCCCGTATGCCGTAACTTTCTGTCTTCAGTAGGAGTAACCAATGTACCACGCAATCAAATGCTTTGCTGAGATCACAAAAGAGCCCAGCAGGACATTGCCCAGATTCGATGTAGTTAATTATGACTTCTATGAAACTAAATATTGCATCCATTGTACTTTGCTTTGGTTGGAAACCAAATTGATTTGTTATAATTATTTTGTTCGCATTCAAAAAGTTTAACAATCTTTCCAAATAACAGTATTCAAAAATTTTCGAAAAAACTGAGCAAAGTGCAATTGGTCGATAATTATCCATCAGCATATTGTAATTTTTTTTTATGTAAAGGTGTAACTTTATTGAGGTTTAATTTATTTGGAAAAACACCAGTTTGAAAAGATAAATTAATTAAGTATGTAAGAGGTTTTGCCACCTCTATCAAACATTTTTTCAAAAGAAAGTTGGGCACATCGTCAAACCCACTAGATCTTTTTGTTTTTAGCTTGTTATTTATTAGAGATATAAATTCTTCTTCTGCATATGGAAAAAGAAACATTGAATTGTTATTGATTTTTATTAAATTTACATAATTTACCTTATTAATATGATCTAAGAATATGTTAAAATTGGTACCAGTAGGGGACCTGTAACAGTTGAGAATTATCATTTTAACATTTAACTTACTAAAAACCACACCACATATTTCAAACTGTTTTTCTAAGCAGAATTGTTTTAGCTGTATTGGCTTAATTGTAATTGTATTTCTGCACTATATACCAACTCCACTGCCTTTTAAAAGAGTTCTACAAGAGCTGGTGGCTAAGTAGAATCCAGGGAAAAAAGCTTGCTCAACATTATCCTCTTTAAACCATGTTTCATTCAGGCAGAGAAAATCGACATTATACATTTCCGCAAAATCTACAGTTATATAATCTATTTTCTTAAAAGTTAGGCATCGACAGTGTATTGATAAAAGCTTAAAAGTTGAATCTAAGTGTTTCTTGGAATTTGCGGACGCTTGTGAAAAAATCTTGTCATAAATGCTCCTTCGGGCCAAATTATAGGATCCATAACAGCCTCCAAATTACTTAAGTTAACTGTTACTTTAAAAAAAGTGTACAAGTTGGGATGTTTTGAAAGCAATTCTTCGCATTCCACTTCTGAGAACTTAGTCTTTAGAACAAATGTTAACTGTTTAGTTTTAGTTCCAGCTTGCAATCGCGAAACAAATAATTAGACATTCTTGGGGCTTGCCTTGATATTTACCATGTTTTTTGCACTTCCGACAATGCTGAATTGATTACGTCGTTTATTAGAAGATGCTGCAGACCATTGAGTTCCAGTGTCTTGTTTAATTCATCATCATCATTTTGTTTTCGACCATACTTAAGGTCGGTTTGACACAGCTCTAACTTCTTTTCTAATCTGTGCTAATCTAAAAAGCTCTACATACCCTTCACAACCTAAATTTCTAATAATTTGACTAATATAGTTTGGTCTAGGTCTTCCTAAATCCTTCTATCTTTTTCCTATCCAGCTGACTCTACATAGATATTAGCAACCTGATGGTTGTTAAAGAACTCTAACATGGTTACATGATTACCATTTATAAGGAAATGAACTATAACCTGGTTATCCGCTTCAAAAAGGAAAAGTGTTAAATTATATGTTATGGTAAGGCTTAAGCAACGAAACACTACCAACATGCCAGACCGCTAACTAATTGTGGGTTATGTTCTGGTGACATTTAGTTAACTGTTTTTATTTTTTTTTGTTTTGTTTTCGAACTTACTTAAAGTCGGTTTGACGCAGCTCTAAATTCTTTTCTATTCTGAGCTAGTCTAAAAAGGTCTACATACCCTTCACAACCTAAATCTCTAATAATTTGACTAATATAGCTTTGTCTAGGCCTTCCTACTCTATTTTTGTTTGGCAGTCTATAATCTAAGACTTTACTAAATAGTCCCTCATGTCTTAACTGGTGCCCTATCATTCTATCTCTCCTGACCTTCAATTGTTTCCACATACAGGGATCCTCACCTATCCTTCTATAAACTTCCTCGTTTGTTACTCTATCTGTCCAACTAATCTTTAACATTCTCCTATAACACCAAGTTTCAAAAGCTTCTATCTTTTTCTTATCTACTTCTTTAATTGTCCAAGTCTCACTACCGTATAGTTGAACGCTCCATACGTACGACTTTAAGAAACTTTTTCTATTATCTAAACTAATACTATTAGCTATTAGTAAGTTTTTCTTTTTTAAAAACATTTTTCTAGCTTGAGCTATTCTAGCTACTATATCCCTTCTGCTACGTCCATTTTTTGTAATTATACTACCTAAATAGCAAAATTCATCTACCTCCTCTAACTCGGTATTACCTATTTTTAATTTTGGTTTAGAACTAGGCTGTAACTCACTTGTCATTATCTTTGTCTTTACCGAGTTAATTCTCATACCATAGTTACTCCGTAGTATCTCATCTAAAATATTTAAAAACTCTCCTAACTCTTTTCTAGACTCTGCTATAATGGCTATATCATCTGCAAAACGTAACATGTCTATTTTCTGTCCCTGTACACTTAATACCTATCTATTTTCTCTCTCTAGCTAAGTTTAAAGCTTCCTCAATATAAACATTAAAAATCAAGGGAGACAGTATACAACCCTGTCTAACACCATTTCTAATCTTAGCTTCCTTTTCTATTTCATCAAATCTAATTACTACGCTTTGGTTTTTATATAGACTGTAAATAATTTTTCTATCTTTATGAGAGATTCCTATTTTTTGCAAAACCCTGAATATAACAATCCAATTAACCCTATCAAATGCTTTTTCTAAATCTACAAACGCGAAATGAGTCTTTTTATTTTTTTGTAACCTTTTTCGATAATTACCCTAATCATTAGTATCGGTTCTCTAGTCCCTCTGTCTTTACGAAAACCATATTGGTCTTCGCCTAAATAATTGTCAGTCAAAGCTTCTACTCTATTTTTAATTATTATTGTTAGTATTTTGGAAGCATGAGAAGTTAAACTAACCGTTCTAAAATTCTCACACCTATCAGCTCCTGACTTTTTTGGGATTGGGATAATAATATTTTTTTCGAAATCTATTGGAACCTCACCTGTGTCATATATTACATTTACTAGTTCATATAATCTGTCCAAAGTTTTCTGACTTGCATATTTTATTAATTCTGCGGGAATATCGTCTATCCCTGGCGCTTTATTTAATTTAAGATTCCGAATAGCTCTATCAAATTCCTCTCTTAATATTGAGAACCCTATTTCTACATCCTCTTCTTGGTCGTTCCCTAACTCATCCATATCGTCTCCCTGATATAAATCTTCTAAATATCTTTTCCATCTATCAGCTACCTCAACTTTATTTATTAGAAGCTCATTATTCTCGTCTCTAATACCATTATATTTTTTCCTATCTTCCCCAAAAAACTTTTTAACTGCCCTGTAGGCCCTGTCTGTCTTACATACTCTCAAATCATCTTGTATTCCCTTACAATTCTGCTCCATCCATTTATTTCTAGCTTTTCTACACTCATGTGCTATCTTATTTCTAACTGTATTATATTTTTGCTTACTTTCACTATCCACTTCTCTGAAAGGTTTAAGCTTTCTTCTATTTTCTATTAAATCTAATATCTCTTTTGTTACCCACGGTTTTCTTGCTTCTATTTTTTTCTTACCTATAGTCTGTGTTGCTGTATCATGTACAGTCAGTTTTATTTCTTTCCATCTATTTTCTACGTTCCCTCCTACAGCTATCTCTTTGCTCTTATTATCTAATACTTGTTTATATTCCTCTTTACCCTACTATCATTAAGTTTACCTAGATCACATCCTCTCTTTTAACCTTTCTCAATTTTTGAATTTTAGTTTACACTTCATTTTAACTAAGTTATGATCGCTATCTATGTCAGCCCCTGGATAACTACGACAGTTTTAACTTGGTTTCTAAATCTTTGTTTAACTAAAATATAATCTATTTGGTATCTAGCTCTATCACCTGGGGCTCTCCAGGTATATCTTCTCCTAACATGTTGTTCGAATAGGGTGTCTACAGTTACTAATCTATGTTCCTGGCAAAACTCAACTAATCTTTCTCCTCTATCATTTCATCTGCCATACCCAAATTTTCCTACCATTTTTCCCTCACTACCTTCTCCCACTGACGCATTAAAATCGCCCATAACTATTAAATTCTCATCTCCTTTTACTTTTCTCACTATACTATTTATATCCTCGTATACCTTTTCTACTTCCTCATCGTCGTACTGAGTTGTTGGCATGTAAACCTGTACTAAAACAGTGTCTGTGGGTTTTGTACTCAATCTAACCATAATTATTCTATCACTAAATTGTAAGTACTCTTTAACTTTATGCCCTAATCTTTTACCTAACACTATTCCTACACCTGCCTGTGCATTAGTTGAAGAAGTTGTAATTATTCTATAATTATCCTTCCAAAAGTCATTACTATCTGGCCATCTCACCTCACTAATACCTAAAATGTCCAGCTTTTGTTTTCTCATTTCGACTAATAAATTCTTTAACTTATCTACTCTGAGTAATGACCTTACATTCCAAGTCCCTATCACTAAATCGAACTGTTGTTTTATATTCTTACGATGACGAGCCCCAAGTACCTCCCGGAGATCCGAATGAGGAGTATTTTACCTCGGACAAGAATTTTACTTGTGAGCTCTCCATCATATGTATTTCGTGTTTTAGGCCACGCACACCTGTGAAATATTGTGGTAGGCTCCCATATCTTTCCACAACGCAGTTTTTAAAGATTTTAGCAAAAAGCCGTATCTGTCACGGCCAACCCCCAACAAGCTTGTAAATTATTGAGGATCGCCCGAGACCAACCGACCCTCCTCCAATATCTTTTAGCCAGCAAGGCTGCTGCCCCTTGGTGCGCCTTTTAATCGCCTTTTACGATAAGCAGGCTTACTATAGTAGTATTCTTTATCCCCTACTATAGGGATATCTTGTTTAATTGAGTCATCTAAATTCGTACCATTCTCATTCAACTGAATGCTAGTTTTAGTTAATTGTCAACAGATACTAGGTAATGTTTTTGGTTCCTTTTTGTGCACCTCGAACGTTCCGAAATCAGAATTTAAATGTTTCTGTTTGGAATTCCTATTCTGTTTAATATTTTGATTAACTACTTTATTATTGTTTACATTTTTTGTATCTGTAGATTTAGTAAGTGAGGATATTACACTGCAGGTGGTGTCCTTAGTTTTGAATGTAGTATTTATTTTATCAATGTTTCCATTCATATGTTCAGATTTGTTATCACAAATGCTGTTTATCAACTCATTATTAGAAAGTAAAGGTATACCTTTATTTGTAGTAAGCAGTTTAATTAGGTCTATATTGCTTTGCTTAATGCAGGCAATTTCTACCCTTAATTCTGAAATCTCATTATGTAGAGGCAATATGATATTTTTTACAGCAGACTTAAGCATCATCCAAAAATCTTCACTGATTATTGTTTTACATGCTTTATCATTAAATTCATTTTTACCATCTGTGGTAGTTCTTGATTTGAAAGTCACTTCACTATAGCAGGTTACACAAAACCAATGATGATTTTATGAAATTTTTGAAAATTCATTACTAGATAAACCACAACACTTTTTATGTGCCCAATTGCAACATTTTGTGCACTGTATTGCTGCAGAATTAGCTTTAATAAACTCAGAGCAAGCAATGCACTTGTACTTGTCAGCCATCTTGGGAGTGATATAGCGGTATTAGCGTCTAGCAAGGAAGAGTTAGAAGCTGCTTTTAATGAAATGGAAACGGTTCTAACAGAGAGATATGGTATGAAAATTAACAAAACTAAAACTAAAGTTCTAGTTTGCAAAGGTGGGGAAAATAAATCAAAAACAAGAATACAAGTATTTAACACGAACTTACAAGAGGTTAAAGATTTCTGCTACCTAGGAAGTCAAATAACGCAAGATGGGAAAAGCACAAAAGATATAAAACAAAGATTAGCACAAGGTCGTGCTACATTTAACAAGAAAAAGCAACAACTGTGCTCAAAGACCACAAACATAGAAACAAGGAAAAGATTGTTAAAACATATGTGTGGAGCACAGCACTGTACGGCTGTGAAGCCTGGACAGTAGGATAAGCAGACAAGAAAAAGGTAGAACCCTTTGAAATGTGGTGCTACAGACGTATGATGAAGATATCATGGACAGACAAAGTTAAGAACGAAGAGGTACTAAAAATGGTAGGGGAAGAAAGAAATATGTGGAAAACGGTAAAAAAATAAGAAAGATAGTATGATAGGCCACATACTACGGCATGAGGGAATAGTGCAGAATATATTAGAAGCAGAGATAGGAAAAAAGAGAAGAAGAGGCAGACCTAGGTTAGACTACTGCACACAGATACTAAAAGATGTAGACTGTAGGGGTTTCAGGGAGATGTGTAGGCTAGCCCAGAATAGAAATCAATGGAGGTACGCATCCAACCAATCCAAAGATGGATAAACTTATGACGAAAAAATAACTGTGCTTAAACATGATGAATATTATAAGTAACTACAAGAATTGGTTGGGCAATATTCTCGAATAATGTTAAGTGTGTGAAAGGATTTACTGGAAAACCATTATTTCGGCAAATGTGTAAGTGTTGGAGGATCTTGGTAGCCACAGGTTGCTTAACCCCCTTCACTGAATCTCGGTGAAATAGGGCATATAATTAGAAAACAATAGAAGGGGAAGGAACTGTATACACATGCTGTGTGAGAATTTCAGGGAACTATGTAGACTAGCTCAGAATATAAATAAGTGCAGATACGTGTCCAACCAGTTTTGAGACGGAAAACCTAATGACGAAAAAATAAGCACGGATAAATCTGATGATTAGTATAAACAACTAGTTGTTGGTTGCGAAATATCTGCAACTAATGTTGACTATGCGAAAAGATATCTTGGAAAATATATTAAATCGGTTAATGGCTAAGTGTCGGGGGAACTTGGCAGCCATAGGCTGCTTACCTCCCTTTGCAACCACTGAAGGTCGGAGAAATAGAATATATAACTGTAAAACAAAAGAAGGTGACGGAACTGCATCTAACAAGAAAGAACAGCGCCTATGAGGAAAGACAAAAAAACATAGAACAAGAAGAAAATTGTTGAAAGCATATGTATGGAGCACAGCACAGTATGCCTATGAAGTACGGGCAGTCTGAAACGCAGACAGAAAAACGGTAGCAGCCTTTTGAAATGCTGTGTTTCAGATGTATGAGGACGATAGCATGAACAGACGAAGTTAACAAATAGGTTATAGAAATAGTAAGGGAACAAGGATATTTGGGGGAAAAGAGAAATAGAAGGGCGGAATATGTTCTAAAGCATTTTTTGGGAAATAGTATGAGATATATTACAAGCAGAGATAGGAAAAAAGAGGTAGATGTAGACCTAGATCAGATGGTGATAGATGCAGACTGCAAATTTCAGGGAAATCTGTAGGTTAGTTCAGAATAGGAAACAATGATGGTACGCGTCTAACCAGTTCCAGGACTGAAGACCTAATGATGATGATGTTTAAACTTAGTGTTTATGCAACCCTTTTGTTAAAATGGTTATAATTTAATTAATTCGTTAAAGTGTTCGTTTATCGCAGAGAAACATATACATATTTTGAAATTTCCTAACCGGTTGCATGAGTAAAACATCATTTGATATGCTACAAAGCAAAAAAATTTTTACATTGATTAGGGACGATCCAAGTTTCTGATTAAACCCCACGTGAAGAATTTTTAATAATAAGGTATATGGGTTTATTCTGTAATGTTTTACTAGTACATTAATAAATACAAATTGTTTTGATTATAGAAGTTGCTTGTGCTTTGTATCGTAAAGGGTTGATAAAATTAACATTAGAAGATATTCCGATTGAATGTCATTTGCTTTTTACATACCAGATGCAAAGACGTATATGAAGCATTATTTATTGTTCGTGCCATTTTGCTCTCCCAACGTGGTATTCTTTATCAAACCAGGCGAGATAAGGAATTCCATAATTTAAAAGAGTCGATCAACAACCATCCGCGAACGCGAACGTGTTCATTCAATTTCTCAATATTACTTCTCTAATGTCTTTCCTAAAATAACCATTTCCTGATTCCGTTCCTATTTACCTCTGGCCAGAAACAGTACTGAAAGGTGCCACGTTAGTGCTCCAGATGTCTGTGCTTCAGTAAGTGCTTTAAGTATTTATGTGACTTGTATTCCAATTCTATGTTTATTTCCTTCTACTCTATACAGTCCACGCTCTACCTTACAAACCCTGGTTTAATGCCTACTGCACTCCAGGGATTTCTATTTGCGCCCCTTGTCGTTCCAAGAGGCGTGTACATTTATATAGTGCTTAATGGACAAGCAAGATGGTTTTCGTATTATTAAAAGCATGCTTCACATCGACAACATATAAACGTAGCAGATTTTTTATCAATTATGCAAAGTTTATTTAGAACGAAAACACATAGTTTGACCAGTGCATTTGGAGATCTTCACAAATTTTTCGATTATTTAAAACTAACCAATGCATCCCAATTGCTCTTACAGAAATTCTGAGATTATACTTGTTTTCAAATTTTGTCTTATATTACATTATTTACACTATCTAATGCACTTTCAAGGATCATCGTTTTAAACTAGCTTCATATAATTTACTATTAACAGATTGACACTTTGTTTTTCACAGTCAATAGCTCATCCTAGTGATTCCCAAACTAGCAAAACCATTCTAGATGTTACAAGAAATATTGGTAAAATGGTTGGAAATCTTCGTAAAAGTACAAACGATGCTTTGACAATAGTAAGTGTGAGAAGCAGGCTAAGAGATTTCATAGATGGTACTGTTGTGGAGTATAAAAGACTTGCAAAGATACCAGATGAGGCATTACCCAAATATGGTTATGGTAGTACTCGTTATATGTAGAAAATATATTTATTTATCGTTGTTTTAGAAACGTTGAGGGACATATTATTGGATGCTATTGCTGTTGCTGAAGCTGCAAATGCAAAATTCAATCTGCTACTGGTAAATAAGAAGATCTGATTTTTTAATTGTTTGGGGAATGTAATTTGTATATGTAACCTAAACTTTAATTAATGAAAGTTCAGATACTTTAAACTTTATTTTCTAGTTTATGATAGTTTACATGTATGAGGATTGTCATTTAAGTTTTGTTGGAATAAAACAGTAGGTAGCTTTTAAAGACTTAATTGTGTTTTTTTGAAGTATTCCCCACGAAAATTAATGTACTTTTGCATGCGTTCAAACCAATTCTGGAAGCAGTTTTCCATTCATTTGTTGGTAGTCCAAATTGCATTTTTGAAGGAATCGACTGCTTCTTCTTATGATTGGAACCTTTTACCATACGGTCTGTCTTTGATTTTCAAAAAGGTATAGAAACAATATTAAATCAGCAGATGTTCAAGTGTTAGGGGAACTTGGCAACCACATGCTGCTTACCCTCCTTCACAAGCACTGGATATTGGAGAAACAGGGTATGTGGTTGTAAAATAATAGAAGGGAATTGAATATCGAAGAAATAGGGTATAAATTTGTAAAGAATAGAAAGGTATCCGAACTGCATCTATCAAGAGAGAACAGCGCCTATGATCAAAAACAACAAACAGAAACAAGAAGAAAATTGTTGAAAACATGTGTGGAGCACAGCACAGTATACCTATGCAATACGGGCAGTAGAAAAAGCAGACAGGAAAACGGTAACAACCTTTTGGAATGTTGTGCTTCAGATGTATGATGATGACAGCATGGACAGACAAAGTTAATAACAAATAGCTTATAGAAATAGTAGGGGAATAAAGATATCTGTGGAAAAAAATATCAGAAATAGAAGGGCACAATACGTTCTAAGGCATTTTTGGGGACTAGTACGGGATATATTACAAGCAGAGATAAGAAAAAGGAGATGGATGTAAACCTAGATCAGATAGTGATAGATGCAGACTGTGCAAATTTCAGAGAAATCTGTAGGAAAAATCAGGAAAATGTGTATGTTAGTTCAGAATAGGAAACAATTAGGGTACGTGTCTAACCAGTTCCAGGACTGAAGACCTAATGATGATGATGTTGTTAATCATGCATAGTCGGAGAAAACTTTTATAAAACAGCTGTGATGTTCAACCGAGCGGTTGAGCGGCATTGTGGGTGGCGTTGGGTGACGTTGTGGAGTCTATGGGTGGCGTCCATAAGGTGGTGCCACTCCTAGAAGGAACATTTCTTACTACTCTGACACGAATAATTTTTATTAAAATATAGGAAATATAACACCATATAAACACATGTTTTCTATTTTATTCACCTTGGGCAGATTGTTTGGATTATATTCCGTGATAATTTAATATCAGTGAACTATTATCTATCAGGTTTGTTGTAATTTATAAGTTACAAGCTCAAAACTATTTTAATATGTAGGTGCATTGTATGGCTAGTTGTTAGTGCGTATATTTAAATTTTTTAAAAATTTTTGTATGGAAGACGTTCTAAAAATTTGATGTTGTATTGCGTTAAAAATTCAATTGTCTTGAGAGCTATGTGCGAACATACATTATCTTGGTGGAGGATGATTTGTCGTGTGGGGATGGTTTTTTAAAGCTCTGCGATGACGAGGCTAACAAATGATAGTATACCAATCGGCAGTAACGGTCTTTTGACCTTGTAGAGGAATTGTTACTACATGATCTGCATTCGCGACAAATACTGCAACCATCTCTTTGGAGATTTCAACATGGTTCTGAGACGACCTTATGGTGGGTTTACACTTGTCAGATACCAATGTTGTTCCACGAATATTTTATATGGTTCTGAAGCAACCCTAAAGTGGGTTTACACTTGTCAGATACCAATGCTGTTCAACAAAGTTTGTATATGGTTCTGAGGTAACCCTGGCGGGTTTACACTTGTCAGATACCAATGCTGTTCTACGGAAGCTGTTAATATGTTTTATTGTTATGTAATTAGTTATTGCCTGTATAAATAGAAATCATGTATGTAGACTGTATTTCATGTTAATATCGCAAGGAAAACCCAAGAAAAACTTGCAATGCTACCTAGATATTGGGGTATTTGATTTCAATTTGTTATTACTTTTAGTAATGGAATCCATTGTTTACTGAAAGTCACGGATTCGTTTGCTACGCAGTTATTTTTATGTAGGGTTATGTAAGCAGCTTCTTTGATTTTGCGTTTTTTGATGGTTTTCTTCTTTGTCAATAATTTTTGCGTCCTCCCATTTTATTTTATGACTGAAGTCCCTTGCATGTTGGCAAATCATGAATTTTTCACATTTTCTATTTTTTATATATGATTTATGTTCTTTTAATCGAACTTCAAATAGTCTGGAACTTGTTACGTGCCAAAAAATGTTGGCACTAGACATTTTTTAATATAGTTTTAATATGCGGGAGTTTCGCGCCATAACTTTGAAAGACTTGTTGCGCGTATTTACATCACGTCAGAAGGGCGTTGCGCGAATTTCGCGCGGACACGTGTGGACAAAGAAAATGGGGAATTTCCGGAAGACGCTGAGGGACTTGCCTCTGAAACGCCAAGAAGAGTGGTTAGTCAGGTATCATATCGTATCTTTTTATTATGTAGATTCCTTTTGGCTTTTTTGATTATCGTTCCTCAACCCGTTCCTTATCGTTCCCGCTACATAGGAAGAAGGAATCTGGATGCAACCTGGTAGAAGATCCACGACCCAAGAACCATCATGAAGTAATTCCGATGGAAGCTTCACCTATTCACGTAAGTACCCCCTAGAGGCGGTGTAAAATTTGTATACTTCGTAAATTACGTGACATAATTTGCATATTGTGTGACGTCATTGACAATTGGCACGCTTATTTCCACATCATGTAATATCGTTACCAACTGTCTTTTGTGTCTCGCGTACCCCGTTTACGGGAGTGTAATAAACTTTCCCGTATATAAAACTTGTTACATTCGCATGGTATTTTGTAGATGCAGTTTTTTGAACTTTGTCTTGCGTTTTTGGGTTTTGTTTTTGTTAATTGTGTTCTTAGTGTATTGTTGATTCTAAATACTGTTTTGATTTTGAATTTGTTTTCTATTTTTTGAATTTTTCCGAAAATTCTTTTATCTGTGAGCATTTTTTGATGCGTAACGTTGTTTTGGTTTTCTTCTTTTTTATTTTTTGGGACTTTATTCATTTCTTTCTGTATCATTCTTTTAGGATACTTGTTTTCTATTAGTGCACATTTGATTAGGTCTTTCTCTGCCCTTAAAATTTCTTGGTTTGATGATATTAATTTTGTTCTATCATACATGGCTTTGATAATTCCTCATTTGACACCGTGTAGGTGGTTTGAATCTAAGTATAGTATCTGTTTGTGTGTGTGTGTGTGTGTTGGTTTTCTGAATATTGATGTATTAATTGTTGAACCGTTTTTGCTAACTAGAATATTAAGCAAACGAATTTAGAGTGCGATAAAAAATCAAAATAGAAAACAATCACAAAATAAATCCAAATGTAAGTAGTAACGAAATAAAAGCAATTCGCAATCTAAACGATAACTCAATTATAATTCTACCTGCTGACAAAGGCAATACAACAGTAATAATGGATAAAAACGATTACAATGCAAAAGTTGCTACGTACATTGACGTAACATAAATGTATGTGTTGGACCGCTGTAGTCGTCTTTTACGACAGGCAGGTCGTACAGTGGGACTATTCTATTCCCGGACCCATACGGGTGAAAAACAAAAAAAAAAAGGAAAGCAAAAGAAAGAAACCCCAGTAAAACCGGAAAGTAAACCGAAATCGCAATATCAAAAAATCATATCCGAAAGATAGCAAAGTCGTCATAAGAATCTGTAGTCCGAGGACTATATATTGGGCTTAAGGCGTTTACACCGCCAGAAGGAAAATGAAACAAGATCGAGGACATTAGAGTTTCGTCGACCTATATCCTTAGGTTCGGAAGGAGCATAGAATAAAGTCTGCCTTTTTTGGGCGGTTTTCTGCCAAATAGGAATAGCAGGGGGTGTAGTAGTTATAGAACTAGGTTTAGGAGGTGGCAAGGGTGGTTTAGAAAACTCAAAACGCGTCATAGAGGAACGTCCTTTATTGTTAGGATGAGTGTTAAGAAAGTCAACGGCAGAAAAAGAAACATCATGGGTTGTCAGCATATCAACGACGGAAAAAGGAAAAGGATTGACTGTACGAGAACCAACCTGACGAAAAGAAACACAAGCGGAACACACTTCAGTTACATTAAAGAAAGGGGCAGAAGTAGCTAAAATTTCATTGACGTTATGTGCAGGACTATAAGTATCACAGTTAGAAAAGAAAACAGTATTGGCTGTGGAAATATCTACCTTAGGAAAAGGAGCGGAATCATGTAGAAGTTCGTCAGCATTAGATAACAGAACATCAGCTAGGATGTCACCAACCTTACTTAAAAGAACCGAAGTAAGTAGCATTTTGTCAGCATGAGAAAAAGAGCAAGAGTAGGTAACGAAACAGGATTAGGTAAAGCTTTAACGACAACAGCAACAGGCATCACAGCTACGGATTTACTAACTTTAACAGGACCTTCTCTATCCGTATTAGGACTTATCTTCACTTCAGCTACGGCTGTGATTGCCGGCAGAACAGAAATTTCTTGAGTAGAAGCATTTAAGAAAGTAGAAACGGGTAAAATTTTGACAAAAACGGGAAGAGGCATTAAAGATACGTGTTCATGGACTTCAACAGGACCTTCGCAGACGGAATTAGAAGTTATCGTCACTTCAGCTACGGCTGTTTTTGTAGACACGACAGAAATTTCTAGAGGAGAACAATTTACGAAAGAAGGAACATGTAAAATTTTGACAGCAGCAGCAACAGATACTAAAGATACAGGTTCGTGAACTTCGACCGAACCTTCGCTGACTAAATTAGGAGTTATCGTCAACTTAGCTACATTACATGTGATTTTCCAATGCTCCACCCGTAGGTACTACATTGGCCAGGAAGCGAGTTTTTTTTACCTGAAAAATTTTGAATTTTGCCGAATCCTTGCTGTTCCAAGCAAGGTAGGGATCTTTAACGTGCGTGACAACACTCACACACGGGACCTCCATTTTACCTCTCATCCGAACGAGGGTATATTTTTGCGAAAAATGCTCGCCTAACATTTTTCAAGCGGACCGTGTCGGGATTCGAACCCGTGACCTAGGGCGTAGTAGTCACACATATACCACTCGCCACGGAGCCGCCTCAACTTAGCTACAGCTGTTATTGTAGGTACAACAGCAATTTCTTGACAAGAATCATTTAAAAAAAACAGGAACAGGTAAAATTTTGACAAAACCGGCAGGAGGCATTAAAGGTACAGGGCCAAGGACTTTCGGAGGACCTTCGCAGACTGAATTAGAAATTATGGTGATTTCAGCGACCTTTGTGCTTGCAGACACGACAGAAAATTCTTTAGTAGAATCGTTTAGGAAAGCGGGAAGAAACTCTTGAGAAGCTAGCTGCAAGTCACTAATTAGAAGCATGGGTTGTAAGCGTGATGGAGGTACAATTTGGGGTGAGAGTGAATAAGTAGGGCGAGCATAAGGAGGAGTAGAATAGGAGGCAGAACTAGAAACGGAGGAAATTTTGTTAAAAGCTATATTTGGCGAAGAAGATTAGATTTTGATAGTAGGAGCAGGAGGACCTAAATCAAGTATCGAAGAGAACGTAGAATGAGAAGTAGAAGAAGTTAGGCAACTAGAGGTGAGGGCAGAATTTGAAGGATTATTCGAAAACCTATTAGTAGTAAGATGACAGTTGGGACAGTTGTGGTGAGTAACTCCCTTATGTCCGCAACCATAACAATGGAGTACTTTAGGACGAGTACAACGAGTCGAAACATGACCAGGTTTGTCACAATTAAAGCATACGACCTGGCGAGTAGAAGTAGGAGGAAGAACAGTAGAACGTACGGTCATGTGAAGCAAAAGTATTTTTCTCAATAGTAGTAGCCTTATAAATCAGCTCGTTGTGTTCAAAATGAAGAATTAGTAAATTAGACAAGGACTTCCAGTCAGAAAACCTATCCCGAAAACCACGATACCAACGTAAAGCATCAGCCTCGAACAAATCCACTGCAGACTCAAATTAATCAAATTCGGATACATGGTGAGCTCGTCGGAGTTTTTCGACTCGTTCCAAAAAATCACGTACAGTAAGTGTTCGGGACACCAGAAAATTTCAAATTCCACTCCCACATGGGAGACCGTAGTAGGAAGCCGAAAAAGAAGTCATTTTGAATACGAACAAGAAAGAAATGGGTAAAAGGTAACGAAATAAAGGCTAACCGTAACTCGATAAAAGCTCAAAAGAAAAGAAAATTATTACGAATACAGGACAATTTAAAACATATCCGACGGATAAACTTCGGGAACACCAATAGGAGCGAAACAACAAAATAGAAATTAGAATAGGGCTGTAGAATAAAGGAAAAATCGGAGGAAAGAAGTTACTCTAGACGTAACGGGGGAAAACAAGATGTACAGAGGGGGAAGAAAGAAAAAAGAAAAATCTTGGGCGCCAGCGTTTTCAACGGACTAGGACTATTGGCGAAAACACAAGACCAATAATCTGAAATAAGCCAACCAATAATATTGAACGTAAGGGACGAAACATAAGTAATATCAAGCCAAGAAAATGCAGGTCATGTAGGAACTTAGGAACTAACAATAATAAACAAAAAATCGTAGCAAAAATTAACTAAAACGAACTCGGAGCCAAAACTAACTAAAATAACATCGGAGCCAAAGTTACATGAAACAAAATCGCAGCACAAGAAAATTAACGAAAACCAAATCGCAGAAGAAATTAATCACAAAAAGGATAGGAACAGAAATTAATTACAAAAAAATGTCGCAGCCCCACGTCAGAGCGTCATTATTTTATGCTACGTACATTGACGTAACATAAAAAAAAGGAAAAAAGAAAGAGAAAGAAAGTAAGTAAGTCCGGGCTCAGGCGGCGAGTGGGCGGGGTCTTATACCTGTAAGTAAAGGAGAGCCTGAAAAAAACTAACAACAAAATATATAAAATCACTCGCTCATTCACACACAGAACAAAACATACAACAGAAAAGAAAGAACTTATAATTAACACCAAAATATATATACAAAAACAGTACTCTCGAAACCCAACCCCAAAAAAAGTCAATGTCCCCAATTTATAAATACATTATTACAACCCCTTAAATATTCAAAAAACAAAAATTATTCAAAAAAAAACAAAATGGCGAGCTGTAGTTTTTAGGCAACTACCCCTTGACAGTCATTAGAAAAAGAAAGAACCACACGCAACCCTAAAAACCACAGCTCTAGAATGTCGTAAATATACACTTAAACTAATTTTACAATTGAAATAATTCATATATACAGTAAATCCCAAAATGGTTTAATAATTTTCATATATATAAAAAAAATCAAATTTGGAAATGTCATCTTAGAACGGTAAAATCACAGGCAATCTTGTTCCGTGGTAAGAAGCGGATACAAAGAAAAAAAAGAAGGACTCGCCCTCGAGTTCCTGACATCGGGGAGGCTGTTGCTAGTCTGCCTCAGCAAACAGGCAAGCTTATGGCCAAGCGGAGCGCATTGTCCCCCAAAAGAAACGCAGCTCAAGGGATCAACGTGTCCCCCGCAGGAAGCTAGAATAGTTACAAACAATAAATTAATTTAATGAAGCCGAAACGTATGGTTTTATATACAAACTCCATATACTCACCACGCTAAATAAGGCATGCCGGAAATTTACATAAAAATAACGAACGAAGCCAACCAACTTGTTGTCTAGTTGATTATCGAACAGCAAATGAATCGTTACATTCGTTAAAGCACCAAAGCAAGAAAATAAACCAGAAAACTCTAATTTTATTAAAATAAATTCACCGAATTCTTTTAAAAAGGGCAAACACACTAGCATTTAAGTATTAAAATACTTGGAAAGTCGTCTATCTAATTAAGGTGTAAATTCCACGGGACGAACTTCTGAGAAAGGATATTTATTTTTCTAATGAAGCACAAAAATTTATCAACTGACATAGATAGGATATTTATTATTAATTACCATACAAATTTTAATATACAAAAGGGTTATTTTTAATTAACGGAATTAATTTTTGTGTTGAACGCCAAAGGAATTTAAGATAAAAATTATTGTACCTACACTAATTAATAATTTACTAAAATGAACGTAACAAAGGTAGTAGGTGATTCTGTGATTTTTCTGGATCAGAGTTAGCGAGTGACTTTTTAGATTAATTAGTAATCACAGAAGCAACAATCTCATTCTGAATGTCAAAGTTTGCAGAGGTATACGCACTGACAATATTCAGGCTTTCATTTGAACTAGTAGAAGGTTGACTGTGGCCAGAAACAAATCTTTTGGTGTAGATTGGTCAATATCCATACATTATTGAAAACCATTCATCAGAGAAAGATTTATCATAATTCTTATTTGTAATAGGACAGGCAGAATTGGCAATTGCGAGAGTTTGAGTGACAGTTCCAGTAATTAGATCAGAGGTGATAGAATTTGTCACTGATAATGTTTGAGTACCAACAGAACTACGAAAATAAGAAGTATCATTTGAATTTGTATTTAAACTATCTACTAAGGTCTGAAGTATATTAATCTTAAGCTTGGCATCATGCAGCTGCTGATTAAGCTGTGTTTCATTTGTAATTTCTTCTTGGATAAAAGAGTTGTGATCAAGTTTTAATTTAGCTAAGTGGTGGACCAATAACTCATTGTCCTCAGCAAGCTGTTGAAGTTTCGAGTGAACTTTATCAGTGTTATTAGAGGTAGTAGAAAAATTTGTCGTTGAGGAAATGCAGTTTTCACATAATAATACGTTATCATTCAGTAACTTTTTATGTTTAACTCTATGAAGACAGCTCTTGTGGTAAACACTTTAGCAACGGATGCACACATAATTGTTAAAAAAATTTTTAGGACAGCATAAAAAGCCAGAAAATTTAAAGCAAGGCTCCATAAATAGATCATTTTCAGCCATAATAAACTTAGTAAGTAATCCGTAATATAAGTAAGCCTTCTAGATAATGAAAGTTTAAAATTAATTGCAGATAGAGAATAAATGCAAATATTGTATTATATAATTCCAGATATGCTTCAAAGTGATTCTTGTTAATTATGATAACCGTAAATATGTTGCCTTCAGTTAAAAGATAAGGAACAAGTCCAAGAACCAGATGGTTAATAGGTTAACAATATAAAGACTGTTGTCCTTCTTATAAACGATGATTAATCAGTTATAAATGCTGCACTCAACCAACTATCAGCATCAGGATGAAGAGTAAGAAGTAAACTACACTTTGATATACTTTTCACTAAATAAAAACATTTACTTCACAGTTTAAAAACACAAAATGACAGAGCACATTTATCATACACCTTTACAGTCACAAATAATAATGTGTGCATCAATCTTCATTATTAAAAATACTTTATTCTAAATTAAAATATTCTTCCTCTTCTGCACATAACAAATTTCATACGGCAAAAATTAATTAATTTCCTATTTCTTCTACCATTATATAAAACAGCTGGCCGCCGCCATGACACCATTTAACTTGACCTTATTTTGTAGTGCAATGCACTTGTAATTTTTACGAATTATAAAACGTCACCAACCACGCTCTGTTATCACTTGTGATTTGAATATTAACACTTCATTCTATATGTATATTTATTGAGTTAACATAAATCACAATTATGCGTACTTATAATTACGTAAAAAAAATTAAAAAGAAGAATTATTTATTTTTAAAACACAAGCCGTTATTGATTTCTCCGCATGCTTCATTACACGCGCCCACCTAACAGTGACGTCACAATAAACTTAAATTACAGAAAGATAAAAATAAGAAGGGAATAGTTTATTCAATCACAAATCGCACCTGTTTGAATTTAATGATGTTTGTTCGCATAGGCTTTTGAGGATCTTAGGTAACTTCAACTGTATACAACGGCGGCTAAACAAAATGTGTGGTAACGGCAATGTGAAATTTCTGTAATACGACCAAGTAAGCATTGGTTCGAAAAACCTAAAAAATGGAGTGTAAAATCCGAAGAATATTGGTTACAGAGCTGAAAACATTAACATTCCTATTAAAGGAACATAACCTTTTAATTACCTACCGCTTTCAAGTAAAAAGAGAAAGCACCTCTTTTATCATGATTTTTGTAACTGCCCGATTGGGTTGATATTATACATCACAGAAGAAACAAAGCGAACTAGCAATAGAAATATAGTAAACTCGTTCCACTAATGTATTTAAAAAGTAGTTTTCTCAAGAAATAATCAGGGAAATTCCATATAGAATGTTAATGCGGCGGTTAACTTCGATAACCGCAGACAGTGAGATCAATGGACATGTATACTTAACAATAAGAATAGCGGAAACCTTTAAGTACTTACCCGTGTTATTAGATATAGCGGTGTTCGAAAAACGAATAGTAAAAAAACCTCGACTTTTTGACAGGAGGTCGTATCTGTCTAACAAAAATACCATTGCAACGCACAGCACACTTTTAACTAAGTTTTCACAGTACATCAATAACACGGAGTAGCTTGAAGCCTGAATCGTGACAAATCTAATGACATTTAATGTCCACAGGGCGGATGCAAGTTTACCTGCAAGCTTCATCTTATGGTATAACTAACAGTAAATTAACTATAAATACAAACGGAACAGAATAGAAAGAATGAACATATTTCCATCTTCCACTTTGCCCAATTACAATTAAACTGGTCATATTTCAAAAATTCTTATCAAAAACATACCTAGATAGGAAACCAGAATGTAATATACACATGTGGACTTGTGAACTAAATAAAGGATGAGTAACGTTGGTTGCCTACCTGAGCTACCTTGAAATTATAAAAGTATAGCAAATAAACCCATATATTCAAGTAAGTATAAATGGTTTTTAAGTTAAGGATATAGTAAATGTACAAATACAAAATGGAAGGTAACAGTTCATTATATTTTAACACATCAAGATATTTTAAGTGTCCACTACGCTTATATAAACAGATATAAATTTCACGGCATGCACAATATTTAATATACAATCATGCAAAGATAAAATGAATATCTAGTTACAATTTTTAACCAAGCATCTTCAAGACAATCTTCAATGGGACATTCGAGACTATCCAAATTCGCCGCATTTTCTGTAGGTGAGTGCTAGTTGCCTAAAAAATAAAGAGCAGAACAGTATAAGAAAAAAGGTCCTCTTCTGCACAGCTCATATTTGAAGGTACTGGTACAGTGTTTCACTGCTAGGAATGTTATCCTATACCCACTTGCACAATCGACTATTTCCAATGGCCGACAATGAGATGACTGTCGACAGTTATTATAGCCCCGTCGACGCAGTACGCGAGTCACTACAGTCAGTTGGTAGCAATATTAAATAATGTAAAAATTGACGCGCAAATTTAGATGACGTCACACAATATGCAAATTATGGCACGTAACACATCACTCAATAAGTCCGTAGGATAACTAAGAAAAACACATTTTTTTGGCGAAATTCGATTTTATTCATCAACATACATTCCTTCAAGAGTGATACAATCAGTCCAACGCCGTTCTAGCATTTCGATACCTTTTTTGTAAAACAATTCGTCTTTGGCCTCAAAATAAGCTTCAGTTTCAGCGATCACCTCTTCATCCGAGCCAAATTTTTTTCCGGCGAGCATTTTTTTCAGGTCTGCGAACAGGTAGTAGTCGCTGGGGGCCAAATCTGGAGGATACGGTGGGTGCGGAAGCAATTCGAAGCCCAATTGGTGCAATTTGGCCATCGTTGCGATCGACTTGTGACACGGTGCATTGTCTTGGTGAAAGAGAATTTTTTTCTTCTTCATGTGTGGCCGTGTTTTGGCAATTTCTTCCTTCAAACGCACTAATAATGCCATGTAGTATTCGCTGTTGATTCTTCTTCCTTTCTCAAGATAGTCGATGTACAAAATTCGGCGCATCCCAAAATACAGACGCCAAAACCTTACCAGCCGACTTTTGCGATTTTGGTCGCTTTGGACGTGGTTCTCCGGCTGCAGTTCACTCAGATGACTGCCGATTAGACTCTGGAGTGTGGTGGTGGATCCATGTTTCATCCATTGTCACATACCGACGCAAAAGTCCTTTTATTCGGTTGAACAGCTCCAAACAGCTCTCAGAATCATCGACACGTTGTTGTTTTTGGTCCACTGTGAGCAAACGCGGCACCCACTTTGAGAACAGCTTTCTCATGGACAAATGTTCATGCAAAATAGTGTGCACACTGCCTTCTGATATCTTCAAGGTGTCAGCTATCTCACGCAATTTCACTTTTCTGTTTTCCAAAACGATTCAGTGGACTTTTTGATGTTTTCCGGTGTAACCACCTCAATTGGCCTTCCAGAGCGTTCAGCATCGCCAGTGTCTGTACGGCCACGTTTAAAATCAGCAAACCACTTCTCCACCGTTTGTCTCGATGGAGCAGAGCCCGGATAACACTTATCAAGCCATGCTTTGGCTGCGATGGTATTTTTACCCATCAAAAAGCAATGATAAATCAACACGCGAAATTGCTTGGAATTCATTTTTTTGAAAAACTCAAAAGTATCGTCACTTGAACCTCTGTAACTTGTAAACTAATCGTCGGATTGTCATGAAATTTTGACAGATATCTTTTTAAGGTTAGTACTTCCTACAAATCATATGGATTATTACATAGCAACGCCATCTATGTATCATCCTACGGACTTATTGAGTGATGTAGTAATTACACAAATGTTAAAAGAAATAAATTTTAAAGAAAACCCCCAAAGGGGGCACTCACGTGAACATGTAGAGCTTCCTTCAGGATTACTCCATGATAGCGACAGCAGGGCTCCGTGGATCTTTTTCGGGCGTCTGCTGCTTTGACTAATCTTTCTCGGGTCGTGGGAACTCTTGAGCCAGGTTGCATCCAAATTCGATGCCTTCTTCCTATGTAGCGGAAACGACGGGAACTGGTTATACGGAACGATACGGGCAAAAGGGACCTACATAACCAAAAAGATACGATAAGATACCAGACCAACTACTCTTCTTCGCGTTTCAGAGGCAAGTCCCAACGCGTCTCCTGGAAATTCCCCACTCCCTTTCGTCCACACGCGTTGGCGCAATCTGGTGCAAACGCACTGTCTGAAGTGACGGAAATACGCGCCCGTCCTTTTAAATTTATGGTGCGAAATTCTCACATATTAAAACTTAACTAAAAATGTCTAATGTCGAAATTTTTGGCACGTAACACAGTCAACCGTACAATCCCAATAGAAAATAACGCATATGTTTGGAACAAAGTTTAATAAAATAACAAGAAATTAAATATTAAAAGGAATTTGGTGTATCGAAATAGAACATTTCATAGGACAGCCAATATATGTTAGTCCATTTAATCATACAAAAGTACATACTGAATAAACAAGTTACACAATCAATAATCGCGCTTTAAATCATTTAATAAGCTTGCGAGTTTCATAACCTATACAAAACTACACATCGGCATACTAAACAAACAGGTATTTATTCATATAATAAATTATACATACTAATGCAAATACTTAATCCAATATGAATGTATTACATACTAGAATAAAAGGAATATTAAATGCCACCTCGCTTTAAACTAAATCCTTTTCCACCGAAAACTT
Organism: Platerodrilus igneus; assembly: GCA_036346225.1. Classification (NCBI taxonomy): domain Eukaryota; kingdom Metazoa; phylum Arthropoda; class Insecta; order Coleoptera; family Lycidae; genus Platerodrilus; species Platerodrilus igneus. The sequence continues at coordinate 6,462,824 of JARFIW010000001.1, read as the reverse complement.
TGAATTCTGGATTTTCATCTTTGTCAACAACTGACGATTTTATTACATTTCTTAGGAAACGCAATGTTCCAATTTGATAATCGTAATCTGGAATACCTCGCACATATACAGGTTTTTGTACAGGCATGTCTAACGATGCAGAATCCTTTCGCCTTTTACCATCAAGTCGATTTCCAGTACCTTTAAATGCTACAAAACCACTGGGTTCTGGCATTAGATCTGCAGGATCAACTGTCATTTCCTCTTCATCAGATTTGGATTCTTCAGTTTCTTTATACCCAATTGGTGCTGCAAATTCCACCTTAAACCTAATAATTCCTAATTTGTTCTTGTTATGAGAATATACTTACGTTCATGTCGCATTCAATAATACTTATTGCATTTCCAGGTTGCGTCTCTAAAACACACAGCTCGTACACTTTTTGATTATACTTGACTGCTATAACATCGCCATTGGTAAGACATGCAAAGGTTCGTAAGCAATTTTCTAGCACTGCTTTAGGATTGGATATATCCAAAAATTCTGACGATAACGGCTGAAATTTTGCAAATGTGCCAATTGGAAGTGATACACTTTCGATTTGTATCAAGTCACCCTCGTCTAAGATAAGATTGTGCATCAACTACAATAATTGAAAATTATGATTAGTAGTCGTAATAAATTTGGTAGTGTCTACGTAACGCTCAAACAATGCACAAATGCACAACTATGCATACAGCATTAGTGTAATGTCAAATATGTATAGTAGTATTATTGTCGGAAGAGGGTGACCTTGAAAAAGCCTGCACAAGACAAGGTTATTTAAATGTTCAAAATAAAAAAGTAAAATTAGAAAACATGGGTTGCTTGCGCAACCAATGTTGCCAGAGTAAAAAATGAAGAACAATAAAGGGATATTTTTGTTACTAGTTTTTTGTAGTCTTTTGGCTCCTTCATAAATAAAAATGATATATATCGACATGATAACGCTGCATGCCGATGTAATAAACGTCCAGTTTCCTACTGTCCGCAACCGCTCTGTCTTTCTAATATTCTAATTTTAATTATGCCATGGCTAGCTCAGTTTAATTCACACAGAGTGCACAACGTTACGATAATCAAATAATATACCCCTTTTCTCAAAACTTTTCCTGTTTAGAATGATAAGACGAAGTCGATCGATATTTGTATAATGAGAAGAAAATAATATCTACACTTCACAGTTTTACTATACGACAAATAAACCCTTGAATCAATTTATAATGTTTAGATTATTTATCCCCAGATTGTATCTCCCTTTCTTTAATTTAAAGTCACCAAAAATGACACTTTTACAGGAAAATCTAGAACGTTCAAGACCTTTCCCCTTTTTACATATAAAATATTTTTGTTGACTCCTTACAAAATATAGAAAATATAGTCAATGTTTAAATTAAAAGAATGAAATAATGTCTTATACTAGGTAGCCCTGACCTGTAGTTTTCCTGGAGTGTCCTTCTTTGTTTTCCCTTTGATCTGCTGCTACGTGTTGTGGATCAACACCCCTTGATTACCTTCAATCGAGTAGCTTCTTTTAAAACAATGCTCTGCTTTGTGCTCCTTCCCGTGAATTTGAACCAATAATTTTCATTCGGTATTATTTTGTTTCCAAAATTTACCGAGTGCTTTATTTAGATAAACTTGGAGTATGCTTGGTGCAACTTAGAATTTTCTTGTCGTAACTTGGACGTAACTTAGAATTTGCTTGTCTTGACTTAGACATAACTTAGAGCCCCACATTATAAATATTTAACCTAAATTAATTAATAAATTTCTGCTTACGTTTTTCAGCAAACGGAGAAACCTTTTTCATCTATTTTCACTATAATTTATTTTAAAATATAATAACACCACTTTTCACAAATTTTAATTATTTAATTTAAATATTTATTCAACGCGTAAATTTTTGAGTAACAGTGATGCAGCTTCTACGTCGTTTTAATTGAGACTGAGACTTATCAAACTGGGCGTTATAAGGTCTATCCCTATCTAAAATTCATTGGTTTATCTGAACTGTCGTTCAAAGTTTGCAGCCAATCACAGGTTGTTTTGGATATTTCTGTGGATTTTACAAGTTTATTTCTGATGGAACGATTCAGTGTTCACATACTCCCCTAATATTTTTATTATTTGCCGATCTTTGACCGCTTGTTTTGATATAATTACTAGAAATTTTAATTTATCTTAGCCTTTAATTTAGCTTATGGCTCTTGTTTGTGTAGATAAAGCTTTTGGGAATCGAACGAATTTCATGAATAAAATCACATAGCATAAATGACTTAAAATAACATATTTCTGTATATCTTGTGTTTAAAACTCATTTCTTTTGAAATATGCGTTTCTTATCAGAGCGTTTTACTATCTTCTCTCATTATTACATGCTTACTTTTAATAGATATTGCGTGATGATTTACTAGCTTTTACCTTATTCCATGCGCATCTATTTATTTATAATTTATGAACGCTTCTTGATTTAGAACTAGTTTAATTGCGTGTATAATTATTTCTCTGCTGAATATGTTTATATTATTGAAGGACATGCGTACTGGCATTGATTAACGTTAATCGCGGACGTTATACAGGGTGTTAAATGTTTGCTCTTTGCATAATATGCGAATTACGTATTCTTCGTGCTAATTAAATGCAGTTTTCTAATTCCTAGTACAATACAAGAAATTGTGCGACCACCACTACTCAATATACCCCTAAATAACCCCTCTTATCATAGCATTATTCCCCCGAATTAAAATATAAAATTTTGGAGCAATGCCATTTTTGGCGCCCAACGTGAGTCAAAATTCCATTGGTCTACAAATTCTTATATTTTAGTTTAATTTTATCAAATCTAATTGCCCCTTTTTAATCCCCTATTTATACCTAACTAATCTCACACCTATATCCTCTTTTACTACCCTATTTATACCTATACCTAAGTTTATTATACATTTTGTACACATATTTATGTCCCATGCATGAATAGATTAAATTGATTTTAAACTTCCCCCTGATTGTTTTTGGATTTACGTCCCTAAGCTTGTATTTGTTCCCTGCTCTATAAATATACCCTCACTATTTATTCAATATCCCAGAAATTTGACTTTATCTTGAAAAAATTCACATTTCTTTAAATTTAATTTTAAACCTGCTATATTTAGTTCTAATAAAATTCTTTCTAAATGTATAAAGTGTTGTTCAACACTATCACTGAAAATCAAAACATCATCCATGTAGTGGATACAAAATTCCTTGTACGGTCCCAAAATACTTTGCATAGCTTTCACTAATACAGCCAAACTAGAAGACAAAACCAAATGGGATCACTTTAAATTGGTATATATGCCCTTCTACAGAAAAACCCATAAATTTCCTCGATTCTCGCATTAATGAAATTAACCAAAATAAATTCTTCAAGTCTAGGTAAAGATTTTCTTAATACCTACCTTCGCCAATATGCTATCCATTGTTGGTGGACAATTGTATTGCGGTTTGATTCGTTTGTTTATCTTTCTTGCATCTAAGCATAACCCTGATGCTATCATCACTTTTCTTAACAACGACCAATGGATTCACAAAGTGTGTACTTGAGTTTTCGATGATACCTTCACGTAACATTTGTTCTATTTCTTCTTTTACTCTATCCCTGTATGCTGCTGGAATAGGTTCGGTGTTTACTACCTCTAACTTGTGCTCATAAACTATGGCAATTCTTGATTCCGACCCTATTAATGCTGAATGTTTCTGCAATAATAAATTCGCCATGCATTTCAAATTCTCTGGACATTTAATTTCTTCGACTTCTATATTCTCCTCTTCGTACCATTTAATATATTCTCCATTGCACTCTATTTCTTTACTTTCTGCATTTATTTTCAACCCCAGCTTGTCTATAACATCCATCCCAAATATAATGTCCATCTTCAGTCCAGGTACAACCATGAAATCATTATCCAATTTTACATCTCCCATTTCACATTTCAGAATTACCATTTCACATATGCTTGCAAAATTCTTATTGTTTGGTGCCACCAAATTACACCTCGTAATCGGTATTGCCTTTTCCATCAATTTTTTCCGTTTGACAAATTCATCTGCAACAAGCGATGCTTCCGCCCCAGTATCAATCAATACTCTAACTATTTTATTTTCCACATTTACATTAACTATAGCTAATAAATTTCTTTCTAATTCATTTTCCGTCTCATGTTTAATAAATTCGCGCTGATGTTCGTATCTGTTAATCCATAAGGGCTTACTTGGTTTGTCCGTATCTAAAAATTTTGGTTTTGCGTGGAAGGTCCTGCCTGACTCATGATGTCTGCGTAAATGCGGTTAACAGTCCTTGGTTGTGTTAGTAGATCCTCATGTTCCTGTCTATGTATTTCTTAGTTATTGTTCCCTTCGTGGTTAGTCCGCTCCATTTCTTGCGTTGGTATGTGACCCGAATTTCTATTATGCCTGAAATTATTGTTAAAATTATTATGATTACCCCTATTAAAATTTCTGCCATAATCATGATTATTTCGTTGATAATTAGTTCTTTGCATCTCAGTACTTCTTTGTGTCCTTTATAATTTAAGTGTTGACTCTTAGTTCTATCTTCTCTCCTATGATCTGATCCCAATTCATCATGCCTCTGTAGACATTCTATAAATATGCCCCGGTCTACTATATTTTGTAGTGTGATATACTGTTTTACTTCTATCTTGAAATGACCTGCCAAATATTTTATAATTTGTTTATTCTGTAAAGGAGGATCTAATTGTTTCGCTACGCTAAATTTTTTTATAACATATAATTCCCGGGTCATTCCTGTGTCTAAATTATATTTGCCCATGATCAAGTCATTTCTTACTTTATCTTGCTGATTATCCCACAAAAGTGTCTTAAAAATTTTTGTTCAAATTGTTGAAATGTTTCTACCTCATTCTGTATTAAATTATATCACATTTCGGCTCCCCCTTTTAACATCGATTTTACTAAATTTAATTTATATTGCTCGTCTGTTGAGACCTGTACTAACATTTTAATGTTTTTCAAAAAGATTTTCGGATTGAGTTACCGTCCCCGTAAAATTTTGAATATTGTTCTATTGAAAGATTTGGTTGAATTAGCCTTATGGGTTCCCTAACATTAAAATTTCCTAAATCAGTTTTTAAATTACCTATTTCCCTGTTTATCGTCCTGAATTCTATTTCACAATTTCCCTCAACGTTTTGTATTTTAGTATCTAGATTTATGAGTTTATCGTTTGTCTCCCTTTCGCATGTTTCTTGTTCAATTTAACCATTCTAACTTGATCCCACACACAGTCGATTTCATCCGTAATTCTCACAATTTTCTCTTGCATTTGTGCTCTCATCTCCGCAATTGTTTGGTTGGTTTCCCTTAAACCATCACTTAGAATTTTTATTTCCTTGCCTAGTTTTTCTCCATTTTCCTCAATTTTTGTCATCGTCTTATTTTTCATAGCCTCCTCATTTTTGTCCATTTTGTTATTTAATGCCATTAAAATCGACATAATTTTTGCTTCTTGTGAGGCTGTTCCTCGCTAAAACTCCTTTCAAATGTCCTTTCCGTAACTTCAGTTCGCGTATCCTGGATGATTATACTCTCTTGGGATCCTATTTCCACCCCTTGATTTCTCAGTGCCTCTCTAGTTTCCTATATTCTTTTGTCCATTTTTTTTTAAATTAATTTTACACTAAACCTTAAATACTAAAATTAATTTATAAATTTATCTGTTGTCTACCTGTAATTAATATACAAATTTCTCAGAATTTTCCTATTCCCTGTAACTTCTACGTAAAAACTCTCTCAAATTACAACTTTTTAATTATAGACCCAGTGCTGATTTGATAATTTTATTTTCTGAAATTTCGTGTCCCACGATTGTCCTATAATTTATTTGATTTTGTTCGAGTCCCAGTCTTGGTATGACAATTTTATTTTGTTCTATTCTAGTCCCACGGTCAGGTCGCCAAATTTATTTGATTTAGTTCGCCTTATGTTGACGTGCTAGATTAATTTGATTTTTTTCTTCGGATCCCACGTTGATGCGACAGATTTATTTGATATGATAATGCTGCACGCCGATGTAATAAACGTCCAGTTTCCTGCTGTCCGCCACCGCTCTACGTCTTTCTAATATTCTAATTTTAATTATGCCACGGCTAGCTCAGTTTAACTCACACAGAGTGCACAATGTTACGATAATCAAATAATTTACCCCTTTTCCCTAAAACTTTTCATGTTTAAAATGATAAAACGAAGTCGATCTATATGTGTATAATGAGAAGAAAATAATATCTACACTTCACAGTTTTATTATATGACAAATAAACCCTAGAATCAATTTATAATGTTCAGATTTTTTATCCCCAAATTGTATCTCCCTTTCTTTAATTTAAAGCCACCAAAAATGACACTTTTACAGGAAAATCTAGAATCTTCAAGACCTTTCCCCTTTTTATGTATAAAATATTTTTGTTGATTCATAAAATATAGAAAATATAGTCAATGTTCAAATTAAAAAAATGAAATAATGCCTTATACTAGGTAGCCCTGACCTGTAGTTTTCCTGGTGTGTCCTCCTTTATTCCCCTATGATCTGTTGCTACGTGTTGTGGATCAACACCCCTTGATTACCTTCAATCGAGTAGCTTTTTTTAAAACGCTCTGCTTTGTGCTCCTTCCCGTGAATTTGAACCAATAATTTTCATTCAGTATTGTTAATTTCTTTCCAAAATTTACTGAGTGCTTTATTTAGAAAAACTTGGAGTATGCTTGGTGCAACTTAGAATTTTCTTATCGCAACTTAAACGTAACTTAGAATTTGCTTGTCATGAATTAGACGTAGCTTAGAGCCCTAAATTATAAATATTTAACCTAAATTAATAAATTTCTACTTACGTTTTTTAGCAAACGGAGAAACCTTTTTCATCTATTTTCACTATAATTTATTTTAAAATATAGTATAACACCACTTTTCACAAATTTTAATTATTTAATTTAAATATTTATTCGACGCGTAAATTTTTGAGTAACAGTGACGTAGCTTCTACGTCGTTCTAATTGAGACTGAAACTTTTATCAAACTCTGGGCGTTATATAGTCTATCCCTATCTAAAATTCATTGGTTTATCTGAACCGTCGTTCAAAGTTTGCAGCCAACCACAGGTTGTTTTGGATATTTCTGTAGATTTTACATGTTTATTTCTGATGGAACGATTCAGTGATCACGTATTCTCCTAATATTTCTATTATTTGTCGATTTTTGACTGCTTGTTTTGGTATTATTACTGGAAATTTTAATTTACCTCGGCCTTTAATTTAGCTTATGGCTCTTGTTTGTGTAGATAAAGCTTTTGGGAATGGAACGAATTTCATGAATAAAATCACATAGCATAAATGACTTAAAATAACATATTTCTGTTTATATCTTGTGTTTAAAACTCATTTCTTTTCAAAAATGCGTTTCTTATCAGAGCGCTTTACTATCTTCTCTCATTGTTGCATGCTTATTTTTAATAGATATTGCGTAATGATTTACTAGCTTTTACCTTATTCCATGCGTATCTATTTATTTATAATTTATGAACGCTTCTTGATTTAGAACTAGTTTAATTGCGTATATAATTATTTCAATGCTGAATACGTTTATATTATTGAAGGACATGCGTACTGGCATTGATTAAAGTTAATCGCGGTCGTTATACAAGGTGTTAAATGTTTGCTCTTTGCATAATATGCGAATTACGTATTTTTCGTGCTAATTAAATGCAGTTTTCTAATTCCTAGTACTATTTTCTTGTAATGCGCGACCACCACAACTCAATATACCCCTAAATAACCCCTTATCATAGCATTATGTGCTGTGCCTTATCATTATAAGGTAAGCCTAAAGTTGTGTAAATTATAGCTGTCTTCCGACATATGTATTAGTGTGTAAAACTTTCTTTTTTGAAGTTTGAAGCATAATGATATACCAAATATAATATCTTAAATAACTAAATCTATCATAATATACTTTTTAGTTTTTATTTTTTAATATTCTACAGATATCAGGCGGTTAGAGATCACCATAAAATCAGAGAGAACAAACGAAGTTGTTAATGAGTTAACTACAAATATGCAGCATTTTATTCAAAAGCAGCACCAAGAAACGACATTTGCAACATCAACACACATCACCTGTTGGAGTTGGATGTAGTGATATTCAGGATTTTGAAACAACCAAAACTACGGTTTCTAAAATCATTTTAAGAATTTCCGCCAAAACGCCAAGAAGATGCTAGAAATGCGTTAAAAGTTGAGCCGAATTGCACTGTTTTGTATAATCCCGAAGCATGGCGCGATGTTAATAACGAAAAAACCGAACTGATTCTGGTTAATAGTGACTTAAGACAAATACCTAATTTTAATTATCCTAAGGATGCTCATAATAGAAGCTTTTTAGAAAATTATTGTAAAAAATATTTATCTAATAGAGATGTTTGTAAACTGTAATTGGTATTCAGCTACCACCAATGCAGTGCTTTGCTTTTCCTACAAAATTTTTAAAATCAGTCTACTCCATTAGGAGACAAAACTTATTTTAGTAACAGGTAACATTCGATCATGTATGAGAAAGGTAAAATTCATGTTACGTACTGTAATGATTTAGCGCAATTGTACAATTCTATAAAAAAAATCTTCTGGAAATCATTTGAACAAAAGTCTTATTGCCCAAGAAAAAAACGTTGGCAATGGTTCTAGAAAGAATTATAGATAATAGTACAATATATAGCCTGACAAAATTTAGCTTTTCGAGAAACAGAACAAAAACTCCTCTTGAAAAATACTGATAACTTTTTAAAAGTGATTAGAACCATTTCATGAATTGATCCAGTTATAGGCATAGGCAATCATATTCAAGGTATTCAAATAGATGGCAATCGCTTGCCCCATTATTTTAGAAATAAAATACAGAATGAAATATTATCAATCATAGGAGGAAACATAAAGAAGGTTATTAGAACCGTGTTATACAAAGCTAAATACTTCTTGACATGAATCGTCAGGAACAAATAATGTGAGCAAAAAAATTTAAGTCGAGGAACCCTTTTTGGGGTTTGGCAGATCAAATTATCTAACAATGCAATAAATGAAGGAGATTTGATTTGGCTGGTGAGGTGGAAATGATTAGACCCTATGTCTACATTTACGGTAAACGCTTGGAAATTTTAGAATATATAGTAAAAAATTATTTAGTTACGACATTTCCAAATTTAACGATAGCTTTGAGAATAATAACTTTACCAGTAACGGTTGCTGAAAGTGAACGATCGTTTTCTAAATTAAATTAATAAAAAATTTATTACGTTTATTTTCGAGATAAATTAAATACCCCTTTTTCCCTTGTTAATTCATTACCCGTTCGAATAAATTCCGTTTCTATTCTTAAATTCTTCAACAACATCCTATATATTTTACCTGTTCAGAATAAGCCTATTTGCTTGGAAACAACAAGTTTATGAAAAAATTTAAATAAGTCAATACCTTGTTTAAGGTATCCTTTAATTTGTTAAACATTCCAGTAATGTATAATTGTTCTCTCTATTGTTCCAGTTTACAGACTCGTCAAACTAAGGTCGCACACTATCCGATAAAACCGTGATTTCCAGTTTCTTAATCGCGTCTTGATAACAATATGACTTGGAGCTCTGGTTGTTTAATTAAACGAATTTATGTGCACTTTCTTTTCGAAAATGTTAAAAAGCACTTGTCGGAATTGCTAGATTCTGTGTTCCGTTTTTTTAATGAAAATTTCGCACACGCCTTACAGCGTGGTGCGTATTGATGGTTTTATAAATCTGCACTTGGCGGCGTAAGTAAATTAATATTTTTCGTAATCATTCTAGCATATAGACTACCTCATGCAAGCCAAGAAGAAGCTGACAGACAAGTAGCAGACTTATTAGAACAAGACATAATCCAGCACTCCAACTCACCATGGAGCAGCCCCGTGTTAATAGTACCTAAGAAATTAGACGCAACCGGAAAGAGAAAGTACAAAATGGTAATAGACTATAGAAAGTTAAATGAAAAAACGGTAGATGACAAATATCCACTACCAAATATAACTGAAATTTTAGACAAACTAGGCAAATGCCAATATTTTTCAACATTAGACCTAGCATCAGGATACCATCAGGTAAAAGATGGACGAAAAAGATATATCAAAAACAGTCTTCAGCACACCTAAAGGACATTACGAATACAAACTAATGCCATTTGGATTAAAGAATGCACCCGCTACTTTTCAGAGAGTCATGGACAATATACTACGAGGAATACACAATGAAAAATGCTTTGTATACCTTGACGACATCATAGTTTATTCCACATCATTGGTAGAACACATAGAAAGATTGAGAGAAGTATTTGAAAGACTAAGACAAGCACATTTCAGAGTACAATTAGACAAAAGTGAATTTTTACAAAAGGAAGTATCATTATTAGGACATAATAACACCCCAAGAAGTAATGCCAAATCCCAACAAAACAAATGCAGTTCTAAATTACCCCTTACCAAAGACAACCAAAGAAATTAAAGGATTTCTAAGACTTAGTGGTTACTACCGCAAATTCATTAAAGGTTACGCTCAGATAACCAAACCCCTGACAAATTATTTAAAAAAGGGAAACAAAATTGAACACACCCCGGAATTTATTAAAGCCGTAGACAAAATTAATAACACATTGACGTTTCACCCTGTATTAGAATACCCAGACTTTTCAAAACCAATTATACTAACGACAGACGCATCAAATGTAGCATTAGGCGCAGTATTGAGCCAAGGAAAAGTAGGTAGCAATAAACCCATCAGCTACGCATCCAGAACCCTAAATGAAACCGAACAGAAATATAGTACCATAGAAAAAGAATTATTAGCCATAATTTGGGCAACAAAATATTTTAGACCTTACTTATACGGAAGAAAATTTTACATATACACCGATCATAGACCATTAGTATGACTATGCAAACTTGAAGAACCAAATTCAAAATTACAACGATGGCGAATCAGACTAGAAGAGTACGATTACGAAATTATATATAAAAAAAGGAATTTATAACAACAACGCAGACGCTTTAAGTAGAATCCAACTCAATGCATTAGAAACGGAATCCATTGTAGGACGAGATTGACACGATACATTCGACACAAAACGAAGAACCTAAAACCGCGATTAAAATTTTAAACGAAGCAATCAATATGAAACCCAACCAATTTATAATTACCGAAGTTTTAAATAACCCCAATCCTGTAAAATATACAAAAGTAGATAACAAAATCATCATCATTTTGTTTTCGACCTTACTTAAGGTCGGTTTGACGCAGCTCTAACTTCTTTTCTAATCTGTGCTAATCTAAAAAGCTCTACATACCCTTCACAACCTAAATTTCTAATAATTTGACTAATATAGTTTGGTCTAGATCTTCCTAAATCCTTCTATCTTTTTCCTATCCAGCTGACTCTACATAGATATTAGCAACCTGATGGTTGTTAAAGAACTCTAACATGTTTACATGATTACCATTTATAAGGAAATGAAATATAACCTGGTTATCCGCTTCAAAAATGAAAAGTGTTAAATAATATGTTATGGTAAGACTTAAGCAACGAATCGCTGCCAACATGCCAGACCGCTACCTAATTGTGAGTTATGTCATGGTGACGTTTATTAAATTATATGTTATGGTAAGGCTTAAGCAACGAACGCTACCCACATGCCAGACCGCTACCTAATTGTGAGTTATGTCATGGTGACGTTTATTAAATTATATGTTATGGTAAGGCTTAAGCAACGAATCGCTACCAACATGCCAGACCGCTACCTAATTGTGAGTTATGTCATGGTGACGTTTATTAAATTATATGTTATGGTAAGGCTTAAGCAACGAAACGCTACCCACATGCCAGACCGCTACCTAATTGTGAGTTATGTCATGGTGACGTTTATTAAATTATATGTTATGGTAAGGCTTAAGCAACGAATCGCTACCAACATGCCAGACCGCTACCTAATTGTGAGTTATGTCATGGTGACGTTTATTAAATTATATGTTATGGTAAGGCTTAAGCAACGAAACGCTACCCACATGCCAGACCGCTACCTAATTGTGAGTTATGTCATGGTGACGTTTATTAAATTATATGTTATGGTAAGGCTTAAGCAACGAATCGCTACCAACATGCCAGACCGCTACCTAATTGTGAGTTATGTCATGGTGACGTTTATTAAATTATATGTTATGGTAAGGCTTAAGCAACGAAACGCTACCAACATGCCAGACCGCTAACTAATTGTGAGTTATGTCCTGGTGACATTTAGTTAACTGATTTTTTTTTTTTTTTGTTTTGTTTTCGAACTTACTTAAAGGCGGTTTGACGCAGCTCTAAATTCTTTTCTATTCTGAGCTAGTCTAAAAAGGTCTACATACCCTTCACAACCTAAATCTCTAATAATTTGACTAATATAGCTTTGTCTAGAGGCCTTCCTACTCTATTTTTATTTGGTAGTCTATAATCTAAGACTTTACTAAATAGTCCCTCATGTCTTAACTGGTGCCCTATCATTCTATCTCTCCTGACCTTCAATTGTTTCCACATACAGGGATCCTCACCTATCCTTCTATAAACTTCCTCGTTTGTTACTCTATCTGTCCAACTAATCTTTAACATTCTCCTATAACACCAAGTTTCAAAAGCTTCTATCTTTTTCTTATCTACTTCTTTAATTGTCCAAGTCTCACTACCGTATAGTAGAACGCCCATACGCATCGACTTTAAGAAACTTTTTCTATTATCTAAACTAATACTATTAGCTATTAGTAAGTTTTTCTTTTAAAACATTTTTCTAGCTTGAGCTATTCTAGCTACTATATCCCTTCTGCTACGTCCATCCTTTGTAATTATACTACCTAAATAGCAAAATTCATCTACCTCCTCTAACTCGATATTACCTATTTTAATTTTGGTTTAGAACTAGGCTGTAACTCACTTGTCATTATCTTTGTCTTTACCGAGTTAATTCTCATACTATAGTTACTCCGTAGTATCTCATCTAAAATATTTAAAAACTCTCCTAACTCTTTTCTAGACTCTGCTATAATGGCTATATCATCTGCAAAACGTAACATGTCTATTTTCTGTCCCTGTACACTAATACCTATCTCTTTTCTCTCTCTGGCTAAGTTTAAAGCTTCCTCAATATAAACATTAAAAATCAAGGGAGACAGTATACAACCCTGTCTAACACCATTTCTAATCTTAGCTTCCTTTTCTATTTCATCAAATCTAATTACTACGCTTTGGTTTTTATATAGACTGTAAATAATTTTTCTATCTTTATGAGAGATTCCTATTTTTTGCAAAACCCTGAACATAACAATCCAATTAACCCTATCAAATGCTTTTTCTAAATCTACAAACGCGAAATGAGTCTTTTATTTTTTGTAACCTTTTTCGATAATTACCCTAATCATTAGTATCGGTTCTCTAGTCCCTCTGTCTTTACGAAAACCATATTGGTCTTCGCCTAAATAATTCTCAGTCAAAGCTTCTACTCTATTTTTAATTATTATTGTTAGTATTTTGGACGCATGAGAAGTTAAACTAACCTGTTCTAAAATTCTCACACCTATCAGCTCCTGACTTTTTTGGGATTGGGATAATAATATTTTTTTCGAAATCTATTGGAACCTCACCTGTGTCATATATTACATTTATTAGTTCATATAATCTGTCCAAAGTTTTCTGACTTGCATATTTTATTAATTCTGGAATATCGTCTATCCCTGGCGCTTTATTTAATTTAAGATTCGAATAGCTCTATCAAATTCCTCTCTTAATATTAAGAACCCTATTTCTACATCCTCTTCTTGGTCGTTCTCTAACTCATCCATATCGTCTCCCTTATATAAATCTTCTAAATATCTTTTCCATCTATCAGCTACCTCAACTTTATTTATTAGAAGCTCATTATTCTCGTCTCTAATACCATTATATTTTTTCCTATCTTCCCCAAAAAACTTTTTAACTGCCCTGTAAGCCCTGTCTGTCTTACCTACTATCAAATCATCTTGTATTCCCTTACAATTCTCCTCCATCCATTTATTTCTAGCTTTTCTACACTCATGTACTATCTTATTTCTAACTGTATTATATTTTTGCTTCCTTTCACTATCCACTTCTCTGAAAGGTTTAAGCTTTCTTCTATTTTCTATTAAATCTAATATCTCCTTTGTTACCCACGGTTTTCTAGCTTCTATTTTTTTCTTACCTATAGTCTGTGTTGCTGAGATAACAAAAAGATATACCAAATTCAAATAACTAAAGATGACAATGAGGAACAAATAATTAAAATTCTAAAAGAATACACCCCCGAGAAAAAACGATTTTATTTCTATTTCAACACCAAACATTTATATCAAAGATTTTCAAAATTATACGTTAAATTATTCAATAACTCTGGCCCTGAACTCATCAGATGTACTAGAAAATTAATAACATTAGACGACCCTGACGAAATAAACGATGTAATTAGGAATCAACACGAAGGAAAAACCAACCATCGTGGAATTAATGAAACAATAAAGCAACTTCTAAGACGTTATTATTTTAAAGACATGAAAGAATTGACCACGGATTTCATTAACCAATGTGAACTATGTGACAAAGCGAAATACGACAGAAGACCCCCAAAGATACCCTTAATGTTAACCAAAACACCCGACAAACCATTTCAAAAGCTACATACCGACACTCTAGTAGTAGAAGCGCAAAACTATTTAACAATTGTAGACGCATTCACAAAAATAGGCCAAGCAATACCAATCACATCCCAAAATAGCATTGACGTGACCCAAGGATTTTTACATCATTTCACATTTTATGGAACACCCGAATCAATAACTCTAGACAATGGTAGCGAATTTAAAAACGAGACAATACAAAACACTTTAAAACTTCACAAAATAAAAATTCATTTCACAACATGAAAATTCAAAAGTTACAGAAAACAAATGGATAGCCACTTTCCCAACAAAAGTAGTTGCAACCATCCACTGCAATCAAGATGAAAATAACCAAGCATTAATCAGAAGCAAATTAATTACCCTCAAAGAAGATTGTTACATAAAATTGAAAGACGAAGTAATCAGAGTTTATCAAAATCCCATAGCAACAAAGAAACTTACAAACCTACCGAAACTACAGTTTACGATAGAACAACAAGAAGACAAAGAAATAGTCAAGAAACCCATGAAGCTAAAGCATCTAGACTTAGGCGACCTCAACCACGCCATGAAATTAGTGGAAAGTTACAAAGAACATTTAAGTCAACTTAAAACGCCAAAGTTACATTATGATAATATAAGCGTTTGGACAATTGTGCTAATCATTTTAATAATTTTTGTAATTATATATGTATTTTACAAAATGTATTTTAGATATAAGAATGAAGGAAACAATTCTAGATTTAAGGAAACAAAGAGAAATAAAGAAACAATAAGTATACCCTTAGAAACAATGAATTTTAAATAATGAAACTGAATAATGAATTTTATGTATTTAAAAATTAAGTAAAACCTTAATTTTTCATTTACGGTGGGAGGAGCTATGTATCCCCCAATTATCTATATATATTGAATATATTGAATCTAATAGGAATTATTAGAAATTGTTAAATAAAGTATAAGTTCATTGCAACAATGTAATACAAGGCTAACCCAGAGAGGTTATTCACAGTTCATGAGAACGGATATGCAACTTTGCATCCGAGAGGGCAGTGATACTGTAGGTGGCAGGTCACAGGCGGTTAACATACCGCAATTACTTAGAAATAAGATTGTTACAATGTAATAAAGTGTACAATTAAGAGAAAAGCAGACATGAGATCTGCAAGTTCACACAGCCATGTGAGGGGCAGGTTATTATAAAAAGCCGGGAGCTCAAGACCCGGCAGTCAGTCCGAGTACTACAGTTTTTGTATTGTTGTTTACCTAGACTACTCGCCTTAGTACAATTAATATTATTTCTGATTAAAAGTTGTTTTTACAGTTTTTTTAAATTCCATTATAATTTCTGTTTAAGAACAAATAAATGTGTTAAGAGTTTGGAAACTTTTTTTTTTAAAAACACCGCTCCAAAGGCCCGAACCTTAACTCATGTGATGTCAAAAATATCTAGTTAATCAATATAATTACCACATGCTATTCTGTTACATTAATAATATCTTTGATTATTTTGAGGTCATGCAATTTAATTTTAAGACATGATATATTTTTGAAAGATAAAGTTAAAACTTATTTTTTGTCTGAACGCTACACTTTACTATCACATAAAATAATCTTGTTTATCACTTGTAAAATCAACTGTAGTACTACTGAAGGCTATAATTAAAATTTGAAATATAAATTATTAAGAAAGTAAATACCTTACAGTAAAGTTATGTTGAAATATTGAGTTTAAAGATGTTTATGTTTTTGAAGAAACAACAATACTAGTTTCTTTTCATGTAAATTTTTATTGAAAATATTAATGTTGAAACAAGCTAAACCAATTTGATTGAATAGAATTTATTTTTACTTAATTCTTTTATTATTAAAAATTCAAAGGATATTTGTTGGTTCATAATAAGCAAAAGATTAACTCTGTCTAATGATAATGTTGCGAGATCAACAATGTAGACCTGCAGACAGTTCCTAATTTCTGATGTTAAAGGCAAAATAATTTAGCTTTGAATTTAAAAACAGAATGGTTGTTATAGTTTTTTTATTGAGTTTTTGAAAGGTTGTAATTTGAAATAAAATATAGAATTTTTTCGGAGTTTGAATTATTAAAAAACCGTCTTACCGGTAATCAATCTTTAGAAAACGCGGTATTACCACGAATTTATGATTCAAGAGTCTATACGGGTAGTATTGATTTCTTGAAATGACATTTTGGCGACCGTGACAGGACTGGTTTTACCGCGTTTGTGTACAAGAGCTAGTTTTCCTATTTGAAAGTGAGGTAGTAGATACCGTTTTAAATTTTATTGCCGATGGAGCGCCTAATCAAATCGAGAGCTGTTCAGCGTAGCATCTTTACAAAGAACGCAAACCTATTAACCAAAATGTTGGAAAACAAACCTAGTCTTGTGACAGAATAGAAAGTAATTTATGAAATACTCCAACAAAAGCAAAATTCACTTCGAGAGATAGACCAGCAAATGTATGACCTTATGTTAGAAGCCGATGTCTCTGAAGACGATCTGTTAATGGAAGTTTCTTCTGCCGATGATTATCTGTCTACGTTTACGAAATTGTCAATATGCTATCATACTCTGCTCCAAGATCAAGACTTGCAATCTGTAAAGTCACAAGTTGTTAGTCAAAACGACCTTCAGTCACCGATACCGCAACGTAGCTTTCAATGGCCTAAAATTGAGCTCAAGAAGTTTGGTGGTGACGTACGTGATTGGTTACCGTTCTGGAGCCAATTTAAGAAGATTAATGAAAATGAAAGACAAGGGTAGCACCTTTGAAAACGCTCACCATTCCTAGATTAGAACTATTGGCTACTACCATAGCAGCCAGATTTTCGACTGGAATTCGGGAAAATTTTAGAGAAGTAAAATGTCACTTCTGGACCGATTCGACAACAGGGTTGTCCTGGATTCGACGAGAAGATGAGTGGGCAACTTTTGTTTGGAACAGGGTACAAGAAATTCGAAGTTTGACTCAAACAGAAGAGTGGAACCACGTTCCTGGCAAATTAAATCCCGCCGATCTACCCTCGCAAGGATGTTTACCAAAACAGCTTTTAGAATCAAAATGGTGGGAGGGACCTGAATGGCTCTACGATTTTCCAAATGTTGAATTTCAAAAGGACTTAAATTATGACGACAACAAAATAAATTTAGAGAAGAAAAAACAGATATTGGTGTCGCTAAAGGATGAACCGCAACAATGGTATTGCGATTATTTTTCAGGATACTGTCAAGTTGTGAAATTTATTGCTTGGATTTGTCGATTTGCGCACAATTGTCAAAATCAAAATGACGTAAGAAATGGTGTGTTATCTTTCAGTGAAATTGAAAAGGCAGAACTAAAGCTTTTACGAATGGTTCAGAAGGAAACATTTGAGGATCTCACAGATCCAAAAATTTGTTCACTACAACCGTTTTTGGATGAACAAAATGTAATTAGACTACAAAGCCACATTTGCAAAAGAGATGATTTTCCAGACTTTTGCTACCCTATTTTATTACCTAATAAGCACCCCGTAGTGACGAGATTGATTCGTTATTATCATTTGAAACATAGTCACGTTGGCATTCAAGGTTTGATGAGCATATTGAGAGAACACTTTTGGATTTTAGGCGGAAGAAAGTCGTTGAAGTATGTTGTGTCAAAATGTCAAGCCTGTAAACGTCACAGTACTCGGTCGTTCCCACCTGTTCCAACCCCATTGCCGTTAAATCGCGTTCGAGATGCAGCGGCATTTGAAATCGGTGTGGATCTAGCAGGGCCAATATTTGTGAAAGGTTCACGGAAAGTATGGATATGCCTGTTTACGTGTGCGGTGTATAGAGCCGTACATTTGGAATGGGTATTGACTATCTACAGATAGTTTTGTGCAAGCCTTACGAAGATTTGTAGCACGTCGTGGTCGTCCACAAGTTATATATAGCGATCACGGAACAAACTTTATGGGTACCGATAATGGATTACGAAAGCTAGACTTTGAATGCATATCGACATATTCTAGCCTACTTAAAATTGAGTGGAAGTTTAATCCTGCGACAGCCGCCTGTGGGGGTGGTTGGTGGGAGCGTTTGATAGGTATGTTAAAACAATTACTGAAGCGTGTTTTAGGAAGAGCCGTGTTATCCTTGGAAGAATTTTCTATTATTTTATGTGATGTGGAATCTGTCATGAATGCACGTCCTATCACTTACTCATCCAACGACCCTTCCGAGTTGATAAGTTTGACGCCAGCTATGTTTTTCACGATATTCGGGAAAGCAGAATGGCAGACTGCGATCAATTGGATGCTAAGTCTCTGCGTAAAAAAGTACAGTATCGTCAACGATTGCGTGACGAGTTAAAATCAAGGTTTCGTAGTGAGTATTTAGGACAACTGCGACAGGTGTATTATAATAAACCAAGTAGAGAAGTTGCCTTAGGCGAAATAGTCCTGATTGGTAGCGATAATAAGAAACGGATAGATTGGCCCTTGGGACTAGTAGTTGAACTGTTACCAGGAAGTGATGGAGCTGTACGTTTAGTTCGCTTAAAAACTTCGCAAGGTTATATGTTACGACCGGTTCAGCATATATTCCCATTAGAATGTACAGAAAGTTTGAAGACTGACGAAACAGAAGTATCAAATCTCTTATTTAATCGTATACCTACAAAAAAAGAACCCTATAAAGCGACAGAAAAACCTAAGAAGAATGATGAGGTCAATATTATGCCTCGAGTGACGCGTAGTGGTCGAACTGTGCGACTGCCGTCAAGATTTGCAGAGTAAAGGTGATCCCGTACGAGAATTGTGTCTCCTTTTGGCGACAGGTGGGAGGATGTTGCGGGATCAACAATGTAGACCTGCAGACAGTTCCTAATTTCTGATGTTAAAGGCAAAATAATTTAGCCTTGAATTTAAAAACAGAATGGTTGTTATAGTTTTTTATTGAGTTTTTGAAAGGTTGTAATTTGAAATAAAATATAGAATTTTTTCGGAGTTTGAATTATTAAAAAACTGTCTTACCGGTAATCAATCTTTAGAAAACGCAGTATTACCACGAATTTATAATTCAAGAGTCTATACGGGTAGTATTGATTTCTTGAAACGACAGATAACAAGTACCCTGAGTGTATATATTTTTGGAACTTAATATAAAATGTTATTTATTGGTGAATATTTTTAAGGACATAAATGGTGTCCATGTTGTGCATTTGTTTGTTCACAGGATATGCAGAGACATCTGTAATACATCTGGTACGTGACATCTTGGTAAGTGCTTTGCAAGGTTGATATTTAAGTTTTGTGGTTACATAAGTGGTGTAACTTCAGGTTTCCGCATTCCCCTAATACAAGTACATGTATCTTCGTATGTTGTTGTATTGAAAAATACGGTGGTGCTCTTTATCTATATTTTTGGTCATTTGACAACCCATGACCCAAGCTCATGATCTACCCAGAGCTAACACTCTACTAGCCGTTTATCTCTAATGAGTTTTTCTTTTCTTCAAGCCGTTTTCCATCCAACTTTACCTTGGGCTTCTCTCATTAACAAGAAATTCTCGACCTTGTGATATCAGGTAAGGTAGGCGTTTATGGTACATGGTGGTCCAATTTGCTATCAGATATTCACAAGGGAATAATTATAATTAGTCATTTCAGTCTTTAGTGAGGAACCAGACTAAAACAGGTCCCCGAAAGAGGGCAGCAGCTTTTTCGGTACTTAGAGTGGCAGAGACCATAGAGGTCGGTATGACATTCTAAGACACTACTGCAATGTGGAAGGCAACAAGAAACCACCGCATTACTTCCCACGTACACTGCGTACAGAAATTATTGAACATGATGTAAAATAGGAGGTAAAATAGTTGCCCATTCGGATCTCCGGGAGGGGACTACTTCGGGCGATGCGATCGGAAAAAATAGAAAAAGATCCGTGAACATTCTGCGTGTCGGAGTGTGGAATGTCAGAAGTATGAAACAAATAGGTAAGCTAGAGAACCTGAAACTCTAAATGGATAGGTTAGCACTAGACATAGTAGGAATTAGGAAAGTGCGCTGACCAGAGGCGGGGAATTTTTGGAGTGGAGACTTCAGGGTAATTCATATAGGATCAGAGTGAGAAAATTCGGGTGTGGAGATAGTTATGCGAAAAAAGATAGGACGACGTGTAGAAAACTACTTACAAAAGAACGAAAAGTACTCATGTTTAGATTTGACTCTAAACCAGTAAATACAGCAATAAGACAAGTATACATGCCTACATTGTACTATTTTATTTTTCAAGTCGTAATTTAATTACGTTGAATTACACGTTAAGCCCGCTAAGCGTATATTGTTCCTTAAGGATCTAGTTATATTAAGATATCTGTGTCGCATAAAGCTATTTCCAAGTACATATCTATTTGATTGTTTCGTATTCCCCCCTCTGACGCGACTGTTCGGCTCTGGTTTCGATAGAGAGTCGGCCACGGGCTACGGCTTTGTTAACATGTATTTTTGGCTAGAGGTCGGCAACCTTCGAATCAATTATCAATTGTGGAGATATCTTCTAATAACGGTTGGTAAAGTATACATTATACGAACTAATTTAATTTGAGGTAATTTATTTAGCGCGACAGAGTAGAAGGCGACCCTTAGAATGTGACGGCAACCTTTAGAATGCGAAAGCAACCTTTAGAACACGGCATAAAATATAATGCTACAAATATAATTCGACAAGAACAGCCGATTTAAACTTTGCCTAACAAGAAATTTGTCTGGTAAGGAATTATAGAAGTTAATTTGGATGAAGTCGTTTCAAATTAAAAACGCTGTTAACTTTGCTTGAAGAACGGATTTCCCGTCTCAGTTTGTTGTGATGCGGATAATGCAGTTTTTGGTTCGTAATTAGCAATAAGATCTTTTTTGCATGTGTTTCAAAGTTTAGGGCACGTTAATTTGCATTTATGTTTAGTACACGTAATTTATATAAACTTCAATTAATTGTTGAGCTGGTTTTACAAGCTGTAAAACAAAATTTTGTTGAATTAGCTTTCTAAAAAAAACATGCTTTGTTCCATATGAACCGTCGATAAATTCAACATGTGTTTTCGACGTCATATTTTTCTATTTTGAACAGTTCACAGATGTTGTCTTGAAAGCAAAGGCTTTGAGCAGCTGTAATACAATTTAAACAAACATGCCTATTTTTGTGACCAGCTTTATCTATATTTAGATTATTAAACGTAAATTTGAAAGCTCAAATTCTCATTATATTAGGTTCAAGTAATTTGTTATCTACCTGAAAAGATCTGCCCAGGTTAGAATTTAATTCACTGTGTTATGCTTACCAATCATTATTACTTTAATTTGTATAACAAGTTCATGTTTAAAGTAAAGTTGCTTGATTAATGAAAGAAAAAAAGGAAAGTTAAAACTTTAATTTTATTGTAGTTGATTATGACCATTTTTTGTTACAAGTTCCAATATTTTAAAAGAGTTCTTTAGTAAACATTTAGTCCGAAATCTAAGACTTTTATTTTGGTCAAGTACGATCAAACCTAATTACATAAAGATAAATTTAATCTGAGTAATAATTTGATGCCAATATTATATTGGAAATACTTTTTTATTATTTCTTTATATATGTTTATAGGACACAAGTGGTGTTCTATTTTTTTATTTATTTAACCATTGTAATTTCTTACAGGAGCTGCGTCTTATTTTGTTAAGACAGGTTTTTGTTAACGAAGGCGATCATTTGTTCCTTGGGTTTCCACGTCCGCCCTTAGAACTGTGCTATGCAATTATCGTCATTATCTCAGGACATGGTGGCGCCTATAGCTTAACTTTGGTTTGCAAACAGAATTCGACTCCCCCCCCCCACTTCTCACTGCTCTACCCAGGAATAGACCCCTAGCTTTGTCGAAAGAGTTTGTTCTCTAGCGCCTTAATATAACAAAAAGACGTTCCAGTCTTTTGTAAAACAGAAGTCGTTTTAGTGGCACCCATCCAACGTAAGGCCTACAAAAATAGTTACTCTGGCGTCACAACGTGAGCCAGCCAACTTTTAAATTCGTATCAACATCTAGCTACAATGAGGAAGAGGTAGAGGCGATCTATAAAGATATCGAACATATACTAAGATATGTAAAAGGACATGAAAATTTAATAATTATGGGGGATTTTAATGCAGTGATAGGTGAGGGTAGGGAAGGAGCGATAGTAGGTTTATTTGGTTTAGGAACGAGAAATGACAGAAGAAACGGACTGGTAAAATTTTGCGACAAGAACAACTTAACCATCACAAATAAATTATTTCAACATCAAGCTAGAAGACGATATACGTAGAAGATGGCAGGGGGTATAGGAAGATATCAAATAGATTACATTATTGTTAGACAACGGTTTAGAAGTCAAGTAAAAGACTGTAGAAGCTACCCAGAAGCAGATACAGACACCGACCACAAGATCGTAATTATGAAGACCACACTTAAATTTAAAAATCTGAAAAAGAGGAACGGAAAAAGGCACTTTGACTTTGAGAAGCTAAAAGATAAAGATGTTCACGAAAGATTTGACAAAGAGTCAAACAAATTGCTAAAAGATATCGAGAAAATTTCTGATACTAAGGAAGTAGAAACAGAATGGAAAAACATTAAATCCAGCCTAGACATGGCGGCCAGAGATATTCTAGGGTATACACAAAAACAAAATAAGAAACCATGGATAACAAAGGATACCCTGAATTTAATAGAAGAAAGACGAAAATACAAAAATAAATCAGACAAAACAGGAAAACAGAGATACAAAGCCATAAAATGGGAAATTATTCGCAAATGCAAGAAAGCTAAAGAACAATGGATTGATGAAAAGTGCAAAGAGGTACCAACTAAAATGGAAATAGGAAAGACAGACGAAGCATACAAATTTATTAGAATGAATTTTAGGGATATAAAAACATATAGCAAAAATATAAGGGATGCGGAAGGAAATGTCATTATAGAAATGTAGAGAAAGTACCTAGATGGCAAGAATATATAGGGAATTTATATTCAGGAGAGAATTCACAGCATTAGAACAGAAATCAGACTTTGAAAATGATAATCTGGGATATCCTATACTTAGAGATGAGCTTGAATTAGCATTAAAGAGTCTGAAAAATGGTAAGGTGCTGGGTACAGATAAGGTGCAAGCAGAAACTCTAAAAGCCACTGGACAAGCAGTAACAGAACGTCTCTACCGACTTGTAAGCTATATGTATGAGACAGGCAATATACCCAAAGATTTCAAACGTAACATCATAGTAACTATTCCAGAAAAAAAGAGGCGCCGATAGATGTGAAAACTTTCGAACAATAAGCTTGACAGCACATGTTTCAAAAATATTAACTAGAATTGTACAAAGACGAATGGAAAAACAAGCTAAAGAAATACTGGGAGAAGATCAATTTGTGCTCTTAAATCTGATGATTATTATAAACAACTACAGGTGTTGGTTGTGAAATATTTTCAACTGCAGCATCTTCTAATAAACGACGTAATCAATTCAGCATTGTCGGGAGTGCAAAAAACATGGTAAATATTAAGGCAAACCCCAAGAAAGTCTATTTATTTGTTTCACGATTGCAAGCTGGAACTAAAACTGAACAGTTAACATTTTTTCTAAAGACTAAGTTCCCAGAAGTGGAATGCGAATAATTGCTTTCAAAGTATCCCAACTTGTACACTTCTTTTAAAGTAACAGTTAACTTAAGTAATTTGGAGGCTGTTATGGATCCTACAATTTGGACTGAAGGAGAATTTATAACAAGATTTTTTCACAAGCGTCCGCAAATTCGAAGGAACACTTAGGTTTAACTTTTAAGCCTTTATCAATAAACTGTTGATGCCTAACTTTTAAGAAAAAAGATTATATAACTGTAGATTTTGCGGAAGATGTTTAATGTCGATTTTCTCTGCCTGAATGAAACGTGGTTTAATGAGGATAATGTTGAACAAGCTTTTTTCCCTGGATTCTACTTAGCCACCAGCTATTGTAGAACTCTTTTAAAAGGCAGTGGAGTTGGTATATGGTGCAGAAATACAATTACAATTAAGCCAATACAGCTAAAACAATTCTGCTTAGAAAAACAGTTTGAAATATGTGGTGTGGTTTTTAGTAAGTTAAATGTTAAAATGATAATTCTCAACTGTTACAGATCCACTACTGGTACCAATTTTAACATATTCTTAGATCATATTAATAAGGTACTAAATTTTATTTTTAAGCCTAACATCGGTATTGTGTTGTGTGGAGACTTCAATCTCTTGTTAGTATTCTTCCAATGCCCATACTTTAGATTACATTTTTACAAATATACATAATTCTAAAACGACTAAAGGAAACCTATTTTACGGATCATAAAGCATTATTACTCTGCATAGCATCGGAAGCTAGTCAAAAATCCAATACTAAAGTTGAGTATAGACGAGTTTATAACAAGCTCAGTATGGCAAATTTTCGAACAGACTTAGCTAAAGAAAATTGGTACGATGTGTTTTCCTCAAATAGTGTGGATGAGGCATTTGGTATTTTTCATTCTGTTTTTCTATACTATTTTAATTTACATTTTCCATTAAAAAGTTTTCAGTACGGCAAGTTAAAGGTTGGGTGGATAATAATATTAGGGAATCTAGTGTAAATCTAAAGGAACTTTATAAACAGACAAGGCTCACACCACAAATGAAGAATTATTATCATTCATGTAAAGTGGATCATTGTAAACTGATTCGCGAGACGAAAAAAGCATACTATCAAAATAAAATAAAATCTGCCGACAATACTCTAAAGTTTAGTTGGAGTATTATTAAGTTGTTAAACAATAAAATCAATAAAGACAACCCAATTAAAATTATAGTTGGAGACACTCAAATTAAGAATCCCGTAAGGATTGTCAATGAATTTAATGTTTTCTTTGCGCCAATAGTACTACCAAACTCATGGATCAAATACCCAAGGTACCTTATGTAAATTTAATAAAAATTAATAACAATTCAATGTTTCTTTTTCCATATGCAGAAGAAGAATTTATATCTCTAATAAATAACAAGCTAAAAACAAAAATATCTAGTGGGTTTGACGATGTGCCCAACTTTCTTTTGAAAAAATGTTTGATAGAGGTGGCAAAACCTCTTACATACTTAATTAATTTATCTTTTCAAACTGGTGTTTTTCCAAATAAATTAAAGATCAATGAAGTTACACCCTTACATAAAAAAAATGATAATATGTTGATGGATAATTATCGACCAATTGCACTTTGCTCAGTCTTTTCGTAAATTTTTGAATACTGTTATTCGAAAAGATTGTTAAATTTTTTGAATGCGAACAAAATAATTATAACAAATCAATTTGGTTTCCGACCAAAGCAAAGTACAATGGATGCAATATTTAGTTTCATAGAAGTCATAATTAACTACATTGAATCTGGGCAATGTCCTGCTGGGATCTTTTGTGATCTCAGCAAAGCATTTGATTGTGTGGTACATTGGTTACTCCTACTGAAGACAGAAAGTTACGGCATACAGTGTCTAGCTTAGAGTAGTTGAAAAGTTACCTCTGCATTAGACAACAATACGTTTCAGTTCCCTACAATATTAATGATGCTACTACTAATTTCAATTCTAGAACAATCAGTAATAATATAGGTGTACCACAAGGGTCAATTCTAAGCCCACTCTTATTTCTGCTCTACATTAACGATATAAAAACTAGTTTAGACTGTTCGTTATTTTTATATGCAGATGATGCTACTGCAATAGTGTCCGACGAGAACTGTACAACTCTACAGACCAATTTGCAAGTAAATTTGGACAAATTGTGCAACTGGTTTAATATGAACTTTTTACATATTAATGCATCTAAAACATGCTGCACAATTTTTCATATTTATAATAAAAGAATTCTTGATGTCGGGGTTCTCATTAACAATATTGAAATAAAGAAGGTTATTAATGTCAAGTTTCTGGGAGTAATTATAGATGAACATCTAAATTGGAAAGTGTTTGCTCTAAACTAAACTCGTGTTTTCTAATCAGAAATTTAAGAAGTGTACTGTCTATTGATCAACTATACCAGTTTATCATTCGTACTGTTCTTCAAGATTGAGATATGGTATTAGCTTCTGGGGTACATCTTCAGCTGCATATGATGTGTTTATATGTCAAAAAAGAATAATCAGATGCATTGCAGGTGTTTCGCAACTTGTGTCTTGCAGGTTTTTCAAAGAATATGGAATTTTGACCTTAACATCTATACTTATAATGGAACTTGCCACTTTAATATATAAAAAAAAAGGATAAATATCGATCCAGTAGTAGTTAACATTACTACAATATCCGTAATAATGCTCTAAGATTATCTAACTTCAAATATAAAATTGGGAGGTTATGACCAGTCTTTGTAGGCCTTCAAATTTTCAATAAAATTCCGAGGGACATTAAATCTTCACACAATTTAAAAACTTTAGGCACAAATTGAAAATGTTTCTTTTGGACCAGTGTTCTTATGACTTGCATGAATTTTTTAAATGATTTTAGTAATATTGGCACGTTTTATATGGCTTACTGTTTGCCAATTTCCTTTTCCTAACATGTTAATCATGTATTATATTATATATACTTATCATATGTACTATTATTATGTGTAATGTAAAATGTCTGACTTTTTTCCACAATGCTCGTCATTCTATGGAATTTAAATAAATTTTATTTTATTTATTTATTTATTTTAACCAATGTGATTAGGATAAATTGGAAAAACTATTAATTCGACAAAGGTTCAGGTGCTGGGGGAACTTGGCAGCCAAAGGCTGCTTACCTCCCTTCACATACCGTTCATTTACATTCCCAATGCTCCACCTGAAGGTACTACATTGGCCAAGAAGCGAGTTTTTTGTTGCCTGGAAATTTAGAATTTTGCCGAACCCTTGTCGTTCCAGGCAAGGTAGGAATCTTTAACGTGCGTGACAACACTCACACACGGGACCTCCATTTAACCTCTCATCCGAACGAGGGCGTAATTTTTGTGAAAAATGCTCACCTGCCATTTTTCAAGCAGTCGACCGTATCGGGATTTGAACCCGGGACCTTGGGATCCGTAGTCTTATGCTTACTACATTGATCCACGGCGACGCCTCCCTTCACATACCACTGAATATCGGGGAAATAGGGTAAATACCTGTAAAACAATAGAAGGTGACCGAACTGCATCGAACAAGAAAGAACAGCAGCTATGTTCAAAGACAGCAAACATAGATACAAGAAGAAAACTGTTCAAAGCATAGCGTGGAGCACAGCACAGCACATCTATGAAATAGGGGCATTAGGAAAATCAGACAGAAATAAATAGAAGCCTTCTGGAATGTTGTGCTTCAAGTGAATGAGGATGGTAGCACGAACAGACAAAGTTAATAACAAATTGGTTGTAGAAATTGTAGAGGAATAAAGATATGTGGAAAATGAAAAAATAGAAGAAATAGAACGACAGGATACGTTCTAAGGCATTTTTGGGGAATAAAACGGGATATATTACAATGAAAAGATAGGTAGGGATAGACCAAGATCAGACTTTCGCACACAGATAGGGATAGATGCAGACTGAGCAAATTTCAGCAAAATGTGTAGGTTGGTTCAGACTAGGAAACAATGAGGGTACGCGTCTAACCAGTTCTAGAACTGAAGACCTAATGATGATGTCATTTTGTAGAATTATGTCGTTTAAAGCCTAATAAAAGGTTCTTTCAATTACTCTTGCTTTCACATCACAACTGTTACTAAAGTTTTTCGATTTCTCTATGTTAGATATTCTTTCAGCCATAACATTCGTAACCTACAGCTACAATATTCCTCAAATTCCGGTTGCACGAGCAATAAGAGTAAAACGTCAGTCTTAATTAAAATATACTCAAATTACAAAATACATACTTTTCTTAAGCACAATATTGTATTGATAGCAACAAAAATACCAAACTACCCGTTCTTAAATTAAATATTTTTTAAAACGTACAAAACTAAAAAGCATATTATAATAAGCGTTACTTGCAATTACAATTAATAGCATGTTTGGCCAATGTTTGAGCTAATAAAAACCCAGTTTCAAAAAAATACAATAACTTACCCATAATGGTAAATAAACCTTTCCTTCATCTGCCACAAACTCCAAAACACCGCAATGGCTTATTCTGTTAGTTTTCTTATTAAAAATCTTAAAGAGCATGGGATAATTTATGTTTAAGCGTGTAAGCTGCTCCAAAGCAGAAGGCGGCATTATAACTACATATAAACTCTTAATAAACAATTTACAATACTTTGAAACTTACTCTTTCCACCACGTTCAACATCTTGCCGCTCGTTTCCAGGTAACATGGCGACAGAATAGCAATGGTATGTAGTATTAAATGGACGAGGAATCTCAGGAAACATATTAAATCCAAACTGAAACTATAAAGTTCTTTATATATACACATACAAACATCAAACTTATATATAACAAAACTACTACAAAAAGTACTAAATTTAATCAGTATTGCACCCAAATACCTCTTCTTCGCGATTTAAATTTTGAGCCATCAGTCTAACAGCATGTAAAAAATTACGACGTGAGGTATCAATAGGAGGTAGACATGGAATAGCTGGAGGTGGTGGTGGTGGTGGAATAGATACTTCAGAATTATCTACTTCCACGGCCTCCTCAGCCTGCTGAGAATCTGATTCCTTTTGTATTTTGCGCTCATCCAACTTCCGTTTTAATTCAGCAAGCATTAATTCTAGATTTTCGGCTGAACAATGCTCAGCGAAATCCATTATAGGCATTATAATATCCTCTTCGGCATCGCTACCATGAATCGACAAGCTGTACTCTTCATCGTCTAAACCATGCGCAGAATCGTCTTCCTGATGAACCTCTACAGGTGCTAAAAATGATGAAGCTTGCACGATATCATTGGGCCGTTGCTCAATATTATTAGAAATAGATGGATGTTTGGATACGATACGCTGGAGTCTTAATACAGAAGCGAGCAGATCGTTACACTTTGAAAACTGTTGAACAACATCATCTACAGCAAGCGGAACATCCATTATGTTTTTAGGTTCGTCTTCATCTAATAATAATCGTAAATTCTTTGATACTTCAAAAAGTATCTGCGTATGAAGTAAAAAATCGTCAAGAGGACGTAGTACCTGCACATGCGTATTAGATTTTTGTCGTAATTGCTTTTTAAACTCGTCTACTGAATCGACAAGCGTGAAACATATAAAACTAAATTTTTCCTTGATATTCTGAATTGATAAGCCTATGAATGCACATAGTTCTGGAATAATGTCATCGAAAATTTTCCTAATGCTTGGACTATTATCCTTCCACAACTGAACACAAAAACTAAGTCCAACGCATGCCAGAAAATTTGAAATGATAAGTACAGCTAGATCACTTAACGTATCAAATCTATGCAGCATTTCGTTAAACTCAACGGACCCTTGTGGAACAAGATGTCTCAAATCCCAATCAGCTGCATACATATAATCACCTTCTGAGATTGGCACTATCTTACTAATACTGCGCATAGTTGCAACTAACTTATGCAAAATGCTCATTACTGTTATTATAGTAAATTGGAGGAACTCGCATCGTGTAGTTTTTAATAAACCACACCCGGTTTCAGACATCTTCGAGACGTTTATCATTGTCTTGTGATTGTACTCTAACACATTTCGATTAAGTTCCCGCAGTTCTTTTAAAAGTGAAATCAGCGTCTCGCCATTCCTTTTATACTTTCGAGTAGAATATACTATTCCAACTTTGTAAGAAAATTGCATGACAGTAGGTGTAAATGAAGCAATCAAAGGATAAATTTTATTAAGTTTCGTGGAGATAACAGCGCCAGTAATTGCTGAAACAGCACAAGCTACTGTAGAGTAATAATTTGTGTTCTTGGGTAAAGTGGTTGGACACCAAAACGTTAATAGCATATGTAGGTCTTCATCGAGCATCATTCGAGATTCTAAAATACAGTTCATTTGGTGAACCAAAACAGGATAATAGTTTCTAAGAAACTTATTCTGCTTTAACTTAAATTCGGTCTGCATGTTCAACTTAGGTATTAGGTCCCTCAAAACAAATATTTTCAATCACTTCTGTTAACCTAAAATTTCATACCTATAATTTCTACCATATACAATTAAACTGAAAACCTGATTTATATATAATATTTTAGAAGACATTATTTAGTACGGAGGAAAATACATGCGATCTCAAATTACACATCTCAGCTACACAATAAAAAAAACTAGTTAGGCCTATACACATTGAACGCAAGTCGGTATGTTAAACACAGCCAAATTTTACAGGTTAACATTTATATGAAGCTTTTAAACCGAAACTGTTACCCAATCTTATTAACAATAAAAACACAAATATAAATACATACCATTTTTGAAAATTGTTTCCTTTTTTTAAAATTTAATTTAAGAAATATTATAATTAAAACCAACAATGACAAGACAAAAAATGGATCGAGTCCCAAACGTTGCCAATACTCCTATAAAACATGCAATTTTGAGCTGAAAATCTTTAAAGTAAATTGAACCAATCCCCTTTGTTCAAATTAGGAAAACTACACAACCAAGATATTTGTTTAAATCAAGGGTTTGATATAATATCAAAAATATTATAAATGTTGTAGCGAATATAAAAATAAACGCTACTTACTTATGACTATGAGATTGTGCATATTAGAAAGTAAGGAAAATAATAACATTTTACATTGTACAATTTATATTCTAATAACGAATGTTTGTGCTAGAACTAATAGAAGGCAGTATTTTACAATGAAATAATATCGTTTTCACAAAAGAATCACTTTAAAAATAAGTCTAATTAACTTAACTTTTTTTTATAGCTATAAAAGATTTTATTCTTCCTTGCCGAAGCAAGGACAAACCCACTATAAATCTAATTTGGTGTCGGTTTCAAGATCCCTTGTTATAAACCTAATAGGAATCCCGTGACTAGCGTACCTAGACTAGGTCCTTCACCACCTTACATGTAATTTTCCAATGCTCTACCCGAAGGTAGTACATTGGCCAAAAAGCGAGTTTTTTTTTATCTAAAAAATTTTGAATTTTGCCGAACCCTTGCTGCTCCAAGCAAAGTAGGGATCTTTAACGTGCGTGACAAAACTCACACACGGGACCTCCATTTTACGTCTCATCCGAACGAGGGCGTGTTTTTGTGAAAATTGCTCGCCTAACTTTTTTCTAGCGGACCGTGTCGGGATTCGAATCCGGGACCTTGGGCGTTGTAGTCACACGCATACCACTACGTCACGGAAATGCCTAGTTGTTCACGACCATCGCGAATTGGAAAAAAACAGCGTTACGCGCAGTTTATTCCTTTCGGACGTTTGATGGAATCGTAACAAAAAATCATTGCTAGAGCATCGCCTTGGGGTATCAACTTCGTTGCTACAGGATATCTTCATAGACTCCGAGGGCTCGTATGACCTGGTTTTCGTAATTTTTATAGAAATCCGTAAAACCTCTCTACGTTCGACCGGAGCCATTCCTTGATGGTCTGCAGGTTTGTTTCTCTGTGAAGTTGAGAGTTTTGATCGAACCAGGGAACTCTGAAAACTCCCCTTAGTGCCTTGTTTTGGATCACCTGGAGCTTTCGTATATGCCGTTGCCCCATACCGTGCTACATTTCCAATGCTCCTCCCGAAGGTACTACATTGCCCAGGAAGCGAGTTTTTTTTACCTGGAAAATTTGGAATTTTGCCGAACCCTTGTTGTTCCAAGCAAGGTAGGGATCTTTAACATGCGTGACAACACACACATGGGACCTCCATTTTATCTCTTATCCGAACGAGGGTGTATTTTTGTGAAACATGCTCGCCTAACATTTTTCAAGCGGACCGTGTCGGGATTCGGACTCGTGACCTTGGGCGTAGTAGTCACACACATACCACTATGCCACAGAGCCACCGAATAAGACCAGTAACGACGCCCAGGAAGCGACCAATAACACCACGTCTAAGGATAATGAAGCCGATAATTGTCGAAGCCAAAAACTTCGGCGATTTAGTCATGGGTTTCATTGCCTGCGGAAAAGATCTCGGCGAATTCTTCCATTTTAATGAATAGACGCCTTACATGTGATTTTCCAATGCTCCACCCGAAGGTACTACATTGGCCAGGAGGCGAGTTTTTTGTTGCCTGGAAATTTAGAATTTTGCGAACCCTTGCCGTTCCAGCCAAAGTAGGTATCTTTAACGTGCGTGACAACATTCACACACGGGACCTCCATTTAACCTCTCATCCGAACGAGGGCGTAATTTTTGTGAAAAATGCTCACCTGCCATTTTTCAAGCAGTCGACCGTGTCGGGATTCGAACCCAGGTTACCCCATACCGCTGATGCGTATGCAAACGTCGGTCTGGTTATCGCCTTGTAGAGCCTAAGCTTGTTAGAAACTTTTAGCCTACTTCGGCGATTGGTAAAGGGGTTTATCAGAGCCATAACTCCCTTGGCCTTGCTTGCCGCATACTTAATGTGAGCTATCTAAACGAGCTTCCAATCAAGGATCACCCCTAGATACTTGACGTCTGAACGCCAAGGTATCGGTTTGTTGAATGCTCGGACGTCGTGTCCAGGTAGGTGACGTAGCTTCGAAAAGAAAACTGCCGTGCACTTTACTGGATTGACCTCGACTCGCTAGAGTCTTAGCCACTCCTCGAGAGCGTCTATTACTATTCGCAGTATCTGCAAGATGAGGTGCGGCGCACGGAACCTGGCTAGAATGGCTGTGTCTTCGGCGTATAGAGCCATCCTGGTGTCTGCCGTTTTCGATAGATCGCTCACGAAGATGCCGAAGAGTGCCAGCAATAGAAGAGAACTTTGGGAACCCCAGACCTGATGCTCTGCCTCGTCGACTGCACTCCGTCCAACTTGGTGCAAATCTTTTTATCGTGCCGATGGGATTTCGTCAGTTGAACGAGAGCGCGCAGTAACCCTTTCTTCGGCAACTTGTAGAGTAGGCCCTAATACCAAACCTTGTCGAAAGCTTTAGACTGTTACATGCTAAAATTGGTATTGTAAGTTTCTAAATTTGCGAGGAAATTCGCGCCAATATTTTAAAAGACTTGTGCGTGCATTTCCGTCACTTTAGATAGTTGCGTCAGCGCCCGAGATTGCGCAGACGCGGAGTGGGGAAGTGAGTGGTGATTTCCGTCACGTCATGGACTAGTGAACGAAACGTCGAACCGTGTGGTTATCTGTGTGCCTGTGTCTTCTTTTTTCAGGTATGTAAGTTTCCTGCCTTGTACCTGTTATCGTTTTTCCTACCTGTATTCCTGTCGTAGCTCTACACAAGAAGAGAGAAGACCAATTAATTTGACTTCGACGAGGAGGCAAAGGACGACCCACGCTTAACAACGCTCAACCAACGCCGAGGTCTTGCCGCCAAAATAGCTGACCTGTTGTGAAGAGATCCATCGTTTACGTGAGTACCTTTTGTCTTTTTCTATAATTGCAATAAACATTTTTTGCATGTGATAATAAGTTGAGGCGTAATAATGACGTAGCCCCATATTGCGCATATTACGCATGTATTTATTATGTTACCAACTGTCGTAGTGGCTCTTATAAATTACGCGCCGGGACTTTAACAGTATACCTTAGAGTATAGAACTCTAGAGTATAACAAGACACGTCAGTAACACTGCGCCTGTTGACTGTCGCCAGTTGAGCCTGATTATCTCAATTAACACCCGGAGGGCGTTTTCCGGCAGCGCTATCAGAGCCCGGTTGGATATTCCGTCCGGTCCAGGAGCCTCTCTGACCCTTAAGGCCTTGATGAGATCCTTGACATTTTCAACTGTGGTAGGATAGATTTCCTGAAAGTCGTCGTCCCTTAGCCTCCGTCGGACGTCGCGGTGAACCTGTTCGATATGCCGAAAATCTGCGTAAGCATAGTTCGGCTCGAACTGACGCTAAATGCTGTCTGCGAAGACTTCTGCCTTTTCAGAGACTGAATAAGCTAAGCCTGTTTCGCCATGGCTAGGAGGTATTGGGGACGCCTTGTTCCTCAGTACGTTCGACATCCTCCACAGAGAGTTGTCTTCTACTCGGAGTTTCTCCAGTCTCGCTTTCCAGGCCTCGTTTCGGTCCCACCGAACTGCTAATCGCATTTTGGCGATCAATCGATTGTACTGGAGTCGTTTTACAGGATCCCAGGTTCTTTGCCACTGATACTTGGCACGGTTCCTCTCGATTGAGATGTCCCTCTTATCCGCTACCGGTCTCATGGAAGTGGCTCTACTGACCAAAGCTTGTATGCACTCATTATCTTAACTTTTACAACGTAATTGGTATTTATACAAACCTCCCTCCTTACACATACACGCGCGCGCAATCATACACACACACACATAAATAAATTACTATTTAACACTCCAATAAAATGAAAAACCCTTTCACAAAAAATATTTAAAATACCAGATTATTACAATTTCCTGCACGTATTACGTAATAGTATTACGTATTACAATTCAATTGGTGATAGTTCTTACCATTTAAAGGTCGATAAAACAGTTTACGAAGTCGGTAATACAGTTTAAGAGTTCATAAATACATCGCGCAAGCGCAATGAATACGAAAGCAATGCAACGCCCCGGCGGCCGGAAGCGCGAACCTTATTACAGATTCCGCGTTGCCAACTACCATGACGTCACCATTGCTCCAAATTATATTGCACCATAATCGGAAATATAAAAATTTAAACAAAAGTTCATATCCGTAAACAAATTAAACACGGTATTACTTACCCCGGAAATCCGAACGTTCTGCGGGGTTGAACCAAAGTTGGCCTCTGTCAAGGTTCCTCAGGCTGCAAATTTATCTACCTATGTAGGGATCGGATTAGGAAAAAACCAGGTAAAGGGCGACAACAAAGATAATTAGGCAGGATATCTAGATAGATAAAGATAAACACGATACGATACCTCAAAGCGTCCACACTACTCGAAGAACAAAGGCAAACCCTCTCGTTATAGAGAGAACAGGAAACTCCCCCACTCTTTTGTCTTTTTCACATCGGCGCGAACTTATTCGTCCAACCCTCTAGGGTCGCGCGATCTGCGCAAACGCACTGTGACGTACGGAAGTACACGCCTAGTCTATTAAAATTCCACGCGCCGCGTCTTTTGAAATTATGGCGCGAAACTTCCGTACATCAACTTAACCTAATACATGTTACAGGGCCATTTTGGCACGTAACAAGATACGTATTTCGACAACTATGTGGTCATCATCAGTAGGAAATCTGTAATTAAATAATAATTAGCCGTTGTTCTGGAACACTTCAGAGGATATTCTCCTCACCACTTAGGCTGAAGTGAACCTTCCCAACAATTTACTATATTGTTGCTTTAAACACTATCGAGGATATTCTCCTCACCCGCAGGCTGGTGTTCTCAACAACAAACAAGTGAATTGTGACATTATAACTTAAATCTACTTAATTTATACTAATTCTAAATCTACTGAAGCGGAACCAATTTAATCTTTGTCTTCCTCTAATCATAGCATACAACATAAGTTGGCTTCATTTAACGTTTTAATTAATAGATTATTGAATTTCCCTTTAAATAAAAACAGATTTAATAAGGAATTTGCTCTTAGTAAACAAATAGCGAATTACAATGGTTTCTCTTCTAATATTATAGATAATATTTTTAGAAAGTGTAAAAATAGGATCAACATCCGTAAATCAACGACTTTACAATCAACCACCTCTAACGATAATGTTAAATATGTTAAACTTCCGTTTCACAAAACCACAAAGGGTCTATATAAAATATTCAAACAGTATAATTTCAAACTTGCTTTCACTAATACTAATAAAATTAAAGATTTGCTAGGTAATCCAAAAGACAAGGTGGAAAAATTGCAAAAGTCGGGGATTTATGAAATTAGTTGTGCAGGGCCAGGGTGTTTTCAAAAATATATTGGTCAGACCAAGAGGAATATAACAACAAGATTTAAAGAACACATTGCTCACTTCAAATATGGTAAATATGAAAGGTCTCAGATCGCCAAACATATATTTGAAACCAGCCACCCCGTTAAACTAGAAAATGTTAAATTGTTAAAAGCGGTACCAACGTTTTCCTCCTTAAATGCCTATGAATCAATTAAAATTGTTAAACATAAAGGACCTCTCTTAAACACCGATAAAATTAAATGTTTAATAAACTAATAGTTTGAGTATAATTCCAATAATCAGTGTAACAGGCACATTTTGACTAACACATTTAACCTTGGAGACAAAATAAATTTTTTTGTAAACCAGTTTAGTTATTGGATTTGTTAGAAATGAGTTTTGTACTGATATTAGTTAAAGCTCTAAAAATTGATTTTTTGCAGTATATGAGGAGTGTTTCTTTTTAGATGAATGGAAATTTAACACCAACTAATTATAATGAAAACTTATACAACAACCAGAGGTACTCATACCAAAATTTGCAATATTATAAACCAATGATTGCTATAACACCTGCATAGGAACTGTAAAATTTTACAGACCCTTCTAAGAAAAATGAAAAAATTTGAAAACAGTTATGATGTACAAGTGCTCCTATTAATAACGCATTGACAAATCAATTACAAACATTTCCAAGGCATTATAAAATAAACTTATATATACCTTTTAGACAGTTCTGAAATCTAATAATATTTCTGTATCATCTATAACACAACCTAAGCTTGTTTAAATGTTTTAAAACAGTTATTTCTAACAAGTTTTATGGACCCAACAATTAGAAAAAAAATCTTTACATAGTATAGCTTTTGCTCGCTTTTGTAGCTAGGAACATTACTACGCCGATTGTAACAACACAACTCCAATTTGGTATTGTTTCATTATATCTTGTTACCTTTTACGCGCGGCATAATTACCCGCCATTTTATAACAGCTACCAACCACGTTTTACGGGTGATGCAATCGCTATCTAAGTCAAATTTATATACACAATTTAAGTAAATCAAATGACTCATGTGATGGGTATCTTTGAACTTAATCTCAGGATCCAGCGGTGGTTAAATTGGGTTGGGTTAGGCCATGTTGAACTTCAAATTGCCATCCATTTTAAACCTCTACTGCACTCGTAGGGGGATGAAGGAATAGGTACCAGGTACAACAAGGCAAGGTGCAGGGAACCTACATACCTATTTCTAAAAAAAAAAAACACACCACTTAGATAGTTGTTACCTCCTTCAGGTCTTGTGGCTTAATCCCCGCTTTCAACACTCGCGCACCTCCGCATTCACTCTGCGCAGACGCGACTGTCAGCGACGACGGATGTTAACACTATTAATTTAAACAAAACGCGGCAATTAACTTATAAATTATATCTAAATCTAAAACATGATACACTGCCCTTTTGGCATGTAACAATCTGAACTTTAAAAATTAATTGTGTCCAGCTAAATATTAGTGCAATCAATATATCAATAACGTACGACTCGTTTGTTTCAATGTAAGTTTTTCAACAGCTCTAAAGTTACCCAAAACAAATAAATTATTTCCATTGTATTTCGTTAGCTAAAGATTTTCCGTTGCAGGTAAACCTATAATCGCCAAATGAGAAACGTCGCACTGGTCATATTTTTAATTACAGGTTATGTCAGGTATTTATTTTAGTTATATAGCATATGTATGAGTTTTGCACACTTAGCCGAACTATTGAAAATATTATTGTGGTAAAGGATGCATGATTTCGAACATGTTATCGAACAAGTGATGTTGACTGTATTTTTAAAGCAACAAAATGCCTACATAACTTAATAAAATCAAGAGCCAATAATAATAATTTATATTGAGGTGCTACTTATGAAAAACATGAAATAAATGGACAAGTTGTTTCTATAGAATGACATAATGAAATTCCAAGTGACAATGCATTGCAAATTGTCTTACACATGCGTTTCGGAAAGCTAAATGCTCCAAGGGATGTATTAAAAACTGAGAGACACTGTAAAGAAATATGTAAATGGCGATGAAAGTGCATTATATCATGGCATTTGTCCATGCAGAAAAAGCTGGTCGTATTATACCTTAAGCGCCTTTCTCATGTACATTTAATTTCAATATTAGTATTAGAACATTAATAACAATAATATTAACCAACAATAAGAGCAAATATTTTAATTTGTGGCCCTATTTCTTTTTTTCGTTTGTAAAAGACGAATGATTGTTTCGTCCATAAAGTTTTCAGCAACATCAAATGGTAAATCTTGAGATTCTGCTTCTAAATATTCTGCAAATTTCAAAAATTCTTTATGTTTATTTGGAACATTGGCATTTGTCCCTGCGTTGGTCAAATCTCTCAAAATATGAACAAGTGTATCATTGTTGTTGTTTTGATTATTTAATTTGTTTTTCGAGAATACAATGCTGCTAAGTCCTTCTTGGTGCATTATAATTTGAATAAGGGGCCGCCATACTTGCGGCCACGTCCCCAATGCTCTACCCGAAGGTACTACATTGGATTTAAACGCGAAAATATAAACGTGCTTCAAATTAAACCTAACTTCAGAATTAATCCATCCTCAATAAAAATCTAACAACCTGAAACAAAAACTAAAAATAGGATTTGAATAAAGGTATCTCTAGCGTTGATTTTGGAGTGCGTCCGATCAACTAGTAAAAAGAGTTAAAAAAACTAGTAAAAGAGTAAAAATGTGGAACGCCTCACGATTTTGCGTGTCATCCTTGCGCAGGGGCCATGCTAATCTTCTCTGTATCGTTCCAATTTTAGTATATGTACCACCGAAGCAAGTATTCTTCCCGGTGCAGTAGTACTAAACGATGCACTTGATTCTATTGGAGACTTTTTGCAGGATGGGTCGGGATCAGGAGATTCTAACATATTTGCATCTTGACTTCTAATTAAATCGTCATACTGAATTGTAGGTTACTGTAGATATTGCTACAAGAGTTACAATATTTATTAAAGTTCTAAAACAAAATGTTCAATCAATAAAACTTTGCATAATTAATTCTTATTACTCTTTTAGCTCCTTCATTTCAAACATAAATTGGAAAAACGACATGTAAGGCCATTCGTTAGTCGTTACCACTTCTTAAATTTAGTTTTCGTTTCTTCTTATTATATCTTTCACGTAATGATTTTTACCGCTTTTTACATTCTTCAGTTATAAATGAAGAAACAATAACAAATGGTATAAAATTAATAATTAAACCCATTTACGGGAAATGTTGTCAGAAACGGAAATATTCTGCCATGCTTTGTCTATGATAAGCTTTGGTTATTGTATATAGCAGAATAATTACAAACTAACTTTAAAAATAATTCTTCATTTAAGGTGTTCATTTCAAACCAAAGTAACACAACGGTAACCTCAAACTTTGACATAAAATTGGAGCTAATTGTTTGCGATATCTAGCTGCTTGCATCAATTGGACCTGAAGGTGGAACGTTTACGTAGAATTAGCATGGGAAAAAACAACGTAAAGAAAGGTAGACGCAAGCATAGAAAGTTGATTTCCAGTTCAAAGTGAAAGTGATTGGAAAGGTGCATTAACGTTTTATAATATACACTATTTGAATATAGTGTTTAAAATGTGAGCCTGTGTAAGTCTCCTTCCAAACTACATAATAAAACAATGTCTGTCAAAACTATGCTTGCATTGGTCTGACCCCCAAGCCGCCAAGTAACCTTAAAATATAATATTAAATATTATTTTTTTAGGAAATTGTGAATGGTAAATGGTTTAGGTACTAATATTACGTTTTAATATAATGGCAGATGATCCCCAAAATGATGACCAGTGGCTTTACGGTGAAAATAGTGAACCGGCTCCTGAAGAAGTAGAAAATACTTCAGAAGAGCTTCCTAATGATTTAGATCAGAACCACAATACAGATGCAGAAGTAAATGATAATTGTGAAACTGAAGCTGAAACTGATAAAGTAGATGCCCCTCCTAGCGAGGAACCACCAAAAGAAGGTGACGATGCTGTTGATGGTGATACTCAACAAGATGAAACTGCCGGTGAGAACAACGAAAACGAGGTAGATAACCGAAATGGGGAAGCGAGCGATAATGATAAAGAGGAGTACGATGAAGATAGTGACGATGACGTTAATGTAGTCATTGGCGATTTTAAAACAACACCTGCTTATTCATCTCTTAATATAAAGCGTGGTGGTTTACTGACATCCACAACGAAAGGCGATAAACCTCAGGCACAGCCAGGGAAATTTACCGTAGAGGAGTTTGAGCAGGCCGGTTTAATCAATGGTATTCCATTAGCAGACTTTAATCTTGATAGTTTAGAAGACAAACCATGGCGTAAACCAGGAGCTGATATAACAGATTATTTCAATTATGGATTTAACGAAGACACTTGGAGAGCATATTGTGAACGACAGAAGCGAATGCGTGTTAACGAATCAGGGACCGGATTATTACCATTGAACACCATTGGAATACAGCGGCCGTCGGTGGTTTCTAACATGAACGATAACAGTAAGTATGCCGCTAATTATTTAGGAATTCGCAAAGCAGGACCACCACCTGCTAGACGTATGACCGGTGCTATTGATGTCATAGGTGGCAATACAGCTGTACTATCTGGGGTGTCCATCAAAGTCATCCAGCCAAAGGAAAATGTTATCCAAGTAATGACAGCCGATAGACGAGAATACAGCCGGAAGCCTCCTGCCTTTCCAGACATGTCTGTTCCACCTCCCACTTTCGAAGAGTTTGTACCAGAGATGAATTACCATCCGGATCCCGAGGCATTTTATGGAAACTACGAACCAACACAAGATGTACAGTGGGGAACCGAATCAAATCCAACCTGGCAACCGCAGGAAATTAAAACATTAACATCCACATCTCCTGGACCTACTTTAATTCCTTCTCCTATGGCTATGCCTTCACCTGCACCTTCTGTAATGCCTGCTGTTATACCTCCTGTAAGTCCTGTAGTTGAACGATCCCCTCCACCTCCACGTAGGTCACGCTCTAGAGAACGAGAATCGAGTCGGAGAGAAGTTGAGAGGTTACGTGATAGGGAGAGATCACATCGTCGAGAACGTTCGCGCAGTAGGTCTAGGAGGCACAAATCACGATCTCGTAGTCCAAGTCGTAGTCATAGATCGCACCGCAAGAAGAAGTCTAGACGCCATGATGATAGCGATTAGTGTTAATTTCACTAATATTTAAGTTCATTATTGAATTTTGAATAATTAAATGTTACATTCATAAGAATAAATATATTTTAGTCGTCTGAAAGTATCTTATAGAATTCTTAGAGCTTTATTTTATGAATTGACGACTTGTGTTATATTTTTTAAATAACATAAGAGGCGATACTTATAACAAGCTATCCAGGTCAAAATAGAATCAAACTAACCGGGCATCTGTGTTTAATACCAATATTGTATCGTCACAATCATTTCTAAAAATTGTTTTTTTAGGGTACTTTTTATTGGTACAGTGTCGACTACTATATTTTTCTAACACTAGTATTTTAACATGTACTTTCTTCCTTCTGATCATTGATTGCAGGTAACAGGTGTTCAATACTGGGCGTGGTCACGCGTGGAATCAATTCCAACTCATTTCTCCCGTTCTCGATACTTGTACTTATAATGCATTTTCCAAATTTAATCTAGAATTATCTTCCGGCACGGCACGCATCTGTACGTTCTGTCACCTAATTTTGAATTTATTCTTGCTTTGTTCAACTATCCTTCCCTTCTCTATAGTCCTTAGTGTAAACTATATCCTGTTATTTAAATTCTACTAATCTATTTCTATTGTAGAAATCTACCTATAGTCTAAATCATGAAAGAATGAAAGCACGTCATAGGTTTCTGAATTAAAAAACGACATACTTTCAAATCTTATACATTAAGTATATTCCGATAGATCCTTTAAAAGTATGTCGTTTTTTAATTCAGAAACCTATGACGTGAATTCATTCTTTCAAGATTTAGACTATATTTCTTCATTGCTCCTTCTTTTTTGTTATTTTTCATAAAAGGAAGCTTGGTTTTCACAGACATGTTAAACATCAACTTGGAAGAAGCCTCCCATGTTACACAATGAGGGGTTTCTACATGAGAAAAAACATTTGAAAATCACAGTATCCAAATTATTGTTGTAACGTATTGCGTTATGTTAACAATAAATTAAGTGTGAAAGAAATAATTAATTTTGAAGGGACAAAGATATGTATGCACTTTGTATACAACATTTTGTAAATTCTTAATTAGGATATTTCAATTTTTGTTGCTATAAAGAAAAAACTTCAAATAGTAAAGTACAAATTTAACTTCTAGCTACATTGTATGGTAAGAATGAATGGGCGATGACATTAATAACACCATAAAGCTAACAGATAAACACATTGTAATAAATTGTAAACCGTGAGAATGGTAGAGTAAGCGTGAAATATTATATTAACCTGATGCTGACCTTAATAAAATATGATTTATAGTGGGAATAAAATTGGTTTTGTTAGATGCAACACAAGTTAAATTACAGTCGGTTATATAGAACTCGGTTGCCTGAAAACATCAAAATGTAGAGATATGCACGAATAGAACACAAGGTGGGGGTTTGGGAGTGATAGAAGTCAGTTATATAGGAAACGTTAACCTAAAAAATTCAATTATGTAGGGGAACAAGAAAGTGTGATTGTGTACGGGGAGAGGAGCTGTTCTGTATGA
Organism: Platerodrilus igneus; assembly: GCA_036346225.1. NCBI lineage: Eukaryota > Metazoa > Arthropoda > Insecta > Coleoptera > Lycidae > Platerodrilus > Platerodrilus igneus. The sequence goes on along the minus strand of JARFIW010000001.1, from coordinate 6,419,240 downwards.
GGAAAGTCGGAAAGTGAAAAGTTAAGAGATGTTAGGATTTAAAAATGTGGTGAAGTGAGGGTATGTAAGAGCTTAATGGGAGCGACACGAATTATTTGATTTTACACTTTCAGTTCTGCAAGGTATTTTTGAAACTCCTGCAGGTGGAATTTGCATCGTTATGACCGTTGTAGAGAGTGAAACTGGATTTATTCATCCTGCCATTAACTTGGAATTTGGGGTTAGGTTACAGCTGTTCAAGGAATGAATAAAGCCAGGAAGTATAGTATTGACAAAATAAAAGCCGTTGTGGTTTGGACCTGCTGGTATGAAAAGGAAATTAAACTGTAAGTATAATTTACATGTGGGTGAACGTAAATAAGTTTGATATTTTTAGCGTAGAACATTACAGTGGTTATTGTTTTTTTTGGATTAAGGATTTATAAACAGGACAAATGGTTATTAAATATAAGGATATGGTTATTAGTAAAATGGTAAGAAATATGTAGGCGTTAAATATTTTGGAAAGGACAATGATATAGCACAAAGTTGATATTTAACTGTCTTTTGTTTTTGATGAACGACAATGCTAATAATTTGGAATTCATTAATGTCTAGTAATTAAATAATACAGCAGGTAAAATTTGGAGTGACGAATAGTATTGGTGATGGCTAAAACAAAATTTTTTTTAGAATACACCCATACCTCCCTCGCTTTACAGCCTAGATACGTTCCACGAAACTTGGTCGCAAAGCGAAAAGCCATATAAGGAATCAATTATTCTTATACAAATTCAATGAGATTGGTTCCAAATTTTTTTGTAACATGGTTTATCATTCAAAATGCATATTATCTTTTTACTTCATTTAAATCAAAATACATACATAACAAGTACATACATTTGTACATAAAATAAGAACAGACTCCAAAAAGCAACAATAATCTATAAACAAAAATGAAACAACTGCATGTTACATAAAATATGTGTATGTATGCATACATAATTTTTTTAAAATGGCTAATCTGAAGACGATGAAGAAATGGTAACCTGCAGATCACTGTTGTCATCATTTTTCGCTGAACAACGCTTGTAAACAACAGGAGGTAGAAAAGAGATTGTGCTTGCGCAAGATTGGCAGCATGTAGATATATCGACATCGAAAAAAGTTTTTTTTGTCATTATAGCGAACCATTTTAGGCCATAAATCGAAAACGTGTCTGAATTGAAGACGGGCGTTGTAGCGAAATGTCGTATAAAGAGCCGCCGTATGGCGAGGTATGGGTGTAATTTTATTTTATCAAGACCTGGCCAGATTTACAGGGTAATATTTATTTTTATAAAAGTATATATGTTTGTGTATGGAAATTATTTTTAATATAGGTTAAGTTTAGGTTGATTTTATTTTAACTTATTTAGGAAGCGGTTAAAGTCGGTGATTTGTATAAGATATCCAGCTGGCCCAGTGTTAGTCTTATTCGGAAGGAGCCTTTAATTTGGCGAAATTTCATACTAAAGCAAGATGCGGAATAACAGTTTTCCATGTAGAAATGACATCGAAAGCATTGCCTTGACAAACTGTTTGGCACACCTTGATTTTGACATTAGGAAGACCTTTCAGGGTAAGTGTTAGCGTAATGTAGAATTTTGAACTTAAATCGCTGTTAATTATTATTTTTGTATTTTTTACTTTTTATTTAGTCATAGGAATCCACTTCCACACCACTTGTTATAGTCTAAGGTATAACCGTTAAAGTCCCGCACGCGCGTGTTCGGAGCCACTACGATAGTTGGCAATACATACTAAAGCATACATAATATTGCCAACAAGATATTACGTCATAAATTGTATCACATACCAAAAATGTTTACAGTGATACCAGAGGCGCCTTTAAGAAAAAGATAAAATTTACTCACAAAATAATGGGGAGCTCTTCACGACCTTGCGGTTATTCTTGCGGCAGGACCATACTCATTTTTCATGGATCTCGGTGTTGTTAGGCGTGGGTGTCATTAGGCCATCTTGAAACCAGATTTTCTGTCTTCCCTCTTCGTTGATCGTAGATAGGACGGAGCAATAAAGGTAGGGAACGATACAAGGTAGAGATACGATAGAGGAACCTACATTCTAAGAGAAAAGACAAAAGGGACGACACAGATAAACCTCACTGTTCGACGTCTCGTTCTCTAATAATCGTCATGTCGGAAACTGCGTCCTTACTTCCTCACTCCACGTCTGCGCATTCTCTTGCGCCGGCGCAACTGTCCGAAGTGACTGAAATGCACAAGTCTATTTTTTAAAATATTGGCGCGAATTCACTCACAAATTAAAAAGTGTGCAATGCCAATTTTTGGCATGTAACACACTGCAGTTAGTCGATGCACCCTGTGTTGTCTTCTCGTCAGACTAAAAGTAAAGTAATTAAACTTTCAACACTGAAAATGCTTTATTTTCTAAATTTCACAATCTCGGTGTAGGTTACAACTGGAATAGGATAAAACCGTTTTTTATAAACTGTGCCGACTTAACACTTAATTTGCTTACAAAGACCATACAAACAACGACCGGTTTTTTTTGTGGTATCGTCTAACGTCTACCGCATATACTTTCTAATTGAATTGTAATACTTATGTTATTTAAAGCTCACCGTCGCTCTCCCGTTTCCTGCCTTACCGGCGAGTGCATCATCATTCAAATCCACATCACTACCGCACAGTTTACAATAAACCGGCCGCACCACAACCCTTTTATTGTTACGAGGTTCCTGCCTCTTCAAAGCAAATCAAAATTTAATATTTCACCCATAACATAGTTCTTGCAATTTGTACCAGACAGTAACTTCTGTAAGACACGTTTAAATATTTTAAGAGAATTCTCTTCTGCAGCATTTGATTCAGAATGATACGGTGGCGAAGTTTGATGCAATATTCCATTATTCATACAAAAAAATAGTGAACCCACTGATGCAGATTGAATGACGTCTGTAAAAAATTTCCTCTAATCCAAACCTTGCAAAACTCCATTAATTTCCCCAACCTTGCTGCTATATACACTCATTCCATTTTATATACTTTTACCCACTTCGGGTAAAAATCAGTGATGATTAGGTAAGTATGTCCTTTAATACTTTCGCTGCGAGAGACAGGATCCACAAATTTTTTGTGGTCTTACGGTGCGGAAGACATATTTTTTCACAGGTCGGTTTTAGGTACTGGACTGCGGCAAGCGAACGCTTATGCTGTTGAATATGCTTGGTAAATGCATTAACTTTCGTGTAAACGTCTGCAGTCCCTACTTCTTAGTATTCAGTCTCATTCATACTCGTGGGAATACGTGTATCTTTTATGAGATTGTTTACGTTTATTTACACTTTCATTTCATTGTGTTATTTTGTTTTGATGATATATTTATTTTATTTATTTATTTAACGGGAAACCCCGTTTTACCAACGCTTACAAATATTTACAACAGCATGTTATAGTAAAAAAAAAACAAAAATAAAAAGAAAAAGCAAAAAGCATAAAAGCACATTCTAAAGCATAAACAATTAATCTAAATGTACATTGATCTAATTTCATGCAAACAACATTTTCCGCAAAGTACTACGGAAATTATTGATCGAAGGGTAGAACCAATCAAGTTGAGGAAACTTCTCTGAATAAACTGCACATCGGTTAAGGTATGAATGGTAACCATAATTTGTGGTATGTATATAAAGATGTACAAATGCAGTTGCAGTACCTCTGGTGACTCTATTGGGAACGTTGAAGTGAACTTGATGTAGAATTTCAGGACAGCAAATCAGATAGTTTATAATTTTAAATAGAAAGCACAAGTCCAGAAAAAGATGTCTTTGTTGTATACTTAAGAGTTGGAGTTCATTCATCAAGTTGACAGTAGAGTAAGATGAACCGTACATGTTCCATTTGTAAGCAACGCAGTAGAAACTTCTTTTGACTTTCTCTATTTTATTAATATGAGTTTTATAATGAGGTGACCAGATAACAGACCCATATTCCAAGATACTCTGAACTAAGGATAAATACAGTAATTTAATGGTTTCATAGGAAAAGTTTCTAGAGTTTCTTTGTATAAAACCTAGCATCTGCAAGGCTTTGGTTTGAACATAGGCAATATGTGAAATATATGAGAGCTTGGAGTCAAGTACAACCCCAAGATCTTTGATTTTACAACACGTTGAAGAATAACATTTTCTACAAAGTAATCCATATGATCTGTATTAGTCGCACGAGTAAGTGATCACATAACATTTATTAGTATTAAGAAAAGTCTATTTAATTCACACCATACAACCAGCGAATCAAGATCAGCTTGAATTAATAGGTGATCACTTGCATAAAAATGGATTTGTACAGCTTTAAATCATCAGCATATAACAGGAAGGAGCAGTATTTGAAGCAGCTGACAATGTCATTAATAAAAGAAGAAATAATAGGGGCCCAAGGTGCGAACCTTGCGGTACCCCCGAATGCACAGTAAATTTGAATGATACAAATTGTTTGTATTTAACTGCCTGAACTCTGCCATAAAGATATGATGAAAACCAGTTGTAGATGTTTCCTCCAAAACCAATCTTGTCTAATTTCTGCATCAGAAGATTTAAGTTCACTCGATCAAAGGCTTTAGAGAAGTCCGTGTAAATAGCCTCAACCTCTAGACCATTCTCCAATGATTGTATAATTGAATTAGTGAATACTAGTAAATTTGTTGTGGTGGACTTGTGTTGCTGAAAACCATGCTGGTTACAACTTATTATTTCTTTACAATTCCAGTATAGAAATTTAGAAATCAAGAAATCTAACAGTTTTGGAATAGCAGATTGAGTACATATACCTCTATAATTAGATACATCCTCTTTGTCTCCGGCTTTAAATATAGGATTTATATAACTGAGTTTCCATTTTGAAGGAATTTGCCAAGAGACAAAGAAAGGTTAAATAAATCTGTTAATGGTGAACAGAGGCCATAAATGCATTTCTTTAATAAGATGGAAGGAATACCATCTGGACTAGGTAACTTGCAATTTTTTATATTGCATATAGCTTTAAAACGTCACTTTTACTAAATTGTAAATTCTGTAAATTTAGTGATTGGGCGACAGTTGTGTCAGGTGGAACTATGTCTTCTAAATAATAAACTTGTGAAAAGTATTCAGCAAATAAGTTCACTATACTCAAACCATCAGTGCCTTTGGTATTATTAAATTTCATTTGTTCAGGAATTCGGTTTGTATTTTTCAGATTGTTAATATGTGTCCAGAAGTTTCGAGGAATTGTTTGTATACTATGTTCTGTACATAGTATGTACTTGAATAAAGCCGAGCACTGAGACGTTGGCTAGGCTACGATAGAAGATAAACCTGTGGTAAGACTCCAACTTATTTGATAATTTATAATGCTTATGAGCAGCTTTTTTCATGTATATAAGATTAATAAGTTCCTTACTGAACCAACTAGGAAATGTAAAGGGTTTAATAAGCTTCTTAGGAACATAGGATTCCAAGCCATGTTGAAGTAAATAGTAAAAATGTTCAGTGGCATCATCAATATTCTTCATTGTTGTACAAAATGATCAGTCAATTGTATTAAGGTAGTGGTTAAGGGATTCATAATCCACTTTATGAAAATCATATCTATATTCCTCATATTGTAGATAAGGTTGCTCTTTTTCAATCAGTACTTCAAAAGTTAATGCTCTGTGGTGATAACTGTTATTCATTATTAAATCTATGGCTGGCAAAACATTCAGAATGGGAATGTTAGAAAAAACAAGATCCAAGAGTCGGTTGTTGTTATTATAAACCCTATTATGCTGTTTCAGATTAAGCAGAGTAGAAGAGGCAATTAAAGGTTCAGATGCATCCCCATAGTTGCATAAGATAAATTCATTATTATTCCAGGTTGCTCGAGGTATATTAAAATCACCACATAAAATTATTTTAGCATTAGGGTAATTAATACCGACCTCTTCAATAGCACTACAATAAGATTCGTAAGTCTGAACTGTAGAGGAGGGAGGAATATATACACCCCCAATGATAACTAAGCAACCAATGCCATTGATAGCAATAAAGAGCTGTTCTACATCAAGTACCCTAGTTTTGATTAATTGTGTAGAGAACGAGGACCGCACTAAAATAAGAACACCACCACCACGCATTTTAGTACTAGTATATTGGCTTCTATCAACACGGAAAACATTATATAAATCAGTTGTAAGTTCATTATCGTAAATTGCATTATTAAGCCAAGTTTCGGTTATAACTAAAACATCATAATTATTACTGAGGATAATGCTATCTTTAAACTCACTTAAACGGGATCTAAGACCGCCCACATTTTGATAGTACACAGTTAATTGAAAAAGGGGTAAATCTAGTTTTTTGTGTAATGTTTACGATTAGTCGGTACAATAGTAGGTGTGTTATTTAAATATTTGATTGTCACTGCTTCCCCTTTTTTTTGGCGTTAGCTAAGTTCACTTCTAAGCATTTGCAGATAATTTCTTTGTTGTGCAGTGGAATCAGCAGCAACACGAAAAGGTGTATTGACTAACTTTGCACTGTTTTTTAGAATAGAGCGGGCAATAGCACTGTCACTACAGATGACTTTTAAAGGCCTAGGTTTTTCTCCTTTCTTCCCCAATCGAATGACGGCCACCGGAGCGACATCATGAATTTCTAATGTGTTTAATACCTGGGTAACAGCGGTTTTATCAATTTGTTGACGTTCAGATACATTAGCAGAGTTAGGTTCAGTAACATTAAAAAGTATAAAGTTCCTACTTCTACTAACCCTTTCATTGATTTCAGAGTAGAAAGATTCACAATTTGAGGAAAAATTTAGAGCTTCTAAACGTTTAACGGTTTCTTTAAGATCTTGAATTTCATTTTCCAAAATTTTACATTTTTTAATCATCATTGGAAAAAGTTTGATGGCTGTTGTGCAATCATCACAAAAAAAGAACAGGGATCTTTGTTTCCTTAGTTGCATAACTCGAATTTCTGATTATCCTAATTCAGTACATTTATCATGAAAAGGTGTACTACACGAATCACATATCAACATTGAGTCATTTTGACATGTGGTGTTACATTTTGAGCACAAATCCATAATATCTACTAATTTTCACAGCAGTGAGCCACTTAAAGAAGAAAGTAGATAATGAAGGCTACCATTTAATTTATAATCACTAATATAAACAAACAGTTTTTATATGCATCAACAAAACATATTACATGTAACTTGCCATAATAACAAGTATTATCACCACCTGTTCTACTAGATAATATGGTTATTCTAATGTTGAAATATAACTTATAAAGTCCTAATTATCACTTGTATACTTAAACCAAACTCCAAAATTTGTTTAACAAGAAAATCACTACAATTTAAGGAATAACTTGATATCACTTGATATCACTTTTAAATAATATAATTTCTTTAAAAAACTTAAATTTCATTATGTTTTAATTTGTGCCTTATGGTTCTTGTTGATCAACAATTTCAGTTATGCCCCAGATGTCATACCAAAATTAAAGATTGTCACTACACTTTTCATAATTTAAAATTTAATAAAAGATACAATCTTTATTACTTACATTCAATGACAGAACTTATATATTAGATGACTGCATTACAAATATGTCTTACAAACATAAAAAGATTTATAATGAACCAGAATTAGATTAGGATTACCTACTTTAAAAATAAATATTATAACATTCTAATGAATAGTGATTATAGTGATTTTGAAGGCATAGAATCAGAATATTCGATTTCAAATACTTGTTCGATTGATCAAAATAACAACAATGGATCTGAAATTTCCGACTTGGATAAACATGAAAATAATGACATCTGAGTCAGAAAGTTCAGACTCTTTTGAAGAAAATGAAAATAACAGTGCTTCTGAAAGTGATGAGGAACCTGTTCCAATACAACCTAAACGGGCAAGAAAGCAAAAAGGGCATGTGCCTGTGATTGATAAGCAATTTACTTGGAAGAAGGTTCAGCAGGGCGAGTTTATACTGGAAATTCATACATTTTCTGATGACAATTTAAAGCAAATCTTGGGGATTTTCTTTCTGATTTGGAATGATTTGAAGTATTTGTTTCAAATGAGTTGATTGACAATATGGTTATCGAAACTAATAAGTATTATCAACATTTATCCAACAAAATATGATTTTCTTTCTCATTATGTGCTAGAGACTGGACTCCTGTAGATCGCCACGAAATGTATACATTTATAGCGTTGACATTTGTGACGTTATTATTGGGGCAGCCACGTTGGTTCGTCACATTTATGCTACGTTGGCTCGTGGCCGTACGTAACACAAAAAAAACAAAGAAAGGGCCGGGCTCAATCGGAGAGTAGGGGGTTGTAGAAAGCAGACCAACATATAAGGTATGCGGCTGTAAGGAATTAGTAACAGTACCTGCAATAGAAAAATTAGAATAGTAAACCTGAAAGAAAAACAAATTAGTCCTGCAAACCTGAAACAAAGAAAAGCATAGCATACGGATCAGGTATAAATTGTTCAGTACTTTGTAGAATAAAAAAAAACTGTTGGGATAATCTATATAATATAACAACGTTAAAAGCAATATAACAAATCTTTAGTACAAAGTGAGGTAATATTGGGGAGTAGCAGAAACGTTTCCTCACACACCAATTAGACATAAAGCAGATAAAATTTTAACAAAATATAAATAGGTAAACACAATTAATATGAGTAGTCCAGTAGTATTGATTTTTCTCTTTTTTTTTCTTTATTTAAAATAGCATGCAAGTCTATGGTAAAAGGTCTCAGAACGCCAAAGGTATGGCAAAGCAACGGACAGGTATTTAAAGTAAAAACAAGTGGGATATAGTTCAACTTACAGAAAGTCCTTCAGTAATGCTTCCTTGCAATTGAAGTGTGGGATTCACGAGGTCCTGCACTAGCAAAGCACTTCACCCTTTACTGGGAGGGTGTTGATCGAACTTATCACACGTTACCCTAATCACACCTACGTATTTCACTGGTGTTAGCAGCAGACATTATCACGCGTCGGAATTCGAATAAGATCGGGAGCTCTTTCTACCTCTGTAGGAGCAACAGTTGTTACGTGCAATTTGCACTTAAACATTGTTATTAGTTTAGTTTTGATGTATGGAAGTTTCGCGCCATAATTTCAAAAGACGCGGTACGCGGGAATTTTAAATAAACTAGGCGTGTACTTCCGATACGACATAGTGAGTTTGCGCAGATGGCGTGACCCTAGAGGGGTAGACGAATAATTTCGTGCGGATGTGAAAAAGACAAAGAGTGGGGACAAAGTGGTGAGAGGTTTGGACGACGCTCTGAAACGTGGCCTTTTTGCCTTGGTTCGTCGAGTGAAGTGGTCACCTTGTGGTAACGTATCGTAGCTTTACCTATGTAGATATCCTGCTTGCTTATCTTTTGTTTGTCGACCCTTACCTGTTTTCTTCCATCATTCCCTGCATAGGTAGGTAATCAGCAACCTTCGGCAAACTGGACTCCACGACCCTGATGTCTATGCCCCGCTAGCAGCTCCGGAGGAATCACCATCTTTAATCCCTCCGGGATGTAGCCGGATATCTTATGTGAGTATTCTGTTTGTTAAAATTATTCGCTTTTATCTTTCATTGTTAAATTATGTAAATTTTCCGGTTATGGCGCAATATAATTTGGGGTAATGATGACGTCATGGTAGTTGGCAACGCGAAATCTGTAATAAGGTTTGCGCTTCCGGCCGCCAGGGCGTTGCATTGCTTTCCTATTCATTGCGCTTGCGCGATGTATCTTATGAACTTTGGTAACTGTATTATCGGCTTTTAACTGTATTACCGACTTTAAAGAACTATCACCATATAAATGTATCACCAAATTTAATTGTAATACAGTGATCACGGAATTTTGTTCTTTGTCCAACATTATACAAGAATTAAACACCTAGGAATATAATTGAATAGGTTATGATTACCAATTCAAACTCCGCGCCAACCACATAGACATTTAGAACGACCTCGTAAAACTGAAGATAGGTTCACAATAAAAAGAGCGATTTTGCAGATTTCACATTGGGTACCCCGAACGAGTAAATATTACTCATACACAAAACCACTTTAAATACACATTATAAGCACTTTATAACAAATTATATACCGTTCTTTGTATTTTATCACAGTTTATTTAGTGAAAAAGAACGAGCTTGGCTAACAACAAACAACATCGCATTTTTCCACACTCTCTTCAAAGCAAAAGCAAACAGTACACACTATCTTTAACGTAATTAACTTGTCGGATCGAAGAGCAAACTCAAACTTTTAAAGCAAACCGGAAAGCGTATCTTTTAAGTTATTTCTGGCTAGGAACAAAGAACCAAACGACAACTGCCCGTCTGTTTATTCAACTCGTCGCTATTACAACCGCTTATGGCCTATTATCTACTTCGCTAATAACATAAGGAACATCTAAAACGTGAATGTAACAATCGTATCTAATAATTAATTACAGGCTGTTTATCGTTTTCGATAAGTTGGAATTTATTTATTAATGAAAATCAATCTTCAAATTATCTACTTTTAAAATTAATACACGCGAGTTAAATTGCATACAATATGAAAACTATTCGAAAGTATTTACTTTATACAAACAGCGATTGAAAGGAAACGATGCAATCTATTCATTATAAGCGGTTTATAATTTTCAATTTATCTATCTTCAAATTACTACACACGAGTTAATAAATATCAAATACAGAAACAGCAATTTGCAGAAATGCATTTATAAATTGGGAAACAGCGTAAAAGTTTAAAACTACAGAAATTGCACGTTACACATTGCTTATGCTTCCTACAAAAAACAAAGAATCAATGACTATTGAACCACTGACTCTTTCCTTTTCACACCTGCATTTGGACTAGTTATGCCATGTGACCGGTATTTATGTTAAAAATGTTGCATTTTGGTGACAACAATAATCCAAAACAAAACGAAAAGTTATTCAAAATCAGGTTGTTACGGTTTAAATTTTCATTACACTTCAAATTAATTTTATTGCAAACACTTATCTTACATACATGTTATTTACAAGAACTTAATTCATTTTGGCTTTGGTATTATAAATTTTTAATTGTCTATTTCTTATTTGAAAATATAAACAGCATTAATTACAATAACTTTCATTCTGACCAATTGAATTCATCTAGTAATTTGTTGTTTTGAAACTTCATCCTAATTGAAATAATATCGATAATTGATTATTGTTTATTAAGAAAATAAGTTGGCAGTTTTGATGTGTTGATTGATTTGAAAGAATAAACACAGGTCTGCATTCAGAGAATTGATAGTTATTTAGAACTTGAATGTATTACATTTTAATAAATATATCTCAAAATAAAAAGGATATATCATGAAATTAATTTTAAATGTTTATGGAATTGTTACATGTACCTAACAAGAATTCTTTTGTTTTTAAAAAGGGAGTTACTCAATGTTATAATTGTTTAGCATGTGAAATGCTGCCCTGTCTTATTGAAATTTAATTTCTTTATATTGCATTCCTGTTTTGATTTGGATTATCTGAGAAGAAGGTATTTCCTTTCTGGTTGTTTTGTGAACAGCTTGGTTAAAGCATGGTGTATGCTAGTGCGAATTTTCTGACTATATCATAGTAAGAGAAAGTAATCCAAAATATTGGGATTTATCGCCTTGCATAAAGAGAAAGAATATTACTGAAGAGTAGAATATTTTTTTGGAACAGTTGAACTGGATATTATGTTTAACCTTGCTTATTCGGTAGCACATGGTAGCGTGCATTACTTGTTATATATTTCTTTCATCCTGGTTTCCAGGGTAAGTAAATCCTTAAGCAAATTAGAAAAATAAAACACAATTATTATTACAGATTTTTATTTTATTTCATTTTCATTTTTGTTTGAAGTTTTGTCCTTTGTCTTGGGTATATGTTGTACAATAAGAAACCATTATGGAATGGAGTTTAAAGGCTGCAAGTTGTGGTTGCAGAAATGTTAAGGAAGCTGATGGCGTGCCGTCCCTTGTCATGTGTATCTAGATGAGTATAACTAATTAGGATTAGTAATTAAAGTGTGGATCTCTAACCCGTAAATGACTTATTTTTGTGGAAGTTAAATTGGGATTCAGGGGGTATTGAATTAGTTTAAGTATTAGAATATCGTTCTTGTTCAGTTAAAACGGAAATGAATTAATCTATATAGTATATGTGATTTATATGTAAATTGTGAGCTTCGAGCAATTGCTTAAAGTCAAACAAGAAAAGGTTTCCTTAAAATTTGTGTTAAGACCCGTAAACAAAATTATGTTTAAGTATGTCATGCATTTATTTCCTTTTTATAAATGTACAAACAGTAATTGGGAATATTTTACAATAGAGATCATTGTGTTAGATTGCCTTATTTGTGGATTATCTTTTGCCATTAATTAGCGTACACTTAGGATTGTGGATACATTGCTATATTTACTGGTTGAGTATATTGACTAATTGAGGAAACATTCATTCAGTTATAACGCAACGGGTAAGTTTGCTGGATTCAGTTACATACTCTGTGGTGGCATGGTAAGTCTTATCCCCTGTACAAAGTGTATAAAGAATTAAATTACGTTACTGAGTCTCATGTCTATATTTAAATATTATAGCGTAATAAAAGCACGATAAATTGTGATTAAAAAAATATAACGTAATAAGGTTGGCAATCGATCATCTTAGAACATGTTTCAAAAATTCACTTGAACCATTTCAAAATGTATGCATTGATGAAAGTTTGATGTTATTCAAAGGAAGATTGGCGGTCAAGCAGTACATTCCATCGATGCGTCACCGTTTTGGCTTCAAATTGCTTATTGCGATTGTGAGACAAGTTACATACTGGACTTTATAATATATACAGGTTCTAACACCGAAATAACTCAATTTTCTGAAGTTGGAATTTCAGGAGGTATTGTGTTGACATTATTGGAAAAATACCTCAACAATGGGCATTCTTTATATGTTGATAACTGGTACACCTGTCCATCATTATTCTCAATACTACACGAGAAAAAACAAATGCCTGCAGAACCGTAAAAATAGATCGAAAACACCTGCCACCACTTAAAGAAAAATTGAATAGGGGTCAACAGGTATGTTACGTAACAAAAAATATTTTCTTATATCTCCCACCTACACAAAAAATGGCAAAAGTTGATATGGAATTAAAAAAGGCATTTTCAGCAGAAAGCAATCGACACCTCTCAACAGTTAAAATTATCTGATATTCAAATTGAAAGTTTGAAGCGCAATAAGCAGCATACATCTCTTACTGAAAGGGAAATTTCAACTTTAGATACTAATACAAACACATATGATTCGGTTGGTCGAGCATTTATATTAACACAATTGCCTGAGAAAAAAAGAAGCAAATAGCAGCAGAAGAAAAAATAAAAAATATATTATCAACAAAATGGTTAGATAAGTGTGACGTTAGAATGCTATCGACAATTCATGCTAACGAAATGCTAGTTTGTGGTAAAACCTTCCAAGGTAAGAACAAACAAAAGCCATCGTGTATTGTAAATTAGTGAAAGCATGGGAGCTATTGACAAGACAGACATGTTGCTCAATTCCACAGAATCTGTAAGGAAAACCATAAAATGGTATCAAAAAGTATTTTTCCACCTCCTGGACCTCAGCGTCTTAAACGCTCATGTTATACATAAAATGAAAACGGGTGACAATATTCCGCTGTTGAACTTTCAAATTAAATTAATAAAAGCTTAGGCTTAGAGCCAGCAGCAGTAAACACGCAGGTCAAGAAGTGCCAATGAGGCTGGTAGCGAGACATTTCCCCAGCCATCTCAAGACGAATGAGATGACCAAAAAACTCGTGGTCAAAAGATGTATAGTGTGCCGAAAACACAAAATTCGAAAAGAAACTTCCTACAGGTGTGCCCAGTGCGACGTGCCACTTTGTGTTTTGAAATGTTTTGAAAAATATCACACTCAAAAAAAGTTCTGAATTTTTGAAAATTACGTGTATTTTTATATATAAATTTGTCAAGAACTTTTTTTATTTCTGTCAAATTTGTCTGAGGTTATTTTTTATTTCGATTTTGAAAATTGCTTTTGTTTTTTATATATTTTTGTGTCACGGACAATTAATTACAGTTTGTATTTTCATAATGTAACGAATAAAGAAAGGTTCTCTTTTTAATATGCGTTTCTTTTTTATTGACAAACAATCTTAGGCGCACACTAGCGGTGCGTTAGCCGTCCAATAATTTTTGATTCACATGTTGCAACTGTGGGAAGCGTACATATTCACATAACATATTTATGGTTCAACTGCGGGAAGCGGACAAACACGCATAGGCTGCCACATGCCGCACACAGAGCACACTATGCAAATCCAGGTCCCGCAGTGAAAGATCTGCTGGCTCTTACTCCTTTTCAGGTCATCTGTTTCTTACAAACTGATATACCTTATTCGATTGAGCATGTCCATCCTAATCTCCAAATGGGATTATTAAAGATATAAACGATTTAATAAATAAATCTTTCTCACATTGCCGGGGTGATTTCTTTATTAAATCATTTATACATAATATACCTTACTTAAAATATCATCCTTTGTTACGTGCCAATCAAATTGGCCCTTAAACATTGTTTTAGGTTAAGTTTGATGTGCGGAGGTTTCGCGCCATAATTTCAAAAGACGCGGTGCACGGAATTTTAAAAGACTAGGCGCGTACTTCCGTTACGTCATAGTGCATTTGCGCAGATCGCGCGACGCTAGAGGGTTGGACGAATAACTTCGCGGACGTGTAAAGACAAAGAGTGGGGACAAGTGTTTCCGTGACGCTCTTAAACGTGGCTGTTTTGCCTGATCTTCGAGTGGAGTGGACGCTTTGAGGTATCGTATCGTGCCTTATCTTTACCTATGTAGATATCCTGCCTAATTATCTTTGTTTGTCGCCCTTACCATGTTTCCTAATCCGATCCCTGCATAGGTAGGAGAATTTTGCAGCCACCTAGGGCAAACCGAACCGACGACCGAGAATAAGCCGGAAGTCCATGTTCCGCCAACAGCACCGGAGCAAGTACCATCTTTAATCACCTCGGAGCAGAGCCCTGATTGCTGGTCCGAACGCGTTGGAAGAGCGTCGGGCGTATCACCTTTATCTACCTCAGCAGGGCCTCAGTTCCGAGGTGATTAAAGATGGTACTTGCTCCGGTGCTGTTGGCGGAACATGGGCTTCCGGCTTATTCTCGGGTCGTACGGATCGGTTTGCCCTAGGTGGCTGCAAAATTCTCCTACCTATGCAGGGATCGGATTAGGAACAAGGTAAGGGCGACAAACAAAGATAATTAGGCAGGATATCTACATAGGTAAAGATAAGGCACGATACGATACCTCAAAGCGTCTACTCCACTCGAAGATCAGGCAAAAACAGCCACGTTTAAGAGCGTCACGGAAACACTTGTCCCCACTCTCTTTGTCTTTTACACGTCCGCGAAGTTATTCGTCCAACCCTCTAGCGTCGCGCGATCTGCGCAAATGCACTATGACGTAACGGAAGTACGCGCCTAGTCTTTTAAAATTCCGTGCACCGCGTCTTTTGAAATTATGGCGCGAAACCTCCGCACATCAAACTTAACCTAAAACAATGTTTAAGGGTCAATTTGATTGGCACGTAACACCTTTAGCGTTTGTCATTTGATCTTTGAAGATGTAATAGGTAACTCATTCTCTAGTAAAAAGTCAACGTAGTCTGACTCGTTCGGCGGTTCATTTATTTCATTTGCTAAGGGTAATCTCAACACATCAACTCCTCCATTATGTTCACCCTTGATGTGACAAAATTTATTGTCTAATCTGCTTAAAAATAGTGACCATCTTTGGAGTTTCTCCACTGCCCTTATTTGAATGCCTCTTTTTTTCAGTGAACAATGCTAACAACGGTGCATGATCGTTGCATGAGGTAACTGTCGATAAGATACTGATCCCCCCTCCTCTGCCAAAAATAGCTAAAACTTCGTTGTATATTGCTGAATATTTCCTTTTAACTGTATTTAGTATTCAAGATGCAAACTGTGATCGAACCAGTTTTCCAGGCACCACCACATGTCTGACACTTTCCACAAACAAGACATAAAGTAACAAAACCTCTAACTACTCCAAATTATCATGCGTTGTATATGTTATCTCTCTCTTAACTTGTAGTCTAGTCGCAGTTGTTGGTAACTGTAAAAGAAAGAAAATAAATTCAAAGATAATCGACATTTAACATGTGCATCATTTTACAACCTGTTCGATAAAAACTAGCAGGCAATAGTTAGTATATATTGTGGAAACTATTTTTTCTGCTATATCAATTTTGCATGATTAGATCGTCTGCATAAAAATCATACTTTATTTGGGTTTTAACCTCTAAAATTGGGCATTTGGTAAACTGGTCCCAGAAAATAAGTATAAACCTGTTACGTTCATTTTACGACAGCAAATTAAAACCTACCCTTTCCTTACATTATTCGTGCGCATAGATTCCGCTTCAATACGTAACCACCATCCTGTATATTTTACTTCCTACAATAAGTACGTTTTATTATAATTTCATTTGAACCCATTTGCTGCGACTTTGAACAGCTTACTCTATAATTTAAATATTCGGTACCTTGTTTTAGGTGTCTGTTGGTTTGGCCCATATTCTTCTAGCATATAATTACTTCATATACTACTTCAATCTAGAGATTCGTTGAAATAATGGCTCTTACTTCATTGATAAAGTGTGTTTCGAATCGCTAATCACACCTGTGTTTGATAACACCGGCATGAATGTTAATTCGTGTTATTAAACGAATCCATT
Source organism: Platerodrilus igneus (assembly GCA_036346225.1). Lineage (NCBI taxonomy): Eukaryota > Metazoa > Arthropoda > Insecta > Coleoptera > Lycidae > Platerodrilus > Platerodrilus igneus. The sequence goes on along the minus strand of JARFIW010000001.1, from coordinate 6,402,346 downwards.
TTACTTGATTCTTCCTGCAAGTAAATGACTACGAGTATTCGTTGCATTTTTCGTGATCTACGAAATTTTCGTGTACACATTGTGTGGTAAGTACTTTTATTGTTAAAAACGTGTACTTTTCTTCGTGAAGGGTCTTATCTGTAACTGCACTTATTATACCTTCCTCCGGTGAACAGGACCGCCCCCTGCATTGACCCCTGAGTTATTTACATCAATAATACAGAATTGCGAAAATGAAGCAACTAAGAAACTTTTAAGCGGGATAATCACTGTTACTATGGTATCAGGAGATGCAAACTGTCAACTCCCGTTGTGAAACTCATTACCGCGGTTGATGACTTCACAGGCAATAGACTTATGATGGATCTTTTTCTTTCCTTGTTCAAGTTTTTGGTATTGGAAAAGAATTCCACATCACTTGTGTCATCTCCTTTTAATTCAAATTAAAAGTAAATACTATAAGGACATGTGGCCCGACCACATAGCACCGCACGGCAATGTGGGGTGCTTATGATTTATAGTCACCGTCAATAAATATGCTGAGGCATCACCAGATTGGAATAGACCGCCATCTTTTTATTAACATATAGGGGTTTACCACTTAATTAAATAACTAATCAAAGTTCTATGCAGGAAGTTTTGTAAATCACGATTTTTAGATTAATTTGATAACAAGTCCGTGTGCGGGGGAGTTAAATTACGTTAGTTAATAGTAATAAATATTTTTATAAATTTATTGCCAGCATGTTTAAGTAGGTCAAATTTAAATGTAGTTTGTAAATAAGGAAGTAATAGTAGGATATTATGTAGGAAACTGAACCTTAACACATCAATAAGGATGCTTTCAAAAAAGAAATTGATAGGTTAAGAGTACCTCGAAGTTATTTATGAACACTTTAAAGCTCTAGAAAGCATAACAAAGAACCGAAAATTGATAAATACCAGCGTGTGTTCAGTTTAGGAAGATTATTATTTTGAGTCTCAGATAGAGTAGTGAGAAACTATTCGCTAATCGTTGATTATTAGAGTTAAAGAAGCTTTTGTCTCAAGGGGATCCTCGAGAGAATACAAAGGGTGATTAATATTTCGTTGACCACATCGAGAGTGGTTCAGTTCCATTTTCAAGTGATTTTATCATCCCAAGGTTTACTGATTAAATAAATTGCGGAGCGCGATTAACGGTCCAGATAAACTGATTTCACTAAATCAGAGTGAAGACGCGAACATGTAGGGTAAAACCTCAGGGACCCGGTCATTTTCACTTTCAATGTACGTAAAGTGAAGATATTTGTAAACTTAACTAAATACCATTAGCCCGACAAAGTAACCCTGTGGTGTGACCTTTAGCAGGTAGTTGTTGGTATAGCCACTATACACATTATTATAATAGAAAGTGAAAGTGTTTCCGTGCGAGGACCATAAACTACACAAATACCGCGAGTACATTGCAAACAACGGTGCCACACGTCAACCAGGACACTGACCCAGGCTGTGGAATCTGCATGTGATCTTATACGCAACGCTGGTGGTGAAAAACGGCACACGTAATGTGTAGGTATTCGTTTTAGGTGTTTATTTGTCACCGATAAAAATAAAACAAACCAATATTAAACTAAGGGAAACTTTACACGCTCCAGCCGGCTGGAAGACAATAAGGGGACAGCTGCTGTTATTTTGTGTATAACATTTACTTTTAATCCTCACGACCTATAATCTTTCCTGCTCTTATATGTTTTGTTTTAGTGATAACATACGGTTGCGGCATAATATTGTTTTTTAGTCCTGTTGTGAGGATGTATCTACTATGCCCAAGGTCCCGGGTTCAAATTCCGACACGGTCCGCTTGAAAAATGTTAAGCGAGCTTTTTTCACAAAACTACGCCCTCGTTCGGATGAGAGGTAAAATGGAGGTCTCGTGTGTGATTGTTGTCGTGCACGTTAAAGATCCCTATCTTGTTTGGAACAACCAGGGTTCGGTAAAATTCTAAATTTTTCAGGTAGAAAAACTCCCTTCCTGGTCAACGTAGTACCTTCGGGTGGAGCATTGAAAAAAGTCACATGTAAGGTGAGGATGCATCAGGCAGCTCCGTCGCGTAGTTGGTATGCGTGTGACTACTATGCCCAAGGTCCCGGATTCGAATCCTAACACGGTCCGCTTTGAAAAATGTTAGGCGAGCATTTTTCACAAAAATACACCCTTGTTCGTATGAGAGGTAAAATGGAGGTCTCGTGTGTGAGTGTTGTCATGCACGTTAAAGATCCCTACCTTGCCTGGAACAGCAAGGGTTCGGCAAAATTCCAAATTTTCCAAGTAATACAAAATCGCTTCCTGGCCAATGTAGTACCTTCGAGTGGAGCATTGAAAAATCAAATGTAATGGAGGATGCATCCTAATGGCAGAGGATTACAGGAATTTTGCGATACATTTGTAAATAAACCTTTTTCTTACCTACTAACAGTTAAATTAATGTAATATCCCAAGATTTAAAATTTGTAAATGTAGCAGAACTGAAAGGAGTCTATTCTAGTTAGTTTTTGGGTAAATTTTTTGCATGGGAGACGTTACCGTCTAAATTATTTGTAGGGAATTTAGGAAGGTATGTTTGCCTTCATGCCATTTTTTTGTACTATGAAAATTCTTTTGAAGAAATTGAAAAAGGAAATGTGAGTTTTTCTTTTTTGTGTAACATATTTTCTAATTAGAGGTTTTTTATGGGTTTTTTTCCCTGGGAGTTACAAATGAGTGTGTTTATTTTTATTTTCAGGTCTTTCTGTTATTTTGTATTGGTAAAACCTCGTCTACTCTGTTATAACTTCGCGTCGCGCGTTCAGAGCCACTTCCACAGTTGGCAACACGAATACTCTCCACGTTCACATTATTGCACAACAAAGATATTACGACATAATTTCGTGTCAAATTGTATCACATGCCAAATATGTTTACAATGATACAAGTTGCACTTTAAAAAGATAAAAGGTACTCACTTAAAAATGTAAAACGCTTCACGATTTTGCGGTCATCCTTGCGCAGGGGCCATGCTGATTTCCATGTATCCCGTCTGTTAGTTGTTTGGGGTGGGTTACGTCTTGCCCTCATTGAAACCAGACTTAGTGTCTTCCCTCTTCTTTGTTCATAGGTAGGACGAAGGAAAAACCAGGTAAGGTACGATAAGGAAGAAACCTACATTCTCAAAGAGAAAAGACAAAAAAAAGACACAGGCAAACGTCATCCTTCAACGTCTCGTTGGCTAATAATTTTAAAAATAATGGAAGGAATTCACTCACAAATTTATACTTAAACTAAATATGATACATAGCCGATTTTTGGCATGTAACAACTCACCGATTGAGCCCGGGCATTCTTGTATTCTGCGTCCAGTTATGTCGATGTACGTAGCAAACCGTTTTCGGACACAATGCCTGAAAACTGGTATCTGACATAAAAATTTTATTTATTTTTGTTTAACACTTGCAATAGTTTTATACCTGTACGTCTTATTCCCATTACTCTATTATATATAAAGAATAAGGTAACTAGTTTTCAGATGCTTTTTTTTTGCTTATGAAGTAGATGTAGCATTCCTTTTCTGGGTGTTCAAAAAACGGTAGTTTTCAGACGTATTAGACTTATTTACAGTAAGTATATATGATTTCCATTTCATGCATATGTGTCTGAAAAATACCGTTTTTCTCATGGAATTGTTTATTTAAAATTAAACAAATTTAACGTTATGAATCCATCATAGATATTTATATACCTAAAAAAGATTGATTTTTCAGATGGCGAAAACAAAACCAGCATTCAAAAACCATTTGAAGGCAAAAAACCATAAACTTTGTACTTACTCCAATGTTTCACTTCAAACATCCTTGCAGGTCATTCGAGAAATGGGAATAAAAGAGGTCAGCAGTTGTTGGTAGGTACCAGTTAAAAATAATAAATAACTTTGATCCATCTTAATAAAAATTTTATCTGTAAATAGACATCCTCGAGATAAATGTACTGGAAAATTTCCAGCTGAGAAGAAAAAACAGGACCGCCACCATTGCTGACTGTGGATGGTGAGAAGAAAATTGCAGACTGGTTTAAATATTGCAAAATATAGCCTTAGAATCTCCGAAACCGATCTGATAAAAACTGAAGCAAAAATTGCAACCGACACTGGTAAATCAAACTCCTTTCCTAATGACGAATCTAGGATTAGATAGTACAAAGAATTTCTGAAATTTACCAAAGGATGACAGAGGCAAACAACAAATCGAGGGCTTTAGTAATGAAAAATCCATTCGATCGTGATTGTGCCTTACGAAAATATCTAGAAGACAATAATTTTCAGGATGTGTTAGGAGACCCCTAGTAGAATATTCATCCGAAATAAAAATGGTTTTTAATAGAAATAATGTACAGAACTTAACAAATAATTTTAATAATGTTCAGCACATAAACGGCCACTTTCTAGATTCTATATCTACTATAATCTCAAGTAGCGGCCATTTTTATGAAAATAGCCTACTTTGTAAAACACAATAATTTTTTCAGTGTCACAAATGATAAAATATTACATGTAATAAAAAACATTAAAAATACTGCACCAGAATATCACGGGATAAATATACCAACTATTAAACTTTGAATTCTTTTTCTTTTGCCATTTATGACAGTAATAAACCAGTGCAATCTTAATTTTGTATTCCTACAGAAATGGAAAATAGCATACGTCATGCCGATCCTAAAAAATTACAATCCAAAAACTCTGTTAGAGTTAAGAACTGCCGGTATTTTTCATACTTTGTCGAAGATTTTAGAAAAGTTATGGATTAACTCTTTCGTATGTACTTACATACTTTTAATGTGTTACTGGTCACTCAATCTAGCTCTAGACCTAATAGTAACGCAAGCTATGGTCACGTGTGCAATGAAATATATCTTCAGTTTGACTTTAGGGTATTTTTATATACCCATCGGAGAATCAAACATGGGTGGTCACATGATCGAATTCACGTGATTTTAGTCGCCATCTCAAATTTACTATTACTTTCAGCCTATTTGTATAACGACTCTATCTCGATTAGTTTTTAACTGACTTTAATTTTCTTTTTATTGATGGAAAGATTCTGAATTAGATTTTTATGTTCAGAGTCATTTTTTACTAAACTGCACTATTTTTGTATTAAAATAGGAAAAATTGAAATTTTTCTAAAAATTCAGAATTATAAAAACTGAAACCGAGATTAAAATTTATTAATTTTATTTTGGCAATGGAAAATTTACACATTTTCCACAATTTCAGATTTTTTCAAAAGATATGTTTTGTAGATTTGTGCACCTACAAAGTTATAAAACTACTTTTTCTAACAGAAATATTTATTTTGGGTTATTACAATTATTTTAACGCGGGTGTAAGAATTGGAAATTTGAGAATGCATGGAATGACAAGTACATTTACCCAAACTACACTTCAATTTTATTATTTTGTTTTCTACAATCACTATATTACTTTAAAGCTCAAAAACAGTATAAAGTACAAACCTTAACAATTACTTCAACTAATATATAATTTGCTTTGTAATGAAAAATGTATTTTAAAACATACGCCGTTCTTAGACGTTTGTGTTTTTATTTGACAAGTCAAAAACATAAAACCAATGCCTTTCTGATTAACCCAGACTTGTCAAATAAAAGCACAAAATAAATATAAAACTCAAATTGCTCTAGCAACATTCTCCGCCTCGGTATGTTAATGGCAATCAACTTACGATTTGTTCTGAAGCACATCCAAAACTGGCGGACAATGTTGCAGTTGGCCGTTTGAACTATGGCTTGACGTACATGGCCGTTGGTACTTATAGCGGAATCTACTATAATTCTTTTTCTACAACAGTTTCGTTCTTGATTCTCGTCAACTATTGTAACAACGTCTGTCTACCTTTTTTTATAGGTTCCGCCGATCGGTACCACTTTATGCGTCGAGTTAATTCCAGCTGATACTCTCGTACCCAGTGCTTCCTAAAGGAATTTGATAATTGTTGTGCTATTCTCCAGTTCTTCCTTAATAATACACTATCGTCACTAAATTCTCCATGCATAGTATAGCCATTCGAAGACCCTAGCAGAAAATGATTTGGTGTAAGAGCTTCATCGGTACTTGATTCTATTGGCGCATACGTAAGGGGTTGCAAATTGATAATATTTTCTACTTACATTAACCACACATGTAATAGTAGAGTATCAACTTGAGTGATTTTAAAGTTTTCTTTACCGAACGCACAAGATGCCTCCAGCAACTTCCCATGTGCGGTGCTAAAGGCGGATTAAATTTCCATATCAAGTTTAACCCTGAAAACGCCTGTTCTTGAACTATACATAGTTTCCAGGTACGCAGCTTTTAACGGATTTCGGTATCCGCTCCACGAAAATTGGTGCTATTATCGATAAAATATCTTTTGCCATTCCGTACTTTGGGGCAAAATTCCAGATTGCCATTATGCAGGAGTCCGTTGTTAAACTGTTGACGATTTCGATGTGCACAGCATGCACTGTTAAACATGTGAATAACACTATCTATCGTTTTTCAGGACATCTTCTGACAATCACACTCATTGGACCCAAGTAATCTACGCCAGTGTAGGTAAATGGTCTGGTAAAGGTCTGCAATCTTGCAGGTAGTAAATCTACCATCTCGGGTGGAACGGGAGTGGCCGTTTCATTTTTACATGGTTGACAATTTTTTTATAACTTTTTTTAGTTTTACTCGTAAGTGAGGTATTTCATACCTTTGTCTTAATTTTTTTACCACCATTTTTTTTTCGTGGTGGTGATAGCCATAATGATAACTAAAAAATTATGTTATGTGATTATTTCTGGGAAAGAGTATGGGTAGTTTTAAATCAATAGTATACCTGGAGTGGCATCAGTACGACCTTTACTCGTCTAGATATGGCTAGCAATTGTCAATTTAGTTAAATTTCTCCAACTTATTAGCGAGGGTGCCATTACTTTCGAGGGTTAATATTTCGTTAGGGTATGCCTCGTCGTGGACTTGCCAGTATAGAGCACTCTCTGCTTATTTCAGTTCAGTCAACAAAATTTGACCTTGAGGTATAATGTTAGCTGAAATCTTGGAAAGAAGTACATTCACAATTTAAAATATGAAGCCAGCGTGCGAATTAAGCACAGCCAAGTAGAAAAGCATTCCACAATAATGGGCTTTTTTTGTGCTTTAAATTTATGTAGGTAAACCCTTTTAATTCCTTATGTTCCATTGACTACTTCAGTTGGCCAAAGATCACGGATTTGCTTAAGGATATCAAAACTTTTTGTCCAACGTGTTGACATGGCAAAAACAGCACTTTCTTACACTTCGTTGCTTTGTCAGCAACATTAGCAGCGGTAGGTATCCAACACCGTTCCTCCAAGTTAGTAGTATCAAGTAATTCTCCCGCCCTAAATGCTGCGAATTGACGAAAATGTCTCGAATCTGTGGTCAGCCAGATCAAGGCGTTGCCGTGGATCAATGTAGTAAGCGTAAGACTACGGTCTCAAGGTCCCGGGTTCAAATCCTGACACGGCCGACTGCTTGAAAAATGGCAGGTGAGCATTTTTCACAAAAATTACGCCCTCGTTCAGATGAGAGGTTAAATGGAGGTCCCGTGTGTGAGTGTTGTCACGCACGTTAAAGATCCCTACCTTGCCTGGAACGGCAAGGGTTCGGCAAAATTCTAAATTTTCAGGCAACAATAAACTCGCCTCCTGGCCAATGTAGTACCTTCTGGTGGAGCATTGGAAATATAAATGCACAGTCAGCCAGATCATTACCGTTTTAAAGTCACGCCATAAAAAAGGACCAATTTTATAACTGTGACTTTTACACATGCTGTTAGCAAACCTAGCACCCAATAAAGCTTCTTGAAGCTCAAGTCTAATTGTCTGAAAGTGTCCCGCACCATCTTGAATTTCTACTAAAGCTGTAGCAAGTAAAACAGTAACACCAAAGTCAGAACAAGTCGTTGCTGACCAGGCATTAGCCAGAAGAAGCGTTTCTAACCGCGTTTTGTGTTGACCTGATTGCACCATGGTGTTTTCAGGAACATGTAACGAAGAAGTAGCCTTGGCTTCAAAATGTAATAAAGTGTGATGAGGTTTACCACATTAACGGCAGGAATCCGCGAGCGGCATTGTTTGAAGGTGTGCCCACGTAAACAGTTTACACATAGATTTGATTGCTTAATAATTTCATATCGCTGCGTTGAATTCTTATTTAAAAATAACTGGCATTGATAAATATCGTTTACATCCTCACAACGAAACGTGAACAAGAATGTCGTTTTAGTAGCAGAAGACTGAGTATTCTGTTTATCAACAGAAACTAGGTTTGAAGCCTTCGAAGCATTGATTTATCAGTGGTAACTCGAACCGTGCTGGTATATAATGAATGGGAGGCTGAGGCTGCAACAGGAAGCATTGTTGAAGTAAAAATTGTTTGAAATTGTCAAACTGGGGCACTTCCTTTTAGTTTGAGTGTAATTCAAATCGTTTGCGTGTTACAGGATCAAGTTTCTCTAATAGAGAATTAACCAAAATAAAATTCCATTGGTCCATAGGACACTTCATGCTTTTAAGAACAGCTAAATTCTCCGTATAGCCATTAATTAGATTTCTAAGTTGGTAATTTTCAGTTTTTAATGGTGTGAAGGTTTTTATTGCTTTCCAATGAGTGGTAGCTAACAATCTCGGATTGCTAAACCTCTCGCATAATGTGCAACATGCGATTTTATAATTTTCGGAACACAAAGGCACAGTTTTTATTAGGTGTAGAGCTTCATCGCGAACTGGTAGTCTGGTCGCAGCTGTTGGTAACAGAAAAAGAAAGAAAATAAAGTCAAAGCTAGTTTGTACATCATTTTACAACCTGTTCAACAAAAACTAACAGGACTGTTTGGGAAATAGTAAGTAAATATTATGAAAACTATTTTCTTTCCACTATGTAACTTGTGCATGAGTAGATTATGACTTGCTTCAATTATCTGCACAAAAATCGTACTTTATTTGGGTCTTAGCCTCTAAAATTGGATGTTTGGGAAACTGGTCTCAGAAAATTAAGAACCGTTTTCGGATGCAGTGCTATAAAACCCATATCTGGCATAAAATTTTTATTTATTTTTGTTAAACACTTGCAACAATTTTATACCTATATGCCCTATTGCCATTATTCGATTATATATAAAGAATGTGACCAAATTTTCGTACACCTTTTTCTTTGCTTACGAGGTAGAGGCAGCTTTCATTTTTTGGGCGTCAAAAAAACGGTAGCTTTCAGACACATTAGACTTGTTTACAGTAAGTATGTGTGATTTCCATTTCATGCATATGTGTCTGAAAAATACCGTTTTCCTCGTGGATTTATGTTTATTTAAAATTACACAAATTCTACGTTATGAATCCATCATAAGTATTTGTATACCTAAAAAGGTTGATTTTCAGATGGTGAAAACAAAACCAGCATTCAAAAACCATTTGAAGGCAAAAAACCATAAACTTTGTGTTACTCCAATGCTTCACTTCAAGCATCCTTGCAGACCATTCTATAAACTGGAATAAAAGAGAAGTCGGCTGTTATTATGGTAGGTACCAGATAAAAATAATAAATAACTTGACCCATCTTAATAAAAATTTTATCTGTAAATAGACATCCTTGAGATAACTGTACCGGAAAATTTCCAGCTGAGAAGAAAAAATAAAACCACCACCATTGCTGAATGCGGATGGTGATAAAAAAAATTGCAGACTGGCTAATTATTGCAAAATGTAGCCTTCCGATCTTGAAAACCGATCTGATACAAACTGAAGCAAAAATTGCAACCGATACCGTTAAATTCTTTGCTTTTCCAATGGTGAATCTGGGATTAGATAGTACAAGGAATTTCTAAAATTTTCCAAAGGATGGCAGAGGCAATCAACAAAGCGAGGGCTTTAGTAATGAAAAATCCATACGATCGTGATTCTGTGCATTGCGAAAATATCTAGAAGACAACAATTTTCAAGATATATTAGGAGACCCTTATTCGTCCGAAATAAAAATGATTTTTAATAGAAAAAATGTACAGAACTTACCAAATAATTTTAATAATGTTCAGCACATAAACAACCACTTTCTAGATTCAATGTTTACTATTTTCCTAAATAATGATGCGGCCACTTTTATGAAAACAGCATACTTTGTAAAACACAATCATTTTTTCAGTTTCACACCGTCACAAATGATGAAATATTTCATGTAATAAAAAACATTAAGAATACTGCACCAGAATATGACGGGATAAATATACTAACTATTAAACTTTGAATTCCTTTTCTTTTGCCATTTATGACATGTGATAAACCAGTACGTTCTTAATTTTGTATTCCTACAGAAATGGAAAATATACCCTATTCACGTTAAATATGGGATGACGTCATAAACAGTAATAAAGTGCTAGCGATTGTAAAATGTGAACGTAACTAAGAACGTAGGTTTAATTATGTTAGAATTTAGTGTGTAGCAGTTTGCAGTCCTGTTCGGTGTTGCAACATTTTTTACTTCTATTACCTTGACATTTCTCATTTTATTGTCATTGTTTAGTTTTGTAGTAAATCGTTTGTGCTTTATATTGCAGCGGCTCCGTGGCGTAGTGGTATGTGTGTGACTACTACGCCCAAGGTCCCGGGTTCGAATCCCGACACGGTCCGCTTGAAAAATGTTAGGCGAGCATTTTTCACAAAAATACATCCTCGTTCGGATGAGAGGTAAAATGGAGGTTCCGTGTGTGAGTGTTGTCACGCACGTTAAAGATCCCTACCTTGCTTGAACAGCAAGGGTTCGGCAAAATTCCAAATTTTCCAGGGAAAAAAACTCGCTTCCTGGCCAATGTAGTACCTTCGGGTGGAGCATTGGAAAATCAAATGTAATGTGCTTTATATTTGCTAAATAAAACAGTTTTTTTCAGTACTAAAACACTTTATACATTGCAACTTTCGAGTGTTCGGCATTTAGAATGCCTAAACATTTGGATTCGCGTGCACAAGAAATGGTTACTCTGATCAGGAAATACACATAAAATAACTTAACCATGACAACGCAGCATTCATTTGAATTATGACGTCATCCCATATTTAACGTGAATAGGGTATACCATAGGTTACGCCGATCCTAAAAAATTTCAATCCAAAATTCCTACGTTGTAGAAGATTTTAGAAAAATGGATAAACAGTTTTGCATATACTTACATAGCTTTAATATGTTACTGGTCACTCAGTCTGGCTTTTGACCTAATAGTACAGGTGCCAGCTATGGTCACGCGTGCAATGAAATGTACCCTCAGTTTGACTTTAGGGTATTTATCGCAGAATCAAACGTGGGTGGTCACATGATCGAATTCACGTGATTTTGGTCGCCATTTTAAATTTATTGTTACTTTTAGCCGATTTGTATAACGACCCTATCTTGATTAGTTCTCAACCGACTTTAATTTTCTTTTTATTGATGGAAAGGTTCTGAATTACATTTTTTATGTTCAGTCCTTCTTTTTTTTACTAAACCGCTATTTTTGTATTAAAATAGGAAAAATTGAAATTTTTCTAAAAATTCAGAATTATAAAAACTTGAAATGGAGATTAAAATTTATTAATTTTATTTTGGCAATGGAAAATCTACACATTTTCCACATTTCAGATTTTTTCAAAAGATACGTTTTGTAGATTTGTGCACCTACAAAGTTATAAAACTACTTTTTCTAACAGAAATATTTATTTTGGGTTATTACAATCATTTTAACGCGGGTGTAAGAATTGGAAATTTGAGAGTGCAGGGAATGACAAGTATATTTATGCAAACTACACTTCAATTTTATTATTTTGTTTTCTACAATCACTATATTACTTTAAAGCTCAAAAACAGTATAAAGTATAAACCTTAACAATTACTTCAACTAATATATAATTTGCTTTGTAATGAAAAATGTATTTTAAAACATACGCCGTTCTTAGACGTTTGTGTTTTTATTTGACAAGTCAAAAACATAAAACCAATGCCTTTCTGATTAACCCAGACTTGTCAAATAAAAGCACAAAATAAATATAAAACTCAAATTGCTCTAGCAACATTCTCCGCCTCGGTATGTTAATGGCAATCAACTTACGATTTGTTCTGAAGCACATCCAAAACTGGCGGACAATGTTGCAGTTGGCCGTTTGAACTATGGCTTGACGTACATGGCCGTTGGTACTTATAGCGGAATCTACTATAATTCTTTTTCTACAACAGTTTCGTTCTTGATTCTCGTCAACTATTGTAACAACGCTGTCTACCTTTTTATAGGTTCCGCGATCGGTACCACTTTATGCGTCGAGTTAATTCCAGCTGATACTCTCGTACCCAGTGCTTCCTAAAGGAATTTGATAATTGTTGTGCTATTCTCCAGTTCTTCCTTAATAATACACTATCGTCACTAAATTCTCCAAGCATAGTATAGCCATTCGAAGACCCTAGCAGAAAATGATTTGGTGTAAGAGCTTCATCGGTACTTGATTCTATTGGCGCATACGTAAGGGGTTGCAAATTGATAATATTTTCTACTTACATTAACCACACATGTAATAGTAGAGTATCAACTTGAGTGATTTTAAAGTTTTCTTTACCGAACGCACAAGATGCCTCCAGCAACTTCCCATGTGCGGTGCTAAAGGCGGATTAAATTTCCATATCAAGTTTAACCCTGAAAACGCCTGTTCTTGAACTATACATAGTTTCCAGGTACGCAGCTTTTAACGGATTTCGGTATCCGCTCCACGAAAATTGGTGCTATTATCGATAAAAGATCTTTTGCCATTCCGTACTTTGGGGCAAAATTCCAGATTGCCATTATGCAGGAGTCCGTTGTTAAACTGTTGACGATTTCGATGTGCACAGCATGCACTGTTAAACATGTGAATAACACTATCTATCGTTTTTCAGGACATCTTCTGACAATCACACTCATTGGACCCAAGTAATCTACGCCAGTGTAGGTAAATGGTCTGGTAAAGGTCTGCAATCTTGCAGGTAGTAAATCTACCATCTCGGTGGAACGGAGTGGCCGTTTCATTTTACATGGTTGACAATTTTTATAACTTTTTTAGTTTTACTCGTAAGTGAGGTATTTCATACCTTTGTCTTAATTTTTTACCACCATTTTTTTTCGTGGTGGTGATAGCCATAATGATAACTAAAAATTATGTTATGTGATTATTTCTGGGAAAGAGTATGGGTAGTTTTAAATCAATAGTATACCTGGAGTGGCATCAGTAGACCTTTACTCGTCTAGATATGGCTAGCAATTGTCAATTTAGTTAAATTTCTCCAACTTATTAGCGAGGGTGCCATTACTTTGAGGGTTAATATTTCGTTAGGGTATGCCTCGTCGTGGACTTGCCAGTATAGAGCACTCTCTGCTTATTTCAGTTCAGTCAACAAAATTTGACCTTGAGGTATAATGTTAGCTGAAATCTTGGAAAGAAGTACATTCACAATTTAAAATATGAAGCCAGCGTCAATTAAGCACAGCCAAGTAGAAAAGCATTCCACAATAATGGGCTTTTTGTGCTTTAAATTTATGTAGGTAAACCCTTTAATTCCTTATGTTCCATTGACTACTTCAGTTGGCCAAAGATCACGGATTTGCTTAAGGATATCAAAACTTTTTGTCCAACGTGTTGACATGGCAAAACAGCACTTTCTTACACTTCGTTGCTTTGTCAGCAACATTAGCAGCGGTAGGTATCCAACACCGTTCCTCCAAGTTAGTAGTATCAAGTAATTCTCCGCCCTAAATGCTGCGAATTGACGAAAATGTCTCGAATCTGTGGTCAGCCAGATCAAGGCGTTGCCGTGGATCAATGTAGTAAGCGTAAGACTACGGTCTCAAGGTCCCGGGTTCAAATCCTGACACGGCCGACTGCTTGAAAAATGGCAGGTGAGCATTTTTCACAAAAATTACGCCCTCGTTCAGATGAGAGGTTAAATGGAGGTCCCGTGTGAGTGTTGTCACGCCGTTAAAGATCCCTACCTTGCCTGGAACGGCAAGGGTTCGGCAAAATTCTAAATTTTCAGGCAACAATAAACTCGCCTCCTGGCCAATGTAGTACCTTCTGGTGGAGCATTGGAAATATAAATGCACAGTCAGCCAGATCATTACCGTTTTAAAGTCACGCCATAAAAAAGGACCAATTTTATAACTGTGACTTTTACACATGCTGTTAGCAAACCTAGCACCCAATAAAGCTTCTTGAAGCTCAAGTCTAATTGTCTGAAAGTGTCCCGCACCATCTTGAATTTCTACTAAAGCTGTAGCAAGTAAAACAGTAACACCAAAGTCAGAACAAGTCGTTGCTGACCAGGCATTAGCCAGAAGAAGCGTTTTTAACCGCGTTTTGTGTTGACCTGATTGCACCATGGTGTTTTCAGGAACATGTAACGAAGAAGTAGCCTTGGCTTCAAAATGTAATAAAGTGTGATGAGGTTTACCACATTAACGGCAGGAATCCGCGAGCGGCATTGTTTGAAGGTGTGCTCACGTAAACAGTTTACACATAGATTTGATTGCTTAATAATTTCATATCGCTGCGTTGAATTCTTATTTAAAAATAACTGGCATTGATAAATATCGTGTACACCCTCACTACGAAAAGTGAACAAGGATGTCGTTTTAGTAGCAGAAGACTGAGTATTCTGTTTATCAACCGAAACTAGGTTTGAAGCCTTCGAAGCATTGATTTATCAGTGGTAACTTGAACCGTGCTGGTATATAATGAATAGAAGGCTGAGGCTCCAACAGGAAGCATTGTTGAAGTAAAAATTGTTTGAAATTGTCAAACTGGGGCACTTCCTTTTAGTTTGAGTGTAATTCAAATCGTTTGCGTGTTACAGGATCAAGTTTCTCTAATAGAGAATTAACCAAAATAAAATTCCATTGGTCTATAGGATACTTCATGCTTTTAAGAACAGCTAAATTCTCCGTATAGCAAGTAATCAGACTTCTAAGTTGTTGGTAATTTTCAGTTTTTAATGGTGTGAAGGTTTTTATTGCCTTCCAATGAGTGGTAGCTAACAATCTCGGATTGCTAAACCTCTCGCATAATGTGCAACATGCGATTTTATAATTTTCGGAACACAAAGGCACAGTTTTTATTAGGTGTAGAGCTTCATCGCGAACTGGTAGTGTGGTCGCAGCTGTTGGTAACAGAAAAAGAAAGAAAATAAAGTCAAAGCTAGTTTGTACATCATTTTACAACCTGTTCAACAAAAACTAACAGGACTGTTTGGGAAATAGTAAGTAAATATTATGAAAACTATTTTCTTTCCACTATGTAACTTGTGCATGAGTAGATTATGACTTGCTTCAATTATCTGCACAAAAATCGTACTTTATTTGGGTCTTAGCCTCTAAAATTGGATGTTTGGGAAACTGGTCTCAGAAAATTAAGAACCGTTTTCGGATGCAGTGCTATAAAACCCATATCTGGCATAAAATTTTTATTTATTTTTGTTGAACACTTGCAACAATTTTATACCTATATGCCCTATTGCCATTATTCGATTATATATAAAGAATGTGACCAAATTTTCGTACACCTTTTTCTTTGCTTACGAGGTAGAGGCAGCTTTCATTTTTTGGGCGTCAAAAAAACGGTAGCTTTCAGACACATTAGACTTGTTTACAGTAAGTATGTGTGATTTCCATTTCATGCATATGTGTCTGAAAAATACCGTTTTCCTCGTGGATTTATGTTTATTTAAAATTACACAAATTCTACGTTATGAATCCATCATAAGTATTTGTATACCTAAAAAGGTTGATTTTCAGATGGTGAAAACAAAACCAGCATTCAAAAACCATTTGAAGGCAAAAAACCATAAACTTTGTGTTACTCCAATGCTTCACTTCAAGCATCCTTGCAGACCATTCTATAAACTGGAATAAAAGAGAAGTCGGCTGTTATTATGGTAGGTACCAGATAAAAATAATAAATAACTTCGACCCATCTTAATAAAAATTTTATCTGTAAATAGACATCCTTGAGATAACTGTACCGGAAAATTTCCAGCTGAGAAGAAAAAATAAAACCACCACCATTGCTGAATGCGGATGGTGATAAAAAAAATTGCAGACTGGCTAATTATTGCAAAATGTAGCCTTCCGATCTTGAAAACCGATCTGATACAAACTGAAGCAAAAATTGCAACCGATACCGTTAAATTCTTTGCTTTTCCAATGGTGAATCTGGGATTAGATAGTACAAGGAATTTCTAAAATTTTCCAAAGGATGGCAGAGGCAATCAACAAAGCGAGGGCTTTAGTAATGAAAAATCCATACGATCGTGATTCTGTGCATTGCGAAAATATCTAGAAGACAACAATTTTCAAGATATATTAGGAGACCCTTATTCGTCCGAAATAAAAATGATTTTAATAGAAAAATGTACAGAACTTACCAAATAATTTTAATAATGTTCAGCTCATAAACAACCACTTTCTAGATTCAATGTTTACTATTTTCCTAAATAATGATGCGCCACTTTTATGAAAACAGCATACTTTGTAAAACACAATCATTTTTTCAGTTTCACACCGTCACAAATGATGAAATATTTCATGTAATAAAAAACATTAAGAATACTGCACCAGAATATGACGGGATAAATATACTAACTATTAAACTTTGAATTCCTTTTCTTTTGCCATTTATGACATGTGATAAACCAGTACGTTCTTAATTTTGTATTCCTACAGAAATGGAAAATATACCCTATTCACGTTAAATATGGGATGACGTCATAAACAGTAATAAAGTGCTAGCGATTGTAAAATGTGAACGTAACTAAGAACGTAGGTTTAATTATGTTAGAATTTAGTGTGTAGCAGTTTGCAGTCCTGTTCGGTGTTGCAACATTTTTTACTTCTATTACCTTGACATTTCTCATTTTATTGTCATTGTTTAGTTTTGTAGTAAATCGTTTGTGCTTTATATTGCAGCGGCTCCGTGGCGTAGTGGTATGTGTGTGACTACTACGCCCAAGGTCCCGGGTTCGAATCCCGACACGGTCCGCTTGAAAAATGTTAGGCGAGCATTTTTCACAAAAATACATCCTCGTTCGGATGAGAGGTAAAATGGAGGTTCCGTGTGTGAGTGTTGTCACGCACGTTAAAGATCCCTACCTTGCTTGAACAGCAAGGGTTCGGCAAAATTCCAAATTTTCCAGGGAAAAAAACTCGCTTCCTGGCCAATGTAGTACCTTCGGGTGGAGCATTGGAAAATCAAATGTAATGTGCTTTATATTTGCTAAATAAAACAGTTTTTTTCAGTACTAAAACACTTTATACATTGCAACTTTCGAGTATTCGGCATTTAGAATGCCTAAACATTTGGATTCGCGTGCACAAGAAATGGTTACTCTGATCAGGAAATACACATAAAATAACTTAACCATGACAACGCAGCATTCATTTGAATTATGACGTCATCCCATATTTAACGTGAATAGGGTATACCATAGGTTACGCCGATCCTAAAAAATTTCAATCCAAAATTCCTACGTTGTAGAAGATTTTAGAAAATGGATAAACAGTTTGCATATACTTACATAGCTTTAATATGTTACTGGTCACTCAGTCTGGCTTTTGACCTAATAGTACAGGTGCCAGCTATGGTCACGCGTGCAATGAAATGTACCCTCAGTTTGACTTTAGGGTATTTATCGCAGAATCAAACGTGGGTGGTCACATGATCGAATTCACGTGATTTTGGTCGCCATTTTAAATTTATTGTTACTTTTAGCCGATTTGTATAACGACCCTATCTTGATTAGTTCTCAACCGACTTTAATTTTCTTTTTATTGATGGAAAGGTTCTGAATTACATTTTTTATGTTCAGTCCTTCTTTTTTTTACTAAACCGCTATTTTTGTATTAAAATAGGAAAAATTGAAATTTTTCTAAAAATTCAGAATTATAAAAACTTGAAACGGAGATTAAAATTTATTAATTTTATTTTGGCAATGGAAAATCTACACATTTTCCACATTTCAGATTTTTTCAAAAGATACGTTTTGTAGATTTGTGCACCTACAAAGTTATAAAACTACTTTTTCTAACAGAAATATTTATTTTGGGTTATTACAATCATTTTAACGCGGGTGTAAGAATTGGAAATTTGAGAGTGCAGGGAATGACAAGTATATTTATGCAAACTACACTTCAATTTTATTATTTTGTTTTCTACAATCACTATATTACTTTAAAGCTCAAAAACAGTATAAAGTATAAACCTTAACAATTACTTCAACTAATATATAATTTGCTTTGTAATGAAAAATGTATTTTAAAACATACGCCGTTCTTAGACGTTTGTGTTTTTATTTGACAAGTCAAAAACATAAAACCAATGCCTTTCTGATTAACCCAGACTTGTCAAATAAAAGCACAAAATAAATATAAAACTCAAATTGCTCTAGAAACATTCTCCACCCCGGTATGTTAATGGCAATCAACTTACGAATTGTTCTGATGCACATCTAAAACATGCAATTTTATTGTTGGGTGTATTGTTGGCCGTTTGAACTACAGCTTGGCGTACATGGCCGTTGGTACCTACAATGGTATCTACTATACTTCCCTTTCTCCAACAGTTTTGTTCTTGATTCTCGTCAACTATTGTAACAACATCTACTTTTTTTTTATAGGTTCCGCTGTCGGTACCACTGTGTGTGTCGTGTTAAATGTAGAAGATACTCTCGTACCCAGCGCTTCCAAAAGGAATTTGATAATTGTTGTGCTATTCTGTAACGTATTTTTTTAGTTAGCTACACTTTCTTTATAAATCTAATATCATGTTTCGATAATATAAAAATATAATTTATAATTGTCTGATCACTAAAAATAATTTATAAAGTATATAATGGATTATGCGCTCCGTCACTTTTGATGTCTAAGTTTCTACAATTCTAATCGTTTGTCTGTCATTTCGAATCACTTTTCGATCAGTGCTTGAACAAGTAAGCTGCTCTTTGGAGCATAGAAAAGTCAATATGGTATTCAGGCACGTGGCCTGGAATAGAGTTCGTAAGAAAGTTTAATAAATGAATACCTTCGTGTCTTGATGTGGTTCCTGAAAACTTTTGGTGGAGATTTTATTGTGTATTCCACCATCAGAAAAATTAGTTGATTCTTGCAGACCGAAGAATATTGGAGTGTTTCATCGTTAAAATAATTGATATAAATAATTTGGTAAAATTTATTAATTCGTTTTTCGTAGTGCAATACCACAGATATAAAGCTCTAGTTTAAATTTAGAAAACATGAAAATAATTGGACATACATAACGGAGATTTTATTTGGTTGGATAATATTTTGTTCTGAAGGTTTTTGAAAATTCCAACGTAAAGTTCAGCATAATGGTATGTTTTCATATTGCGTGCATCGCAGATGTACTTGGAATTGTCGACATCTGGTGTTATTTGGTTCTGGTTTAAACGTTCAAGTTTTTTTTTAATTGAACTGTACTTCAAAACGTGAGTGACATTTAACCTTTAATTTAAGTTGTATTTATTTAAATGTTTTACGTATGATCAAAGGTTGAAATTCTACTTTGATTTAGTTATTTTAAAAGTCATTTAGTAAGAAAGATCCTGTTTTATTCTCGTAACTTTACAAAATTTTAAAGATGGCTCCATAGTTTGCCTATCATATTTGTTTCACAAGCAGACGGTTATAGCTTCACTAAAAAAAATTGTTATTGACATAATGTCAAAAATATCTAGTTATTCAATATAATTACCACATGTTATTTTGTGTTACATTAAAAATATCTTTGGTTATTTTGAGGTCATGCAATTTAATTTTAAAAAACATGATAAATTTTTGTAGGATATAAAGTAAAGCTTATTCTTTGTTTGAATGATACATTTTACTATGACGTAACATAATCTAGTTTCTCACTTGTAAAGTCGCTTGTAGTAATGATGCGGGAGGGTTGGTTGCCCTCAAGACGCATCTGATTAGCCTCCACCAAATGTTTCAAAGTGGGTTTTGACTTTTGAGAGGGTTTAGGGGATCGTAGCTAGGGGGTTTTCATTAACCACAACACACACACACATGTACAATGACTTAAACACAGTTTAAGCAACGCTTACATCTATTAACAAATCAAATAGTTATTTATACAATGAAGCCTTAAATCTAAAACATGGAAAGATAGAATAATACTTACATTGTTTTGACTGGTTGACTACTTACAGCAAACGGTTAAAGATTAGCAATTACACATTCAAGATTTACAACAATTGACAATTATTATTGACTACTGGAAAATCAAGATTACAATTAACCTTTGACTAAGCAATTCCTTGGTTATATACAGTTTCTTTATCGCTACTGGGAATTACTTATTTCTATTATTCATCTTAAGAATGACGGTTGACCTTTCTGGACATCTCATACTTGTGGTTGGTTTGTAGTGTTCTCTTGGGGGCTTTAGTAGATGTGATTAAAACAAAGTCGAAGACCATTTCACATATTTAATTTAATTATCACTTTAAGGTGCAGTACAACTGTTACATCTGAGGGTTAGACTTATAATGCTCTTATTCTATATTAGTTCTTAACTGCTAACAATGATTATGCAATTATGCTTATTTACTAATTCCAATTACACCTAGCCTAGAGTTCGTTGCACATGTACTTCCTATCGATTGTCTTCCTGTACAATTCCGCACTTTGCACTTTCTATAACAAGTCACTCACCTTTTAAATGCATAAAACTTAATTCAATGTAATAACTATAAATTATTATGATATTCGGCTATTACACCATCACAGGTTCTTTTTATTAATCTTACGCAAAGAGGAAGCTTACTAATTCGGTTTCGTATAATGTAAATTCCCGTAATTTACAGTGATCTAACTACTACATGACTAATTAAACTTTGTTGGATATTTTAAGATTGAATGAATTATGAAAGTGGTTGCTTAAGCCCTATTTGTATTGTAACATCTACCCCGGCGTAATGAAACTTGGTCCCCAAGTTTTGGGAGAAAAAAAGAGACAGAAAAAAAACAAAAAGAGAGAAGAGGGTAAGTATGAGATTAGTCAGAAAATGTCAATCGGCATTCAACAAGAAAAAAAAACCATACAAACTAAGTTAATAAAAAGAAAATATTGTAACAAGTTGCTTAAGATCTAAGAAAAAAGAAAAAATAAACTTACAAGAAAATAATCAATTGTCCTCGCTTGCACTGGGAATTGTTTTTGAAATGCACTTGATTGTTTTAACTGACTCGCGGCACTAAGTAGTGTCCGTTGTATTGAACTGTGTTCTTCTTACGTGGGTTGATTCGGTGTATGCATTGCTACATAGTCGGACTGACGCTCATTGGTAGGTAGTGTGGTTGTTCAGGAATAGCTGGCAATCTTCGTTGTTGATGTTGCTTTTTTTTTGCTGCACTCGTTGGCGGCTTGTTCCCCCTGCTAATAAGTTTTGCGACCGTGAAACTTCACTATTTTGTGGCTTTGTGACATCGTAGATATGGGTGTCTGAACTGGTCGATGGCACTAAGTAGTCTCTGTTGTATTGAAGGCTATAATTAAAATTTGAAATTTTAAGTAAGCTAATACCTTACAGTAAACCTTAGAAGTATTGAGTTTAAAGATGTTTGTGTTTTTTTTTTATGAAGACAGAACAATACTAGTTTCTTTTCATGTAAATTTTTGTTGAAAATATTAATGTTGAAACAAGCTAAAACAAATACAAATTTCAGGCCCATACCTGACTTGTAAATACTCCCTGTATGTTTGTTGTGGTTTGTTTAGCATTCTTCTTAATCTTCTTTGGGAATTAAACCACTCATATTTTTTTAAATGATCTTTATTTACGTTTCGATCCATGACCTAGGATCGTTGTCAAAATAATAAAAACTTCAAGTTTGACGTTTATGACATAAAAAAAAATCTTATTGACATATGATGTCAAAAATATCTAGTTATTCAATATAATTACCACGTTATTTTGTGTTACATTAAAAATGTCTTTGGTTATTTTGAAGTTTTTATTATTTTGACAACGATCCTAGATCACGGATCGAAACGTAAATAAAGATCATTTAAAAAAATATGAGTGGTTTAATTCCCAAAGAAGATTAAGAAGAATACTAAACAAACATACAGGGAGTATTTACAAGTCAGGTATGGGCCTGAAATTTGTATTTGTTTTAGACAGTTGGACAATCTAAACCTAAAGCTATCGCATTCCAAAAATTCACTCACATTCCTAATAAAATGCAGAACCAACGAAATAATACCAAAAAGCTAAAACAATTTGATTGAATTGAATTTATTTTTGCTTAACTCTTTTATTATTAAAAATTCAAGAGAAATTTATTGGTTCTTAATAAGCAAAAGATTTATTCTATCTTATGATAACAAATACCCTAGTGTATATATTTTTGGAACTTTAATTCAAATATATTATTTTTTGGTGAATATTTTTAAGGACACAAACGGTGTCCATGTTGTGCATTTGTTTCTTCAGAGGTTATGCAGAGACATCTGTAATACATCTGACAATTGATATTTTGGTAAGTGCTTTGCAAGTTGAAATTTAGGTTTTGTGGCTACATAAGCGGTGTAGACTTCAGGTTTCCGCATTTCCCTAATATAAGTACATGTATCTTCCTATGTTGTATTGAAAAATACGGTGGCGCTCTTTATCTATATTTTTGGTCATTTGACAGCCCATGACCCAAGCTCATGATCTACTCAGAGCTAACACTCTACTAGCCGTTTATTTCTAATGAGTTTTTCTTTCCCTCAAATTGTTTTCCATCCAACTTTACTTTGGGCTTCCCTCATTAACAAGAAATTCTCGACCTTGTGATATCAGGTAAGGTAGGCGTTTCTGGTATATGGTGGTCCAATTTGCTATCTGATATTCACGAGGGAATAATTTTTGTTTCAATTCTCCAGTTCTTCCTTAAGAATACACCATCGCACTAAATTCTCCAAGCGCAGTATAACCATTTGAAGACCCTAGCAGAAAATGGTTTGGTGTAAGAGCTTCAGCGGTACTTGATTTTATCGGCACATACGTAAGGGTCACGAATTGATAATATTTTTTACTTCCATTAACCACGCATGTGATAGTTCATCCGATGGAGTTCTTGTCAACTTGATAGATTTTAAAGTTTTCTTTACCGAATGCACAAGATGCTCCCAGCATCCTCCCATGTGCGGTGCTAAAGGCGGATTAAATTTCCATAAGTTTGAGCCCAGAAATGCTTGTTTTTGAACTATACTTATTTATTTATTAATTTTTTTATTTGCTACACTACATTACGGAGTAATATACATAAATACAACAAAAAGAAAAATTAATCTTTTGTAGGAAGTTCTAGTATGCAAAGGTGGGGAAAATAAATCAAAAACAAGAATACAAGTATGTAACACGAACTTACAAGAGGTTAAGGATTTCTGCTACCTAGGAAGCCAAATAACGCAAGATGGGAAAAGCACAAAAGATATCAAACAAAGATCAGCACAAGGTCGTGCTACATTTAACAAGAAAAAGCAACTACTGTGCTCAAAGACCACAAACCTAGAAACAAGGAAAAGATTGCTTAAAACATATGTGTGGAGCACAGCACTGTATGGCTGTGAAGCCTGGACAGTAGGAGAAGCGGACAAGAAAAAGGTAGAAGCCTTTCAAATGTGGTGCTACAGACGTATGATGAAGATATCATGGACAGACAAAGTTAAGAACGAAGAGGTACTAAATATGGTGGGGGAAGAAAGAAATATGTGGAAAACGGTAAAAAATAGTAGAGATAGGATGATAGGCCACATACTACGGCATGAGAGAATAGTGCAGAATATATTAGAAGCAGAGATAGGAAAAAAGAGAAGAAGTGGCAGACCTAGGTTAGACTACTGCACGCAGATAGTAAAAGATGTAGGCTGTAGGGGTTTCAGGGAGATGTGTAGGCTAGCCCAGAATAAAAATCAATGGAGGTACGCATCCAACCAACCCCAAGATGGATAAACTAATGACGAAAAAATAACTGTGCTTATACATGATGATTATTATAAGTAACTACAAGAATTGGTTGTGCAATATTCTCGAATAATGTTAAGTGTGTGAAAGGATTTACTGGAAAACCATTATTTCGGCAAATGTCTAAGTGTTGGGGGATCTTGGTAGCCACAGATTGCTTAACCCCCTACACTGAATCTCGGTGAAATAGGGCATAAAATTAGAAAACAATAGAAGGGGAACGAGCTGTATACACATGCTGTGTGAGAATTTCATGAACTATGTAGGCTAGCTCAGAATATAAATAAGTGTAGGTACGTATCCAACCAGTTTTGAGACGGAAAAGCTAATGACCAAAAAATAAGCGCAGATAAATCTGATGATTAGTATAAACAACTAGTTGTTGGTTGCGAAATATCTGCAACTAATGTTGACTGTGCAAAAAGATATATTGGAAAATATATTAAATCGGTAAATGGTTAAGTGTTGGGGGAACTTGGCAACCACAGGCTGCTTTACTCCCTTCACAATCACTGAAGGTCGGAGAAATAGGGTATAACTGTAAAACAATAGAAGGTGACCGAACTGCATCTAACAAGAAAGAACAGCGCCTATGAGAAAAGACAACAAACATAGAACAAGAAGAAAATTGATGAAAGCATATGTGTGGAGCACAGCACAGTATCCCTATGAAATACGGGCAGTCTGAAACGCAGACAGAAAAACGATAGCAGCCTTTTGAAATGCTGTGCTCAGATGTATGAGGACGATTGCATGGACAGACAAAGATAATAACAAATAGGTTATAGAAATAGTAGGGGAACAAGGATATCTGGGGAAAAAGAGAAATAGAAGGGTGGAATACGTTCTAAGGCATTTTTGGGGAATAGTATGGGATATATTACAAGCAGAGGTAGGAAAAAAGAGGTAGATGTAGACCTAGATCAGATAGTGATAGATGCAGACTGTGCAAATTTCAGGGTAATCTGTAGGTTAGTTCAGAATAGAAAACAATGATGGTTCGCGTCTTACCAGTTCCAGGACTGATGACGTAATGATGAGGAAGTTTGACTAACCATTATACCAATACTTGTAGTAGCAGCAAAAAGGAAAATCTCAAGCACTGGATGATTTTTAGATTTCCCCCGAGTACAATCGTACAATGCAGCAAACATATGAGGCAGCATTCCACACGAAGGGTAATATAAAGTTAGTGGGAATTTTTTTGTAGTTTCATCTTTACCATCTTTTTGAAGGT
Source organism: Platerodrilus igneus (assembly GCA_036346225.1). Lineage (NCBI taxonomy): Eukaryota > Metazoa > Arthropoda > Insecta > Coleoptera > Lycidae > Platerodrilus > Platerodrilus igneus. The sequence goes on along the minus strand of JARFIW010000001.1, from coordinate 6,376,996 downwards.
ATCAGTAGTAATGTTCATGATTTCTAGGTACTCATTTATAATTTTTGGTGCTATGTAGGAAAATGAACTTTATATAAACTTGTATTATGCTGAGGGATCTGTAGTTGCGAGCAGTAACGGGTATTTTTATTGTGAATGTCTTTTCTATATGTAATCCGTTGGTATAGGTAATTAGGTGTTCGAGTTTCATGAAACGTGTAACTCCATTTTCTCCTGCATGCGCAACCATCCAATGCTCTTAATGGGTGCACTTGTTTGCTCTATACGCTGGAGCCCTAAGCAGTAGCGAGCACATGCATTTTGTACCCATTGTATTATATTTTTATTGCGTTCTGTAATAAACTTAGTTTCCAGGTACGCAGTTCTTGAGGAATTTCAGTATCATCTCCACGAAAATTGGTGCTATTATCGCTGAAATTTTTTTTGGGATTTGCGGCTTGCAGCAAAACTTCAGATTGCCATTATGCAGGAGTCCGTCATTAAACTGTTGACGATTTTGATGTACACAGCATGCACTGTTAAACATGTGAATAAGGCTATCCATCATTTTTCAGGACGTCTTCTGACAATCACATTCATTGGACCTAAGTAATCTACGCCAGTGTAGGTAAATGGTCTGGTAAAGGTCTGCAATTTTGCAGGCGATAAATCTTCCATCTCGGGTGGAACGGGAGTGGCTGTTTCATTTTTACATGGTTGACAATTTTTTATAACTTTTTTTAGTTCTACTCATACGTGAGGTATTTGATACCTTTGTCTTAATTTGTTTACCACCGTTTCCTTGTCGTGGTGGTGATAGGGACAATGATAACTAAAAAATTATAAGAGAAGTTATGTGATGATTTTTACGCAAGAGTATGGGTCGTTTTAAATCAATAATATATCTGGAATGGCGTTAGTACATCCCTTACTTGTAAGGTAAGTGAATGTAACAACTGGATTATATATAATGAACTTTTCTAAACTGATTTTTGTTTTGGGCGCGCGGTGAAGTTGGGTTTTTCTTAAAGTGAAATACCTCTACCCAAGTTTATTTATTCTCTACTGTATTCATTTTATTGCTTAAAGGTGACGAGCAATTGTAAATTTAGCTAGATTTCTCCAACTTATTACCGAGGGTGCCATTACTTTTGAGGGTTAATATTTCGTTAGGGTACGCCTCGCCTTGGTCTTGCCGGTATAGAGCAATCTTTGCTTTTTTCATTTCTGCCAACGAAATTTGACCTTGAGGCATAATGTTAACTGAAATCCTGGCAAGAAGTACATTCACATATCGAAATACAAAAGCCAGCGTGCGAAATAAGCACAGCCAATTAGAAAAGCATTCCACAATAATGAGCTTTTTGTGCTTTAAATTTATGTAGCGTAACCCTCTTCAGTTCCTTATCAGTTCCATCTACTTCAGAATTGACTACTTCAGTTGGCCAAAGATCACGGGTTTGCTTAAGGAAGGATATCAGGACCTTTTGTCTAACATGTTGACATGGCAAAAACCACTTTTTCAACTTCGTTGCTTTGTCGGCAACATTAAGAGTGGTAGGTATCCAATGTCATTCCTGCAAGTTAGTAGTTTCAAGTATTTCTCCCATCCTAAACGCTGTGAATTGACAAAATTGTCTCGAATCTGTGGTCAGCCAGCTCATTACCATTTTAGAGTCACACCATAAAAAACGTTGGTCAATTTTATAACTATGACTTTTACATATGCTGTTAGCAAACCTAACACCCATAAAGCCGCTTGAAGCTCAAGTATAGGTATTGGACAAAATTTTTTGCGGCACAATTTTCGTTTTCATGCCATTTAACGAACATTCCACACTATGCACACTTTCTATTCTGAAATATTCTACAGCAGCAAAGGCATACTCACTAGCATCTACAAAAACATTTAGTTGGGTGGACACAAACTGCGATGAGACTTGTTCAATGCTCGATATGGGCTTCAACCAGTTTAGCCATTTCTTATAAACGGTGTCTGTTAACTGGTTGTCCCAATTTAAATTTATGCACCAGATCTCTTGTAAAAGTATTTTCATATACATCAAAAACGAGGCCAATAAACCTAATGAATCGTATATGGACATTAAAGTTTGTAATACTTTGTGTTTGGTAGTCCAGCGTCTCCCAGAGAGTACGTCTTTATTGACAAGGTTATATGATAAACGATACGTAAACGTGTCATCTGTTGTACTGAAAACAATAAAAAATTACCTTCGTAAATATCTGATAACAAATTGCACCATTATGTATCATAAACCCTTACCTGATATCGCAAAGTCGAGAATTTCTTATTAACAATGAAACAAAAATTATTCCCTCGTGAATATCAGATAGCAAATTGGATCACCATATACCAGAAACGCCTACCTTACCTGATATCACAAAATCGAGAATTGCTTGTTAATGAGGGAAGCTCAAGGTAAAGCTGGATGGAATACGGCTTGAGGAAAAGAAAAACTCTTTAGACATAAACGGCTAGTAGAGTGTTAGCTCTGGGTAGATCATGAGCTTGGGTCATGGGTTGTCAGATGACCAAAAATAGAGATAAAGAGCGCCACCGTATTTTTCAATACAACAACCTACAAAAATTATCCGTGCTTGTATTAGGGGAATGCAGAAACCTTATATCTACACCACTAATATAGCCACAAAACCTGAATTTCACCTTCGTAAAGCACTTACCAAAATCTCAAATACTAGATGTCTTACAGTTGTCTTGACTCAACCTGTGAACAAACAAATGCACAACATGGACACCGTTTGTGTCCTCAAAAATATTTGCCAAAAATAAAATAATAGAATTTAAGTTTCAAAAGTATGCACCCAGGGTATTTGTTATCATTACACACAATGTCTGATCATGAATGACCTATAAGTTTTACTTGTATTTTGAATAATAAAAGAAATAGACAAAAATGGATTCTATTTGATTAAATTCCTTGATTTGTTTTAACATAATCTTTTCAACTAAAAAATTTTTATAGAACAGAAAATTAATAAGGTTTTGTATTCAAAAAACATAAAGATCTCTAAATTGAATATTTCATAATAAATTTTCTAAAAAGTTTGAGGTCTCTTAATAATTCATATTATATATTTTAATTTTTTAGCCATGTGTAGTACTACGTTGACTTCACAATAAAATTTAATTATTTAAGTTCTCATAAAATAGCATGTTTTAACATAGAGTTAGTTTTACTTAATATGTATAAAAAGAATTGATCACGTTTAAGCGTCAAAGTACATGACCTCAAAATTATTAAATATATTTTTATATTGGCGTAGAATAACATGTGATATTTAAATTGGACAGCTGAATATTTTTTTACATTATATGTCACTAACAGCTTTTTCAGTTTAGTTAGCGCTATCTGTTTGTTAAATAATTATGATAAGCAAACTGCATAGCCACCTTTAAAAATTATGCAAGGTTACAAATTTATTACGGGCTCTTTCTTTTACTAAATAATTTTTAAGTTACTTTAATCAAGGTAAAGGTTCAACCTTCTACTTTTCGTATTACGTTTAAATAATTATAAATGTGATTAAAGACTACATATCACTCACGTGTCGAAGTACAGCACGACCAAAAGAATTTGAACTATGACATCAGATGTGGTATATTTCATAAACATCTGCGTTCTGCGATGCACAAACAGGAAACACATGATTACGAACGAATTTATCACTGGAACTATGAGAAATCTTCTGAACAAAACATTATTTAACCAAACTAATTCCTCCTAAAGTACATCCTATAAAATTCTTGTATTCCAAATCTCAAACCAAATTTTCTTTTCAACATTAAATACGGCAATTACGATATTAACAAAATCCGTGATATAATTCCATGACATTGCTTACTTCCTTGAAATTAACTGCATGATATTGACTGTATCCAACATATTTTCTCCAAGATATTTTCTAGATATTACTTCCGAGATATTGCACTAAGAGAAAAATATTAGTAAAATTTATTTAATTAATTATACAACTGTTTTAATGATGAGGGGGAACTTCTATCTTCATTTGCCTGCAGGAATCAACTGAACTGCTCTAGGTGGAACACAAAAATGAAAACCATCACGCTAAAGCCGCTAGGTACTACATTCAGACACGAAGATTCAATCAGTTAAATTTTCTTGCGGACCGTGTTACAGGCCACGTGCCTGGATACCACCATCTTGACCCTCTATGCCGTTGATGGCAGCTTACCTGTTCAGACGCTGATAGAAAAGTGACACGAAATGACAACTCGACGAAGCTTATTAACGAAACTTAGACCTCAAGAGCAAAGGAGTCTATATGCTATTATAAATTTTATGAATTATTTTTATTGTACGGAAATTTACAAATTATATTTTTATATTATTGCGGTATTATCTTAGATTAATAAGCGAAGTGTAACTACGTAAAAAAATACGTTACAGTACACCACCACATTCCTAAAACTTTTGATGTAGTGTCTGCAGGAAATGATCCCAAACATTTCAGATTAGATTTGCGCGATTCATCCTAAACTAGTTGAGAGTTCAATTGCCAATTGCGTATTACAAAACCTCTTTGCTTATGAATAAATCTCACTGTTTTTGACAATTCAATGCTTCCTCTGGAGTATTAGTGCTGTCCAACATGTCATCCACGTATTGGTTCTTCAGTATGGATTTAACCGCTGTTGAATATTGATGAGAAAATTGACAAGCATTCAAGCCGATTATATATTACTACAAAGTATAGGAATCCCAAAAGGTTTTGTGAAAACAGTAGGGAAAAAAGTTTTTGAAAGTTATTTTGCAGGTGGTGGGTACGTCCTAATTATGGGATTGATTAAAACAAGGGGACTACCAAAATTTAATGGCCGAAATGAAATTACACGACAAAGAAATGTTTTTCCACTACACCCGATAAACTGTTGAACAATTCGACAGCTTGTTGTCACATGTTGGACCATTAATGACAAAAACAAGTCACATAATGCCGTTGAATCCTGAACACATTTAGCAATTACTCTGCGGTAAATGTTTGATTTCACCGCTTTTGGGATCTGATTTACAATTTTAGATTTCTTGCAACCGGATCTTTATTTCAAACACTTGTATTTTAGTTTCATGTTGGAAAAACTACAGTATGCATGTTCATGAAACGTGTGAAGCCATTTGGACTGCATTTAATAACGAGTGTTAATTGAACCATCTGAAGTCTGTTGGTTAAAAATATCAAAACAATTTGAACAGCATTGTAATATTCCATACTGTATAGGGGATATAGGAATTCCAACAACAAGCAACTTAAAAAATATATAGGAGCATTAGATGGAAAACACATCTGAATTCAAGCACTAACCAACTCAGGCTCACAGTACTTTAATTACAAACAATTTTTTAGCTAGCAATGTGTGATGCTAATTAAAAATATACGTATGTTGATATTGAGTCTGCTTCGAAAGCTTTCTAGCTAATAAACTTCATCATACCTAACAAAATGTGAATCAGATTGGAATTCTTTATTTTATCGTAGCCGATGAAGCTTTCCCACTAAATAAAAATATTATGAGGCCCTAATCCAGGAAAATCATTAACAAAAGCTCAGCTAGAATAGTTATAAAGAATGCTTTTGAAATTCTAATCGATCGCTGGCGATTTTTTCAGGGGTCAAATATAGGAAAGGTGGAAAATATTGCGAAAACCTGGGAAGCAAACGCCGATTAGCCAGCAATATATTGCTCTTCAAACTATGCGGATAAAATTAATGGTTAATCTGAACCTATTATGCACGAGAATATTATTTAATATTTTGTAGGTGAATTATGCTGGGGTAAATGGCATGAGTATGTGTATGATTGCCAACTGTTTCAACCGATTTCAATATTAGGCAGCAGTAATGCAGCAAAAAAGTATTTTGACAACCGAAATCATCTAGTAAATTATTTTTAACTCTGGAGGTGTAACACTTCACCCTCCTTCCCTACCTATCTAACAGTCAAAGGAACAAGGACCGAGTTACCTAATACATATATAATTGAATGCAAACTCTATATCACTTTTTATGGTTCAAAATTGCAATATAAGGGTCCACTTACCTATTCCAATAGTCTTTACTCTTTCTTCCAACGCCTCGGCTACTCTACAGCGGAGAGGACATGGACATGTCCCCAGGTGGATAGGCTTAGAATTCTGAAACTGATACTGGTGAGTTAACTTACCCAAAAGTTTACAAAGTATCTGTACCTTAAATGTATTTCAACAAATCCCTCTTAATTATATATCTCAAAATTATCAAATAATGAATTTAATAACCTTTAATGTGGTGATATAACTATATAGATTTACTATACTGACATACTTGAATGCAATAAAATCAGTATCTCTTATTTGACTAAAGTTCCCTTAAGTCGGGTAGTTACATTCTACTAAGCATTGCAAATTCTACATTTAAACAAATTGGCTTGCAACTGAAACCTAGCCAATAACTCATGATATCCTATACACAATTCATAATAATAAGTAGTAATGTTAATAAAGTCCAAGAATTTCAATCTTAATCTGGCAATTTAACATATTCATGTAAAAGCACACACACACACAGATATATATATATATATATATATATATATATATATATATATATATATATATAAATATATATATAAATAATATAAATAGTGTTTTACACAAGGTAAGTTGATAAATTCTAACGTATTGCAATTAATAAGATGAAATAATAACCTAGACTTTTTAAGTAAAGCCCAAATGATCATTTCAAATCGAGCTAGTAATTGAAAGAAGGAAAATATAAGACCTTGGACAGGATTTGAATCTGCATCTCAGTTTTGCCGGAACTGTGCGTTTACCAATTACGCTACCGAGGCCGATGGCTATAATTGGGAAATTTACAAATTCAAATCGTGTACAGTACCATATATAAACCTAACTTTCAATTACGTTTAGCATTTTTGTCAATCATATCTGAAATTGTCAAGTTTTTGACTTATGTCAGATATAGACAGGAAGCAACACTCAAAATCTCGGCTATAAGCCAAGTATTAATATATTAATAATATAAGTAGTTTTTTACACAAGGTAAGTTGATAAATACTAATGTATTGCAATTAATAAGTTCCGGCAAAACTGAGATGCAGGTTCAAATCCTGTACAAGGCCTTATATTTTCCTTCTTTCAATTACTAGCTCGATTTGAAATGATCATTTGGGCTTTACTTAAAAAGTCTAGGTTATTATTTCATCTTATTATATATATATATATATATATATATATATATATATGTATATATATATGCAACTATATATAAATTCATACTTGCAAACCCCGTGTATGCATGCAAATACACGTCCGTTCTCTCGAACCATGTATGCAACGATTCACTCAATACCTGTGTTGGGTATGCAATACCCACTATTGCTCCATTCTACGCAAGGCTCTGAGATAATTTATTCTCACCAGGGTTGAAACTGTTAACATGGTTATTGATAACTTTCGTGCTTGGAACTCTGGATGTCTCGCTACTTCTATAACAACTTATGGTTTGGAGTCGAACTTCCAAAATTCAAACTTCCACTAATCAATCAAAAATGAGCCATATAAGTGTGGTTAGTTATCATCTTCTATGTCTTTAACAAGTCGGTGTCTCCAACCATTAACCGCCCTACAACTTAACCATTTTGTTGTCTAATTATACTGTCCTTTATCCATTATTTAAATTCACTAATCGTCCCGTAATAAACGTATTCACTTCTTATGTTTGTTACCTATACATTACTTTAATTTACGCGGTCAAATAACCACGATAGTTACGTGCCATTGCAGCCTAATTTGCCCTAACTACGGGCTAGTTACCTTTTTATTTTATTTCGTGCCTTTGTGTATCGTCTTTTGTCTTTGTGTGTCGTGTGTATTAATTTCTTCACTTCCCCTATTTATATACCTTTGATCACGTGATTGTTCTAGCCAATTAAAAACCTTACATATTTCACAATTGTGTATCATCCCTACATGTGTTTTTAGGTTAATGGTTAAATCCATTTTTATTATTGCAATTGCTAATTGAAACTGCCCTATAATTAAATTTAAGTTATTCTGCAATATTCTGAACTATTTCCTGTTAATATTTGTATAGATATCACGAAAAATAACAATTTATTGCGTATTTCCGGTTTTAAACTTTCTAGAACAAATTAGCATTTCCCTTTGGTGCCTAAATTTAAAATCTACATTTCACTGAATGTTAAGATTTCAATTGATAGGTTATGTTAATTTAAAGTGTCAATTGTCACCCCAAAGTCGAACTAGGATTGAATAACTGTATTAATTCATGGTCAGTGGTAGGTTATATTTTAGATAGAATTATTTGTGATTGGCCGAAAATATTATTTGAAATTTGGATTAATTTAAAAAGGTTCTTGGGTGTTACAGAGGGAGCCATTAGTGGCCAAGATAATTACATAGCACAAGACGGGTAAAGATTTATTAAAGTTTCCTTGCCATGTATTATAATTTATTATATGTATTAGGTTTTCTGTCTCAACTAAATTAATATTTCAAATTATAGGTTATATGTTACAAATAATAATTATCACATTTCACTTCATTTATTTGAAATTATCATCTTTCATTAAATTAACTTCAGTTTTCATAATTTTCCTTTTTTTCGATGTCATTACATTCTTTTAGAAAACCTGTTACTTGAGTTTCAAACAGTTCATCTGTAGTCATTTCAATACCTGTTTGTTTTTTATTTAAAGTGTCTGCCATCGCTTTCATTGATGTACCAATTCCTATCATTTCTATGGCAATATTGTTAGTGTTCCGCTTTTTTGTATTCCTTAATGTTGGGTGGGATGTTGATCTGTCCTCGTTGTTGATAGCATTCACAGAAGCTTTTTCATTTATCCCATCTGACCCTTGAATGCTCTTTATCAGTTCCTGGGCATAGGTATCGTCTTGAGTAAATTCAATTTCGAACACATCGTCCTTGACAAGCAGCCTTTCTGTAGTTGGGGCAACTTCAAACTGTGACCAATTGGATTTCGTTCTGCAAATATTAAAAATAATGTTTATTCTGTCAGGTGAGTTTTTCTTTATGTGAATTTAGACTGCTGACAAACACAATTGGTTATTAACCTTCAACCAATACAACAGCATAATATCCGAAAGCAAGATGAATATCGTAATAATGTGCTTACTTGCATTTGGTAATATAGAAGTCTAAACATTCCAATGACTTATGCGACTCTCGATCTTCAGATGTCAAGTCACCACTTCCACCAGGAAGCTTTTTACACCGCACATAGTTTTCTCTTGGGTATTTCCACCTGTCCGATACGTCCGGGACTATAAATTGTAATTAAAATTAAGTAAATTGAGTTGACACAGAAAATATATCTTACTTTAACATTTCATTAATTTGTAATTTTCAATATAGGAATTTTGCTTGTTTTGTGGCATCCTTAAAGTCTGACGGGGGTACCTATGTACCAAATCTATGTTTTCCATCATCCATAATGAATGCTGAAACGAGAATTATATACCGTATTATAAATTTAAATTTATTAAATGGATTACAACATTCGCCTAATGAACATTTAGGTTGTATATACAATGCTTATTATTTTACGGGGTAATTACCATTTGAGTTTAAACAAGGTGCACAAGTTATATAGCTATGCCGTTTCTAGATATCAGCCATTGACGAAATAAGAACACAAATTAAGAACCTCGTTAAGTTGCAGTTGGTTCAACTGTATGAACTGTTAGGTTAAGTAAATTAGGATAGTTTTCGTTTCGAACGCCTACAAAAATGTTCACTCTTGTAAACTTAAAACACAGAGTAAAACTGAAAAGCTAACCACAAATATAAGTTATGCTTAAAGAAGGTATATTACGACTAACTCTAAGGCATGTTCTTGAATACGTGTATTATTCCACCCCAAGTGAAGCTCGGGCCTCTCTACTAGCTCCCGATAACATCTTTTGTGGTGATGAGCTTATCCCGCTATGCCTGGGGTTGTTTACATTCAACCAAGCCACCATTATCCACGGGTGGCATAGTTGGTATGATCCGTGCGACTAAAATGCCCAAGGTCCCAGGTTTGAATCACAACACAATCCACTTCAAAAATGTTAGGCTAGCATTTTTAACAAAAAAATACACCCTCGTTCGAATGAGAAATAAAATGGAGGTCCCCGTATGAGTGTTATCATGCACGTTAAAATTTCTTACCTTGCTTGGAACAGCAAGGGTTCGGCAAAATTCCAAATTTCTAGGTAAAAACAACTCGCTTTCTGCCCAATGTACTACCTTCAGGTGGAGCATTAGAAAATCAAATGTAGTGTGACATCCACCCTCAATGCTCAATTTTTTTCTTTTAATTTGTAAACTTTAAGCTCTGCCGGCTCTTCAACCTTTTCAGACCATCTGTTTCTTTCAAACTAATATACCTTATTCTATTGGTCATGTTTATCCTAATCTCCAAATTAAAGATATAAACGATTTCATAAATGTATCTCTCCTATACTGTCTGGGAGATTTGTTTATTAAATCATTTATACATGATATACCTTTCTTAAAATATCATCCTATAGTATTTCCCGTTTGATCCTTGCAAACATAATCATCATCATTGGGTCTTCAGTCCTGAAACTGGTTAGACGCGTACCGTCATTGTTTCCTATTCTGAACTAACCTACAGATTTCCCCGAAAGTTGCACAGTCTGCATCTATCACTATCTAATCTAGGTCTACATCCACCTCTTTTTTCGTATCTCTGCTTGTCTTATATCCCATACTATTCCCCAAAAACGCCTTAGAACGTATTCTGCCCTATTTCTCATATTTTTTTCTCAAAGATATCCTTGTTCCCTTACTGTTTCTATAACCTATTTGTTATTACTTTTGTCTGTCCATTCTCATACATCTGAAGCACGGCATTTCAAAGGGTGCTACTGTTCTTCTGTCTGCTTTTCAGACTGCTCGTATTTCGTAGGCATACTGTCTGTGCTGTGCTCCACACATACGCTTTCAACAACTTTTTGTTCTATGTTTGTTGTCTCTCATCATAGGCGCCGTTCTTTCCTGTTAGATGCAGTTCGGTCCCCTTCTATTGTTTTACAATTATATACCCTATTTCTCCGACATTCAGTGGTTTCAAGGGGGGTAAGCAGCCTGTGGCTGCCAAGTTCCCCCAGCACTTGAACATTTACTGATTTAATATTTTTTTCAATATATCTTTTCGCACAGTCAACATTAATTGCAGATATTTCACAACAAACAACTAGTTTTTTATACTAATCATCAGATTTATGTGCGCTTTTTTTTTTCGTCATTGGGTTTCCGTCTCAAAACTGGTTGGACATGTACCTGCACTTATTTATTTTCTAAACTAACCTACATAGTTCCCTGAAATTCTCACACAGCAATACAGCTCGGTTCCCCTTATATTGTTTTCTAATGTTATGCCCTCTTTCACTGAGATTTATTGAAGGGGGTTAAGCAACCTGTGGCTGCCAAGATTCCTCAACACTTAGACATTTGCCGAAATAATAGTTTTCCAGTAAATGCTTTCTCGCAATTACCATTATTCGAGAATATTGCCCATCCCATGCTTGTAGTTGCTTATAATAAATATCATGTTTAAGTGCGGTTACTTTCTTCGTCATTAATTTATCCATCTTGGGACTGGTTGGATGCGTACCTCCATTGATTTCTATTCTGAGCTAGCCTACACATTTCCCTGAAACTCCTACGGCCTACATCTTTCACTATCTGTGTGCAGTAGTCTAGCCTAGGTCTACCTCTTCTTCTCTTTTTTCCTATCTCTGCTTCTAGTATATTCCGCACTATTCCTTCATGCCGTAGTATGTGACCTATCATCCTATCTCTCCTATTTTTTACCGTTTTCCACATATTTCTTTCTTCCCCTACCATTTTTAGTAGGGGAAGGCGGGGTAAATCGAAATAGCTAACAAAAACATTGGAACATCTGATCCAGTTTGAAAGTTTCATCGTTATTTTAAGTTTAGAATGTCTTATTGAGCCATAATAAAACAATTATAAGAGATTTAAACAATTTCCAATTGGTGGTTTATTACTTATGACATTGTTTTAAAAATGTGTTAGTTATGTCACTTTGCCCCATATGGTGGGGTAAAGTGAAATATTTAATGGGGTAAAGCGAAATAAGTGCGACTTTAATTTATAGTGTTTGATTAAGTATCAAAATAAACAATACAAGGCGATACCTACTAAGGTATAATGAAAATATTCATAATTAGAAATTAAATCATTTTAAGAAAATTTTATTTTTCCGTATCTTAGCTTAATAAAGTTCTTCAAGACACCTTGAATTTCTTCTTTGGCGATTGCACTGTTGTCATCTATTTCTGGGAAAACAAAGATATCCGGATGTTGTCTATAGTTTCGCATGAATTTTACATGATATATTTCTATTTTATTTTCTATTTCTATTCCACTAACTTGGACAACAAATTTCTTCTCGACACCTGTTTTTTCGTGTGTCATTGATACTGACACAAAATCCTCGACGACTATTTTGGTTTGGGATAAGGTAAAAGGTTCGTTTTTTTGACTGACACTATCTGAACCAGATGAATCTGCAAAATTTGAATCGTCAGACAAGTCCCGACAAAGTTCCGTGTCTGATAGCTCAGAATCAGATGAGCAAATATAATTTTTAGATTTTTTAGATTTTGATGTGTGCGTTTCAAATATTTTTCGCTTGATTATATTTCGATCAGGCGGCGTTTGCCTTGCTTTGTCGTCCTTTAATACATTCAGATATGGTGAGGCAGTTATGATAGCAGTTTTACCACGACGCCTAACCTGTTTTTGTTGCTTCGAAATGACTTTTGGAAGCGGTAGAAGATCTGCTGGCATTATGCTTACTGGTTTAGGTGGAGTTATTTCATCAGGGTCGAGTGTTTATATTTTGTTCATCAATCAAGGAAGGTTGTGATAGTTGACACTGGGAGGATGTTCCAGGATTATCTGCAGCAGAGTTTTCTCTTTCGGTTAACAATACTGGTACAAACATTTCATCTGTAAACTTATGTGGATTAAAAGGACAGATTCCTTTGGTTCTGAAACCATTTGCGGCATTTGTTAAAGTTGCTGCTCTTGAAAATGCCGTGCCCAAAATTGCGGGAACATCAGAAAGTTCGATTATTTTATTCGGTTTATTTCGTTGAAAAGTTTTCAACTCTTGATTATAATAACTGCTGAGGGGGAACATAAAAGCTACATCGAGTGGTTGTAGTTTGTGAGATGTATGGGGAGGTATCACCAAAATGTGAACATTATTTTCACGTGCTTTTTCTATTAATGGTAAATTCTTTACATGAGTAGCATGTCCATCTAGCAACAATAGCACTGGATCTTCATAAGTTGGACGGGTGTGTTTTAAAAAATGAGAAAACCAAACATCTACAAAAAATATCCGACTGCATCCACCCTGATTTGTGGAACGCTAGTATACTTTCTGCAGGAAGGTCATTTTCCTAAATTGGGTTTCTTCTAACACGTGGTATCACAAGTAATGGAGGAATGTAGTGACCCGCGGCATTAAAACAAATTGCGGCTGTAATTAATGTTCCACGTTCACCAGAACTGTAAATTCCAACTTGCTTCTTACCTTTTAGTGACAGCAGTTTAATTGGTTTGTTGGGAATCGTAGTTATACCGGTTTCGTCACAATTATAAATCCTACTAGCTGGAAAAGAATGTTTGTCCAGCATCGAACCCAGCAGGTTGAAAAATGCTTTTACGGACACAGCATTAAAACCTGAAGCTCTGGCAGCTGACGTATTCTCTGGAGTTCGTAGTGATAATTTTCTATGTCTTATCATGAAAGCACTATACCAATCTTTGCCAGCCAATCCTAATTCTTTATTAAAGTTATGTGGAATTTGATTTTTTTCAGCATAATCAAACGCTAATTTTCGTAATTCTAGAACTGATAATCCAAAAAATCTTCCCTCTAAATCTACAATATGTTTTACTAAAGCCAACTCCTGCTGTTTTGTAAAAACAGTTTGAAATCGCCCAAGCTTTTTTGTTGCTGCTTCATCTTCAGATTTATTACTCTTTATATGCCTGTGTAAGCTGGCTAAAGGTTTATTAAATTCTTTTGCAGCTTTATTTTGCGAAAGTTGATTAGCTCTTACAGCAGCTACTGCATACTTTATTACATCCTCTGACCAACCTTGCTGGTTAGTCTTCCGCTCATTCTCTTATTAATAATGCCTACATAAAAACCTCATAAAAACATCTTAACATTTACTAATCTCTTAAGAGGGCAAAGTGAAATATTTTACTTTGCCCCAAAGTTCAGTATTTCACTTTACCCCAAAGCAATCACAAAAATAAAATTGCTTGAATCACTCATACATCTCTAACCTACAAAAGTGCTATTAGCGGCAATTTGTAATACAAATAAGAATGTATATTATGAGATCAGTAGATGTTTAAAAAGTTTAATCAATTCTTCAAAAAATGTTACACACTTACATAGGATTTTTACAATAGAAAGTTAAAAAACAATAAATTTTGTTTTATTAGCACACATGTCATCTGAACCAGACAAGACTTGGTCAACAACTGAATTAACCCAAGAGTAGACAGCTGTCACTTACTTAAACAGATGGCGCAACAGATATTTCCTAAATCACATCATTTCACTTTACCCCATTGTTTCACTTTGCCCCGCCTTCCCATACCTCTTCGTTCTTAACTTTGTCTGTTCATGATATCTTCATCAATCGTCTGTAGCACCACATTTCAAAGGCTTCTACCTTTTTCTTGTCTGCTTCTCTTATTGTCCAGGCTGTGTTGTGCCCCATACATATGTTTTAAGCAATCTTTTCCTTGTTTCTATGTTTGTTGTCTTTGAACACAGTAGCTGCTTTTTCTTGTTAAATGTAGCACGGCCTTGTGTTAATCTTTGTTTTATATCTTTTGTGCTTTTTCCATCTTGTGTTATTTGGCTTCCTAGGTAGCAGAAATCCTTAACCTCTTGTAAGTTCGTGTTACATATTTGTATTCTTGTTTTTGATTTATTTTTCCCTCCTTTGCATACTAGTACTTTAGTTTTACTTTTGTTAATTTTCATACCGTATCTCTCTGTTAGAACCGTTTCCATTTCATTAAGAGCAGCTTCTAACTCTTCCTTGCTAGACGCTAATACCGCTATATCATTTGCAAATCTAAGCATATCAATTTTTTGTCCCTGCATAGTAATTCCAAATGTCTTCCTGCATTTGACAGTATTCATTGCCTCTTCTATGTACAAGTTAAAAATTAATGGGGATAGGGAACATCCCTGTCTCACCCCTTTCCTGATGTTTACTTCTCTACGTTCCTGCTCTAATTCTATTACTCCTGTTTGCTCTTAGTATAAGCTATGTACTATCCGTCTATCCCTATAACTCATTCCAATCTTTTTGAGTATTTCGAACATTTTTTTCCATTTTACATTGTCAAATGCTTTTTCCAGATCTACCAACACTATATACACGCTTTCCCCTTTTTCTACTGTTTTCTCCATTATCACCCTCAGAGCTAAGATAGCCTCCCTTGTTCCCCTGTTTCGTCTAAACCCAAATTGGTCTTCTCCTAGTATTTCTTCAGCCCGTTTTTCCATTCGTCTTTGTATAATTCTAGTTAATATTTTTGATATGTGTGCTGTCAAACTTATTGTTCCAAAATTTTCACATCTATCTGGGCCTTTTTTTTTGGTATGGTTACTATGATGTTATGTTTGAAATCTTTGGGTATCTCGCCTGTTTCGTACATATAGCGTACAAGTTGGAAGAGACGTTCTGTTACTGGTTGACCAGCGGCTTTTAGAGTCTCCGCTTGCACCTTATCTGTACCCGGCGCCTTACCATTTTTCAGACCCTTTAATGCTAATTCAAATTCATCTCTAGGTATAGGATATCCCAAGTCATCATTTTCGATGTTTGAATCCTTTTCTAATGCAGTTAGTTCTTCTCCTGCATATAAATTCCCTATATATTCTTGCCATCTACCCACTTTCTCTACATTTTCTATAATGACATTTCCTCCCGCGTCCCTTATATTTTTGCTATACGGTTTTATATCCCTAAAAGTGATTCTAATTAGTTTGTATCTTTTATCTGTCTTTCCTACTTCCATCTTAGTTTGTACCTCTTTGCACTTTTCATCAATCCATTGTTCTTTAGCTTTCCTGCATTTGCGAATAATTTCCCATTTTATGGCTTTGTATCTCTGTTTTCCTGTTTCGTCTGATTTATTTTTGTATTTTCGTCTTTCTTCTATTAAATTCAGGATATCCTTTGTTATCCATGGTTTCTTATTTTCTTTTTGTGTATACCCCAGAATATTTCTGGCCGCCATGCCGAGGCTGGATTTGATGTTATTCCATTCTGTTTCTACTTTCTTAGTATCAAATATTTTCCCGATATCTTTGAACAATTCATTTGACCTTTTTTCGAATCTTTCTTGAATATCATTATCTCTTAGTTTCTGTAGGTCAAAGTGCCTTTTTCCGTTTCTTTTTTTAAATTTTTAAATTGAAGTGCGGCCTTTATAATTACGATGTTGTGGTTAGTGTCTATATCTGCTTCTGGGTAGCTTCTACAGTCTCTTACTTGATTCCTAAACCGTTGTCTAACAAGAATGTAATCTATTTGATATCTTCCTATATCTCCTGGCATCTTCCACGCATATCGTCTTCTAGCATGATGTTGAAATAATGTGTTTGTAATGATTAAATTGTTCTTGTCACAAAATTCTATCAGCCTATTTCCTCTGTCGTTTTTAGTGCCTAAACCAAATAAACCTACTATCGCTCCTTCCCTACCCTCACCTACCACTGCATTAAAATCCCCGTAATTCTTAAATTTTCATGTCCTTTTACATGTCTTAATATGTCTTCGATATCTTTGTAGATCGCTTCTACCTCTTCATCACTGTAGCTAGAGGTGGGCATGTATACTTGTATTATTACTGTGTTTACCGGTTTAGATTCTAATCTAACCATAAGTACTCTTTCTTTCTTTTGTAAGTAATTTTCTACACAGTATTCTATATTTTTCCGCATAACTATCCCGACGCCCAAATTTCCCTCCTCTGTTCCTGTATGAATTACCCTGAAGTCTCCACTCCAAAAATCCCCCGCCTCTGGCCACCGAACTTCGCTGATCCCTACTATGTCTAGTGATAACCTATTCATTTCAATTTTTAGGTTCTCTAGCTTACCCATTTGTTTCATAGTTCTAACATTCCACGCTCCGACTCGCAAAATGTTCCTGACTCTTATTCTTAACTTCCCAATTGCATCCTCCGAAGTAGTCCCCCTCCTGGAGATCCGAATGGGGGACTATTTTAACTCCGGAATCTTTTACGTCAGAGAATGCCATCATTTTATTATAATTTAGGTACGCTGTGTGCTTGCGAGGTAATGTGGTGGTTTCCCGTTGCCTTCCACTTCGCGGTAGTGTGTCTTAGACTGCCATACCGACCCCTATGGTCTCTGCCAATCTAAGTATCGAAAGAGCCGCTGCCCTCTTTCGGGGACCTATCTTTGTCTGGTTCCTCACTAACGACCTTACTACTTTGGTTGGACCTGTAGTTTGGCTCATTAGAACACGCTAGCCATTTCACCAGTTCTAGTAATCTAGAACTTCGGCAAGGTGCAGGTCCATTCGAAATGGGCAAACATAATAGGTAACTCGTTTTCTATTAAAAAGTTAACGTAGTTTGATTCGTACTGCGGTTCATTTATTTAATTTGTTAAGGATAATCTCAACTTCTTTAATAAGCTTTTCGTTTTGAAGTAAATAGGTTTAAAGCGAAAATTATTAGGAAGCGTACTTATTATGAACAGGCAAAATATAGAGAATGTTGTTGGCATATTGAAGAGTAGAAATGGAATCGATGTGAATGAATAACAAAATAACAGGATACGGTTTTTGTTTACCGTCGTAAGTGAATGTAACAACTGGATTATATATATAATGAACTTTTCTAAACTGGTTTTTGTTTTGGGCGCACGGTGAAGTTGGGTTTTTTCTTAAAGTGAAATACCTCTACCCAAGTTTATTTATTCTCTACTGTATTCATTTTATTGCTTAAAGGTGATTGATGCTAGTGATTCTTTCTGGAGGTTGAACAAATCACTCAGGATTCTAAAGATGGAATAAATATAATCTTTGATAACAACATATGTACAAACCATTTCTAGTAGAAACTAACATATACAAGGAATTAACACTAAAATGGTGATACATTATACACAGTGTCGAACTTACTAAAAATTAACCTAAAACATGTATAAAAATCACTATTAAAGTTAAATAGAATAAAAAAGTTAACAATAGGAGTTGAGAAAGTAATACAATTTAATAACGTTGAAATAATGGGATGTTTTACGATCCATCTCACATATAAAAGGTTCACAAAACCTAGGATCCAAGTAACTAGAAAAACACTGGCTAAATGTAAGGTTAAAGGAGAATGTTGAACGTGTCTTACACATCTATACAAATGCCCCACTATAACAAATAGCGTTAAGAAACAGAAACTCGTGAATAATTCTGGTTCGTTAACAACACACTTGTAACTCCTACATTCCGTTACTGAAAAATACGAACTGGCACCACTTAAAATCCACATGATTCCAACGAGTACGTTATAAAATCCAGCTACTTTATCGCGTATCTTCTGGTTATATGCGGTAAATATCCAATCTACTGTCAGTAATAACACGCACAGAATCACAGTTGTATGGAATGTTATACCCAATTTAAACACAGCAAACAGAAGCTTCTTATTCTTAGACGTCTCATGAAAAAGAGCAGAAGCATCGTAGGCAGTGGGCGTCACTAACAGACACAAAATGTCTGCAAATGCCCAATTTGCTAATAACACATTTGAACCGTTACTTTGTAACTTTTTAAAACGTACAATCGTCCAAAATATTGTTAAATCAGCACAAATTCCAACTGCGCAAAACACTAAAAATGTAACTTCGCTTATTAAGCTGATGATTACATCTAGATTATGGTTCATGTTTTTTCGAGCTGAAACAAGTGTTTATATGGTTGAAACAACATATAAAACCTTTTGGTTTATTTACTTTATAGCATATATGCATTTATCCCCTTTAGTTTTAGAAGGCTACCACCCAGTATTAGCGATTAGAAACAGGAAATTGATAAAATTATTATCAATTAATTGACACGCAATCCTGTGGTTACTGGGATAATTATGTAAAACATTGTGTGACAAATTTAAGGAAAATTCCAGCTGTAAAAATTTTATTTTAAAGATTTTTTGCTACATTATACTTTGTGTGTCCACTGAAAGACTCCTATCTTGCGGCAAACACCTACAACGATATCTAAACTAACAATTCAGTTGAAAAGGTTAGTGTTTTTGTGTAAAGGTTTTGAAATTGATTGACTTCATTTTGATTTTAAATCGAATAGAAGGAAAAACTAACTTTGATAATGAAATTATTTATAGAGTTTATTTAAATTTAAATTAACAGTTCAATTAACAATCCGTCAGGTGTTCAATTGTTTGTTGTAGGAAGCGTTGTTGATAAATGTTGTGTTTTATGACCGTGGTGTAACTGAGCAAACCACTTAATCGTTCTTATTTATTATACTTAGCCATAGAATAATAACCATTAACCTAAAAGCACATCTAGGGATGATTTATGATTGTGAAATATGTAAGGTTTTTGATTGGCTAGACCAGTCATGTGATAAAAGGTATATAACTACAGTAACAGGGAAGAAAAAAAGACGACACACACAAAGCCTCACCAAGACACACAAAGAAAAAATATATGAAAGGAGGCACGAAATGAAAACTAACTAGCCCGGAGCTAGTGCGGGGTAGGTTGCAATGTCGCGTAGCAGTATTGGTTATATGACCGTGTAAATTAAAGCAATGGTTAGTGAACAGAGCTAATAAATTAGTATGTTTAGTACGGGAAGAATAGTGAATTTAAGTAGTGGATAAAGGACACAGATAAGTTTGGCTCTTAAAGGAGAACTAAATTGTAATAAATTTATGTGTAATGAGAAATAAAAATGGTTAAGCAGTAAGGTGGTTACGGGTAGGAAGCGCCGGTTTATTAACTGCAAAGAAGATGATAAGTAACCACACCTATACGGTTCATTATTTATTGATTGTGGAAGTTTGGATTTTGGAAGCTGAATTCCAAGCCAAGTTGGTACAGAAGTAGGTGAATATAAAGAGTTTTGAGCTTAAAATTTATCAACACCCGTGTTAAGCACTATCAACCCTGGTGAGAATAAGTTACCTCGGGGGTATTGTAGAGATTGGAGCAACAGTGGGTATTGCATACCCGAAAGAGGTATTGAGTGAATCTTTGAATAAATGGTTCGAGAGAATGGACGTGTATATGCATGCATACACGTGGGGTTGTAAGTATGAACTTTTATATAGTTATACATATGCTTTTACATGAATATGTTATTAAATTGCTAGATTAAGGTTGGAATTTTTAGACATTATTATTAACGTTACCGCTTATTATTATGAATTTTTGTGTAGAATATCAAGAATTATTGGCTATGTTTAATTTGGGGCCAATTTGTTTTAACTGTAGAATTTGCAGTGATTAATACAATATATAACAACCCGGCTTAAGGTAACTTTTAGTTAAGTAAGAGACATTTTTTTTATTTCATTCAAGTATGTCGATATAGGAAATGTAAATAGTTATATCACCATATTAAAAGTTATTAAATTCATTACTTGATACGAATGTTGATATATATTGCCGTGTCTTTCGGGATCAATCTCTGGAACTCCCTAAAAATCATTCAAGCCCCAACGTTGGGCCGTCATAAAATTGCTGTGTATCCTATACGAATCGAACACTATCTCAAAAACATTCGAGGATTTTATTTATTTTCCAAAAATCGCCATAAATTTCACACAATAGAAAAATTTTCGAAAAATTATTCTTTCTTATCCAGATACTGCTTCCATCAACTTAATTACTTCAACATCTCCCTGGCTAGCTCAGTTGCGCCTCCTCTTGGATACCTAGATTCACTATCATACTCTTTATTGTTCACGCACACTCTCAATAAAACCACAAAATAATACAACAATCATACAATATTTATTTACCACTATTTACAAATAAAAATTCAATATTATCTACATTTCAGTGCTCAAGTTACACCTCAATAAATTCTATTTTTGTAATGTCCAGGATTTTAACTTGAAATATCAAACACATTGAATGTAACCGGAGTAAATGGGCCCTGATTAATACTTTATTTTTCTTTCTTTATTTATAATTAATTTTAGTTAGTACACTCTGGAGTATGGTGAGCTCATGATAACCCAGTTAATTATGAATAATGTATGCTTTTTACTTTGCATACTCTTACAGCAAACACAATAAAAAACTCATGTACTTTTAACAATAAAAAATTTAAATTCCTGAGGAACGTTAATAAGCTTTATATACACCTTTAGATTTATATTTAAATACCATAATAAAAGTTAGTTATACGTATTATTTTCAATTCGCAAAATAATGCAAAATACCTTCATAGTTCACTCTCACACATTACAATAATTTTCATAGTTTATCAAAAACAACAAGTTCTAAAGTGTTACCTGGAATTTCTTGAAGATCCCTACTCCGTTGATGATGCCGTTAAGTTGTTTCGCTCTCGGTTTCGTGGTTCTGCTCTGCTGGCCGCCTCTAGCTATTTGTAGATGAACACCATCTAAGTTGTGCTGCATGCTCTGCCTTCACGATGCATCCAAATCCAAGTTTATTACACTTCTTTTATAATTGCGTACTTTAATTCAATTTAATTTAATTTACGTTACTTCACGTCACTTCACGAGCTTGTTAAGATCTATGTTGCACTTCAATAAAATTTAGACTCGACACTATCCGCGTATCAAATTATGAGGTCAACACTGTACTACTTAATTTAAACAATTTTATATACTTACAAGCTCGTGGTAAATTTCTGTACGTAGTCTGAAGCGATGAAAATACTAAGAGAGCGAAGTTAAAAGAGAGCGATGCTAATTCCCTTAGAGTATTTATACAATTCGAATGCCACATCTCGGCCACTCTTCCCGCGAAATACCTCATTTAAAATAATACTTCCCCAAATTTTGGTTCAACCGTTTTTGAAATCTTCGAAATTTAGCGCGTCGTTATGATATTTTCCGAAAAATCCGCATTTAAATTTCCCCGTGCTTGTCTGTTCTACAACTAACTATATCGACCAATGATATATCTATTGACGTCTTAAAAACCCCGCCTATATTAACTCTATTTTTCTCTTATGCCATTCTGTTTCCTTCTAACCTCGTTTGAGTGGTAGAAAATCGATATTACTGTCCGCGTTTCAAACTAACTCATGTGGACTGTATACGTGCGTTTCGAAGTGAACTGTTATTATGCCTTTCTCATTCCGAAGCACATCATTGATTGTCCATCCCTTCTACGCTTTAAGGAAACTTTTAGTTAGCATTTATGCGAAACATTCTACCGTTTGCACAATATACCTCGAAGCTTGTCTTTAATCTACACAAATTAGGGGAACATGACCTTTCCAAAACCTGCAGGTGTTCAATTAACGATCGTTTTAAAGCAACATTTCTAGGAGTTTACGTTTCAAGGTATTTTATATTCAACGGCTGTTTATGTGTTAGCAAAGCGTTTCACCTTGGTATTATCGATTTTTCAAGCTCTTATGCGTATTACACGTAATAACCCTTTCAACTAAACTCAATTAAATTAATTAATAATTTGCATTGGCTTCTACAATTTATTTTCTTTACGAACCTAACTAAATTTTAATCACTAATTGTAAAATTATGGTAATACTTGTTACTTTAAATTCACTAAATGAAATAAATTTTGCACGTAAATTCTGGTTGTTTCCTCTATACAGGGTGTTTGAAATTGCCTTGTTTATACTTAAATTTAGCCCTTTAAAACCACTACAATATATATATATATATTGCTGTGAAACGTACAAAAAACCTCTCCATTAATCTTAAACTAAGGTTTTCAAATCGAGCCCCACAGATTGGGCGTCAAGAATGCTGTGAATCCTCTCATATCTGCAGGAACTGGCCCTTTCAAAAAAAAAACATTCGAGCCCCACAGATTGGGCGTCAAGAAATGCTGTGAAACCTTTTAAATTAACTGGTCCGTTGACTTTCTTCTGTTAATCGCCTCTTTACTCTTTTCCGCCTCGGCTGCTCACCTAGTTAAAACTTTCATCCTCATTCAAAAAAACAAATACATTCCTACTACAAACATCAACGTTAACTCTATTTACATCAATATTCATAATACATTAAAATTTCAAAATTAAATTTCAGCATAAATTTCAGTATCAGAAAACTTCAAGATTAAATTTATTATCATTTTAATGTGCATCCAGAATTAAAGTCCTTGTATGATGCCTACTAATTAATATAACAATATATGCAGACCTGAGTCTGAGTACAAAGGGAGCATCTCCCACCCCTTTACGTTAATTAACCAGGTTCGTCTAATTGAGCTCAAAGACATACCCAAATTTTCATCATAATCAAGAACATAAATACTAAATACCACTTGCTACTTAAACAAGAAAATTCCACCGTAAAATTAAAATTTTGCTGTTAGTACAAATTCACTACTGTCCATTTTAAGTAAATAAATTATAAAGTTATTCAACACACACCAAAACATCAAAAATCGAACAACAAAGCATAAGTTACCTGAAGGTTAATGCACTCGTGGCTCCAATATACATCGTCCTCTGTTAATCACACCATTCCAACTGGGTTATGTTTAGGTCCTCGGATTACTGGTCGTCTTTAAAATTTTCTACACCACCATTCATCTAAAGTTGTTTCAGTGCTTTTCCGGAACTCATCTGTGTATATCTGTATCTTGTTTTGTGGATCTAGTCACGCTTACGAATCATTTAATTATTAACACCCCCGAAAAATAGCAAAGAAACTCGTACTTCTTTCACGCTATACGCCAAAACTGCCTACTTTTGTGTATTCATTTGTCGTTGCAAATTTGAATAATTGGTACAGTGATACTAGACTTTATTACCTTGCATCTTCTTTTCTAAGTGCACTAAATTACTTTCATCGTAGTACGTAAAGAGCAAACTGTTTTAAAGTATTAAATAATCACCAAAATATACGAGCAAACTGTTTAAATTATTCAATCAAAATCGAAAAACTAAGAGAGAGCAACTCCTATTAACACGGGTATATATAATCGCTAGCCTATACGTCGCTTTTGTCCCCAAAACGGACAATTTCCAGAATTTCGTCATTCTATGTTCCCTTTTCGATCGCTCGGCACAGCTTCTACAAAATTTGCACACGTCCAAGTTTAAAATTTATGAAATTTCGACACGGCTCGCAACGTCTGAGAATAACTAATTAATTTTTATACAGAAATGTTATTTTTACCTCTCATGTTTGCCTCTTATTTTCAACCAATCGCAACCCAGTGACGTTGCTCAAATCACGCCTTTTACTATATGTGTCTCTGTCTTGCGCATATTATCTGTCTCTATCTACCCTGTTTTGAGTGGTACAAATCGACATTCTTTATTATCGGTTTTGTACAATCCACGTGGACTGTGAAATAACCCACCTTATTAGCATTTCTCGTGAATATTAAGCGACGGTTTCTCCAACATTCTCTGTAACCATTTGTTATCTGCAAAATTTACGCAGAACGAGACTTTTAAAAATACGCAGGTGTTCAATCGTCCTACTTCTAACTAACACTTCTACGATTTGAATATTATTGGTTTTTTACAAGCTTTTATGCATATTATATGTTACTAATGGTTCAATTAACTCCAATTAAAATAATACTCTTTAATTTTTAGTGAATCCTAATCAAATATTCAGTTATTATTTGTACATTTTATTTAATTCTCGTTACTTAAACTTGAATTAATTAATATAAATTTTGCACGTAATTTCCATTTGTTTATTTACTTGGACTAATTAAATTACACGTTGAGCATTTTAATACTGCTTGTTTTTATAGCAAGCGTCTTGTAAATAATTTAACTCCCTTATTTTTAATGATACGAATGAATTTTTATTCTCCACGGTTTTTTAATAAAGCGTATTATCTAATAAAATTCCTTATACACGGTGATTAAAATTATTTGATGTAATTAATTAATTTTCTACCCTGGTCTAAATATGAGTAATATATATATATATATATATATATATATATATATATATATATATATTGTAGCAATTTTATTTTCCACCTAATATATATCCGTATAATCAATCCTTTTATTAAATATTAAATAATATAATACATTATAATGTTATCCAATCCACTTAATTTAATAACATCTATTGTCCAATAAAGAACTAGTATTTAGTTCATGTTAAAAGTTAAATTCTACGGTTACAATATATAAGCTCTTGTTTGGTATCCTTCCTAAAGCCCCCTCTACTCAGGAACCGCAAGGTAACGCTGTTACCGGGCAGCGACAAGCTCGGCCCGCACTTCTAACACAGCTGGGGTTAAAGCAGGTCGAAAATTGTTCTTAGGAGCGATGTCCTTCATTGATTTTTGGTGTTGGAAGCATGCACGATGGAAGATTGCAAGTGTAAGCCATCTTCAAAAATTGTTTTGGATGGTCCATTTTTTTGTTGAAACCAGTCGTGGAGAACGATGAAGTTTTTTTAAAGGACCGTTAGGAACATGTAACTTTGGGAATAATTTAATTTAAAATATATTGCAACGTAAATTATAAATAAGCAACTTTTCTGAATGGTATTCATGCGAAATTGATGAAAACAATTCTATTCTTGTATAATATGGAATCACATATATAATTTATTCAAGTTAATTACAAACAACATTTGCTTTCTTGTGGTGTGAATTACTCCTGGAACATCTGTAAATTGAAACGCAGATAATGGAGGCCAAGTGACGTGTTTTCCAGAATGCAGCACAACTATTTGTTTAAAATGGAATATTCCGTTGTCAATACATACGTCAGCTTTCAAGCAGGTATTTAGGTGCAATTTGGAGTTCTGGTATGTACAAAAAATTATGTTCGTATGTTGTTTGAACTGTCGACGTAGAAACGAGATAAATTTTACTTTAACCGACTTGTGTTAACTTTGAACAGGTCAAGGACAGACCTCAATTATATTTTTCGTTGTTATACGATATGAATCTGTAATTTGTTCCTACATAATTCTTTTATTAACTCAATGACACATCAGAAGATGTCACTACTAATTAGATAAAGTAAATTCTTATAACTTTGAACCTTTAGAAATTTAATTTCTACATTTGATATTTTATGAACAATTATCTGTAATTATCTACTGTAAAATTAAGGTAGATCTACCATAATTAACTCTTTCTATAAATAAGCAATTTTATGCTTTGTCAATTTGTTATATAAACCTCACTAAATAGTAATTGGTACGGATATATTCAGTACCATTGTAATTAACTCTTTCTAATTTAAATTAACTTATAAAGGAAGACATATTTTTTGTAGAAAATTACTTTATTGGATACCAAAAAGAATAGATTCTTATTTTCGGACTAAAGACTATCTTTTATTTAAGAGGAATGAAAGTCGATTCTGATTGTATTTAATTATTTTTGAGTTTGAATGCACAAACAGTGCTTTTCTTTGTTTAATTTGTTCACAGGTGCAATGGAGGATTGCTAAGGTCAAAGTCGAGCCATAAGGTAAGATACTTCAAAGATTAGGTGATCTTTAAAAATTATATAGCGGTTATAGGAGAAAGGTTTCCGCATTAGCCTTGTACAAGGGACTTGTATTAGGTCTCCCCAGTATAAAAAAATACGGTGGCGCCTTATTCTTATTACTAGTGGTCGCAATTACACCCCGACCCACAGCTCATTCTCTACCCAGAGCATATAGTTCGACTAGCCGCTATACCTTCGAGATTTCCTCAACATAGAGCCACCTTCCATCCGAACTTGCCGTGGGCTCCTTTTTAATTATCGGAAATTCTCTTTAAACTAAGTTTAAATTATTCGAAAAGGTTATAATATATTGCTATGATAATTCGCCCCACGGCTGGGCAGCCCTAATTTTGTTGTGATATTCGCCGCCTCTACGATTGGGTGCAATAATTTATGCTGTGATATTCGCCGTTACTCTCTCACAGCCCCTCATACCACTCAAACACTTGTGAAATTGTTAATTTATAATTTTCTTTTGCCTCGACTAGCTGATTCAATTAAATAAAGTACTTCTATAATACACAGTATATTGATTGAATATTTACAACTCCTTTAACTATCTTCTCCCTTTTTTATATCATATACATCTGTCAAATTATTCGAAATCAAGCCAGCAAAACGAGATTTTTTACCTTTAAAGACTTATTGAAACGTTTCAAGCTGTCTGTAACTTTTCATAAAACTTTTGCAAGAAACCCCCAATTTGTCGGTTTTTACACTTTAAATTATGATTGAGATAAAACGGTTTAAAAATAAATCATATCAAAAATATTTGAGATAAAACAGTTTTAAAATTAAGTCATATCAAAATCTCTAACCTGAATTATTTTCATAGGTGCTCCCAAGAATTGAAGTCGATATCCAAATCGTTATCGGTGCGTTTATTTCAATGAAAAGTTTTCCATTTCCGTAATAGAACATTTATTCTCAAATTGTTTGAGCAGGCAGCATTCTACAAAATTGTAATTGTGATCGTAATGGCTCGTAATTTAAAGTTCTACAGGAATCGTAACATTATTTTACTTGTAATTTATGATTGTAATTTATGTCGTAATTGAGATGGTAAATTCAGATTGACATTTAGATCGACTTTCAGATGGACATTCAGACGAACATTCAGAGCCCTGTTTTATTTATTATTGGAAATGTAATAATTTCCTAAATCTTATTTACTTACGTCTCAGAAGTACGGCACAACATTCACAATTATACACTTTATAATTTCACTGTTAAAAAATATTTATTATGCGCGTAAATATTTGGCGCTCTCAAGCATAGTCACTGCCCAGTTCCAAAGTATACTAACTTGATATTTAATTCTCAAGATATTTATAGGATTGTTCCACTTTTGTTTGTGATTTGCTGGCTTCACGTGCTAGGCGAGGCCAAGCATATTATCACTTGTTATTTTGGGAAAGTTTACCAATTGTATGTCTTCTACTTGCATGACGCGGTGCTTGAAGTCACGTAATTCAAATGTTAGAGCTTATATCTACTTCAGGAATCCCAGGAATTTTCGTACATATCAATCACGTAGTCTTGTTTGTTGGCCTTATTTTAATCTAAATTGAATAAATTTGGTGTTTGTTAATATCTTTACACACTTTATGAATGTTTATCTAGCCACTTCATGCAGGTTTTCCACTGATTTAATTTTAATGCGTTTCGTTACCTTTTCTAAATCCTAATCTTTGCTAGTGGCTACTCTTGGATATGTGTTTTAATTGTTTGTACTGCTATATACAGTGTGCTCGCAACTAATAATTTTTATAATAACCTATTTACTCTTCTAATATCTATAATTCCGTGCTTCTGTTACTTGGAAGTTTCCCTTGCTTATTGACGTCAATGACTTAACCTACCCCTAAATTAACCCTACTATTACAGCTTTAAATATATATATATATATATATATATATATATATATATATATATAAAAACTACTTGTTGTTGGATATAAATAAATAAATAAATAAATAAATAAATAAATACATTCTACCTCAAGCATTTCATTTCGAACTAAATAGTTCCCAATAATTATATCCAACAACAAGTAGTTTTTATTTAAAGCAGTTCGTAATTACTTGACATTTTGTCAAATCATATTTTATATATATATATATATATATATATATAAAAGGTTCTTGATAATTCTTGAGCGTAGTTAAATTAGAAAAGATTTTGTTTTTTGGTTCTTGGGATAAAGTCGCTCATAAATTAAACACAAAACATTAAATGTGTATCATTTGTATTAAATCGTACGTTTCGGTGATAATTTACACCTTAATCATCGATCTACATGAAAAAGTATATAAATAGGTAATTCATATAACAGGTAATATATGTTTAACTTACTTATTACTTGATAAAATTATTTTATGTATTCACCCATAATAAAAGTAACAGAAGGAAGCTTGTCATATTACTGATTAAGAATTAAAATTAATTTTGAATGAAATGTCAGTTCACTTATTTGACAAAATGTAGGATCAAGGATGACATCAAACAACAAATTATGACACTATTTGATTATATTTTTTTATTTAAATAGTAGTATGTGGTTTATTTGTAAAAATTTTTTTTTTTTGTATGGTGGGTTGCATAAAAATAGTTAGATTTTAAAATCATATATTTTTACAGGTGTAGTAAACAGGTTGACTTTTGACTTAAATTAAATAGAATTCTGTGTAAGCAATATCATTATAGTTAGTATATTTTTTGAATTAAAAGTGTATAGGTATGAGTAAACTGTATGTAAATTATTGATGTCTTCTTTGTGATTGATGGAATTTTGTTCTTGGTTTATATGAAATGATTCTAAGAAAAGTCTTTTTTTGTAATTGCTTTCTATATCTAAAATTTTTACATTATCATAATTGACTTTGTGTTTTGTATTGTATAAATGTATAGAAAGAGCACAAGAAGTTTTTCCTAATTTTGCATCACTTTTGTGTTGTGTCATGCGATTTCGGAGCCACTGTTTGGTTTGGCCTACGTAGGAAGCTTTGCATTCACATTGAATTTTATAAACTAAATTGCTACATAAAGCTTTATTTGTTTTTCTTTTAGTTTAGTAAAAATGTTTCCAATGGACTTAGTATTTGAATTTATTATAGTTACAAAAGGTTGTTTTAGTAATTTTTTTATTAGTGGTGAAAGATTAGTAATATATAAAAGTTTTTTGTAAATGATATCTGTATGTTTATTTTGAGGTGGAAATATGATTGTGTTAGTATGTAGTAGTTTTGATAAAAGTGGTTTAGGGTAACCGTTGTTGATTAAGATTGATATTAGTTCTTTCAGATTTTTTTCCTTAAATTTGGGTTCACAGATAGAGACCATACGATGTTTCAGTCCTAATATGGTGTTAATTTTTTGTTTCATGCTATGATTGGAATGGTAATTTAAATATCTTTCTGAATTTGTAGGTTTTTGTAAATATCAAAATTGATCTTGTTGTCATTATTACGGATAACTAGTGTATCAAGAAATGGTATTGATTGGTGAGATTCTAGTTCATAAGAGAATTTCAAATGTTCGTTAAAATTGTTAAAATGTTGAATGGTGGTTAGTAAAAAATGTTCAGGAAGTGAGCAGAGAATGTCATCAACGTATTTGACTAGAAATACCATTTTGAAAGGTAAGTTAGGTAAAACACTTTCTACCAGTTTGTCCATTACTATTTGTGCAATAATAGGGATAATGGTGAACCCATAGGAGTACCAAAATCTGTAAGTAAAATTTTGAGTTAAATCTTCAAAAATTGTTTTGGATGGTCCATTTTTTGTTGAAACCAGTCGTGGAGAACGATGAAGTTTTGTTAAAGGACCGTTAGGAACATGTAACTTTGGGAATAATTTAATTTAAAATATATTGCAACGTAAATTATAAATAAGCAACTTTTCTGAATGGTATTCATGCGAAATTGATGAAAACAATTCTATTCTTGTATAATATGGAATCACATATATAATTTATTCAAGTTAATTACAAACAACATTTGCTTTCTTGTGGTGTGAATTACTCCTGGAACATCTGTAAATTGAAACGCAGATAATGGAGGCCAAGTGACGTGTTTTCCAGAATGCAGCACAACTATTTGTTTAAAATGGAATATTCCGTTGTCAATACATACGTCAGCTTTCAAGCAGGTATTTAGGTGCAATTTGGAGTTCTGGTATGTACAAAAAATTATGTTCGTATGTTGTTTGAACTGTCGACGTAGAAACGAGATAAATTTTACTTTAACCGACTTGTGTTAACTTTGAACAGGTCAAGGACAGACCTCAATTATATTTTTCGTTGTTATACGATATGAATCTGTAATTTGTTCCTACATAATTCTTTTATTAACTCAATGACACATCAGAAGATGTCACTACTAATTAGATAAAGTAAATTCTTATAACTTTGAACCTTTAGAAATTAAATTTCTACATTTGATATTTTATGAACAATTATCTGTAATTATCTACTGTAAAATTAAGGTAGATCTACCATAATTAACTCTTTCTATAAATAAGCAATTTTATGCTTTGTCAATTTGTTATATAAACCTCACTAAATAGTAATTGGTACGGATATATTCAGTACCATTGTAATTAACTCTTTCTAATTTAAATTAACTTATAAAGGAAGACATATTTTTGTAGAAAATTACTTTATTGGATACCAAAAGAATAGATTCTTATTTTCGGACTAAAGACTATCTTTTATTTAAGAGGAATGAAAGTCGATTCTGATTGTATTTAATTATTTTTGAGTTTGAATGCACAAACAGTGCTTTTCTTTGTTTAATTTGTTCACAGGTGCAATGGAGGATTGCTAAGGTCAAAGTCGAGCCATAAGGTAAGATACTTCAAAGATTAGGTGATCTTTAAAATTATATAGCGGTTATAGGAGAAAGGTTTCCGCATTAGCCTTGTACAAGGGACTTGTATTAGGTCTCCCAGTATAAAAAAATACGGTGGCGCCTTATTCTTATTACTAGTGGTCGCAATTACACCCCGACCCACAGCTCATTCTCTACCCAGAGCATATAGTTCGACTAGCCGCTATACCTTCGAGATTTCCTCAACATAGAGCCACCTTCCATCCGAACTTGCCGTGGGCTCCTTTTTAATTATCGGAAATTCTCTTTAAACTAAGTTTAAATTATTCGAAAAGGTTATAATATATTGCTATGATAATTCGCCCCACGGCTGGGCAGCCCTAATTTTGTTGTGATATTCGCCGCCTCTACGATTGGGTGCAATAATTTATGCTGTGATATTCGCCGTTACTCTCTCACAGCCCCTCATACCACTCAAACACTTGTGAAATTGTTAATTTATAATTTTCTTTTGCCTCGACTAGCTGATTCAATTAAATAAAGTACTTCTATAATACACAGTATATTGATTGAATATTTACAACTCCTTTAACTATCTTCTCCCTTTTTTATATCATATACATCTGTCAAATTATTCGAAATCAAGCCAGCAAAACGAGATTTTTTACCTTTAAAGACTTATTGAAACGTTTCAAGCTGTCTGTAACTTTTCATAAAACTTTTGCAAGAAACCCCAATTTGTCGGTTTTACACTTTAAATTATGATTGAGATAAAACGGTTTAAAAATAAATCATATCAAAAATATTTGAGATAAAACAGTTTTAAAATTAAGTCATATCAAAATCTCTAACCTGAATTATTTTCATAGGTGTTCCTAAGAATTGAAGTCGATATCCAAATCGTTATCGGTGCGTTTATTTCAATGAAAAGTTTTCCATTTCCGTAATAGAACATTTCTTCTCAAATTGTTTGAGCAGGCAGCATTCTGCCAAAATTGTAATTGTGATCGTAATGGCTCGTAATTTAAAGTTCTAACATTTAATCGTAAGATTATTTCTAACCTTGTGATTTATGATTGTAATTTATGTCGTAACTTGAGATGGTAAATTCAGATTGACATTTAGATCGACTTTCAGATGGACCTATTCAGACGAGACATTCAGAGCCCTGGTTTATTCATTAGTGAATATGTAATAGGTTTCTAAATTCTTATCTTGACTTACGTCTCAGAAGTACGGCACATTCACAATGTATACACTTTATAGTTGGCACTGTTAAAATATTGTAATTATGCGCAATATTTTAATATTTGTGACGCATCTCAAGCATAGTCACTGCCCATGTTCCTATACGGTATACTAACTTGATATTTAATTCTCAAGATATTTATAGGATATAAGGTTCCACTTGATAATTCTGTGATTTGCGTGGCTTCACGTGCTAGGCGAGGCCAAGCATATTATCACTTGTTATTTTGGGAAAGTTTACCAATTGTATGTCTTCTACTTGCATGACGCGGTGCTTGAAGTCACGTAATTCAAAGTGTTAGAGCTTATATTTCACTTCAGGAATCCCAGGAATTTTCGTACATATCTTAATCACGTAAGTCTTGTTTAGCTTGGCCTTCTGTTAATCTAAATTGAATAAATTATGGTGTTTGTTAATATCTTTACACACTTTATGAATGTTTATCTAGCCACTTCATGCAGGTTTTCCATGATATTACCTGTTATATGAATTTCGTTACCTTTTCTAATATCCTAATCTTTGCATAGTGGCTACTCTTGGATATGTGTTTTAATTGTTTGTACTGCTATATACAGTGTGCTCGCAACGTAATTTATATACATAACCTGATTTACTCATTCTAATGTTTTGTGTTTAATTTATGAGCGACTTTATCCCTAAGTTAACCTAAAACTATTAATCTTTATATATATATATATATATATATATATATATATATATATATATTACTCATATTTAGACCAGGGTAGAAAATTAAATAATCACATCAAATAATTTTAATCACCGTGTAGAAGCTTTGGGAAAAGGTACGCGTTATTAAAAAAAAAAACCGTGAAGCATAAAAATTTCATTCGTTTCATTAAACATAAGAGATTTAAATCATCTACAAGACGCTTGCTATAAAAAAGGAAGCAGTATTAAAAAGCTCTACGTGTAATTTAATTATTCCTAGTAAAGAAACAAAGAGAAATTACGTGCAAAATTTATATTAATTAACTCAATTTTAAGTAACCGGTATTAAACAAAATGTACTGATAATAATTGAATATTTAATTAGGATTCACTAAAAATTAAAGGGTATTATTTTAATTGGAGTTAATTGAACCGTTAGTAACATATAATATCTATAAAAACTTGTAAAAAACCCAATAAAATGCAAATCGTAGAGGGGTTATTTAGAAGCATTATGTTTAAACACCTGCGTATTTTTAAAAAGCTCATTCTGCGTAAATTTTGCAGATAATTAATGGTTACAGAGAATGTTGGAGAAACCGTCGCATAATAGTTACGGGAAATGCTAAAGGTGGGTTATTTCATAGTCCACATGGACTGAAATAATCGATAATAAAGAATATCAATTTGCACCAATAAGAACAGGGTAGATAGAGACAGATAATATGCGCAAGACCGAGACACATATAGTAAAAGGCGTGAGTGGAGCAACGTCACGGGGTTGCGATTGGGTGAAAATAAAAGGCAAAATTGAGAGGTAAAAATAACATTTCTGTATAAAATTTAATTATTTATTTCCAGACGTTGCGAGCCGTGTCGAAATTTCTGAGATGTAACTGGTGCGAGTGCAAATTTCGTAAAAATCGCATGCGAAATTCTTAAGAATTGTCCGTTTTGGGGACTAGACCGACAGACAGGCTAACCTCTATATATACCCATGTTAATATGAACAAGCTCTCTTAGATTTTCGACTTGATTCAATGCGTTAAACAGTGCTTTTTAGTTTTCCGGTTTTGATTAAATAATTTAAACAGTTTGCTCGAATATTTTTGTGATTTAAAACAGCTTGTTCTTTACGTGCTACAATGAATGTAATTTAGTGCACTTAGAAAAGAAGATACAAGGTAATAAAGTCTAGTATCACTGTACCAATTAGTCAAATTTGCAACGACAAATGAATACACAAAAGTAGGCAGTTTTGGCGTATATTTGTGAAAGAAGTATGAATTTCTTTGTTATTTTTCGGGGGTGTTAATAATTAAATGGTTCGTAAACATGACTGGATCCACAAAACAAGGTTCAGATATACACAGATGAGTTCCGGAAAAGCCCTGAAACAACTTTAGATGAATGGTGATGGAGAAAATTTTAAAAGCGTTGAGAATCAGAAGCCGTAAATATAACCCAGTTGGAATGGAGTGATTAACAAAGGGACGATGTACATTGAAGTTACGAGTGCAGTAACCTTCAGGTAAATTATACTATTTTGTTCGAACTTTGATGTTTTGGTGTGTGTTGAATAACTTTATAATTTGTTTATTTAAAATGGACAGTAGTGAAATTGTACTAACAGCAAATTTTTTATTTTAAGGTGAGATTTTCTTGTTTAAGTAGAAAGGGGTATTTAGTATTTATGTTCTGGATTATGATGAAAATTTGGGTATGTCTTTGAGCTCAATTAGACGAACCTGGTTAATTAACGTAAAGGGGTGGTAGATGCTCCCTTTGTACTCAGACTCAGGTCTGCATATATTGTTACATTAATTAGTAGGCATCCTACAAGGACTGTAATTTTGGATGCACATTAAAATGATAACAAATTTCAATCTTGAAATTTTCTGATACTGAAATTTATGCTGAATTTTTAATTTTGAAATTTTAATGTATTGTGAATATTGATGTAAATAGAGTTAACGTTGATGTTTGTGGTAGGAATTTGTTTGTTTTTTTTTATGAATGAGGATGAAGGTTTATCTAGGGGAGCAGCCGAGGCGATGAACAGAAGAAAGTCGACGGACCAGTTAAGTTAATAGCTTTTTGTAGGTTTGACAGCATTCTTGACGCACAATCTGTGGGGCTCGATTCCAAAAGCGGAGTACCCGGATTTTGGTGGAAACACAGCAATATATATATATATATATATTGTAGTGGTTTTAAAGGGTTAAAGGTAAATATAAACAAGGCAATTTCAAAACACCCTGTATAAAGGAAACTACCAAAATTTAAGTGCGAAATTTATCTCATTTTATTCAATTTAAAGTATCAAGTGTTACCATTATTTTATAATTAGGGATTAAGAATTTAATAAGTGCGTAAAAAAAATAAATTGCATAAGCCAATGGAAATAGTTATTTTATTTAATTGAGTTGAATTCAAAGGAATATAATGTTTAAAACGCATAAAAGCGTGTAAAAATCGATATATCCTAGGCGAAACGCTTTACTATATGAAATACTTCGAAGAGCGAAATCCTAGAAACGATCGTTAATTAAACACCTGCATGTTTTCTAAATGTCAACTTCCACTTATTTTGTGTAGATAAAATTCAAGATTCTAGGTATATTGTACAAACGGTCAGATGGTTTCGCATTAAACGCTAATAAGGGGTTATTTAAAACACGTATGCTAGTCCACGTGTGGTTAGATAGCAGATGGACAGGAATATCGATTTCTACCACTCAAACAAGGTTAGAAGGAGACGTAGAATATGCATAAGCAAAGGACAGCGTTAATATAGGCGGGATTTGTAAGACGTCAATGCATAGACTATTGGTCGATATCGTTAGTTGTACATCAAACAAACACGGGAATGTTGAATGTTAATTTTTCAGAAAATATCGTAACGACGCGCTGAATTTCGGGGATTTAGAAGACGGTTGAACCCAAAATTTTAAGAAATATTATTGTAAATGAAGGACTTCGCGTGAAATGCGGCCAAGAGGTGGCATCGAAAATTGTATAAATACTTTTTGAAAATGAATAAAAGTCCCTTAGTATTTTGATCGCTTGAGACTACGTACAAAAGCTACCACGAGCTTGTAAGTATTGAAAATTATTTTAAATTAAATGATACGGTGTTAGCCTCATAATTTGTACGCGGATAGTGCCGAGTCTAAATGTTATTGAGGTGCCACATATTTTTTAACAAGTTCGTGTAGTGACGTTATGTAACGTGAATTAAATTAAACAATTATCAAAGAAGAGTAATAATTGGAGTTGGAGGTATCGTGTATAAACAGCCTTGCAACACAGCTTAGAGGGTGTTCAACTACAAATAGCTAGAGGCGGCCAGCATAGCAAAACGAAACAACTATACGGCATCGTCAACGGAGCAGAGATCTTCTGGAAATTCCAGGTAACGCTTTAGAATTTGTTGTTGTTGATAAACTATGAAGGTTATTGTGATGGGTGAGAGTGAACTAAGATGGTATTTTACATTATTGGGCGTATTGAAAGTAATACGTATAACTAACTTTTATTGTGGTATTTAACTATAAAGCTAAAGGTGTATATAAAGCTGATTAATGTTCCTCAGAAATTTAATTTTTTGTTATGAATGCATGGGTTTTTGTTGTGTTTGTAATAAGAATATGCCAAGTAAAGAGCATACATTAATTATAATTAACTGGGTTATCATGAGCTCACCATACTCCAGAGTTTCCTAATTGAAATTAATTATAAATACAGAAAGAAAGATAAGGTATTATTCAAGGCCCATTTACTCAGGTTACATTCAATGTGTTTTATTTTTCTAGTTAAAATTCTGGATTTTACGAAATAGAATTTATTGAGGTGTAACTTGACCACTGAGATGTAAATAATTTTGAAGTTTTATTTGTAAATAGTGGAAAATAGATATTGTATGATTGTTATATTATTTTGTGGTTTTATTGAGAGTGTGCGTGAACGATAGAGAATATGAGAGTGTATCTAGGTACCCAAGATGAGGTTCAAGTGAGCTAGCCGCAAGCAGTTGAAGAAAGCAATTCAACCGGGAAGAGAGGAATCTGGATAAGAAATTAGTGTTTTTTTGAAAATTTTCTATTGTGTGAAAATTTTCGATTTGTTATAAAATTGATAATTAGAGGGGTTCGATTTTTAATTCCAGATCTACGGCAATATATATATATATATATATATATATATATATATATATATATTATAATTAAAAGGGGTTTGTTGAAAGACATTTAGGTACAGATATTTTGTAAACTTTTGGGTAAGTTAACTCACCAGTATCGGTTTCAGAATTCTAGGCCTAACCACCCTGGGGCATGTCCATGTATTCTCCGCTGTAGAGTAGCCGAGGCGTTTGAGGGAAGTAGAGTGAAGACTATTGGATCAGAAATAGTTGACAACCTTATGGAATCGGTAAGTGGACCCTTGTATTGCAATTTTGAACCATAAAAATTGATACAAAGTTAGCATTCGATTATACATGTATTAGGTAACTCGTTCCTTGTTTCTTTGACTCCTACTTAGGTCAGGGAATGAGGGCGAAGTGTTACAAGCGACAGATAGTATTTTATCATAGGCACTTACAGCATTTATTGTTGAATTTAGCTAGACGTCGTTCTGAAACATACATTTTAAAATAAATATTTTAAGATACTACTTTATTAATACATTGTCATTTAAGCATTTACCAATTGTTCTCGTAAAAAACTATTCCTATTAATTACAATGGGGTTTTTAAAATGATAGATTTTTTCATCTTTCTGCGTTCTCTTGAACACTTTTCGTACGCATTCTCTGAAACCGTTGTTACAATAATAAAGTATTAACAAATTGACAACAGGGCTTGAGAACGTAGCGCAGTCCATAATTAAAGATACTAAGGGGTGGTTCAAAGACCACCGTAAATGAGTAATATTGTATAATCCTACCGTCCAGGTAACAACAAACACTGTTGCCATATTTAAGGACAACGTTTTGCACTGCAAAGGGTTTTTACGACATTTCTTAACGCATCTCATTATGTTAAGTATTACAACATATAACGTAAGACTTCCAAAAGATACCAGGACACCAGGTTCATCAACAATGCACGTTTCATAATTCTCACAAACACTCAACGACAGTGTTCCACAAATTCCTACTAATATCCAAAAAATGACCAAAACTGTCTTTGTGTGTTTCTGAAATCTTCCGGATATGTTTGGGAAATATGCGGCAAGATTCCACTCGAAAACTGTCAGGAACATTGCAATAGTGACGCCGGAATGTAGCAATATTCCCAGTTTGAACCATGCTGACAAAAATCCTGTTGCGCTGTTCAAGTGTTCCAGGCCTATGATGGTAGCACAAGCAGTTGGTGTTATTAAAAGCGATATTATGTTTATTAATGCCCAGTTTGCTATGTAAATATTATCGGCTGATTGCAGTTTCTTAAATCGTAGGATAGTTGAGATGATTATGATATCGCAGAATATTCCAATAATGCAAAATAGAATGAACAATATTTCATGGATTTCAATTATTGTAAACGAATATGTAGTAGTTTCAGTGGTTATGTTTTCGGCAGCCATGTTGACTTGATATTTCTAAAACAAAAATATAATTTATAGGTTTCTGTAAAAGATTGCTAGTCTGTTTTTTAATTAGGGATTGTAATTCAAATTTTTCTTTTAAATATGCATCTTATGATTGGCTGTTTGCGAGTTTTATTTAAATCGGGAAAAAGACTTTTATTAGGCTGAATTTGTAATTCAATTTGTTATACTTGACGGTTCTCTACTCTAAGGTATACTCGTTAAAGTCCCGGCGCGTATATATATAAGAGCCACTACGACAGTTGGTAATACAATAAATATTTGCATAATGTTGCGCAATGTGTTACGTCATATTAATGTTTCAAATTATTATCACATGCAACAAATGTTTATTGCAATTATAGGAAAAGATAAGTGTACTCGCGTAAACTATGGAGCTCTTCACAACAGGACAACTGCTTGGCGGCAGTCGGGCGTGGGTCGTCCCTTTGCCCCCTCGGCGGAAACAGATTCAAATTTGCCTTCTCTCTTCTGTTTGTAGCGGAACGGTAAAGGATACTGGTACGAGGAACGATAACAAGTACAAGATAAAAGGAAACCTACATATCTGCAAGAGAAGACAAGATAAACGGCACACAGATAACCACACGGTTTGACGTTCAGTTCACTAGTCCCGACGTGACGGAAATCACCACTTTCTTTCCACTCTGCGTCTGCGCAATCTCGAGCGCCAACGCAACTATTTAAAGTGACGGAAATGCACGCACACGTCTTTTAAATTATTGGCACGAATTCACTTACAAATTCAGAACTAAAATTAGAAATGTTTACATGCCGATTTTCGGCATGCAACAAATTACAGTTGGAAATCGAGAGTACTAACTGCACATACAACAAAATATGAATTTTTTTATTATGCAATAAACTATTGGTTAGGTAATCCACGGTGCAACATTTTGAAGTGCTGCGTTGGATAAAATTTGCAACATAATCTTCCGGATTGCCCTTAATGGCTATGAGTCTCAATAAATTCAACAATTCGGTTACTCAACTTAAATTTTATTGTTTCAAAACAAACCTCAGGTCGGAGTTCGGACAGTTTGGTACATTGGATTATTCTCATCCTACTCCATCAAACATTTCTTAAAAACTTAAACTAACTATCGATTAGCCAGAAGCAACCAACTTAATATCTTGCGCCACCTTGTTTTCTATATAGATATAGATTGTGTATTTACTCTACCTTATAGGCGGCAGAGCCTCAATAGATTATGAGAGGTTCCTGTTTAAAGTTTAAGTCCAGGGTAAAGAGGATGGTAAATGGCTTTGAGTAAAAAGGACCCTCTAATGTTTAACTCATACGCCAACTCTTCTTTGTGCAAATAAACAATCTGGAAGGTATCTGTCATTTCAAAAATTTAAAAAAGCTTTTTAACCACTAAATTTCTAACACTACAATCAAAAGTGAAAACAGCACTCTCGTTGCGCTAAATATTTTTACTCGCCAACTACTACAATTTTTACGTTGCAGTGTCAATAGTTGAAATAACCAAATCGAGGCTTGACGTTTGTGTCGCTGGAAATGTTTGAACCATCAAAAAAATTTTTTAAATCTAGCAACACGTTGGGCGCCAGAAATGTTACACACTTTTTCTATATAGATATAGATGGTGTATTTACTCTACCTTATAGGCAGGCGGCAGAGCCTCAATAGATTATGAGGGGTTCCTGTTTAACGTTTAAGCCCAGGGTAAAGAGGATGGTAAATGGCTTTGAGTAAAAAAAGGACCTTTTAAAGAGATATATATAAAGAGATATTATAAAAGGCCCGGGAGCCCCAGTCGATGACAGTTAATCCATCGTTCAGCTTTAACCATGCAGTTCGTTAAATTACTCATTTTTTGTTCAATTAATTAATTAATTTTGGACTTAGAATAATATTTCAAGATTGTCAAAATTCCAATTAATTTCTGTATAAATAAATAAATGTGTTAAGAAGTTGGAAATGTCTTTTTTAAAAAGAACCGCTCCCAGCCACAAACCTTAACTGGCGCAGCCGTAACGGATGTCAAAAGGGCACTAGGAAATCCAAAATCGAGGAACTGGTGTTCTGGAATTTTAATTCCAAATTTAGCAAAACCAAAACAGAAGTTGGAGGCGAAACAAGAATCGTTTAAACCCAGCAAACAAACAGAAGTTGAAGGCGAAACAAAAATCGTTCAAATTCAACAAAAGAAAAATTGGGGGCGATACGAGAATAGATCAAATCCAAAAAACCAAAGAAAGAAATCATGAAACCAACAAAGCAACTAGTGTAAGTTCATTTCCTTTAAACTAATTAAATTTTATTTTTATTTTAACAAACATATTTGATATTTGCTAGTTTTTAAGGTTTATATATGTATATTGATTATTGTTACCATTATTTTATGCAATTTTATGAAAATAATCTACTTAGCCATTGCAAGAAATTATCTTCAATCTATTTTTGAAAAATTTTTATTCTATTATATATAAAAACTTGAGACAATAAAAAGTCGAAATTTTAAGCGCGCTTGAGACCAAATTTACGATTTTAACTGGCACGAAAAAATCTTTAGAAACAAAAACAAATTTCTAATTTAACAACCCGGTATTAACTAACGCAAATACCCAGACGCATTCCGTATTCCGTAAAATACTAGACAATTTGCAATCTATTATTAAAACTACATCTTTATTAACAAGAATTAACAAAGCGCGAATTGAACGCAAAAGTTCATCATTATAAGTGAATAAAATCATTCACCTTGAACGCGACGAAAACCTTTCAAAATAAAAGCATTGTAAATTAAAGCAAAGCGTAAGAATTACGACCGGAAACT
This sequence comes from Platerodrilus igneus, assembly GCA_036346225.1. Classification (NCBI taxonomy): domain Eukaryota; kingdom Metazoa; phylum Arthropoda; class Insecta; order Coleoptera; family Lycidae; genus Platerodrilus; species Platerodrilus igneus. The sequence goes on along the minus strand of JARFIW010000001.1, from coordinate 6,335,004 downwards.
CTTATAGAATATCAATTTAAATACGAAAAATTACATTTAATTACAAAACCAACTCAGGAAAGCTATAAATAATCGCGGTACTGAAAAACGCATATTGCAACCTCATTCAGACTTGACAATTATAATACTTCAGTAAATTAACAACACAAAAATTTTATTATTCCCAAACACGACATTGTATAATTGAGTATTTCAAAACGAAATAATTAATTATAGAAAAGACGCAATTTATTCAAACAAAAGCTTTTAGGAAAGATCAAATAAAGTATTAAATCATGACAGTCACTGTATAACACCTACAGTATATTTAAAAATAACCTTATAACAGAGACACTGACGCAACTAATTAACTGGCAACATCCTGCGTTAAATTACAACATTGTAATAAAACGAAAAGCATCGCAGACACCTTAAAAATTACATAAACCCACGGGAAGAGATAATTATTACAGACATAATTAAAATCAGCGGAATTAAAACAGAAAGGCTTTAACTGACGTAAAACAAGCAAGTAAGATAAATTACCACAAAAATCACTCAGTCGTATCCAAACTCCAGAAATCAAACCTACAATAAAATTAACATCGGCAAATTAAAAATAAACGTAACCAAACCAATACCAAGCGTAAAACATATTAAATAATTACAAAACCGCACAATTAAACACAAAATAAGCAACTCAATTTTTTAAATAATCTGAAACGACGCAAGCTAAAAATAGCAAGTAACCCGACGCGATTTAAACGGAAAGTTAATAAATCCAAGCAAGGAATAACGATACAAACTACGAAATAAATCCAAATTTTACAAAATCGGAAAGTAATCAAATTCAAATTGAAAACATTAATTAGCGGAACATTTCCCCAGCCAAAATGAGTGGCAAAATGAAAATCTGTTTGGAAATGATCCCCAATTTTAACGGAGACCAATGTTTACTCAACAACTTTATTTCAGCCTGTGAAATATTCTTAAAAACATTCTATAAGCCCGGTGACAACGAAAGGAACGTTTTACTCCTTACGTCTTATAATCAGTAAACTAACCGGAAGGGCGCTAACGTTAATTGCCAGTCGAGATGACCTAGACCAGTGGGATGAATTTCGGCGCGTATTAATTGCATATTCCGGAAATCAGAGGAACCTAAAATACCTGGTACGCGATTTAATAAACCTTAGAATGGAAAACAACCAATCCCCATACCAATTTGGAATGAAATGCCAAGATGTAAGAAGCTTAATCTTGACAAAACTAAAAATTGAAGAAACCTATCCAAATATCAGACTTCTAAAAACAAAAATGTATGACGAAATGACATTAGACACATATCTAAATGCACTACCCGAACGACTATCAGATAAAATTAGATTGGAACATCCTCAAGACTTAGAAGAAGCTATGAACATGATAATCGAGGAAGGAAACGTAATGTACTACAGAAACAGACTATATAACCCCAACGCGAATAAAAGCTACACACCAATAAAAACCATACAACCCGCGAGACAAACAAATCCACAACAAAAATTCACCCCGTTCAATGCACAAACAAACCAAACTCGAACCAACAACCCACAGTTTAATAACGCAAATTTTAATAACCCATGTAGACATTTTTCAAAACCAAGATTTAACCCAAATTTCACGAAGCCCGCATTTCAACCAAGATTTAACCAAAACGTAAATCAACAAAGATCAGCATTCAACGCGAATCCTTTAGAAACTCACCAATGACAACTAATAATAATAATCCCAATAACTATTATAAACCCACACCAATGGATACCTCATCTGATAACACCAGACCAAACACAAAAATAACGCACATTCGACCGAACCCTAACCAAAAACGCACTTTCACATCAGAAGAACTATTTCATCAAGAAATAGAGAAATATGAAGATGACCAAAATAATTACACCCGACCAAGTACAAACAATGAACAAAGCCAATCCAACAATTATGAAAGCGAAGAATCACATGAAACTTATGAGGAGGACGACGAAGAGAACACATGTTCAAATTTTCAAATGGACCATTTTATAAACGACCTAACGTAATAAATCTAAATAATATGGATCACCTTGTATTACCCTATATCGAAATACCCCACGCTGAATTTAAATTACTAATCGATACCGGATCTTCAAAAACATTAATTAGCCCGCGAACCGTAAAGAAACATTATTTAAACTATGCAGAAAGAGAACCGTTTAAAATTAAAACCGCCTATCAAACAACCTTACACCAATTTGTAGCAAACATACCCTTACCCAAAACATTTAACGTCAAAATGAAGCATAAATTCTGCATATTCAAATTCAATGACAAATATGATGGACTATTAGGAATGGACCTTCTAAGAAAATTAGGAGCCAACGTCGACATAAAAAACCGTTTATTAAGAACCAAATATGGACGAATCCCAATTAAATTTCAAAATACCCAAATTGAAGAAAAATACACAATAGAACCCCGAACAGAGAAAAAGATAAAAATCCCAGTAAATTCACATAACAAATTAGGAATAATTTTTTTTTTTATTTAGATAGTTTACTAGATCAACAAATAAATGTTTTACATAGTAGATTTAATTAATATTACTTTAACATAGAAGCAGTCTTTTCTGAAGTCGGATCCGCAATTTTTCCTTCTTCGTGAGTGCACAAAATATTATTATTTTTAGTTACCTATATTTAGTATATCCTGTGGTGGTTTTCTTTTTAACCGGGTGTGCATATCTTTTTCGCCGAGTTTAAAGTATTTTGCATTTTTGCTTTCTAATGTGGTTGAGAAAATTTTTTTGCAATATTGAACACATATGCCTTAATTGGCAGTATGTTTAGTTCTTCGTGTATTTGCGTATTTCTAACAAACCACTCAGCGTTTAGTATTATTCGAAGTACTTTGTTCTGAAATGTTTGTAACTTTTTATAATTTGTTTTGGTTGTTGCCAGCCATACTGGGCAACCTTAGGTTAATAGTGGACGTATGACGGATTTGTAGATTAAACTTGAACATGGTAAGCGTAATGATGATTTACGGTTGATTATTGGATAAAGTTGTGACAATCTTGTATAGCCTTGATTAAGTTTTTGGTTGATGTGATATTTCCAGCTAAGTCGTGCATCCAAGTATAATCCTAAATATTTTACAGCTTTATCGGTGGCATTCAGACAATAGTTTCTTCGTTGACAATTATTACATTTTTGTAATTAGGTTGTGTTTAAGGAAAATACTTTAGCTTCGGTCTTATTGGGGTTTATAGTAATGCCCCACTTTTTAAACCACTCATTTATGTTATTAATAGCTGTTTGTAGTTTAGCCACTGACGTGTTTAGATCACTGTCTTGGGTCAATATAACTGTGTCGTCAGCGTACATTGCAATTTCAGCTGTTGGTAGTGTTTGGATGTCGGCAGTAAATATATTATATAGGGTCGGTCCAAGAATACTCCCTTGTGGAACGCCAGAGTTTATTGATCGTATGCTGGATGTTTTATTGTTAATTCTTACAGCAGAGGTTATGTCATCAAGAAATGAGTGTAATATCGCAACTAAATATGGTGGTAATTCTTGTTTAAGAAGCTTGTATTTTAACCCATTTATCCACACTTTATCAAACGCCTTTACTATGTCTAAAAATAAAGCTGTTGTGTATTTTTTCTCTTCATATCCTTTTTCGATGATTTCTGTTATCCTTAGTAGTTGATGTGTGGTAGAGTGACCTTTCCTGAATCCACATTGTATGGGTGGGATAAGTAAAAGCTCCTCAATTTTTTCATTGAGTCTCTCTTGAATGATTTTTTCTAAGATTTTACCTATACCCGAAAGTAGACTTATAGGCCTGTAGCTTTCCAATTTATTTTTTAATTTCCCAGGCTTATGGAATACTATTATGTGTGCAAATTTCCATATTTTTGGGAAATATCCTGTACGCAAGCATGCATTAAAGAGACGTGTGAGAAATGTTATTGCTTTTTCTGTGAGATTTTTAATGATTTGATTTGTTATTAAATCGTGACCAGGAGCTTTATTGTTTGAAAGAGTTTTAATTACCTTAATTATATCCTTAGTTGTAACTGGTTTGTGTCGTTCAGTAATTATTGGTTTATGTATTTCAACGTATGTATTTATGTCAGTAACAAACTCTCTATTGTATTCACAGATTGTGGAAGTAAATGTATTTTCGAAATATTTAGCAAATATCTGCACTTTTTCTTCGTCTGTTTCGTATATGGTGTTATCTTCAGTAATGCTACTTAGGGTTTCAGGTTGTTGAAGTAGTCGTTTTGTAGTCCTCCACAGTCCGGGGTCATTAGGTTGTAATTGTGCAATAATGTTGTTATAAGACTGAAAGTAGTAGTTATCCATTTCCCATTTTATTCTATGTGATAATCTATTTACTTCGGCCTTTGTGTTTTTGTTGCGAGTGCGCTGCCATTCTCTTCGGTATATGGACTTTTCTTTAATGAGATCTAGTATATGTTTGGGGGGTATTTTGTAATTTAGTTTACTGTGGTGGATTGTGGTCGTTGTAGTAGCAGATTCTTTACTGCTTTTTGTAGTGTCATTGAAGTGCAAAATTGCCATATCGATGTCTGTTGGTTTTGTCATTTTCGTATTGTTATTCAAATTTTCGTTATGGTAATCCTGGAATTTTTCCCAATTAACCTTTCCTTTTATCAGTTTAGATAGAGGTTGATTAAATTTAGGAGTTGCATCGGAGGTTATTAATACTGGCAGGTGATCAGAGTCAAGTTCAGCTATTACCGTTTGTTTGATCTGTTGATAATAATTTTTAATTAATACTATGTCTAAGATATCTGATTTGTGATTTAAGCGATAAGGTTGATGTGTGTGTTCTTCTGGTGCTACTACTTGGTATAGCTATATAGTGGAATAGTTATTAAGTTTAATCCCACTAGCGTTGCTAGTTCTGCATCCCCATATTGTGTGTTTGCAGTTGAAGTCTCCAATAGCCATTTGCATTATATTTTTATCAAAAAGTTTTGCTATATCTTCTTCCAATAATGTTTTGTTTGGCTGCCGATATACGCAATTAATGTGTACGAATTGATTGTCCTTAATATTCAGTTTGATTCCTATGACTTCTAGGTTGATATATATTTGTTCTACCTTATAGCATGTGAGAGCGCGTTTAACAATTATTGCAACTCCACCAGATGCGACAATTGCATTTCTGTCATTGCGGTAAATGTGGTAACCTGGGATTTTGAAACGTTCGTTATTTGCAAGATGGGTTTCTGTGATGCAGGCGATGTCTATTTTGTACCTTGCTAAAAATGCAATGAATAGAGATCTGCTTCTTTTTATTCCATTGGCATTCCAGTTAAGGATTGTTAAATTATTTATGTGTGTTGATTTAAGGTCCATTAAATATATTAGGAATGATATTATTGATGAAAAAGGTTTTAATCTGTGGTAAGAATTGCGTTATTAAATCTTTAATAATTTTGGTCACATTTTCTATAAAAGCATTTACTGTAGGATTATTGTTGTTTTCAATGGGCCTGTTATCTTGTGTGTTCTTGGTGATATTAGCATACGATACTTGTGGGTTAACGATCGTTGATTTTAAATTCCTGTTCTGATAGCTGCGGCTTGGACTATTGTTGTGTTGCAGATATTTGTAATGTTGGCACCCTCTGTAATTCGCTGGGTGTTGTTCACCGCAGTTAGCGCAAATTGGTTTTTCATCTCTTTGCTTATTGCAGCTTGTGTACAGATGATTACCTGCACATTTAACACAGCGTGGGCTCAAATTACAATAATTTTTGGTGTGGCCATACCTTTGGCATCTATAGCATTTAGGTATATTTTTGGATTTCCTTCTTGCTTCAACACTAACGATGGTATTGACGTTTTTTAATTTTAGCTTTTCCAATTCATAAATTTTTTTAGCGCCATCATTATTGATCAAGTTTACAGCACATAGTGGTATAGATTGCTTTTCTCTGTTATATAAGCGACTTATGTTTATAATTGGTAAGTTGTAATTGACGAGATCTTCTTGTATGTCTTCTGGTGATAACGATATTGGAACATTTTGAATTATTACTTGTAAAGGTCTATCTTTGGGATTTTGGTATGTGTGAAATTCGATATTATTATCTACATAATATTTTGTAAGGCTTCGATAATCGTCTACATTATTTAAATTGATTCGTAAATATTTGTAGTTTGTTATCGTGCTGTAATTAACATCTGTAACGATTTTATTAATATCAACGATGACTTCTTTGTAGTTTATTGAATTATGTAAGTATATGGGTGGCACTTTATTGCATATTGGTTTAGATGTTTGTGTCGACGTTTGAGCTTCTGTTTGGGTATCGTTATCACCATTAATATCATCAACAATGTGGTCTGGTAAGTAGTATCTATTGTTTTGTAAATGTTTATCAAAGTTCCATTGATAGCGTTTTTGAGTTTCTCCGATTGTGTTGTCTGTAGGAGATAAAGCAGATGCTTTGCGTTTGTTTTGGTTCGTTTTCACAGCAACAGCAGTGATATTCATGTCCATAATTAATATCTGGGTAATATTCCAACAAGGACCACGGATGGCCTTGTTGGAACAAACACTTTAGCACGGCAGTAGATATTATTAGTAGAGCACTATTAACAACCTCTCGCGATAGCTGCGCGCACTCGACTCCAGGAATAATAAATCATATAACTTTTCAACAAGGAGTAGAGACCCCAACCGCATTAGTACTGTAACAAAATTTTTGTTACATTAAAATCTCTAAAGAAAAACATTTCTAGCCGTTGTTACTTTACGAAATTGTCATTTAGCGTGAAATCGTTAAATAGTTTAATTTACTATAAGGAAGAACACCTCTTCCCTTTTTTACATTATCTTCACCTATATAAGGCATTTAATAATGACTCCTACGCTTTTGATATCTGCAAATACCCTGAACGTAACTTGAGTTGCATAAGCTACAGGCATTCTGAAGCCCACTTGTGCTATTGCTAGACACAACGCCTGCGCGTAAGGTGACGCTATAGCTAGGGTGTTGACAAGAAAGCGAACGCAGCCATCTTGCAAGCAACAACGAGGAGGTACGCTTCGTTTGAAGATGCGGAACTTTTTTTGCTGCAAGTGGGGGCTTAGAATTGCTCTATCATCGAAGAGAGTGTAAAGGTTGTCGTGACGGAGGCTTTGCAAAAGAGCTCTTGCAATGCCGCCCAGACAACCAAGAGCAAACAGCAACAACACGTGATGGTAGAAATCCGTTAGTGGTGAGATTTGTGTAATAAAACTGCCTTATATAAAACTAATAGATGCTTTAATTTCTCTAGCACATTTAGGTAGACACATTTAAGTACGCTTGTCTGAAGAATAGAATTTTAAGGAAACACGTTTGAGTATGGTAGAAGTGAAAATTTAAATCGTTTATATGTCAAGCAGAATTCCATGTTACGTTATTGGAATGTAATTATGCATGGTGGAGTCATTCGTTTTGAAGCTGTCTGTGGAGCTGATCATGTAAGAATGCAGTAACTAGTAAATGCCAATGTCGTACCTTTTTAAACTTCAATAAGATGGAGTATTATGTGTTTTGGTTGGTCTAGCGCGTTTACCAGCATCACCGTCGAGCAGTTAAAACAAAACCATTCAGGTACTTATAAAACTATTTATTGAGAGAATTAATTTTACGTATTAATTACGTTCAAAGCTTTGATTTAACGTTTTCCAAATTATAGAAAACTTTTGTTAAAGAATGTTATTGTTAAATTTTTTGCAAGATATGTTTATGCTTAAATCCCAAATAAAAATCAGTTTGAGAATTATATCCTAGTAACTTAATAGGTCAAATACCTTTTTTGTTCAGAACTAAATTTTTTCATAAGAGGAATTTTTGAACTTTTAGATTAATTAAATTAAAGTGTTATTCAAAGCACGTAAGTAATGCACATGTTAATTGAGAAAAATAAGTATAAAGTTCACTTCTGATTGAAAGATGTTTACTTACAATATGCTATGTGATTAGTACAATATCAATGCTGCTTCTAACACATGTTGAACTGACTTTCTTTAATTTCATATAATGTTTGAGCCATATGAACTTTTTGTGTAATAAGTTCTTTAGAGAATTTTTGTAAGCCAGAACAGATCTGTTCTATGGATGTTTAAGAACCGACTGTATCAAATAATTTATAAATGTTAAGATCTCTCTATGTAGAGAAACAAATTCAGAGATTTTTGAAACTTATTTTATATTGATTATCAGATTTTTTTATAAATAATTTTTGCAACAAAGAGAATTTCATTTTGATTATACTTTGATTTAAAACTTTCGTCTTTTTATTTCACTAATTGAAATTAATAATATCCAAATTAGATAAACAAAATTTTGAATGTGGAACTTAGAAAAAAGTTGATACAGTATTAGGTAATAGAAACAGAGTAAGTAATTTTCAGTAGAGTATATTTTCATAGGTAAGGTGTTGTTGAGATGTTGAATTTGGGACAGTCGATCTATAAAGACCGAAATATTTTGTTGTCGTAAGACACAAACAGTGTCTTATATTTTATTTTTTTGTGTGACATTTTCTTGCAGATCTGACATCGCAGAAGCTGGAGCAGAGGTCCAAGAGGTTTCCAGAGGTATTGCTTATTTTAATTTGTATGCTTTTTGATAATCATTATATCCTATAGGTTTCTGCGTCTTCCTGTAGGATACTTTAGTTTTATTTATTTTCTATATAGATGCAGTGGCGCTCATTCTCCTTTTTTTGTTCCCGTTTGTAGTCGAGCCCACTCTATATCCACGCCCAATCTCATTGCTCACCCTTGGGGTAATTGCCAGACTAAGCCGCGAATATAGTAAAGCTCGTGGGTCCACCGAGGTTTTGTTCACTAATTGACTCACCCCCCATAATTAAATTAAATTAATAAAAAAAAAATTATAAGTTTCACTTAAGTTTCAGTACAAATAAAGGATAATTATGCCACAACAACGATTTTAAATTCAAATGACTACCCCGTAGAGCTATCTTTAACCAACCCAATTAACGTAGAAGAATTAAATTTTAACGAGATAGAAATAGACGAAAACCTAAACGAAAATTATAACCCCGTAGAAAACGACGAAATGTTAAGAGAAAATTTAACTAATACCCGTTTTAACACCGACATCGATCACGAAGAACAAAAAGCAATCCAAAAATTATGTTACAAATACCACGACATATTCCATTGCGAAAGAATACCTCTAACCATTACAAATACAGTCAAGCATAACATTGAACTAACAGACAACAAACCCATATTCACAAAAGCATACAGATTACCCCAGGCAAGTCAGGAAGAAGCTGACAGACAAGTAGCCGACTTATTAGACCAAGATATCATACAACACTCCAATTCACCATGGAGCAGTGCCGTATTGATAGTACCAAAAAAACTGGACGCATCAGGAAAACGAAAATATAGAATGGTAATAGATTACAGAAAATTAAATGAAAAAACGGTAGACGATAAATACCCGTTACCAAATATAACTGAAATTTTAGACAAATTAGGCAAGTGCCAATATTTTTCGACATTAGATTTAGTATCAGGATACCATAAAGTAGAAATGGAAGAAAAGGATACACAAAAAACAGCCTTTAGCACACCTAGAGGACACTACGAATATAAACGGATGCCATTTGGACTAAAGAACGCACCCGCAACTTTTCAACGAGTAATGGATAACATACTACGAGGGATACACAACGAAAAATGCCTTGTGTACCTAGACGATATCATAGTGTATTCAACATCAGCTAAAAATGCTTAGTTGAAGAAAACTATTGTACTGATTTTGTTACTAGATGTAGGAATATTTGCGGCGACCTCGGGGTGAATGACCTTTGTATCTATCAAAAATGACCAGGATGGACCTTAGAATTGGTCCATAAGAAATACATGGGGAAAAACCGGTTTTTTTATCCAGAACGAACATAGCTTATCTACTGGCAGGTGAGCATTTTTCACAAAAATTACGCCCTCGTTCGGATGAGAGGTTAATTGGAGGTCCCGTGCGTGAGTGTTCTCACGCACGTTAAAGATTCCTACCTTGCCTGGAACGGCAAGGGTTTGTTACGTGCCAATAAATTGGCACTTAAACATTTTTTAGGTTAATTTTGATGTGTGGAAGATTCGCGCCATAAATTCAAAAGACTCGGTGCGCGTATTTCCGTCACGTCAGAGTGCGTTTGCGCGAGATCGCGCGGGAACTTCACGCCGACGCGTGAAAGAACAAAGGTGGGAGAAGTGTTTCCAGGAGACGCTTTAACGTGGCTGTTTGCCTTTGATCTTCGAGGAGTGCAGTTGTCGTGCTTGGTATCGTATCTTTATTTTTATTATGTAGATTTCCCTTGCTTATCTTTGTCTGTCCTTGCCGATTAACCCGTTCCTATCGTTCAGCTGCATATAGGAATATGGATACGACCTTGGAGCAGCCCACGACCCTAGATGAACGAGCCCATGACTGCCGTAGCTGGTTGGAGCCATGAGATCCCGTCCGAGCGCTTTGGAAGAGCGTTGGGCGTACCCTCCGTTAATTGCCTTAAAAGGGCCATCAGTAGCCCTGATGGACTTGAACAGAAGCCAACTTTAACCCAGGGACATATTCATGTGAGTAATTGCTGTATAACCTATTGTCTTAAATTTATATATTTTTCCGATAATTGCGTATTCAATTTGTGCATTGGTGACGTCATTGACAGATGGGCGCGCCAATTCTGTAAAAAGATTAGCGTTACCAATCGCCCGTGGCGTCGCTTTTTCCGCGCTTGCGCGATGTATTTATGAACTTTAAAATGAAAGAATTGACTTTTTAAACTGTAAGAATTTGGCGCCCTTAACGTGTGAGGTTGTGAACTTGGGTTTTTTTTCCCCTTTGTTTTTAGGTTATAATAACTTCCTTTATAAACATACAATGTATTTATTACCTAATGTTGTTTATAGCTTTTTCACTAAAAAAAAATCAATTATCTAATATCTGTTGACCTTAGAATCTTATATTCGTGTTTTGGAACACATCACATTCCATAGATGTCAAAAATGGTTGTTGTGGCAATTAGAGTGTACCGCCATTTTGAAATTAAAATTTAGCTTTTCTTAAAAAATATTTTTTAAATATAATGTTAGTTTAATTTGGAATGTGGGATGTGATTGTTAACTTCAGTTATATTGTTGAGTGATTAGTTTGTTTTTAGATGCAAAGATGTTTTTAGGAAGAATTTATACCTTAACCTTACTTCTGTATTATACTGGTAAGTGAATTATTTATACATAAATAAACAAACAATCAACTAAATAAACAATTAAGTAATTGCATCCCTTAAACACGGTTTACTATGAAATTATCTACTTTATATTAAATTAAAATATAACCCTTGTTTGTTTTTTCGACTTTAAAAAACTATTTTGAAACCATAAATCAACACTGTTTTGTGGTTACATTCTAAAAGTGTCTTAGTAATTTACCTGTTTAATTAATGATATTCGAATTATCTTTACAAGAAACCTTGTGTTTAAAAGCACTTAACGAAATAAATTGCCCTTTTCCAATATCTTTTTAAGAAACGTTAAATTACGGGTTGTTGTGTTTGTTAAATAACACATTACCTAACTTTTCTTTATAATTTGGAGTGTCTTTTGTAGTTTATCAATGATATATTTCTTTGATTAAACACTAATCTTGCCCTCGTATAGTTCTAAACGTGTTTTTTTTTAGTGTTTTGGATACTTAGAGTGATTAAATTTGAATATTATTCCTTACGAATGTTTTTATAGGAAGTTTTACCCTTAAATATCTTTATCGTATTGACCTGAAGTAGCTGTACCGTTTTTTACCTTCTGAATTACCTCAGTATTGTATATCTCATATATATCGTGTCTAAAATATAAATTCAAGATGAATATTTCACACCTTAAGTGTTTTCTATAACCGAAATCATTTAGTATAATTCACAATTACATATATATATAACAAAATTGTTTGTCCAAATATAGATTTCCTACTTACCTGAGTTTTTAATGTCTTTTAAAGCGTTATTTTGACTTAATCGTGATGTATTTTTTTTTCTTAGATATTATCTTGCTTTGATATAGTTTTAAAAGTTGTTCCCTTGAATGTTTTAAACAGTATAACCTATAAATGCGTTTTATAGAGGTTCTTGCTTTATATATAGTAACGAAATATACCTAACCATATCTTTTACTTTCTAAAATGTTGTAATAAACTGGATCTCTTTATATCTGCTCCTTTAAATACTACAATAAAGGAATTTCCGTTAACGTTTTATTATTTAAACTCATTTACGATAGTTGTTGATAACTCCCGCAATATCGAACGAACATTTCAATAATTTGGAATACTAACTTTTTGTATATGTATCGTGGAATTTTTTTTTCATGTAGCGAGTATGATTTTGTCTTGATTGCATATTTTTTTTAGTGTATCGATATGTCAACGTACTTTAACGCCCATTAAGCGAAATTTGCCATTCTGATTTGGTCGTATAGCTCTGTAAGTTTAGAACAAGACCCAAGGGCCGGTCGTTAAGCGTTATAAGTCTAGACGAGAATTTGGTTGGTAAGTTTGTCGTTTTAGAATTTGTGAATCATTTTTTTTAATGATGTTGAAATTTTTCCTTATTGGTTTGGGTAGAACTCAAATGAGAGCTTCCCATCCCAGTAAATATATGCTTTATAAAATATCTTTTTGTTTTTCAACAATTTTATTAGTGAATCGAGTTTTAATTACTCTTATCTCTTCACATATCGATTTAAACCTCATTAAATGCCTTAAAATTATCTTTAAAATCGTTTAACCCTACGTATATCTAAGAGCTTTTCACGTTTACTTCTTTGACAATGTACCTAATGTTTTCTGCTCTCACTTGGCTTAATAACTTAAAACAACCCGCAGGTCGTTTGGCAAGATGGAACTTGCGTATCTCTCAATTCACTTTTGATGTTAGGCATAGGCCTGTCAAAATAAATATCGTACCTGATGCCTTATCTCGTGATGTTGTCTCTCTTAACATTCCAGATTTAATTCCTGATACCTGGTATCTTAATATGATTAAACCCTTACGATTTACCTAATATTTTTTTGTTCTCATTGACAATTGGTTAACTTTAATTACCTATTCCCTCTCTCATACAGTATATAATCTCTTACACGTTTAACTTTACTTACCTTAAATTAGCTATCTTTTTTTTTTGGTTGACTTTTCCTTGACCATACCGTTACTTATATATCACTTCATTCTCTACACCCCCAATATAACTTAAAATGAAAGAATTGACGTTTTAAACTGTAAGAGGTTCGGCAAAATTCTAAATTTCCAGGCAACAAAAGCTTGCTTCCTGGCCAATGTAGTACTTTCGGATGGAGCATTGGTAAAATAAATGCGCGGTATGTGAAGGGGGGTTAAGTAGCCTTTGGCTGTCAAGATTTCCCAACACTTAGACATTTGCCGAATTTTGAGCAAAAATTATAAATTTAACTGGTTAAATATGTACTTAAAGATTGTAAATATATACCAGATCTGGTATCGGTAAAAAACTTATCTATGTTTGCACTTTACTAAGTTTACTAAAGTTACTTAAATGTCTCACTGAACAAATAATTAAACGCTTTCTGTTAATATTTATTTTTTTTCTTATATGGCAATGATATTTGATTTCAGTACACGTATAAAATTTGGCTATATCAAATTCTGATTTCTGTTAGCATTTTAGGACCTCCAATTACTAGTAGGACATCGTGTTTACTCAGTGATTAATTTTAGAATTTATTTATGCTGACTGAGCAAAGAGCCACCTTCGCACTAGTAGTGTGATGGTGTGAGTTCCAAACCCAACTGAAAATTAAACAATATTTTTTTAATACTTTTAGCATCCTTTTTGTAAAGAGACGCAAACTGCTGTTTCATATTATTTATTTAACCTCATGTTTTATTGTAGTACGGAGTGTGTACGAATTTAAGGTCAAACCTTCATGGTTTGAATGAAGTTTAGTCGTTGAAGTTTCTACACTTGATACAACCTTAGGTCACCGCTAAAGTCCCGGCGTAATTGATAGCTCTTAACTAGGACAGTTGGCAACATAATAAACACGTACATAATATTGCGCAACGAGGTATTACGTCATTATTGCGTCTCAAATTTGTATCACATACAAAAAGAAAAAGATAAAATGTACTCACGTAAAATGTGGAACTCTTCACAACATTGCGGCTATTCTGCGGCAGGATTCCGGCGTTAGTTGCGCGTAAGTCGGCCTTCGCCCTCGTCGAAACCAAATTTATTTGTCTTCCCTCTTTTTGGGTTTGTAGAGGTACGGTAGGAATAAGGTTTAGGCAACGATATCAGGTGGAGATAAAGGGAAACCTACATTACCTGAAAAAGAAGACAAAGGCACACCACAGATAACCACACTGTTCGACGTCTCGTTGACAAGTCCATGGCGTGTCGGAATCCGCCACTTACTTCCACACTCCGCGTCTGCGCACTCTCTGGCACCGACGCAACTGTCTAAAGTGACGGAAATGCAAGCACAAGTCTATTTTTTAAAATATTGGCGCGATTTCAGTCACATATTTAAACTAAAAACAGAAATGATTACATAGCCGATTTTCAGCATGTAACACACTTTTGTTTGACGATAGTTGCTTGTAGTTGTTTATTTTATGTGTAGTTGTGCTCTAGTTTATCCGTTAATTATTAACCCCCACCTAGCAGAAGTAGAGTTTAGAGTTAGTCCAGAAGTCTCCCAAAAGTTAGTTACCGTCTGCGAATAAAAATTACATCTTGTTTGAGTTTTGTGGGAAGTTGGCGTAGTGTTGGGTACCCCCTTTCACTAGCAACCAACAAAACAACACCTCCAGAGAAAAACAAGTGTTATAACTTTAAAATAATACTTTTAGTAAATCCTTTTAAATATAAGAGCTCAATATAATTCAGAAAGTTTGCTGTTAATTAATACAACGTCGTAAATAATGAATATTTTTATAAGTAACGAACCTAGTTTTTTGTAAAGTCACAATACAAATGAAATTAAATTTTGATTTGACCAATTCGAAAGTTATATTACAAGCTTTTCTGAGAAATAAAAACTAAAGGTGCAAGTTATGAGAATAGAAATAGCAAACTATGCGAATAGAAAAAGCATTATATAGAAAGCATAAAAAGAGGTAGCATAGACTTTTGTAGTTAGATCGTTGCGCGCATTGCAAATTGTAAGACGTATTAATGTTTCTCCTGTGAATAAAAATTGTTTCAATCTTTTGTAAACTTTTTTAAAAGGCGTTTTTGAGAGAGGCTCACATAATTTGCAAAATCAATCAGGAGACATACTTTATATATGTTAAAAAATGGTGTTTTTATATTGCAGGTGCAAACAATAAAACCAATAAATATAAATTATTCAATATAATACTCACAGAATTGCGTTCCTAAGATCTAAAGCTTTGAACAATCGTAGGCACACAGCATTTGTTTTCTAAACAACATGTTTATATTAAATATGTATAGCTGCATATATAAAAAACACAGATAAGAATATTCTTCTTGTTAAGTTCTATGACGTAATCACCTTGTACATTTACTAATAATTCAAGGCTGTTAAATAAATTTTATGTGATAACCTTAGATAAATCGGACTAGAATGTGTGTTATTTCAGAGAATATTAATATCTTTTTCGGATAGATGTTTGTGACAGATGTTGCCATTAAAAATAGCTACATATTTACGAGAATCAAGAATTACATTGAAGTGCATGCTGTGCGGTTTTAATCAGGTGTCTGAGGATAGTTCTGCAACTTGGATGTAAAATTTAAAATTGGTTCTATTTTATGTAGTCCAAAATGCGTAGTAACACTCCCTAAAGATCATAACAATATCATCAACATCATAGTTTCTTCGGTCCTGAAACTGGTTAGATGTGTACCTCCATTGTTTCCTATTCTGAGCTAAGTTACACATGACCCTGAAATTTCCACAGTCTGCATCTTTCACTATCTGCGTGCAATAGTCTGATCTAGGTATACCTCTACTTCTCTTTTTTCCTATATCTGCTTGTAATATATTCCGCACTATTCCCTAATGCCATATTTTTCCTGGCACTAACGTGCAATTTATCCGAATCCGGTTTTCAGGAATGGAGTAATTTCCAGAGATTTGTTTTTGAAGTCAACAATCATAAATTGTTAGACAAAATTAATAGTCAAAACACTAAGTTGAAGTTTCTTTTAAAGAAACACAATGTCAATGTACCTCCTAAAAAACTGGAAATTACTTCATCTCCATTAGAGTCAATAGTTGTTAACGAATCGTCGAAAATCTTTAATAATGAAGCGTTGACTTTCCTTGATCGAGGCCTAAAATTTGGAGTAGATCATTTGAAAACTCCTTTGGAAGACATTATTGCTGGCATTGAAAAATCCATTTCAAAATTAGATGACAATTCAAAAAACTTTATTAGAAACGCGTGCAAAATTCAACTTTCGAACAACTTATGCACTTGTGCAAGGAATGCCTCAGAACAAACAAGGAAAGATCATCTGATTATTAAAGGTTTACGACAAAAGAATTGTTATTATTTAAAGGCTGACAAGGGGAATAAGTTGGTTATTCTGGATAAACAAGACTATGTTGATAGAGTAGAGACTTTGCTGTCTGAGGGTCCTTACAGACCAATAGTCAAAAAACGTAAAAATGAAGTTCCCTTAAATAAAATGATTAAATCAACAGAGTCTGTTTTGAAAGAATGTCCAAACCTAATTTCGCCCACACTAAAATTAAAATTAAAAATTTCGAATCCTGAAATGCCAAAGCTTTACTGTTTACCAAAGATTCACAAAAATAATAAATCGATGAGACCAATAGTTTCAGGTATCAAGTCACCGACTTACTATTTATCACGATGGCTGTCAAATGCATTTAAGAATTTAAATTTTAACAGTTTGTCTGTACAAAACTCTTTGGAGTTTATTAATAAAGTAAAAAATATCACATTAGAAGAGAACGAAATCTTAATTTCATTTGATGTCAGTTCATTATTTCCTAGTGTTCCAATACCACGTACTTTAACATATTTAAAGGATGTTCTTATAGATAGTGATATTGATGATGATAAAGTAGAGGATTATATCAAGCTTGTTTCGCATTGCATGTCCCAGAACTGTTTTCAAATCAACAAGTTGTACGAACAACATGAAGGAACTGCAATGGGAAATAGCCTATCACCTTTCATAGCAAATTTATTTATGTCTCGCTTTGAGACCGAATTAAAAGAAAACTCCAAATACTTCCCAAAATATGGTTAAGGTACGTGGATGATATTTTTGCAGTTTTTGACACTACTAAGTCAAATGTTGATGACTTTCTTAAAGAATTGAATTCAAAATTTCAAAGCATAAAATTTACGTATGAACTAGAAAATAATGGACAATTACCCTTTTTGGATACATTAGTAATTAGAAATGGTAATAAACTGGAATTTGACATTTATAGAAAAGAAACCAACGTAAATCACTTTATTTTGTCTTCCTCCAATCATAGCATACAACATAAATTGGCTTCATTTAACTTTTTAATTAATGAATTATTGAATTTCCCTTTAAGTAAAAACAGATTTAATAAGGAATTTGCTCTTATTAAGCAAATAGCGAATTACAATGGTTTCTCTTCTGATATTATAGATAATATTTTTAGAAAGTGTAAAAGTAGAATTAACATCCGTAAATCAACGACTTTGCAATCAACCACCTCTGGCGATAATGTTGAATATGTTCAACTTCCGTTTCACAAAACCACAAAGGGTCTTGATAAAATATTTAAACAGATTAATTTCAAAATTGCTTTCAGTAATACTAATAAAATTAAAGATTTACTAGGTAACCCAAAAGACAAGGTGGAAAAATTGCAAAAGTTTGGGATTTACAAAATTAGTTGTTCGGGGCCAGGGTGTTTTCAAAAATATATTGGTCAGACCAAGAGGAATATAACAAACAGATTTAAAGAGCACATTGCTCACTTCAAATATGGTAAATACGAAAGATCTCAGGTCGCCAAACATATTTTTGAAACCAGCCATCCCGTTAAACTTGAAAATGTTAAATTGTTAAAAGCAGTACCGACGTTTCCTTTCTTAAATGCTTATGAATCGATTAAAATTGTTAAACATAAAGGACCCCTCTTAAACACTGATAAAGGGCCCATAGAACCATCTGCTTTGCTTTCCCTATTGGTCAACAACCAATGAGAAAGCAAGAATAATTTGGTTCGGCTTCAGCAGATTTAGAATTAGTGTAAATTAAGTGGATTTTAGTTATAACATCACAATTCACTTGTTTGTTGTGGAGAACACCAGCCTGCGGGCGAGGAGAATATCCTCGATAGTGTTTAAAGCAACATTCTAGTAAATTGTATGTTGGGAAGGTTCACTTCAGCCTAAGTGGTGAGGAGAATATCCTTTGAAGTGTTCCGGAACAACAACTAATTATTAGTTAAAATACCTACTGGTGATGACCACATAGTGGTCGAAATACGTATCTAGTAATTTAAATATTTTTTGTGGTTAAGGGTTTTTATTTAATTTTATTTAAATCGTGCCACAGTGTTCCTATAGATTATAAACTGGTAATAGTTGATCAATAGACAGTACACTTCTTAAATTTCTGATTAGAAAACACAAGGAATTCAGTTTAGAGCAAACACTGTAACAGTGTGCTTTCCAATTTAGATGTTCATCTATAATTATTCCCAAAAACTTGACATTAATAACTGTGTTTATTTCGATATTGTTAATGAGAACCTTGACATCAAGAATCTTTTATTATAATTATGAAAAATTGTGCAGCAGGTTTTAGATGCATTAATATGTAAAAAGTTCATATTAAACCAGTTGCACAATTTGTCCAAATTTACTTGCAAACTGGTCTGTAGAGTTGTACAGTTCTCGTCGGACACTATTGCAGTAGCATCATCTACATATAAAAATAACGAACAGTCTAAACTAGTGTTTATATCGTTAATGTAAAGCAGAAATAAGAGTGGGCCTAGAATTGACCCTTGAGGTACACCTATATTATTACTGATTGTTCTAGAATTGAAATTAGTAGTATCACCATTAATATTGTAGGGAACTGAAACGTATTGCTGTCTATTGCAGAGGTAACCTTTTAACCACTCTAGAGCTAGACCCCGTATACCGTAACTTTCTGTCTTCAGTAGGACTAACCAATGTACCACACAATCAAATGCTTTGCTGAGATCACAAAAAAACCCAACAGGACATTGGCCAGATTCAATGTAGTTAATTATGACTTCTATGAAACTAAATATTGCATCCATTGTACTTTGCTTTGGTTGAAAACCAAATTGATTTGTTATAATTATTTTGTTTGCATTCAAAAAGTTTAACAATCTTTCCAAATAACAGTATTCAAAAATTTTCGAAAAGACTGAGCAAAGTGCAATTGGTTGATAATCATCCATCAACATATTGTCATTTTTTTATGTAAGGGTGTAACTTTATTGAGCTTTAATTTATTTGGAAAAACACCAGTGTGAAAAGATAAATTAATTAAGTATGTAAGAGGTTTTGCCACCTCTATCAAACATTTTTTCAAAAGAAAGTTGGGCACATCGTCAAACCCACTAGATCTTTTAGTTTTTAGCTTGTTATTTATTAGATATATAAATTCTTCTTCTGCATATGGAAAAAGAAACATTGATTTGTTATTGATTTTTATTAAATTTACATAAGGTACCTTGGGTATTTGATCCATGAGTTTGGTAGTACTATTGGCAAAGAAAACATTAAATTCATTAACAACCTTTACGGGATCCTTAATTTGAGTGTCTCCAACTATAATTTTAATTGGGTTGCCTTTCTTTTCATTTCGAATGGACCTGCACCTTGCCGATGTTCTAGATTACTAGAACAGGTGAAATGGCTTGCGTGTTCTAATGAGCTAAAGAGCCAAACTACAGGTCCAACCAAAGTAGTAGGGTCGTTAGTGAGGAACCAGACGAAGACAGGTCCCTGAAAGAGGGCAGCGGCTCTTTCGGTACTTAGATTGGCAGAGACCATAGGGGTCGGTATGGCAGTCTAAGACACACTACAGCAATGTGGAAGGCAACGGAAACCACCACATTACCTCCCAAGTACACAGCGTACCTAAAGTATAATAAAATGATGGCATTCTCTGGGATAAAAGATTCCGGAGTTAAAATAGTTCCCCATTCGGATCTCCGGAAGGGAACTACTTTGGAGGATGCGATCGGAAGGTTAAGACTAAGAGTCGGGAACATTTTGCGAGTCGGAGCTTGGAATGTTAGAACTATGAAGCAAGTAGGTACGCTAGACAACCTAAAAATCGAAATGAATAGGTTATTACTAGACATAGTAGGGATCAGCGAAGTTCGGTGGCCAAAGGAGGGGGATTTTTGGAGTGGAGACTTCAGAGTAATTGATACAGGAGCAGAGGAAGGAAATTTGGGTGTGGGGATAATTATGTGGAAAAAGATAGGATACTGTGTAGAAAATTACTTACAAAAGAACGAAAGAGTACTCATGGTTAGATTAGAATCTAAACCGGTAAACACAGTAGTAATACAAGTATACATGCCCACCTCTAGCTACAGTGATGAAGAGGTAGAAGCGATCTACAAAGATATCGAAGACATATTAAGACATGTAAAAGGACATGAAAATTTAATAATTACGTGGATTTTAATGCAGTGGTAGGTGAGGGTAGGGAAGGGGCGGTAGTAGATTTTATTTGGTTTAGGCACTAGAAACGACAGAGGACATAGGCTGGTAGAATTTTGCTACAAGAACAATTTAATCATTACAAACACATTATTTCAACATCATGCTAGAAGACATATACGTGGAAGATGCCAGGAGATATAGGAAGATATTAAATAGATTACATTCTTGTTAGACAACAGTTTAGGAATCAAGTAAAAGACTGTAGAAACTACCCAGAAGCAGATATAGACACTGACCACAACATTGTAATTATGAAGGCTGCACTTAAATTTAAAAATTTGAAAAAAAGAAATGGAAAAAGACACTTGGACCTAAAGAAACTAAAAGATAAAGATATTCAAGAAAGATTCGAAAAAAGGTCAAATGAATTGCTCAAAGATATCGGGAAAATGTCTGATACTAAAGAAGTAGAGACAGAATAGAATAACATTAAATCCAGCCTCGACATGGCGGCCAGAGATATTCTGGGGTATACACAAAAAGAAAATAAGAAACCATAGATAACAAATGATATCCTGAATTTAATAGAAGAAAGACGAAAATACAAAAATAAATCAGACGAAACAGGAAAACAGAGATACAAAGCCATAAAATAGGAAATTATTCGCAAATGCACAAAGGTACAAACTAAAATGGAAGTAGGAAAGACAGATGAAGCATACAAACTAATTAGAATCAATTTTAGGGATATAGAACCGTATAGCAAAAATATAAGGGATGCGGGAGGAAACGTCATTATAGAAAATGTAGAGAAAGTGCATAGATGGCAAGAATATATAGGGAATTTATATTCAGGAGAGGAATTAACAGCATTAGAACAGAAATCAGACATTGAAGATTATGATCTGGGATATCCTATACTTAGAGATGAATTTGAATTGGCATTAAAGGGTCTGAAAAATGGTAAGGCGCCGGGTACAGATAAGGTGCAAGCAGAAACTCTAAAAGCCGCTGGTCAAGCAGTAACAGAACGTCTCTTCCAACTTGTAAGCTATATGTATGAAACAGGCGAGATACCCAAAGATTTCATATGTAACATCATAGTAACTATACCAAAAAAGAAAGGAGCGGATAGATTCTTACATTTTAAACGTCAATTCTTACAGTTTAAAAGTCGTAAATACAACACCGCAAGCGCGGTTTACTAGACACCACAGCAGTTGGTAAGGCTAATCTTTGTACAGATTTCGGCGCGCCCATCTGTCAATGACGTCACCAATGCACAAATTTAATACGCAATTATCGGAAAATATAAATTTAAGACAATAGTTTATACAGCAAAATACTCACATGAATATGTCCCTGGGTTAAAGTTGGCTTCTGTTGAAGTCCATCAGGGCTACTGAGGGCCCTTTTTAAGGCAATTAACGGAGGGTACGCCTAACAAATGGCTGGAGCCCCCTTTAAGATAGTTAAAGATGGTGAATGCTCCGGTTAGCTGTTAGCGGAGCATGGACATCCGGCTCGTTCTAGGGTCGTGGATTACTCCAAGGTCGTATCTAATTCCTATATGTAGCGGAACGATAAGGAATAGGTTAATTAGGTAAAGACAATCAAAGATAAGCTAAAGGAAATCTACATAATAAAAATGAAGATACGATACCAAACACGACCGCCCTTCTCGATGTTCAAAGGCAAAACAGCCCGACACGACCGCCCTTCTCGATGTTCAAAGGCAAACGGCCACGTTACAGAGCCCATCGGAAAAACCCCCACTTTTGTCCTTTCACGCGTCAGCGCGAAATTATTCGTCCAACCCATTTTTGACGTGACGGAAATACGTGCACCGAGTCTTTTGAATTTATGGCGTGAAACTTCCGCACATCAAAATTAAACAAAAACAATGTTTAGTGCCACTTTGGCACGTAACAAGATGTGAAAATTTACAACAATAAGTTTGACAGCACACGTGTCAAAAATATTAACTAGAATTGTACAAAGACGAATGGAAAAACGGGTTGAAGAAATACTAGGAGAAGACCAATTTGGGTTTAGGTGAAACAGGGGCACATGGGAGGCTATCCTAGCTCTGAGAGTGATAATGGAGAAAACAATAGAAAAAAGGGAAAGCGTGTATATAGGGTTTGTAGATCTGGAAAAAGCATTCGACAATGTAAAATGGAAAAAAATGTTCAAAATACTCAAAAAGATTGGAATGAGTTATAGGAATAGACGAATAGTACATAGTTTATACAAAGAGCAAACAGCAGCAATAGAATTAGAGCAGGAACGTAGAGAAGTAAACATTAGGAAAGGGGTGAGACAGGGATGTGCCCTATCCCCATTAATTTTTAACTTGTACATTGAAGAGGCAATGAATACTGTCAAATGCAGGAAGACATTTGGAATTACTATGCAGGGACAAAAATTGATATCCTTAGATTTGCAGATGATATGGCGGTATTAGCATCTAGCAAGGAAGAGTTAGAAGCTGCTCTTAATGAAATGGAAACGGTTTTAACATAGAGATACGGTATGAAAATTAACAAAACTGAAACTAAAGTACTAGTATGCAAAGGAGGGAAAAATAAATCAAAAACAAGAATACAAATATGTAACGTGAACTTACAAGAGGTTAAGGATTTCTGTTACCCAGGAAACCAAATAACACAAGATGGGAAATGCACAAAAGATATAAAACAAAGATTAGCACAAGCTCGTGCTACATTTAACAAGAAAAAGCAACTACTGTGTTCAAAGACAACTAACATAGAAACAAGGAAAAGATTGCTTAAAACATATGTATGGGGCACAGCACTGTACGGCTGTGAAGCCTGGACAGTAAGAAAAGCAGACAAGAAAAAGGCATAAGCCTTTGAAATGTGGTGCTACAGACGAATGATGAAGATATCATGGACAGACAAAGTTGAAGGAAAAGGTACTAAAAATGGTAGGGGAAGAAAGAAAGAAAGAATATGTGGAGAACGGTAAAAAATAGGAGAGATAGGATGATAGGCCACATACTACCGCATGGGGGAATAGTGCAGAATATACTAAAAGCAGAGATAGGATCCACCCAACCTTTAACTTGCCGTACTGAAAACTTTTTTAATGGAAAATGTAAATTAAAATAGTATAGAAAAACAGAATGAAAAATACCAAATGCCTCATCCACACTATTTGAGGAAAACACATCGAACCAATTTTCTTTAGCTAAGTCTGTTCGAAAATTTGCCATACTGAGCTTGTTATAAGCTCGTCTATACTCAACTTTAGTAATGGGTTTTTGACTAGCTTCCGAGGCTATGCAGAGTAATAATGCTTTATAGGTTTCCTTTACAGTCGTTTTAGAATTATGTATATTTGTAAAAATGTAATCTAAAGTATGGGCATTGCAAGTTTTCTCATAACTAGTGTTTTTTAAATTAAAACTATCAAGAATAGTATTGAAAAACTTGCGCATCCCTTCGTGCATCAATATAAAAGTCTCCACACAACACAATACCGATGTTAGGTTTAAAAATAAAATTTAGTACCTTATTAATATGATCTAAGAATATGTTAAAATTGGTACCAGTAGGGGATCTGTAGCAGTTGAAAATTATCATTTTGACATTTAACTTACTAAAAACCACACCACATATTTCAAACTGTTTTTCTAAGCAGAATTGTTTTAGCTGTATTGGCTTAATTGTAATTGTATTTCTTGTAACACTTCACCCTCCTTTCCTGACCTATCTAGCAGTCAAAGAAACGGGTTACCTAATACATGTATAATCAAATACAAACTCTATATCACTTTTTATGGTTCAAAGTTGCAATACAAGGGTCCACTTACCTTTTACAATAATATTTACGCTACTTTCTTCAAACGCCTCGGCTACTCTACAGCGGAGAGTACATGGACATATCCCAGGGTGGATGGGCTTAGAATTCTGAAACCGATACTGGTGAGTTAACTTACCCAAAAGTTTACAAAGTATCTGTACCTAAATATATTACAACAAACCTTTTTTAATTGTAACATATCTCAACATGATCAAGTAATGAATTTAATAACCTTTAATGTGGTGATATAACTATTTACATTTACTATACAGACATACTTGAATGCAATAAAAGCAATATCTCTTACTTAACTAAAGTTACTTTAAGCCGGGTGATTAAATATTGTACTAAGCCCTGCAAATTCTACAGTTAACACAAATTGGCTTCCAACTATAACATAGCCAATAACTCTCGATATTCTATACAAAATTCATAATAATAAGCGGTAACGTTAATAAGGTCCAAGAATTCTAATCTTAATCTAGCACCATAACATATTCATGTAAAGCATATATATATATATATATATATATATATATATATATATATATATATATATATTGCCGTGGAACCTTTCTCAATCGAGCCTTAATTCGAAAATTTTATTTTCGAAAACTCGAAAATAAATTTCACACAATAGACAATTTTAATTAAAAAAATTAATCTCTTACCCTGATTCCTCTCTTCATCACCTTAATTCTTCTTCAGTTCCCAGGCTAGCTCAGTTGGGTCTCCTCTTGGATACCTAGATTCACTATTATACTCTGTATCGTTCACGCACACTCTCAATAAAACCACAAAATAATACAACCATCCTACAATATGTATTTAACACTATTTACAAATAAAATTCACGATTATCCACATTTCAGAGAGCAAGTTACACCTTAATAAATCCTATTTTTGTACTGTCCTGGATTTTAATTTAAAATATCAAACACATTGAATATACCCGGAGTAAATGGGCCCTGAATAATACCTTATTTTCGTTCTTTATTTATAATTTATTTTGAATTTGTATACTCTGAAGTATGGTGAGCTCATGATAACCCAGTTAATTATGAATAATGTATGCTTTTGTACTTCGCATACTCTTACAACCAACAAAAAGACAAACCCATGTACTCTTCACAATAAAAATTTTAAATTCCTGATGAAACGTTAATAAGCTTTATATACACCTTTAGATTTCTATTTAAATACCTTAATAAAGTTAGTCATGCGTATTATTTTCAATGCGCAAAATAATGCACAATCCTTTCAAAATTTACTCTCACACGAGTTATGTTTCCCCCAATTATCTATATATATATATATGTATTGAATATATTGAATCTAATAGGAATTATTAGAAATTGATAAATAAAGTATAAACTCATTGCAGCATTGGAATACAAGGATAACCCAGAGAGGTTATCGACAGTTCATGTGAACGGACATGCAACTTTGCATCCAAGAGGGCAGTGATACTGCAGGTGGCAGGTCAACATACCGCAATTACTTAGAAATAAGATTGATACATTGTAACAAAGTGTAAAGCAGACATGAGATCTGCAAGTTCCCACAGCCGTGTGAGGGCAGGTTATTATAAAAAGCCCGGGAGCTCAAGGCCCGGCAGTCAGTCTGAGTATTACAGCTTTTGCATTGTTGTCTGCCTAGACTACTCGCCATAGTACAATTATTATATTTTTTGGTTAAAGTTATTATGTTACTAGTTATTCAAAATTTCATTGTAATTTCTGTTTCAAATTAAAATAAATTTGTTAAGAGTTTGGAATTGTTTTTAAAAACACCGCTCCAAAGGACCGAACCCTAACTCACGTCACACAAGTTTCATAGTTTCATAGTTTATAACAACAACAATTTTAAAGCGTTACCTGGAATTTCTTGAAGACCTCCACTCCATTAACGATGCGGTAAAGTTGTTTCTCTCTGCTCTGCTGGCCGCCTCTAGCTATTTGTAGAAGAATCCCATTTAAGTGGTCTGCTTGCGCTGCCTTCACGGTGTATCCAATTCTAAATTCAATTCATTACACATCTTTCATACTTGCGTACTTTTGTTTAATGTAATTTAAATTTACGTTACTTCCCGAGCTAGTTTAAAACAAATGTTGTACCTCAAATTAGAATTTAGACTCGCCACTTATTCGCGTATTAAATTATGAGGCCAACACTGTACTATTTAAAATAAAATAATTTTATATACTTACAAGCTCGTTCGTAGTCTGAAGCGATCAAAGTACTAAGAGAACCAAGTTACAAGAGAGAGCCGTGCTAATTAGCCTCGAGTATTTAAATGCTTCGACTATAACCTCTCCAGACCCTCTTACCGTAAAAAATCTAATTTAAAATAACACTTCCTCAAATTTTGTTTCAACCGTTTTCGAAATCCTCGAAATTTAGGGCGTCGTTACGATATTTTCCAATAAACCCGACTTCAAATATCCCCGTGTTTGTCTGTTTTAAAACTAACGATATCGACCAATAATATATCCATTGACGTCTTCAAAATCCCGCCTATCTTAACGCTGTCCCTTTCTTATGCATATCATATGTTTCCTTCTAACTTTGTTTGAGTGGTAGAGAATCGATATTCCTGTCCGCGTTCTATTTACCCCATGTGGACCAAATACGTGCTTTTTGAAATGCACTGTCCGTATGCCTGTCTCATTCCGGCGTATTTCATTGACCCTCTATCCTTTCTGCACTTTAAGGAAACTTTTAGTTAACATTTACGCGAACCCTCTAACCGTTTTCCCGATATTCTTTGAAACTTGTTTGTTATCTATAAAAATAAGGGGAACCTGACATTTAGAAACATGCAGGTGTTTAATTAACCGACGTTTTAACACAACATTTCTAGGAGCTTCTTTTCATGGTATTTCAACCCAACCGATTTATTTGTTTGTTATAACAAACGCTATTCGCCTTGGATTTATTAATTTTTCATGCTTTTATGCGTATTAGACGTAATTAAACTCCATTAAATTAATAAATAAATTGCATCGGCTTCTAAAATTTATTTTCTTTACGAACCTAACTAAATTTTATTCGTCAATTGTAAATTTTTGTTAATACTTGTTACATTAAACTGAACTAAATAAAATAACTTTCGCACGTAAATTCTGGTTGTTTCCTCTATACAGGGTGTTTTAAATTGCTTTGTTTATAGTTAAATTTAACCTTTTAAAACCACTACAATATATATATATATATATATATATATATATATATTGCTGTGACACCTCCATATTTGAATCGAGCCCCACAGATTGGGCGTCAAGAAATGCTGTGTTCCCCCTTCTAAATCCGGGTACTCCTCTTTCTAATCGAGCCTCACGAATTGGGCGTCAAGAATGCTGTGATACCTCTTGAATTACCTGGTCTGTTGATTTTCTTCTGTTAATCGCCTCGGCTGCTCCTCTAGATAGCTTTCATCCTCATACATAAAAAACAAACACATTCCTACCACAAACATCAACGTCAACTCTATTTACATCAATATTCACAAATACATTAAAATTTCAAAATTAATATTCAGCATAAATTTTAATATCGGAAAATTTCAAAATAAAATTTATTATCATTTTAATGTGCATCCAGAATTAAAGTCCTTGTAGGATGCCTACTAATTACTATAACAATATATGCAGAGTACAAAGGGAGCATCTACCACCCCTTTACGTTAATTAACCAGGTTCGTCTAATTGAGCTCAAAGACATACCCATATTTTTATCATAATCCAGAACATCAATACTACCCTTTCTACTTAAACAAGCAAATTTCACCTTAAAATTAAAATATTATTGTTAGTACAATTTCACTACTGTCCATTTTAAATAAACAAATTAGAAAGTTATTCAACACACACCAAAATCTCAAAGTTGAAACAAAATAGTATAATTTACCTGAAGGTTACTTGCACTCGTAGCTTCAATGTACATCGTCCCTTTTGTTAATCACACCATTCCAACTGGGTTATATTTACGGCTTCTGATTCTCAACGCTTTAAAATTTTCTCCATCACCATTTATTTAAAGTTGTTTCAGGGCTTTTCCGGAACTCCTCTGTGTATATCTGACCCTTGTTTCGTGGATCCAGACACGTTTATGCACCATTTAAGTATTAATACCCCGAAAATAACAAAGAAATTCATACTTCTTTCACCAAGATACGCCAAAACTGCCTACTTTTGTGTATTTATTTGTCATAGTAAATTTTACCAATTGGTACAGTGATACTAAACTTTATTACCTTGTATCTTCTTTTCTAAGTGCACTAACGTACATTCATTGTAGCACGTAAAGAACAAGCTGTTTTAAATAATATAATATTCGAGCAAACTGTTTAAATTATTTAATATTAAAACCGGAAAACTAAAAAGCACTGTTTAACGCGTTCAATCAAGTCGAAGATCTAAGAGAGCTTCTTCATATTCACCTCCGTATATATAGCGGTTAGCCTGTCTGTCGGTCTGTTCCCCAAAACGGCCATTTTCTAGAATTTCGTCATTCTATGTTCCCATTCCGTAGCTCGCGCGTCGGTTTTTACGAATTTTGTACTCACCCCAGTTAAATCTCAGAAATTCTCACACGGCACGCAAACATGTCCGAGAATAACTAATTAAATTTTATACCGAAATGTTATTTTTACCTCTCAAATTTTGCCTTTTACTTTCAACCAATCGTGACCCTCGTGACGTTGCTCATATCACGCCTTTAATTATTAGTGTCTTTGTCTTACGCACATTATCTTTCCTTCTCTAACCTGTTCTTAGTGGTGCAAATTGATATTCCTTATTATCGATTATTTTAGTCCATGTGGAGTGTGAAATATCCCACCTTTAGCATTTCTCGTAACTATTAAGCTACGTTTTCTCCAAGATTCTTTGAAACCATTTGTTATCTACAACATTTTCGCCGTACGTGACATTTAAACTACGCAGGTGTTCAAACATAATATTAATTCTCAGAGCTTTATTTTCTGGTATTTTAATCTTGGATTTTCACAGACTTTTATGCTTATTATTAATAATGGTTTAATTAACTCCAACTAAAATTGACTTCTATCCTTTCATTTTTAGCGAATACAAATTAAATGTTAATTATTATGTGTACACTTTGTTTAATACCGGTTACTTAAAATAGGGTTAATTAATATAAATTTTGCACGTAATTTCCATTTGTTTCTTTCCTCGGAATAATTACATTACACGTAGAGCTTTCTAGTACTGCTTCCTTTTTTATATAAAGCGTCTTGTACATAATTTAAATCTCTTATTTTTAATGAAACGAATGAATTTTTATTCTCCACGGTTTTTTAATAAAGCGTATTATCTAATAAAATTCCTTATACACGGTGATTAAAATTATTTTATGTAATTCATTAATTTTCTACCCTGGTCTAAATATGAGTAATATATATATATATATATATATATATATATATATATAGATATATATAACTATATAAAAATTCATACTTGCAAACCCCGTGTATACATGCAGATACACGTCCGTTCTCTCGAAGCATGTATGCAAAGATTCACTCAATACCTGTGTTGGGTATGCAATACCCACTGTTGCTCCATTCTACACAATGCCCCCGAGGTAATTTATTCTCACCAGGGTTGGAAATGTTTAACACAGTTGTTGATAACTTTTGTGCTCGAAACTCTTGATATCACGCTACTTCTATAACAATTGGGTTTGGACTCGGACCACCGAAATCCAAACTTCCACAATCAATCAAAAATGAACCGTATGGTTGGGTTTAGTCATCATCTTCTTTGTAATTAATAAACCTTTAAATTTATTGCTATTTAACTCTTCGTTAAGGGACTAACTTATCTATGTCCACCATCAACGACTTAAATTCACTATTCTTCCCGTAATAAGCATACTCACTTCTTATGTTTATTTACTACACATTACTTTAATTTACGCGGTCAAATAACCACTATAGCTACGCGCCATTGCAGCCTAACTCGCCCTAGCTACGGGCTAGTTACTGTCTTTGTGTATCGTCTTTTGTCTTTTTGTGTCGTTTGTGTTAATTTCTTCACTTCCCCTATTTATATACCTTTGATCACGTGATTGTTCTAGCCAATTAAAAATCTTACATATTGCGCAATTGTGTATCATCCCTACATGTGCTTTTAGGTTAATGGTTTAAATCCATTTTTATTACTGCCATTGCTAATTGAAATTACCCTATAATTAAATTTAAGTTATTCTGCAATATTCTGAACTATTTCCTGTTAATATTTTGATAGATATCACAAAAAATTGCATTTTATTACGTATTTCCGGTTTTGAACTTTCTAGAACAAATTGGCATTTCCTTTGGCGCCTAAATTTAAAATCTTCTACATTTCAGGGGATGTTAGATATCAATTGATAGGTTATGTTAATTTAAAGTGTCAATTGTCACCCCAAAATCAAACTAGGATTGGATAACTATCTTAATTCTGGTCAGTGATAGGTTACATTTTATCTAGAATTATTTGTGATTGGCCGAAAATATTATTTGATATTTGGATTAATTTAAAAAGGTTCTTGGGTGTTACATTCTGCACCATATACCAACTCCACCGCCTTTTAAAAGAGTTCTACAATAGCTGGTGGCTAAGTAGAATCCAGGGAAAAAAGCTTGTTCAACATTATCCTCTTTAAACCACGTTTCATTCAGGCAGAGAAAATCGACATTATACATCTCCGCAAAATCTACAGTTATATAATCTATTTTCTTAAAAGTTAGGCATCGACATTTTATTGATAAAAGCTTAAAAGTTGAACCTAAGTGTTCCTTGGAATTTGCGGACGCTTGTAAAAAAATCTTGTTATAAACGCTCCTTCAGGCCAAATTATAGGATCCATAACAGCATCCAAATTACTTAAGTTAATTGTTACTTTAAAAGAAGTGTACAAGTTGGGATGTTTTGAAAGCAATTCTTCACATTCCATTTCTGGGAACTTAGTCTTTAGAAAAAATGTTAACTGTTCAGTTTTAGTTCCAGCTTGCAATCGTGTAACAAATAGATAGACATTCTTGGGGTTTGCCTTGATATTTACCATGTTTTTTTGCACTCCCGACAATGCTGAATTGATTACGCCGTTTATTAGAAGATGCTGAAGACAATCTTTTTGTTATTAACTTTGTCTGCTCATGCTATCATCATCATACTTCTAAAGCATCACATTCTCAAAGGCTTCTACTTTTTTCCTGTGTGCTTGTTCTACTGTCCCCATTTCATAGCCATACACTGCGTGCTCCACCCGTATGCGTTCAACAATGTTTTCCTTGTTTTGATGATTGTTGCCTTCAAACATAGCAGCTGCTCTTTTTTTGTTAGATACAACACGGCTTTCCTTTTATTGTTGATATTTACCCTATTTCACTGATATTCAAGGGTATGCGAAGGGGTTAAGCAACCCGAGGCTATCAAGATCCCCAACGTTTAGACATTTGCCGAATTAATAGTTTTTCAATTAATCCTTTTGCACAATCTACATTTGTTGAGAAGATTGCAAAACCAACACCCGCAGTTTTTTACCATAAACAACAGGTTTAAGCACAATTATTTTTTCATCATTAGGTGTTCGGTGCTGGAACGCAAAAATTTAATTCTTACCCATTCTCCCGAGTCTTTATGTTCGAACGAGTCCCGCGATAGGCTTTTTGAGGTTCGGTTACTTTTAGAAATAAATATTATTATTAAAAAACACAAATCTCTTAACACGCTTATCAGAACAGTCTTGTTTTTTTTGTTGCTAAAACTATTGCAGATTGTTCTGATATGCGTGTTAAGTGATTTGTATTTTGTGTTTTTTAATAATAATATCTATTTCTAACAGTAACCTAATCGAGGACTTGTTCGAGCGTAAAGTCTCAGGAGGATTGTTAAGAAAAAAATTACTGCTGTTGGAACTGGTTGGACGTATACCTCCATTGATTTCTATTTTGAGCTAACACATTTCCCTGAAATTTCCACAGCCTACATCTTTCACTATCTGGGTGCAATAGTCTAATCTAGGTCTACCTCTACCTCCCTTTTTTATTTCCTTGCTTCTATTATATTCCACACTATTCTCTCTATTCTCTTAGTGTGTCCTATCATCTAATCTCTCATATTTTAGATTGTTTTTCACATAATTTTTCTTCTGCTACCATTTCTACTATCTTTTTGTTCTTAACTTTGTCTGTCCATGATATCTTCATCATACGTCTGCAGCACCAGATTTCAAAGGCTTCTATCTCTTTCCCGTTCACTTTTCCTACTGTCCACATTTCACAGCCTACAATGCTGTGCTGCACACATATGCGTTCACCAATCTGTTTCTTGTTTCTATATTTGCTGTATTCGAACATAGCAGCTGCTGTTTCTTGTTAAATACAGCACAACCTTGTGTTAACCTTTGTTTTATATAAAAATAAAATTAAATAAAAACCCTTAACCACAAAAAATATTTAAATTACTAGATACGTATTTCTACCACTATGTGGTCATCACCAGTAGGGGAAAAAAAAAAAAAAAAAAAATTAGCTGTATAATTTACTATATTGTTGCTTTAAACACTATCGAGGATATTCTCCTCACCCGCAGGCTGGTGAAAAATCTATTTCAAAATTAGACGACAATTCAAAAACCTTTATTAGAAACGCGTGCAAAATTCAACTTTCGAATAACTTACGCACTTGCGCAAAAAATGCCTCAGAACAAACAAGGAAAGATCATCTGATTATTAAAGATTTACGACAAAAGAATTGTTATTATTTAAAGGCTGATAAGGGGAATAGGTTGGTTATTCTGGATAAACAAGACTATGTTGATAGAGTAGAGACTTTGCTGTCTGAGGGTCCTTACAGACCAATAGTCAAAAAACGTAAAAATGAAGTTCCTTTAAATAAAATGATTAAATCAACAGAGTCTGTTTTGAAAGAATGTCCAAACCTAATTGCGCCCACACTAAAATTAAAATTAACAATTTCAAATCCCGAAATGCCAAAACTTTACTGTTTACCAAAGATTCACAAAAATAATAAATCGATGAGACCAATAGTTTCAGGTATCAACTCACCGACTTACTATTTATCACGGTGGCTGTCAAATGAATTTAAGATTTTAAAGTTTAATAGTTTGTCTGTACAAAACTCTTTAGAGTTCATTAATAAAATTAAAAATATCAAATTAGAAGAGAACGAAATCTTAATTTCATTTGATGTCAGTTCATTATTCCCTAGTGTTCCAATACCACGTACTTTAACATATTTAAAGGATGCTCTTATAGATAGTGATATTTATGATGATAAAGTTGAGGACTATATCAAGCTTGTTTCGCATTGCATGTCCCAGAACTGTTTTCAATTCCACAACAAGTTGTACGAACAACATGAAGGCACAGCAATGGGAAATAGCTTATCACCTTTCATAGCAAATTTATTTATGTCTCGTTTTGAAACCGAGTTAAAAGAAAACTTCAAATACTTCCCAAGAATATGGTTAAGGTACGTGGATGATATTTTGCAGTTTTGACACTTCTAAATCAAATGTTGATGATTTTCTTAAAGAAATGAATTCAAAATTTCAAAGCATAAAATTTACGTATGAACTAGAGAATAATGGACAATTACCCTTTTAGATACATTAGTAATTAGAAATGGTAATAAATTAAAATTTGACATTTATAGAAAAGAAACCAATGTAAATCGCTTTATTTTGTCTTCCTCTAATCATAGCATACAACATAAGTTGGCTTCATTTAACTTTTAATTAATAGATTATTGAATTTCCTTTAAATAAAAACAGATTTAATAAGGAATTTGCTCTTATTAAACAAATAGCGAATTACAATGGTTTCTCTGATATTATAGATAATATTTTGAGAAAGTGTAAAAATAGGATCAACATCCGTAAATCAACGACTTTGCAATCAACCACCTCTAACGATAATGTTAAATATGTTAAACTTCCGTTTCACAAAACCACAAAGGGTCTTGATAAAATATTCAAACAGTGTAATTTCAAAATTGCTTTCACTAATACTAATAAAATTAAAGATTTGCTAGGTAATCCAAAAGACAAGGTGGAAAAATTGCAAAAGTCGGGGATTTATGAAATTAGTTGTGCAGGGCCAGGGTGTTTTCAAAAATATATTGGTCAGACCAAGAGGAATATAACAACAAGATTTAAAGAACACATTGCTCACTTCAAATATGGTAAATATGAAAGGTCTCAGGTCGCCAAACATATATTTGAAACCAGCCACCCCGTTAAACTAGAAAATGTTAAATTGTTAAAAGCGGTACCAACGTTTTCCTCCTTAAATGCCTATGAATCAATTAAAATTGTTAAACATAAAGGACCCCTCTTAAACACCGATAAAGGGCCAATAGCGCCATCTGCTTTGCTTTCCCTATTGGTCAACAACCAATGAGAAAGCAAGAATAATTTGGTTCGGCTTCAGCAGTAAATTAAGTGGATTTTAGTTATAACATCACAATTCACTTGTTTGTTGTGGAGAACACGAGCCTGCGGGTGAGGAGAATATCCTCGATAGTGTTTAAAGCAACATTCTAGTAAATTGTATGTTGGGAAGGTTCACTTCAGCCTAAGTGATGAGGAGAATATCCTTTGAAGTGTTCCGGAACAACAACTAATTATTAGTTAAAATTCCTACTGGTGATGACCACATAGTGGTCGAAATACGTATCTAGTAATTTAAATATTTTTTGTGGTTAAGGGTTTTTATTTAATTTTATTTAAATCGTGCCACAGTGTTCCTATAGATTATTTGTTTTATATCTTTCACATTTTTCCCGTCTTGTGTTATTTGACTTCCTAGGTAGCAGAAATCCTTATCTGCCTTTAAATTCTCGTTTTCTGTCTGTATTATAATTCTTTACTTATTTATTCCTCCCTTACGTACTAGTACTTTAGCTTTATTGTTACCCAGTAATAATAGGAATTCAATGATGACCTAATGTAGTCATATAGTCTAGGGTATAACTGTTATAGTTCCGCGCGCGTGTGTTCAGAGCCACTACGACAGTTGGCAATACATACTAAACACGTACACAATATTGCGCAACAAGTTATTACGTCATAATAGCGTCTCAAATGGTATCACATACCAAAAATGTTTACAGTGATACAAAAGGCGCCTTAAAAAAAAAGATAAAATGTACTCACTTAAAACGCTCCGTTCAGCTCAAACTCAGGGTCCTTGGCTGTGGTTTGGTTACGACAAGCTCTCGTTGAAGCCAGATTAATTTGTCTTCCCTCTTCGTCGTCTTTGGCAGTACGGTAAGGAACAACCAGGTAAGAAACGATAAGAGGCAGAGATAAAGGAAGCCTACATCCTTAAAGAGAAAAGACAAAAAGGGACGACACAGGTAAACCTCACTGTTCGACGTCTCGTTGGCTAATAATCTTCGTGTCGGAAACCGCGCACTTACTTCCTCACTCCACGTCTGCGAATTCTCTTGCGCCGACGCAACTGGCGGAAATGCACAAGTCTATTTTTGAAAAATATTGTCACGAATTTACTCACAAATTAAAAAGTGTGCAAGTCCAATTTTTGGCATGTAACAATCGCGACAAAGCCATAAAAGAAAGAAAAAGTAAAAGCTTAAAATCTAAATTCTAACTAACCTACATAAACCCTAACTTAAATTCTAGGAAATGTTTATTTTAGGCGCCACTTGGTTTTTCAACCGAAAACACGTCTTACGATTAACCAGGAAACGGAATGTGTAGCCCCTTTGTTTATGAACTACATTTATAAGTGCACACAAGAGTTTTTAATGTGGCGCAGTTATAATCGACAGCACAAATTTGTCGGAGAGCACGAAAGACTACTAAAACTAAAACAAATGCATTAAGTCGCTTAACATATATACAATAACTAAAGCTAACATTACAGAAAAGTAGGTAGCGATAAACCCATCAGCTACGCATCCAGAACCCTAAATGAAACTGAACAGAAATATAGCACCATAGAAAAAGAATTATTAGCCATAATTTGGGCAACAAAATATTTCAGACCTTACTTATACAGAAGAAAATTTTACATATACACCGATCATAGACCATTAAAGAACCAAATTCAAAATTACAACGATGGAGAATCCGATTAGAAGAATACGATTACGAAATTATATATAATCAGGGAATTTATACCAAGAACGCAGACGCTTTAAGTAGAATACAACTTAATGCATTAGAAACGGAATCCATTGTAGGAAACGTAGACGAAACAGAAATAAGGGAAGACCCAAACGAGATCGACACGATACATTCGACACAAAACGAAGAACCTAAAACCGAAATTAAAATCTTAAACGAAGCAATCGATACGAAACCCAACAAATTTATAATTACCGAAGTTTTAAATAACCCCAATCCCGTAAAATATACAAAAGTAGATAACAAGAAGATATACCACATTCAAATAACCAAAGATAACAACGAGGAGCAAATAATTAAGATTCTAAAAGAATACACCCCCGAAAAAAAACGATTTTATTTCTATTTCAACACCGAGCACTTATACCAAAGACTTTTAGAATTATACGCTAAATTATTCAATAACTCTGGCCCTGAA
This sequence comes from Platerodrilus igneus, assembly GCA_036346225.1. Taxonomy (NCBI): domain Eukaryota; kingdom Metazoa; phylum Arthropoda; class Insecta; order Coleoptera; family Lycidae; genus Platerodrilus; species Platerodrilus igneus. The sequence goes on along the minus strand of JARFIW010000001.1, from coordinate 6,297,817 downwards.
CTTATCAGATGTACGAGAAAATTAATAACACTAGACGACCCTGACGAAATAAATGATGTAATTAGGAATCAACACGAAGGAAAAACCAACCATCGTGGAATTAACGAAACAGCAAAGCAACTCATAAGACGATATTATTTTAAAAACATGAAAGAATTGACCACAGATTTCATTAACCAATGTGAACTATGTGACAAAGCGAATTACGACAGGAAATCCCCAAAGATACCCTTAATGTTAACCAAAACACCCGGCAAACCATTTCAAAAATTTCATGCCGATACTCTAGTAGTAGAAGCGCAAAACTATTTAACAATTGTAGACGCATTCACAAAAATAGGCCAAGCAATACTAATCACATCCAAAAATAGCATTGACGTGACCCAAGGATTTTTACAGTACTTTACATTTTATGGAACACCTGAAACAATAACTTTAGATAATGGGAGCGAATTTAAAAATAAGACAATACAAAACACTTTAGAACTCCACAAAATAAAAATTCATTTCATAACGGAAAACCACCCTGAATCAAATGGACTAATTGAACGACTACATTCAACCCTGTTAGAACAAATTTGATTATTAAGAATAAATTATAAAAAGGAACATATAACCAATTTAATGTCATATGCACTAATCGCCTATAATAATACAATTCACTCATCGACAAATTTTACACTCTTAGAATTAACCTTAGGACATTCGGATTCACGAAATCCCTATGACATACACTACAACAAGGAAGTATATCAACAATATGCGAAAGATCACAAAGAAAAACTAAAATAACTTACGACAAAGTAAAAGATAAATTAGATAACGACAAGGAACGTATCACCACGACCCGTAATAAAAATACCGATGCAAATAAATTTTCAATAGGACAACCCGTGTATGAGAAAAATTACCAAAGCAAGCGACATAAAACAGCACCCAGAAATCTAGGCCCATTTAAAATTAGGAGAATATTAGACAAAAATATAGCAGTAGTAGACAATGGCAAAATAACGAAATACATTCACTTAAAAAATTTAAGACACCCTGTAATTTCAGATGGACAATCATCACCCTTACCGTCAACCTCCGCCCAGGTAGAACGGAAAACCAAGTAATAATGAAGATATATAAAAAAAAAAAACCCGGTATACTACCAATAAAATTAGGCAGTATGCAAAACCCAAACAACTCTTACTTTAATTCAACAAATTTTAGCAACGTTAGAAAACGCAGTAACATTTGCAAAATTAAAACCCTACACTCTAGTATCATTAAACCAACCGATTTATTAAAAGAATTATTAAGAATTAGATCATTTATAAACAACAGCAAACTACCTTTTGATGTAACAGAATCAAACATTCTAATATTTGAAAAAATAGCTATAGTTAAAGGCTACATTAAGAATAACGTAATGATATTTTTAATAGAGATCCCGATAGTAGAAAGTAACAATTATCATTATTATCATTTATTTGCTTTTCCAATGAAAAATACTAGCAGATACCAAATTATCATATCCAAAACCAAATTCCTATCCTTAAATGAACTGAGATATGGTTATATAAACAAAAAATGTACTGAAGTAACACCAAACCAATACTTATGCCAATCAGAGTCTATCAAGACCCCATAGCAACAAAGAAACTTGCAAACCTACCGGAACTACAGTTCAAGATAGAACAACAAGAAGACGAAGAAGTAGTCAAGAAACCCATGAAGCAAGAGCATCTAGACTTCATTTAAGCGAACTTGTAACTCCAAAGTTACACTATAACAATATAAGCGTTTGGACTATTGTGTTAATCATTCTAATAATTTTTCTAATTATATATGTATTTTACAAAATGTATCTTAGATATAAGAATGAAGGAAACAGTTTTAGATTTAAGGAAACAAAGAAAAATAAAGAAACAATAAGGGTACTCTTAAAAACAATGAATTTTAAATAATGAAATTGAATAATGAATTTTATGTATTAAAAAATTAAGCAAAACTTAATTTTTTATTTACGGTAGGAGGAGTTATGTATCCCTCAATTTACCTATATATATATATATATATATATATATATATATATATATATATATATATAGCTATGAACTAACAGGATTTATCGTGGACCAACCTTGTGTCGACCAATAACAAAACTTGATGTGATAACGCCTTATTCGATATTAATGGCGTATTTTACTTGACTCCTCCTCTCTTTTTAAATTATCAAGTTACACTCCCATAAATTTTATCATTCGGCCTCGACTAGTTTTTATTTTGAATTATAAAATGAAGTTAATTCAATTCCATATAATGAAAACAAATATTATGTACAGGTTTTGTAAATTATTTAAAATACACTTTTCAATCAATTAATGTTGTAAATCTTATTTATCTCAAAAATCATATGCTTTTTAATCAATCTAAAGTCACCAAAAACCTATTGTTTTTATAAAAAGGAGCCTGGAACGTTCAAAACCCCTTTATCAGTTTACGTACTTTCTACGTATGCAAGTTCGTTGTTGACTCCGTCATATTAATTTAAATTAATTATGCAAATTCAAAATTCATTATTTAAATTCAAATAGAAAAAATTAAAAAAATTAAAAAATTAAAAGATCTAACCTGATCTGTTTACTTCGTTATTTCCTTCTCGCAACCAAAATTATCGACGCATCCATTATCAACTAGTATTTTCCATGCATTATACCATCCATTTGGATCAAAATTATTCTCCACCAATTCAGAATTATTATATACCCATTCGAAATATTGTCTATCCACACGCTTGAATTATTGCATTTAAATTATTGTCATCACCCTTTGAATTATTATCGTCAAACTTAGAATCATTACTTTTTCTCACCAGCCTCAGAATTGGAATTTATTCTGACCGGCCTCGGACTTGTAATTTATTCTTACCGGCCTCAGACCCAGAGCCCTATTATTATTATTATATTTTAGTTTAAATAAATTCCCCAAAATCTACTTACGTTTAATCGGCAATAGTAATTTTCATCGTCGTCGCACTATCTATCGCTTAAATAATTTTTACTTTCAAATATTATTCTTACGCGTCGCTCTTAGGTTCAAAGTGACGCACCTCGGCCTTTGTTGAGTTGAGAACTGAGCTCGTTATCATGTTGCTGTTAATATATAATTGATATCCCACTTCGTCTGTGGACATGGCTTACAAGCCCGTCGCTAATCTTAACCAATCAAGTCTTTCCATTTAAAGTAGTTTTCTGATGTAACGTTCTCGTCCTCTCCAGTAATTGTTGTTTGCTTGCAGCTGCTTCGTTATCAGCCCATGCGGTGTTTTGAGAAATATTATCGCTTTTCCATATTATACCCAAATAACTGATGCAATTCATCTTTCAATTTTCATATATGCTTAACCATTCACGCATCTTTAATCACCTTTACTTATTAAAATTGTTAATTGTTTGTACGCACTTACACAACGCTTCCTTAAGCTTTATTTCTTATTTCCGTATTATCATAACATTGGAATTCTTTTGAATGCGTGTTTAATTACCTTTATTCTGCTTACTTATAAATACGCCTGCTTCCACTGAAAAATATCGTTATTTGCTTTACTTAAATTAACTAAAATTCTATATACCGGGTGTTAAATATTCGTTATCTACTTAATGCATGTATTACATATTTCTATGCTAACTATGCGTCTTCTTGTCCTATTTGCGTCGCTTAAAACTACTTATACTCTATATGCAGGGTGTTGACTGCTTACTATCTACAAACTATCCTAATTACTCAATTTTCTCCTAAACAAATGCAGTTTTCTGCTTCCTATTATGATTTCTAATTCCTGCACGACCTTTGCTATAAAATACACCCTTAAACAACCCCTTATCACAGCAATATATATATATATATATATATATATATATATATTATTAAATAATAGAATCTAATAGGAATTACTAGAAATTGTTGAATAAATCATAAGTCAATTGCAACAATGTAATACAAGGATAAACCAGACAGGTTATTAACAGTTCATGAGAACGGATATGCAACTTTGTATCCGAGACGACAGTGATACTGCAGGTGGCAGGTCACAGACAGTTAAGATATCGCAATTACCTAGAAATAAGATTGAAACAATGTAATAAAGTGTAGAATTAAGAAAAGCAGACATGAGATCTGCAAGTTTCCACAGCCATGTGAGGGGGCAGGATATTATAAAAAGCCCGGGAGCTCAAGGCTCGGCAGTCAGTCTTCGAACTCCATACTTCGTTGATCAAGCTACTCAATTGAGTCAGTCTGAGTACTACATCTTTTGCATTGTTGTTTACCTAGGCTACTCGCCCTAATATTAGTACAATTAATTAATTATTTTGGTTTAAAGAAAAGAACAGTTTGTCAAAATTCCACATTAATTTCTGTTTAAAAATAAATAAATTTGTTAAGTTTTGGAAACGTTTTTTAAAAACATCGCTCCAAAGGCCCGAACTTTAACTCTCGTTGAAGATTTCTAAACTCGTCATTAATTTTTTGAAGCTGTACTAATGATGACTATTTAATGGCTGAAATCTAGTACAAAATTTCGTGGTTGAAATCTTTTAAAGTAGGTAATCCTTTGTGTACACGCTGTATATAAAATAGAAAGAGAGTACACATTGCAGCGTCTTTTATTTCTTTTCATGAATACAAATAACAATAATATTGCGTTTATATAACGCTAAATCGTAAAAACATTCAATTGTTGTTATTAAATAAATATGCATGACTTGAAATGTATTGAGAAGCAAGTTCTAAAGGTTATTGTTTGAAACGAATCATCGATAAGGATAATATCCACAGAGAGAACATTTATTTTATTAGTGATTACCAGTTCGTTACCAAGTTAATGGTAATTGTTCGTGCCAGTTACAACAACAATTAAAAAGTCATTTTACTTAGATATTGATAAAAATTTCTGGAAAGATTATTTCAACTACAAACAGAGATAACAATTTTAATAGTAAGTAAATAAAGTTAAAAGTCTAAATTTAACAACGATTATTATAAGAAATTATTTTTTTCCGAATTATTCTTATGCTCAAAAAGAATTAAACTGCTTTAAGTAGACGCAAAAATCCAGTTCCAGCACATCCACAGGTTATCCTAAGGGATAATCTGTGGCATATCTACGTTTACTAATTGGTCCAAGATTTTTATCCCCCTTAATATCAACCATTTTATTTTTAAATTTTTTTCCCATTTCGAGTAATTGGAAATGTTTGAATCAAAATTTACTCTCAATTAATAATTTTGTATTAGAAGAATTACAAAAATTAACCCATTTTATTTTGGAGAAAACATATCATTAGTGAAGGCATATTCTAGCTGTATTTATTGAATCATGTGTAAAGGGGGTTTTACTAAAACGATCATTTGAAATTCACTATTAGCATTCCTTTAAAATTAGGTATTTATTATAACGATATCACTATAGTTGCACAAATAAGTTCTTTATTTTCATACCGATTATTCAAACCTTTTCAACAACTCGTAACTACAATCAGTAGATCATTTGTGTATTTTCAGGCACAAGACAGCGCTTTGCACCACCAACTCCACCCCCACCCCCTTCTAATCATTTCTTAATTGGAAAGTCATTAACACTAATCGTTTTTAATGAGAAAACCTATTAATACTAGTCGCCTTTTAATGGGAAAACTTATTAACACTAAATCGTTTGTTAATGGGCAAACTCATTAACACTAATTCTTTGTTAGTGGAAAAACTTATTAACCCTAATCATTTTTTAATGGGAAAGCTCATAAACACTAATCGCTTTTAATGGGAAAACTTATTAACAATAATCATTTTTTATTGGGAAAACTCATTAACACAAATCGCTTTTGTAATGAAAAAACTCATTAACACTAATTGTTTTTAATGGGAATCTCATTAATACTAATCGTTTTTAATGAGAATTGTCATTAACACTCGTTTTGTAATGGGAAAGTCATCACCACCAATGGCTTTTTAATGGGAAAACTTATTAATATTAATCATTTTTTAATGAAAAAACTCATTAACATCAATCGCCTTTTAAAAGTAAAAACTCATTAACACTAATTGCTTTTGTAATACAAAAACTCATTACACTAATCGTTTTTAATGGAAAACTCATTAACACTAATCATTTTTAATGGGCAAACTCATTAACACTAATCCTTTGTTAGTGGGAACTTATTAACACTAATTTTTTTAGTAAGAAAATCATAACGCTAATCATTTTTAATGGGAACACTCATCATCACCAATCGCTTTTTAATGGAAAAACTCATTAACACTAATAGATTTTGTAATCTACAAACCAATTAAACTAATTGTTTTTAATGGAAAACTCGTTCACACTAATCGCTTTTTTAATGAGCAAACTCATTAACACTAATCCTTTGTTAGTGAAAAACTTATTAACACTAATCATTTTTAGTGGGAAAACTCATTCACGCTTATCACTAATCGCTTTTGTAATTGGAAAGGTCATTAACACTAATCGTTTTTAATGGGAACTCAATAACATTAATCATTTTTTAATAAAAAAACTTATTAACACTAATCGCTTTTTAATGGAAAAACTCATAAACACCAAGCACCTTTGTAATGAAAAAACTCATTAACACTATTCGTTTCCTAATGGGAACTCATTAACACTAATCGTTTTTAATGAGAAACGTCATTAACACTAATCACTTTTTAATAGAGAAACTCATGAGCACTAATCGCTTTTGTAATCGGAAACCCATTAACTCTAATCGTTTTTCATGGGAATCGTCATTAACACTCGTTTTTTAATGGTCAAACTTATTAACACTAGTCGCTTTTGTAATGGGAAAACTCATACACTAATCGCTTTTGTAATGGGAAATTTATTATCACTAATGGCATTTTAGTGGGAAAACTTATTAACACTAATCATTTTTAATGGAAAAACTCGTTAACACTAATCCCTTTTTGTAATTGTAGAACTCATTAACACTAATCTCTTTTTAATGGGAAAACTCATTTACACTAATCGCTTTTTAATGGAAAACTCATTAACACTAATCGTTTTGTAATAGAAAATTCATTAACATTAATCGTTTCTTAGTGGGGAACGCATTAACACTAAGCATTTTTAATGAGAAAAGTCATTAACACTAATCGCTTTTAAATGTAAAACTCATTAACGCTAATCGCTTTTGTAATGGGAAAGCTCATTAACACTAATCGTTTTTAAGGGGAATCTTATTGACACTAATCGTTTTAAATGAGAATCGTCATTAACACTCGTTTTTTAATGGACAAACTTATTAACGCTAGTCGTTTTTATAATGGCAAAACTTATACACTAATCGATTTTGTAATGGGAAAGTCATTATCACTAATGGCTTTTTAATGGAAAAACTTATTAACACTAATCATTTATAATGGGAAAACTCATTAACACTAATTGCTTTTGTAATGGTAGAACTCATTAACACTGATCGATTTTTAATTTAAAAAACTTATTAACACTAATCGTTTTTTAATGGAAGCCTATTAACGCTAAATCGCTTTTTATTGAAGAAACTTATTAACACTAATCGTTTTTAATAGGAAAACACATAGACTAATCGCTTTTGTAATGGAAAATTCATTATCACTAATGGCTTTTTGATAGGAAAACTTATTAGCACTAATATTTTTAATGAAACAACTCATTAACACTGATTGCTTTTGTAATGGTAAAACTCATTAATACTGATCTCTTTTTATTGGAAAAACTTATTAACACTAATCGTTTTTTAATGGAAAACTCGTTAACACTAAACCGTTTTTTATTGAAAAACTTATTAACCCTAATCATTTTTTAATGTGAAAGCTCATAAACACTAATCGTTTTTAATGGGAAAACTTATTAACAATAATCGTTTTTTATTGGGAAAACTCATTAACACAAATCGCTTTTGTAATGAGAAAACTCATTAACACTAATTGTTTTTAATGGGAATCTGATTAACACTAATCGTTTTGAATGAGAAATGTCATTAACACTCGTTTTGTAACGGGAAAGTCATCACCACTAATGGCTTTTTAATGGAAAATCTTATTAACACTAATCATTTTTTAATAAAAAAACTCATTAACATCAATCGCCTTTTAAAAGTAAAACTCATTAACACTAATTGCTTTTGTAATCCAAAAACTCATTACACTAATCGTTTTTAATGGAAAACTCATTAACACTAATCATTTTTAATGGGCAAACTCATTAACACTAATCCTTTGTTAGTGGGAACTTATTAACACTAATTTTTTTAGTAAGAAAATCATAACGCTAATCATTTAATGGGAACACTCATCATCACCAATCGCTTTTTAATGGAAAAATCTCATTAACACTAATAGATTTTGTATCTACAAACCAATTACACTAATTGTTTTTAATGGAAAACTCGTTCACACTAATCGCTTTTTGAATGAGCAAAAACATTAACACTAATCCTTTGTTAGTGGAAAAACTTATTAACACTAATCCTTTTTAGTGGGAAAACTCATTAATACTTATCACTAATCGCTTTTGTAATTGGAAAGGTCATTAACACTAATCGTTTTTAATGGGAACTCAATAACATTAATCATTTTTTAATAAAAAAACTTATTAACACTAATCGCTTTTTAATGGAAAAAATCATAAACACTAAGCACCTTTGTAATGAAAAACTCATTAACACTATTCGTTTCCTAATGGGAACTCATTAACACTAATCGTTTTAATGAGAAACGTCATTAAACTAATCACTTTTAATAGGAAACTCATGAGCACTAATCGCTTTTGTAATCGGAAACCCATTAACTCTAATCGTTTTTCATGGGAATCGTCATTAACACTCGTTTTTTAATGGTCAAACTTATTAACACTAGTCGCTTTTGTAATGGGAAAACTCATACACTAATCGCTTTTGTAATGGGAAATTTATTATCACTAATGGCATTTTAGTGGGAAAACTTATTAACACTAATCATTTTTAATGGAAAAACTCGTTAACACTAATCCCTTTTTGTAATTGTAGAACTCATTAACACTAATCTCTTTTTAATGGGAAAACTCATTTACACTAATCGCTTTTTAATGGAAAACTCATTAACACTAATCGTTTTGTAATAGAAAATTCATTAACATTAATCGTTTCTTAGTGGGGAACTCATTAACACTAAGCGTTTTTAATGAGAAAAGTCATTAAGACTAATCGCTTTTTAATGTAAAACTCATTAACGCTAATCGCTTTTGTAATGGCAAAGCTCATTAACACTAATCGTTTTTAAGGGGAATCTTATTAACACTAATCGTTTTAAATGAGAACCGTCATTAACACTCGTTTTTTAATGGACAAACTTATTAACGCTAGTCGTTTTTGTAATGGCAAAACTTATACACTAATCGATTTTGTAATGAGAAAGTCGTTATCACTAATGGCTTTTTAATGGGAAAACTTATTAACACTAATCATTTTTAATGGGAAAACTCATTAACACTAATTGCTTTTGTAATGATAGAACTCATTAACACTGATCGATTTTTAAATAAAAAACTTATTAACACTAATCGTTTTTTAATGGAAACCTATTAACACTAAATCGCTTTTTATTGAAGAAACTTATTAACACTAATCGTTTTAATGGGAAAACTCATAGATTAATCGCTTTTGTAATAGTCATTATCACTAATGGCTTTTTGATGGGAAAACTTATTAACACTAATCGTTTTTAATGGGAATCTCATTAACAGTAATCGTTTTTTAATAAGAAAATTCATACACTAATCGCTTTTGTATTGGAAAAGTCATGATCACTAATGGCTTTTTAATGGGAAAACTCGTTAACACTAATCGCTTTTGTATTGGTAGAAGTCATTAATGGTAAAACTTATTGACACTAATCGTTTGTTAATGGAAAACTCAATAACACTAATCGCTTTTTAAAGAGGAAACTTCTTAACACAAATCTTTTTAATGGTAAAACTCATTAGCACTAATCGTTTTGGTAATGAGAAAACCCATAAACACTCATCGGTTTTAATGGGAAACTCATTAGCACTAATCACTTTGGTAATGAGAAAGCCATAAACACTCATCGTTTTTAATGGGAAACTCATTAACACTAATCGCTTTTTACAGAGACAAAACTTTTCAACACAAATCTTTTTAATGGTAAAATTCCTTGACACTAATCACTTTTTAATGAAAAATTCATTAACACTAATCGCGTTTGTAATGGAAAAGTCATCACTAATGGCTTTTTAATGGGAAAACTTATTAACACTAATCATTTTTAATGGAAAAATTCATTAACACTGTTCGCTTTTGTAATGGTAGAAGTCATTAACACTAATCGTTTTTTAATGAAAAATTCATTAACAATAATCGCTTTTTACTGAGAAAACTTCTTAACGCAAAACTTTTTTATTGGTAAAACTCATTAACTAATCACTTTTTAATGGAAAATCTCATTAACACTAATCGCATTTGTATTGAAAAACTCATTAACACTAATCACTTTTTAATGGAAAATCTCATTAACACTAATCGTTTTATGGAAAACTCATTAACAAAATTTTTTAAATTAGGAAAACTCATTAACACTAATCGCTTTTTATGAAAAAACGTCTTAAACTAATCCTTTTGTAATGGCAAAACTCATTAACACTAATCGTTTTTAATGGAAAACTCATTAACATAAATCGTTTTTAATGGCAAAACTTATTAACACTATTCGCTATTGTAATGGAAAAAGTCATTAACGCTAATCGCTTTTTAGTGGGAAAACTTATTAACATTAGTCATTTTTAAGGGGAAAACGCATTAACACTAATCGTTTTTAATGGGAAACTCATTAACATTAATCATTTTTTAATGGAGAAACTCATTAACATTAATTGTTTTTAATGGAAATCTCATTAACACTAATCGCTTTTGTAATGGAAAAACTCATGAACACTAATCGTTTTTAATGGAAAACTCATTAACATTAATCATTCTTTAATGGAAATCTCATTAACACTAATCGCTTTTTAATGGAAAAATTCATTAACACTAATCGCTGTCTGAGTGACGTCAGTATCTACCAAGGACACCACAGTCTTGTGTCCATATATGTACATCTTGCCTGCGTGCTTAGAACGTGTGATGCGAACGATGGTCTTTGGGGCAGAATCCGTGCAAGTCGAATTCTTTCGATCCTTTTTAGTTTTCCGGCTTCTTTACTTTCTTCTTGAACTGTTTGCATTTGGACTATATATGCCCAAACTCGCCACAATTCCAGCATCTAGGTTCCTTCTTCGTTGGTTGGTGTTTACGAAGTATCCGTTGAATTACCTCCTATGTGCTTTCTTGATCCTGCTCCTCTACGGAGTATCTTACTTCAAATTTCAAAGCATGAGTTAGCGCATCTTCTAAGGAGCCTTGGTCAAGCCAGCCGTAGTGCTTATTACAGATAAGAATCGCAGTACTTCATTTCCAGTATTGATGTTAAGGCCTCGTAGCTTCTTTGGTCATAATTTGGTATAGTTTGCAAAACCCTCAACGCTTCGTTTCGTAATGCAACAAGCAATACGGTTACTCTTTACCATTGTTCTAGCCGTTAGCTTTCGCGGCAGCTTTGAATTGCTTGAAATATGTTTGCCAAGATGACTTTCCATCAAATGTGGGTGGTCTTAACTCTAAACCTTGACATCAGTTCGCATTCTCCAACATTCTTAAATTCTGGGGGCGTGCTATTGTATCACCAGCACAGGTCTTTGGTGCTTGCATTATTGGGGAGTTAATCCATTCATCTATCTTCAGTACCTCTTTTTCAGAAAGTCTCGCTTCCAGCTCATACGAATCATTTAAAAACTTGGTTTCCAATTTCTATATACCCGGAAATTTGTCTTTCAAGTTTTCAGGCGATTTTATAGTTTCCTTCAAAAACTTCTCTTTGAATTTTTCAACGGCTTGCGAGTTCTAATCTAATTTGTTGCGGTTTCCCCTAATTTTTTTATAAAAACTTTTCCGTAGTTTTATGAAATTTGCAGCAAAGCGTTTCGCAATGCTTCGTTTGAAGTCGTTTAGGAAAAACAGGATATCGCTATCCATCTCCTGTTGTTGACTTTAAGTTACAGGCATGCAAATAGGAATCGTATAAATGTCTTTTCACTATAACCTCCTTATTTGACACCAATGTAACGAAAACTGTTTGCACAGACAGTTGCTGAGTCAGTAAAGGTTATGGGAGTGTTGAGAATAAAGATTTTAAGACTACGTCGGATGTCTAAGTTGTTACACCTTTTGGCGGCATTAAGTTTCATTTTAATATTAGATTTAGGAGATTTTTCAATCCAGCAGGAAAAGTTTTTTTTCCCATCCTTAGTTCGATTAAGTTCTTACATTTAAAGTTTTACGATTATAGTGTCCCACGAACCAGAGGATAACAACCTCTAATGTATTGCATGTATTTCTGCTAAGCGCGCATTTATCAGGAAAGGGATCTGTGGTTAGCACGATTAGCCATGAGAAGGGTGGTATGGAGGAGATACAACCGGCTCATGAAACAAGACATCTTACCTAATGAACTCTCTTGTATTCCATAAAGATGTAGGTTTCATGCACTTTGTCGTCAGAATTTGTGGAAACAGGAGAAATTAGTTCAATGCAACCTTGACCTTCTCAAGACGCGGAGACTGCTTTTGGCTCCTGCGAATAAGCAATTAAGCCCTTGGCTTATTTGTATATTGTTAGCTTTACCCGTGACAGTAATACTTGCAACCAAATTTAGGAGTGTAATAAATTACGCCCAGCGTTATGTAATGATCGAAGTCGCGGATAACACGTAATAAGGTAGCCGTTGAGGAGGATCATCTGGATTTTTGTGGGGATAGTGGTTATTTATTAAGTAGGGGGCAGGATTCGACTAGGTTTATCAGGGTAGAGGATGTGGATTCGAATGAAGTTCGGGAGTTTCCATGGATGAGAAACAAAAGATCATCTGCATAGGCAAAGGTAGAAGCATTTGGTATATTTAGGTGTAGGAATGAATTGATGGTTATATTCCACAGAGTTGGAGAAAGACAGGAACCTTTGAGACAGCTTTGGGTTAGGTATGTGCCAACTGAGTGGTAATTGGTAGATAGGGTTGCAGAGCGGAAAGATAGGTAGGATTTAATAATTAAGAAAAGGTTGGAGGGGTGTTGGAAAGTTGTAATTGGATCAGTAGGTTGTTCCGCTATCATAGGTCAAAAGTGGAGATGAAATATAGTAACAAGGCGATAATGTATTTAGAGGGGGAGGATTGTGCCATTGTCATAGGAGAGATGATCGTTCGTTCAACACTGTGGTCTTTTCTGACGCTGTGCTGGTGGGAGGATAATAGGGAGTGGGTTCCTACATGGGATGTAAGTTCATGTAATATGACTTGTTCAAGGGATGGTAGGAAGGCAATAGGTCTGCGGGATTTAGGGAATTGTCTGGTGACTTGTTGGGCCTTGGAATAAGTGTAATGGGGGCGGATTTAAAGGTGGTGGAGGAAGGTTCCAGTTAAAAGGAATTTTTGGAAGAGTGTGGACTTATGATTGGTCATGATTAGATTGGTAACGCGGTCAGGACCAGGTGTTTTATTTGGGTTAAGTTTGGAGACTAAGCAGTTGAATAGGAATATGTCAAGGTCGTTGTCAGGGTCAGTGTCTGGTGGGACGGAGGAGGATTTGTTGTGGTTCGGTGGAGACATCGGCCGATGACGAAGGTATTGCAGAGTTGAGGAGGATGAACATGGTATTGTTCAAGAATGTAAGGGTGGAGTGGGTGGGGGCAGTTCAGATGTGGGATGTGGATGACTTAACCAGTTTACGGTACGTTGTCGGGGGTTAGTGTGAGGTTCTTTGATTACGTTACTGTAGTAGTTTTCTACTGTTCATACACAGGACCTCGTATGTTCGTCCTATGGTGGAGTAAGAGTTAGTTAGAGTGTCGATCAGAAGTGGGCCTGTGTTGTTTCGTCTAGTTCGTTAAAGTCGGTATTGAAGCTGAGAAAGTGATGGTCCAGTGGCGGTGACTTTATGTGTCTACCGTGAAACGGTTTGTGGGCATTGTTTGTGTGGAATGGAGGTTGTGGCTGTTAGATCTATGTTTTGTACAATAAGGTACGCGAGTGTGTGAGGGTCCTCGTCTCCGTATGCGATTGCAGAGAGCTCCAGGGTAGAGGATGTTATGGAGTTAAGTAACTTAGATGAATCGGCTTTATTTGTATTGAAGGAAGGAATGGTGTGGTGCGCGGGGAGATGTGGAAGGGTGTCAAAAGTTATAGGGTTGTGGACACTCGCCATTATGATGTTGCAATAACTAATGTTGGTGTTATAATTATGCTAATTAAGGTACAATTTAAACTTACCCGCGTTGCCAACCATGCATGACCCTGAACGTATTATGAACACAAATGCGGCTCCATGGATTGCCGTCACAGGTAACGCCTACGAGTAAACAAACAAGAAGCCTGGAGCTTACTTGGTCTTTACTGGAAGCCAAATCCGTTTCCTGCTTCTCAGGTCCGGATCATCGACTAGTGGTTTCTTTTGCAGGTACAAGTTTTTTTTAGGCGAAGCGACGGTACCTACGCGGTAGCGAAACACGATAGTTTGTTTAGGTAAGAGAAAACAGGTATCAAGGACACAAGAGGGATCACTTCGCCGAAAAGTCAGCGCACACACGTCCAATCTCTTCGAACGTCGATAGTAAAATCTCTGCTTTGTTACTCTTAAGACACCACATTTAGAGCAAAATATAATTGTAAATGCCACACTTATATAACCTCAAATTTACTCGGGGCGTTAAATACCTCGAGGCGACAAGTGCGCCGCAAATTAATAAGAATGTCATTTACCGAGGTATTCAGCTTTTGCTACAACGTTGTCCTTGCTTCTCAGGTGGGGTTTTGTATTGGACTTTCTGTTCTCTCGCTGTAGCTCTCGTGTACGGCGTGTCGATACGATATGAGGATAAGAAACGCGAGGTGGGACTCACTGGTCGATAACACTACTAACACATTGACACCAGACGGAAGCCGGTAAGCAAAGTCCAGAGTTTGTTACATTTACACGGCATATTTACTCGCCATTGTTATATTTTCTACAGATCACGTTTACCAGGCGATGCAACCGCTATCTAAGTCAAATTTGCATGCACAATTTAGGTAAAATCATATTACTTACGTGAGGTGCATCTCGAAACTTAATCTCATGATCGAGCGGTAGTTAAGGGTTAATTACGCCATGTTGAACATCAAATTTTGCTATCCGTCCTAAACTTCTATTGCACTCGTAGGGGGTTGGAGGGAATAGGTACCAGGTACAATAAAGGCAAGTACAGGAAACCTACATACTTGTTTCTAAAAAAAAACACACACCACTCAGATAGTTGTTGCTTACTCCATGTCTCATGGCTTAATCCCCGCTTTCGACACACACATCCGCATTCCTTTTGCACAGACGCGGCTGTCAGCGACGAACGAAGTTAGCGTTATTAATTTAAAAAATACGCGGCAATTAACTTACAAATTATATCTAAATCTAAAACATGCTACATTGCCATTTTGGCATGTAACAAGTTTCTATATATTTTCTCCCACAAAAATGTTTACCCACCAAGAGGTTCAACTGCTATGACGCATGTTGGTGGGAACAACATCAGTCAAACTGTGAGAAAGTGCAATAATAGCATTATCTCAAACCACAAAGATAAGTGAATGTCAGGACGATCCGAGTGAACCACAACTGTATGTGGTTTTCACATACGTTGGCATTACTGCTCTGAAGGGAATTTCCTAATTCATGGTTTTAAAAAGTTTCCTAAACCTAATTATTACACTAAATGTTAAAATGCGATCTTCGTACAATACTGTAGTAACCCCACCACTCCACGACGGCCAACGCGCTAACCACATCCAGAAACGCAAACGTATGCGATTTACATACCAAAATTCATGGAGTTAATGTCCTGGGGATCGTGCGAAACTATAATCGTAAAACTTACACGTAGAAACGTTTAAGGATGAGAAAAAGCTTTCCCATGCTGGGTTTAAAAATCCCCTAAATTTAAATATTAAAATAAAATGTGGCGCCAAAAAGGCGCAACGAGGGGTGGTGAGGATTATATTTATATTAGATTTGTAAATTGCGGAGTCCCAGTTGGGGTTGGGGAGGGTTTGTTTTGGATTCAAAGCTGGTGATGTGTTATGAAATCTTCAAATAAGGTTCTGTTTGAGTCAGTGTTACTTTAAACCACATGTGTGACTTAGCGTTGACGTCTGCTGCTATAATGATGGATTTTCACCTGTGTCAGAGAATATTTGGTCAAATTTCTGTTAGTATGTGTTTATGTCAGTGTTAAATTTTAAGTAAGAGGAGATAAGATATGGCGGTCTTCCAACGCAGTTCAACTACATTCATATGGGAGGAAGAGTACGAAGCGAGGTAAAAATAAGGAGTCAAAGAGAGATCAGTGATAATGATTGCTGATGTATAGTTTGGTTGTTGCGGATGGGGGTGTATGTATATGAGGGTAGTGGGTGGAAAGTACGGGATCCTGTTTTGGGATAAGTACGGCTCTTGGACTAGGGGTACGAGAGTAAGGTGAAAAGTTCTGGGCCTACAATAAAAGACTGCAATTTTCAGTAAAAAAAAAAGATTTTATTTTTCGACATAATTCCCCTTAACTTCAACACACTTGGTCCAGCGTTTCTCCAACATCAATATTCCTTCCCGGAAGTAAAAGTCTGGAAGTCTAAGAAAATATTCGTCTACGGCCCTCTCAACTTCTTCATTGGACATGAAGCACTTCCCAGAAACAAGTTTCTTCAAGTTTGGGAACAGATAGAAGTCTGAGGGCGCTAAATCAAGGGAATAGGGTGGATGGCCAAGCAAGTCGTACCCCAAATCCGTCAATTTTCCCATCGCCAACGCACCCTTGTGTGCAGGTGCGTTGTCTTGGTGAAAGATGATTTTTTTCTTCTTTAAACCAGGCCTCTTCTCGCGAATTTTGGCATCCAGCTGGTCAAGAAGAGTGGAGTAATATTGGCCTGTAATTGTTCTGCCCTTTTCAAGGTAATATATTAACAGGATCCCTTTCGCATCCCAAAACACGCTGGCCATCACCTTTCCGGCAGATGCGATCGACTTCGCTTTTTTTGGCGCTGAACAACCGGCTTTCACCCACTGCTTCGACTGCTGTTTCGTTTCTGGCGTGTAATGGTTGATCCATGTCTCATCCATAGTGAGAAATCACCGCACAAAATCTCTCGGATCCTTATTGAACCGCGCCAAACATTGCTGCGAAACTCGTTTTCGCATTTGCTTTTGATCGGCATTCAGCAAATACGGCACCTATTTTGCGCAGAGCTTTTGCATCCCTAGCTATTTGTGTAAGATGATTCGCACCCTTTCGTCCGAAATCCCTACAGCCTCAGCTATCTCCTTCACTTTCACTCGCCTATCGTCCAACACGATATCATGCACTTTTTCGATCGTTTCCGGTGTGGTTGCGGTTTTTGGTCGTCCTTCACGTGGGTCATCTTCGAGAGACGTGCGATCACGTTTAAATTCAGCTATCCACTTTTTAACGGTTAACAGGGAAGGGGCAGTCTCCGTAAACTTTTGTCAACTTCGGATGAATTTCTTGAGGGGTTAATCCGTCCAAAACGAAGAATTTTATGACCGCAAGATATTCAAGTTTATCCATCTTAAGGAAACACGCATAAGACGTCTGCTTGAAAAAATTCGTGTAAACAAACTACTTGAGATAGCACGTTGAAACTTGCCATACGAACTAATGACATGCGCACGCAGGCGGGAAGCATACATTTTTGCTGATTGAAACGCCATCTCTGTGTCAGGCCGAGAACTTTTCACCTTACCCTCTAGGGTTGCGAAGCGGGACTGTTGAAAGTTGATTTGGACTACATGGAGTAGGACGGAAGGGAGGCGAGATACATGTCTGATATCTAGTAGCTATAATCAGTGCTTAGTTTCATAATGTGCAAGGATTGTTGGAAAACTAAGCAGTTTGGACTTTTAACGGGATGGTCATGAGGGCAATTAAGTGAACAGTTTGTACAAATGGGAGTGAAGGTGGAGAATTGGAACAGCGTTTAGTCAAATGGGGCTTAGCACAGCGGTCACAGGCTGAAGACGATCTGCAGATTTTGGCTGAGTGACTAAATCTTTGACAGTTGAAGCAGCAGGTAGTCGTCAAAAGGTCTCTAATGCGACAGGACTTATACCCTATATATACGTGGGTGTTAGTTGTGAGGGTGGAGTGGATGTAAGGAGAAACATGGATGATAAGGATGGGTGTTCGTTTTTAGAGCAGCAGATGGCAATAGATATTTCTATTCGGAAGGTATCTTCAGGAACGAGGAGTTCAAGGGAATTTTCTTGCTATATAGGGTTGAGAGCGTCAGTGGATGGGGCATTTTTGTGTAAATAAAAAATAATTAACTGTGGTAGTTTGAGTTTAGGGATATGGACGTTGTAAAATTGTTTTGCGAGAGAAGTAATGAGGTTAATGTCTGTGGATTTGTGGGTATGGTTGGTGATGGAAGATTTGATAGGACGTATGCTTTGGATGTTTAGGTTATATATCGAAGGGCGTAGGTTCGTTTTCATTATTGTTAGGAGCTCGTTTGAGGTGGTTCCTGAAGACGTGGGGTTCAAAGTGATTATTTTAGCGGGAGGTCTAGTGAGGATAGTTTTTGACTCTACATGTGATTTTCCAATGCTCCACCCGAAGGAAGTGGAGTATTTTTTTACCTGGAAAATTTGGAATTTTGCCAAACCCTTGCTGATCCACGCAAAGTAGGGATATTTAACGTGCGTGACAACACTCACACACTGGACCTCCATTTTAACTCTCATCCGAACAAGGGTATACTTTTGTGAAAAATGCTCGCCTAACATTTCTCAAACGGACCGTGTTGGGATTCGAAACCGGTACCTTGGGCGTAGATGGCTTTTGACTAGTGGCGACGGCGTGCGCTAGTGTGTGTTGTGGTAGTAGTGTTGGTATGCTAGTTAACTTTGCAGATGACTGTAGAACGGCATCCAGGTATCCTTGGGCAGTAGCTGCACAGTTGGCGTTTTGTATGGCTTGGCTCATTATGAGGGTTACCTGTTCTAGCTTCTGTGTGATGTAGTTCATTCAGATTCTATTAATTCTGTTCAAGTCTTTAAAGGCAAAATCTGTAATATCTCATTTACTTTGGCTAATGTTGGTTAGTGTACTTGGCGGTGTTGTATCCATGCCAAGGTCTTTTTCTTCATCCTTCGATCTTTCAGTGAGGTTTGAGGTAAGAGATGAATTTCTAGGTCTTGTTTGTCGTAGTAGTTATGGTGGCGATCTCTTGATCATCTTAGATTTGGTAAAGGGCGTGAGTGCTTCAATAAACATGGGTGTCTGCGGTTGTTATAGCTGAGCTACTTGCAGTTGTAGCTCCTTCGTTTGTGGGCATCTGTCCTGTCAGATTATATTATTGTAAACAACAACACCTGTGCTAATACTAGCTGATGTTCTTTTAAGGTTCGGTTCTGCCTATGGTAGTCTTACGGAAGAATCAACAATTCCTTTCATGCACGATAATCAATAAACTAGTATTTCAAACGAATGGAAGTTAACGTCGTATATTGGTTTCATCAAGGTGCAATTTATAAACTATGCCGAGTTACTGAAACAAGTGTAATTTCAATGAAAGAAACTGAAAATGCAGAGCTTGTTACAGTTGGCAACACTGATACGGTCCACGTTTCACAATATTGCGCAATAGTTAATATTATGACATAATTACGTGGCAAATTGTATCAAATGCCAAACACGTTTACAATGATACAATACTTAATTTCAAATATAAATGAAGCAAAGTACTCACTTAAAACGCGCCTTGCAGGTAAATCTCAGGGCATCTCCTTGTTTGGGTGTGGGTTGCGTCACGCCATTGTTGAATCAGCTTCTTTGTCTTCCTTTTTTGTTTGTAGTGGAGCGGCAAGGGTACAGGTAGAGGTACGATAGAAGGTAGAGATATAAAGGAACCTATATCCTAAAAAAGAGAAGAAAAGGCAAACAACGCGACACAGATAGACGTTACCCGCTTGACGTCTCGTGGCTAATCATATCGTGTCGCTCCGCGCACTTGCGCCACTCACTCCGCGCCGGCGCATTCTTTTGCGCCAACGCAACTGTTCGGGATGGCGGAAATTAACAAGTTTATTTTAAAATAATGGCGGGAATTTAGTCACATATTTAAAAATTTACATTGCCAATTTTGGAATGTAACAAGCTTACTTTAAACGTCCTACTTCGACGATGGAAGTAAGCTCTTAATTGCATTAAAACCTCGAAACTGATTAATGAATCATTCGATTCGAGAAAATATTGATGCCTTCTCTTGATACCCTGTATGTAATCAATTTCTTGTTATATTATCATGTTCTAATTGTATATTTCTTTGCAGGATATCTGTTGACCATGGATAACTCCACCCTGGACTTTCAACCAATTTCACTATCCATCACCTATTATATTATACATGAGGTCATTTTCCTATTATTTGCACTAAGTGGTATCTTTCTAGATACTTTAATAATATATACAATTGCAAAACATGAAAGACTGAGAAAAGTGGGCAATATTTATATAGCAAACTGGGTAGCTGCCGATATCATTTCCCTTGTGCTCACTCCTAGTGCTTACAACATTCTTGAAATTATGTACAACATAGATAGAAACCTATATCAGAACACGTTTTCTTTAATATTTGTCACAGGATTGATTTCTCATGCTTTGGTTAACATGTGCGTTGCGATAGTAGTGATCAATTGGTCAATAGCAACATTTTTTCCCTCGTTATCAGAAACTGTACAAAAGTACTACAAATTAGTCGTAGGAATTCTATGGATCTTGGCCCTGCTTCTCTGTATTATCTCCATAGTAGCATGTAAGCAATTTTATATATGTTTTGTGGGAGGCATCGAACTAATTACAAGCTACGTGATTGTTCTCTTACTGGTTGTTTGTATACAATTTCTAAGGTGCCTCAAAAAATGTCGCAACAAGCCCTTGCATGATCCAACTCTACCTTTGACAATGGCAACAGTTTATGTTATTGCATGGATGATAGGTTTTTCAAATTTGATGTTTCTGAAATGGCAGATTGCTCATCCATTATTATCTGCCGCATTGGATTGCATAACCTTTTCAACATCTTTTATTAATATTGCATTGTTGTACCATTATGATCTTGACTTTCAAGCATGTTTGATTCAAGTTCTTAAGCGGAGTAAGTATAGAGAAGGTCTTGGCGATTCTGTAGTTGCCAACAGTAACGCAGTTGATGTTAGCAATGTAATGTAAAAGGTCTAGTTTGAGTTATTTTAGGAATATTATTTATATATGATTTGTATACTACTTTAAGATGTTTTATAGAAAGCTAATAGCTAAATAAAGCTCACTCTTAGAAGTTTGTTTATAAGAACATTATGAGCTACTACATGACCATCTTTTCCGCCAGTCAGTACAACAAACAAATACTCTTTCAACAGGATCTCAGTAAATATAGTCGATGCCAAATAAACTTAGGTATAACTCTCCTTAATACACATTTCTGTTATGTATATGAATTTTGATTTATATGTTAAGTGGTATGATAGATGTTGTAACCGGAATCAAATTACCTTGAAAAAAAAGTTTTTAATGATTGATTGATTTGTCAGTTGTTCCATATCCGAAATAAATAAAAAGGCGTTTACTTTAATCTTTAATAATAACCCAACCCTAGTACACCCACCGAACAGGGTTCTTTACTTAAACGGGTATTTTAGAGAAACGAGAACCCGCATAATATTTTGGCGACCGTGACAGGACAGCGTGGGTATAGAAGACAGTAAAATCAGTATACAAGTAATTGAGTTATTTTGGTTACCTTATGGATTTGGAAAACGCAAAG
This sequence comes from Platerodrilus igneus, assembly GCA_036346225.1. Taxonomy (NCBI): domain Eukaryota; kingdom Metazoa; phylum Arthropoda; class Insecta; order Coleoptera; family Lycidae; genus Platerodrilus; species Platerodrilus igneus. The sequence continues at coordinate 6,275,824 of JARFIW010000001.1, read as the reverse complement.
AGGTTGCGCAAAGTGAGTCGTGGGTCTTTTACAAGATGTGCCACGAAGTTGGAGTCACTTTTATCACAGCCCATGAATGACATGGTAAAAGTTCAAGTGTGTATGAATATGCTGAAAGATAAGTTCGATGAACTTAGTGTTATTAGTTCCGAAATATTTAACGCGCTTGTTGCCGATACAGCAGTAAGCGAAGACAACTTGCTTTCTGACAAGGAGGGCGGTGATGCGTATTCAAAACGATATCAAACATTAAATCTACAATGTGAAAAACTGTTGAACAAAGCCAAAAAAAAGGAAACATTGAATGATTTGTCAGACCTAACTACCATTTCTGGCAGACGTAGGTTTAAGCTTCCAGTTCTACAGTTCAAACAATATGATGGCAGTATTCGAGAATGGCTTCCGTTCTGGGAACAGTTCAGAAAGATTCATGATGACCCGGATATTGATCCTGCGGATAAAGTAGATTATTTGGTTCAAGCAACAGTACCAGGAAGCGGAGCCAGGCAACTCGTAAACAGTTTTCCAGCCACAGGAAATAACTACAGGCAAATCATAGACTGCATGAAAGCACGTTTTAGTAGAGAAGAACTACAAATTGAAGTTTACGTGCGGGAGCTTTTAAAGTTGGTTCTAAATAACGCGGCTTCAAGAGGAAAAGTGAATGTTTCTTGTTTGTATGATAGTTTAGAAATGCAGCTCCGAGCTCTTGAAGTGTTGGGAATAACCTACCATTGTTATTCTGACTTGATTGAGCATGTTCAGAATAGATTTCTTAAATATATTTTATATAAGCTGAGTCTTCAAGTAACTTTAAATAACGAGCACACTGTCATTCCAGTTTTGAATATGTCCTCTCTATCTGATAGGAGGTGTATCAACGATATATGTTTTGTCTTCAATATCTTGAATTCTCATATTATCTGCCCTGAACTTTTACAGAAGATATGTATACACGTACCTCCTAAAGTTACTAGGAATCATGAAATCTTGTTTATTGGGTTTCATAGAACCAACTATGGTTATTTTTCTTCTATTGATAGAATGTGTAGACTAATAAATAAGCATCATAATTCATTCCATTTGTTCGATTGTACTCTATATTCATTAAAGAAAACAATGATATGTCTCATTCAAATAGTGTAAGTTCTAGTTGTACATACATTACTATGCTATACAGCAATATTTTTAATATCTAATTGCTATTTTGTTGTGTACTTCATTTTTGTTTATACACTTCACTTATCTTACTTATTCTTCCTGTATAAATTAATTTAATTAGTACATATAATTTAAATTGCAAGTTGTTTAAAAGCTGCATTATGTTGTTTAAGTTACCTGTATCGATAATTATATTGTAATTTAAAATAATGGTGTTAACCGTATAAATATAAATAAATAAATAAGTATTCAGCCATGCTTTTCCCGCTTGTAGAATCGTGCTTGCCAGAAGAGTTATTACGTGTATGACAACGAAGTACTTTAAGTTTATGTGTCGAGAATGTTGAGCGAGGTGCTAGCATTTCTTTAGAAGCTCGTATGAAAACATTGATGCAGTTTCTGCCGAGCGAAGTCGAAAATGAACAGCGCGTTTCTTTAGCGTCATAGGGTTTCGGTTTACGCAATACAAAGGCTCCTAGTCAGAATGATTTTGGGGAAAATACGAAAAGGAAGCCTAAGTTTGAATCTGGTTTATCGACGGCCGCTGATTTGATAAACAATAGCGAAACCGTCAAATGTATTTTCTGTAATTATTCTCATGACAGTTCTAACTGTGTCAAAGCTAGAACTTTTCCATTAGAAAAAAAAAGGCAATTGATTGTCGAAAAGAAGGCCTGTTTTAGGTGTCTAAAGATGGGACATTTAGCTAAGAAATGTAATAAGCGTATTAGATGTTTAGTGTGTTGCAAACGTCATGTTACATTATTGTGTCCTGAAAGTAGAGCAAATCAAGAAACTGAAACTACGACAAAGGTGTGCAAACAGGAAGATCGTGGCACACCAGATGTAAGTGCAGCAAATTTTACCAATACCTATGTGTTTTTACAAACTCTAAAAGTGTGGTTAATTGGCTAAAATAGATCACGAGAAGTGCGCGCATTAATTGACACAGGCTCTCACAGGTCCTATGTTTTAGAATCCACAGTACAAGAATTAGGTCTTATGCCAAAACGAAGACAAAAAATTATGCATTGTCTGTTTGGAGGAGCTATGGCTGAACATATGCACAGTTGCTATGATCTTAAAGTGGCGCAGAATAACTACTCCTGCGATGTAGAAGTTTATGATCAGACAAAAATATGTGCCCATGTTTCACCTGTCTTGCACGGTGAATGGACTAAAGAACTTGAGGACTTAGGGGTAAAGTTAAACGACACTAGCCTATCTAAGGATATTGAGCTGCTAATTGGGTCTGATGTCGCAGGATCGCTTTATACTGGTCGTCGTTATGTTTTGAAAAGCGAGCTTGTAGCGATGGAGACGCTCTTGAGATGGACTTTAATGGGAAAGACACCCATAAATCAATGTGAGAATGCTATGTCTCTTTTTGCCGTAAATCTTTTTGTAGGAGATACCGCCATTAGTAATTTGTGGGAATTGGATGTGCTGGGTATTTCCGAGCCCAGCAAATCGGCGAGTAGGCAGGCACTTGAGATAGCCGCTAAGAAGTTTTTTTTGCGAAACTGTTAAAGTTAATGAAGAAGGTCGTTATGAAGTTTGTTTGCCGTGGTTAGATGGGCACCCCCCTTAACTTCTAATTACAACGTTGCAAAAAAACGCTTGCACGGTGTTTTAAAGAAATTGAAGTCCAAGCAGTTTTTAAAGAATGGTTACAGAAAGGTATTATTGAAGTGGTTAACGGAGAGATTTCTGTCGATGTAGGTCATTACCTTCCTCATAGACCCGTGATTAAAAACAACTCTACTACAAAAATACGCCCAGTATTTGATACTGGTGCTAAAGAACGAAACAGACCTTCGCTTAATCAATGTCTAGGAAAGGGTGCTAACCTAATTGAAGAAATTCCTGATATTTTGATTAAATTTAGAGAAAATTGTTTTGGAGTAGTGGCTGATATACGCAAGGCTTTTTTGCAGATTTCTATAAATGAATCTGATAGAGATTTTCTTAGATTTTTGGGGGTGAACTTGGAAGGTGAAAACATAGTTTATCGTCACAAGCGGGTTGTTTTTGGCGTGAATTGTAGTCCATTTCTCTTGGGAGCAACAATACAATACCATCTGGAGAGAATATTGGAAAAGTGCGATATCCATGAACTAAGTTACACAAAAAATCTAATCTGCAAACTAAAGAAAAGCTTCTACGTTGATAATTGTGTGACAAGCATTAAAGATGAAGAATGTTTGAAAAGGTTCATCGAAGAGGCTACTTTAGCCATGATGGACGAAAAGTTCGAGCTGAGGGGGTGGGAGAGGACACTTTACTCTGAAGACCTCAGTAATGATGTGCACGTCCTTGGTTTGAATTAGAATATGTGGAAATTATACAATGCGGGATTCGTGATGAAAAAATGTAGTTAATTATAGCACATAATCAATATTTAGTATATTCACAAATAATTAGTATAACAGCTCTTCATTATGTACAAGTTAACAGCCATATCTTATATGGTCGGTAAAACAGAAAACATAATATACCGAAGTATAAACTATTTAAATTAAATGGCGGGAACATAAGATTATGAATTCTTCACAGAATACTGGTCGAGATATGTTGTCCTTAAAGGATTGCCTTAGTAAGTTAAACGAAAATGAATTTGAAGCGGTAACTAAACGTTGCATACTCTCGGCAGCGCAACGAATTTTTGACTCTATTGGATTTGTCTGCCCAGTTACGCTGGTTCCAAAATTGCTGCTGCAACAGACTTGGAAAAGTTGTTTGAAATGGGATGATCCTGTAGATGAGAGTATTCAAGAAGAATTTCGTGCTTGGGTAAAGGATTTAAACTGCCTGGAACACTTAGAAATCCCCAGATGGATACGAGCAGGATTTTGTAAAAGAAAAACCACTTCAGTGCACGTGTTCTGCGATGCCAGTAACAAGGCGTACGCTTGTGTTATTTATTTACGAGTCGAATGCGATAGGGAAGTGCAAGTACGACTGTTGGCAGCAAAACCAGAGTAGCACCACTAAAGAAATTGACCATACCGCGATTGGAACTTATGAGTGCAACAATAGCAGCGAGATTATACGCTAATGTTGCTAAGAATCTGGAGGTGAAGTTTTCTAGCTATTTTTGGAGTGACTCGACTACTGTGCTCTCGTGGATTACAAAGGAAGAGGAATGGGCACCCTTTGTATGGAACAGAGTTTCAGAAATACGCGGGCTCACTCAGGTTCTATCTTGGAGGTATGTTCCAGGGGTGCTAAATCCAGCCGACCTCCCTTCGCGAGGTTGTTCAGCGAAACACCTGTTAAAGACGTGATGGTGGGAGGGTCGTCAATGGTTGCACAACGAAGAAAGAAATTGGCCCACATGTGATGTTGAAGGTGATGAACTGTTAATAAATGTAGAGAAGACAAAGACCATCACAACCCTATTAAATGTAGTCAGATTTTTGGCATTTCCGTTATTTTTCGAGCTATGTTAAACTTCTAAGGATGATGGCATGGATAATTCGTTTTACAAAAAATGTTAGGAGTGTCAGCTCAAAACGTATTGGTGGGTTAACCGCTGACGAATTAAACTACGCTAAACAATTAGTTTTTAAAATTGTTCCAAGAGGAAGCGTTTGTGGAAAACGATGACAAATTTAAGTCGTTAAATGTGTTTCGTGATGGATTTGGTTTAGTTCGTCTAAGGTCTCGAATTTCTAATAGAGACGACAAAGAATATTTTCGTCTGCCAATAGTATTACCGTCCAATCATGTAGTGATTGATAAGTTGGTTTTTGAGGCTCATGTAAAATCTTGCCATCTTGGTACTCAGGGTTTAATCAGTTTACTTCGAGAAAGATTTTGAATTTTAGGTGGAAGGCGATATATCAAACGAGCGATTTCAAAATGCGTATCGTGCAAAAGACACGTTGTTACGCCTTTTCAAGTTGATAGCCCACCTTTACCCGCAGATCGCGTGTGTGATGCCATTGCTTTCCAGATAACTGGTGTGGACTTGGCGGATCCCCTGTATGTGAAAACAGGCGGAAAGGTTTGGTTTAGTTCGTCTAAGGTCTCGAATTTCTAATAGAGACGACAAAGAATATTTTCGTCTGCCAATAGTATTACCGTCCAATCATGTAGTGATTGATAAGTTGGTTTTTGAGGCTCATGTAAAATCTTGCCATCTTGGTACTCAGGGTTTAATCAGTTTACTTCGAGAAAGATTTTGAATTTTAGGTGGAAGGCGATATATCAAACGAGCGATTTCAAAATGCGTATCGTGCAAAAGACACGTTGTTACGCCTTTTCAAGTTGATAGCCCACCTTTACCCGCAGATCGCGTGTGTGATGCCATTGCTTTCCAGATAACTGGTGTGGACTTGGCGGATCCCCTGTATGTGAAAACAGGCGGAAAGGTATGAGTGTGCCTGTTTACATGCGCGATATATAGAGCGGTGCATTTGGAACTGGTCACCTCGCTCTCGACGCCTTGTTTTATGCGTGCGTTACGTAGATTTGTAGCACGCAGAGGAAGGCCAAAGGTCATTTATAGCGACAACGGTACGAATTTTGTAGGCACCGATAATTTGTTGCGAAAAATTAACTGGACCGAAGTTGTTGAAGAGTCTGCTATCCAACGTATATCATGGAGATTTAACTCACCCACAGCGGCATGGTGGGGAGGCTTCTGGGAAAGACTCATTGGGATATTGAAAAATTTATTACGTAAAGTGCTGGGATAAGCTTCTCTAGATTATGAAGAACTGTTGACACTTGTATGTGACTGTGAGGGTATGATGAATTCGAGACCTTTAACATACATGTCAAATGATGCTAACGATTTAGTTCAATTGACTCCTATTATGTTCATTCGGGATCAAACTGAAAGTGAGTTGCCTGATTGTGATGTTGTAGATCGATCATTCTTTGTATTTATTTTGTATTTATTCATTTTAATAGCACATGCTAATAGAATATTCTAACTTAAGTGTTTAGCAATAAGTTTACATACATACATATACACTTATTTAAAGACAGTGATTGGAGTCACGCAACACAGGGCCCCACTCATCAACCACTACATAAGAGATAATCATCACATATAGTGTTCCTTCTTCATGCACCTAAATTATACATAGCATATTTAATACATCTTTGTTGAAAGAGTTTTACAGTTTCCGAATTTTTTACTCTGATAGGTAGTTTATTATACTGCACAAGTCCCTTATGAAAGAGATCATTTTGATTATATGTAGTAGAAACTGTAGGTACATAGAAGTCTTTACTAGCCCGAGTTTGATAATAATGTATATCTGACACTATCCTAGTATGTTTTACTAAATGTGCTGGAAAGAAATTGTGCTTTATTTTGTATATGACGTTCATTGTGTTTACAAAAATTATTTGATTATCACTCATCAAGTTTGTTTTCTTTAACATACTACTAACACTTGTGTAACGATTGCATTTAAGAATATATCTCAGAGCTTGGTTTAGTTTCTTTTGTAGATCATTTATTTCACATTTGTTTCATAAAAATAATATTGATGAACAGTAATTAAGATGCGGCAAAATAATGGTTTTGTAAATTGCCAATTTGGACCAAACACCAAGATAATTATTCATTCTTCCTAAAAGATGTACTTTTCTAGCTATTTTTTTGGTTACGTATTCTGCATGTTTAGAAAATGTTAAATGTTCATCCATTATGACTCCCAGATATTTGCACTCCTTCACTTGCTCTATTTTTTGGTTATTAATAAATATTACACTGTGATTTTTAGTTGATAGAGTATTAAATCGATTTTTAATTATCATAAAATTAGTTTTTTCTATATTTAAGCTCAAACCGTTATGTTTTATCCATTCATGTATCTCAATCATTTCGTGATTCAGGGTGTTTACCACGTATTCAATATCATCACCAATGTAGTATATTAAAGTGTCATCGGCAAAAAGTTGTATATTGCATTTTTTCAAATATTTAGTTATATCATTTATATATACAATAAACAGATTTGGACCAAGTACTGTCCCTTGCGGAACACCATACATATTTTCTTTAGATTCTGAGAACTTGTTTCCATACTTGGTTTCTTGCAATCGGTGATTTAAATAATTTTTAAACCATTTAAGCACTGTACCACGTATGCCATACTTAATCAATTTTTCCAAGAGCATTGTCCGATCAATTGTCTCAAATGCTTTACGAAATCCCAAAAAAAGCACTGAAATAATCTTTTTCTGGTTTAATGCACTTTTCCAATTCATCAATACAGTTTGCATTGCACTTTCACATGAGTTATTCTTTCTAAACCCTGCCTGATATATACTTAAGAGCTTATTGCTTTCAAAATAGTGTATAAACTGGTAATTCACTACTATTTCCAACAATTTTTCATATACAGGAACCATATTTAAAGGTCGATACTCCGCACATCTGTCTGTATTTTTTTTCTTTTCGATTGGAACTACTGTCGATTTCTTCCACTTTTCTGGGAATGTCCCATATTCCAAACTGGTATTGATTAGTTGCAAAAATCTGTTACCAATCACCTCAAATGCCTTTTGCAAAATTATAGTCGTGATTCCCTCAATACTGCTCTTTATCTTTTTTAGATTCTGGACAATACCTTTTAGTGCTGTCATTGAAAGTAGTTTAAACCTATCAATATTTACATTACTTTCCCTCATTCTTTTTGTGACCTTTTCAATGTCTTGTTTATCGCTTTTAGTAGAAATTATTTCAATGCTTTTTATAAAATAATTGTTGAATTTTTCTGCAATCTCATACATGTCTGTTACAATCTTATTGTCAAATTGTATACCTGAGCATTGGATTTTGTGTTTCCCACCTATTAATTTCTTGATAGTTTTCCACATCTCTTGTGAATCATTCTTGCTTGATTCATGAGCTTGACTACGGATTTCTTATTAACACAATCACTATCGTCTTTAGGATCCATTACATCAACTAACCTTCTTTTGCGAAAACTAATTGTTTCTTCTCCAGACTTGAATACTATAGTGCTTCTCTGATTAACACAATCACAATCTTCTTTCGGGTCTGATAAATTTACTAACCTTCTTTGCTGCATATCGTACCCATCGCCATCTAACGTTAGCACAAATCCTTGGCCTGGAGGACCACGCCGAATATCGGCATCTTTACGCTCTGAACGTCCAAAGTGGACGATAGACATTTTAAAACTGTGTAATTATTTACTGAGCTCACTGTATTATACCTTCTTCTCTCAACTCTTCTATTATGGACACCATCTCGTTAATGTTTTCCTCGCTTGTATTTCCAGCTCAGTTGGATGCGTTCAACAATCTCAGCCGATCCACAAGTTCATGTACATTATTCCAGTAGACATATTGCACAGACGTTGAATTTAAACTTTTGTAAAACCGATTAGAAAAGCCTAAACCCGCTCCCTTAGTCTGCTTTCTTCTCTTTGGCTGTTTTCTTTCGGGGTTCTCCCGAAATTCGGTGAGATATTTTTGCACATATTTGTTAAACTTTTTGTTATTTGTTGGGAAACCGCTTAAATTGTGCACTGCAAATGGGTTAAACTTTCTTCTAAAATCGATGCCGATTCGATCATTTCCAAGTAATTTGGTAAATCTTCATGCAAATTGAAATCGCCATCTTCGGGGCTGATGTCTTTATAAACCAGCAGATTGTATTAAGCACATGTATTCATCAAAATTTATTACAGCTGTCATGTTGTGTAAAAAAGCAATACGTATGCAAAAATTGCGTGACAATTTGCGGAGCAGATTTTGAAGTGAATATCTTGGACAGTTTAGAATGTTATCCAAAGTTAAGCCGTCACGAAAAATCACAATAGGAGAGGTCGTGTTAGTGGGAGACGATAAAACAAAACGGTTGGACTGGCCCATCGGACGTATAGAGCAACTCTTGTCGGAAAAAGACGACCAAGTGCATGTAGTACGTGTGATTACTGATAAGGGGCGACTCTTACGTCCGGCTCATAGGTTATATCCATTAGAGGAGAGCGTCGTAAGTGATGCTAAACTTCCTCAAGAATTCGTCGTGAAGTCAACACAAGAGATGCAGGAATGTGCTATTGTATCGAAAGGTGTATCAAATGCCGTTGTCAACGAAGGTAATAGGAGCAGTGCAAATACACCGAAGTTTACTTCTAGTGGTAGACCAATAAAACCGCCGATTAGATATGCAAGGAATTAGTATAGACATACTCATACCTTCAACGATAGTGTGAAACTTTCTTTGTTTTTCAAGTTTCACAGGTGGGAGTATGTTGTAACCGGAATCAAATTACCTTGAAAAAAAAAGTTTTTAATGATTGATTGATTTGTCAGTTGTTCCATATTCGAAATAAATAAAAAGGCGTTTACTTTAATCTTTAATAATAACCCAACCCTAGTACACCCACCGAACAGGGTTCTTTACTTAGACGGGTATTCTAGAGAAACGAGAACCCAAAATAGGAGACACTAACAATTTTATTTTCGATAATAATTCTTCCATATAATTTCAAGAATAATGTAACAATTTTATTAATAACAATAATAATTTGCATTCAACTTCAAAAGTAATATGCTAAGCCTGCATCGCCCTTTTATAATCTAGTTATATTCAGATATCTGTGTCGTATACAGCTATTTACAAGCACATCTCTGTTTGATTGTTCCCCTCCTGACAGCGCGACCGCCCGAGCTGGTTATAAGATAGTCGGCCACAGGTGATAGAGATATCAACATGTTCCCTTGGTTGGAGGCCGGCAACCTGCAAATCCATTTCGAATAGTTAGGATATCTTCGAATAACGGTCGGTAATGTATATATTTTGCTAACTTGTATAATTTGAGATAATTTATTTAGCGCGACAAGTAGGATGCAACTTTTAAAAACACACAAGGACACAGTAAAACACATGTAAGATGCAACCTTTAGAAGGTGACGTAATTCAACATTGAGAGTACGATTGCTGCTGAATGTAAGGCGACCGGATATGATTCGACACGTGGAACGAAGGAATTATAGAAGTTGGTTTGGATGAATTGGTTTCAAATTGCAAACGCTGTTATCGTTGCTTGAAGAACGGGGATCCCGCCTTCCTTTGTCACAATGCGACAATTGCAGTTTTGGTTCGTAGATAGCTATAAGTTCTTTTTATGTGTTTCAAAATTTGGAACACGTTAACTTGCTTTGATGCGTAATACATTTACATTGAAAAAGTTCCAACTAATTGTTGAGCTGGATTTACCAGTAGTAAAACGAAAGTTCATTGATTTAATGTTCTAAAAACAACATGCTTTGTTCCATATGTATCGTCGGTAATGTCAACAGGTGTTACTGACGTCATATTTTTCTACTTTGTATAGCTGACAGATGTTATTTTAAAAGCAAATGCTTTGAACAGCTTTAGTACAATATATGTAAACATGTCTATTTTTGTGATCAGCTTTATCTACATTAAAATTAGTATACATAATTTTGAAAGCTCAAATGCTAATATTGTTAGGAGCTATTAATTTGTTATCTGCCTGAAAAGATCTGCCCAGGTCAGAATCCTATTTGTACAACAAGTTCATGTTTTAAAGTAAAGTGTTTGATTGAAAATAATAAAGACAAACATGAAAGTTAAAAGCTTAAGATTGATGCAGTTAATGATTAAATTTTTTGTTACAAGTTATATTATTTTAAAAGAGATCTTTTAGTAAACAATTGGTTATAGATTAAAGGTTTTTTATTTTGATCAAGTGTGATCAAATCTTATTACATAAAGCTAAAACCCTTCTAAGTAATAAATTGATGCCAATGTTATATTGGAAATACTTTTTTTAATATTCCTTTATGTATTTTTGCAGGACATAAATGGTGTTCCGCTTTTTTATTTATTTAACCATCACAATTTCTTACAGGAGCTGCGTCTTATTTTATTAAGACAGGTTTTTGTCAGCGAAGGCGATCTTTTTTTTTTGGGTCTCCACGTCCGCCCTTAGAACTATGCTATGCAATTATCGTGATTACATCAGGACTTGGTGGCGCCTATTTGATTTAGCTTAAGTTTGATCTGCAAACAGAATTCGACTTACCCCCCCACTTCTCATTGCTCTACCCAGGAATAGACCCCTAGTTGTGTCGGAAGATTTTTGGAACAATAACTATTAAATGCGCCACAACCTACGCAAAGAAAAATACGTTTCAACACTACAGGAGTATTTGAACAGCCAAAGTCTGAACAAGGTTGTTGATGAGTAGCTGTTTTTAAATTAAAATAATGGGTTGTGCGAGTGAATCTTATTTAAACAAACCGTACAGCTTTTAATTAATACATAACATAAATTGATGACGAAACAGACTTATACATCTCTATTGCTGGTGTGCTACATAAGCAAACATTAGGCAGTAGAAATGCTGTTACTAATCAAAGGTTTGGTCTAAAAAGGCACGTTAAATGATGTATTGATAGTGTTACTTTGTTTAGAAAATCAGGTTATCATGGAGTTTGAAGTTTATGATGATTTATATAATTAATGTTTTAATAAGATATCAAATTAGTTTCTTGGCCGTTTTGAAGCCCACAGACACAGTTGTTTATACCTTTACATAAATGTTATTTATTCGGGCACAAATTGTAAGCAACCTATATTTGAATTTATTAATTTAGCAGCCCGAATATTTTTGGAATTTTCAGCTCCATGGCTTAAGGAAATATTGTCTAACAAACGCTTAGAGTTTACTTTTCCCCATTTCAGCCGTGCTAGAATCTTCTTGGACCCTTGTAATTTAACAAATGCGTTTATTAATTTCAGTCAGTTAAATGCGCTTTTTTCATTCTGAACGGACCTGCATCTTGAAGAAGTTCTAAAATACTAGAACAGGTAGAATAGCTTGTGCGTTTCAGTGAGCTAAAAAGCCAAACTATAGGTTTAACCAAATCAGTGGGGTCTTCAGTGAGGAACCAGATTAAGACAGGTCCCCAAAAAAGAGCAGCAGCTTTTTCGATACTTAGAGTGGCAGAGACCATAGAGGTCGGTATGTCATTCTAAGACACACTACTGCGATGTGGAAGGCAACAGGAAACCACCACATTACCTCCCAAGTACACAGCGTAAATAAATTGTTATTAAAAATGATGGCATCCTGTGGAGTAAAAAATTCTAGAGGTAAAATAGTCCCCCATTCGGATTTCCGGGAGAGGACTACTTCAGGGAATGTGATCCAAAAGTATAAAAAAAGAGTCGTGAACATATTGCGAGTCAGAGCGTGGAATGCCAGAAGTATGAAGCAAGAGGTAAGCTAGATAACTTCAAAATTGAAATGGATAGGTTAGCACTAGACATACTAGGTATAAGCCAAGTTTGCTGGCCAGAGGGGGATTTTTGGAGTGGACTTTAGGGTAATTCATACAGGATCAGAGGAAGGAAATTCGGGTGTAGGGATAGTTGTGCGAAAAAGATAGAACAATGTGTAGACAACTACTTACAAAAGAACGAAAGAGTACTCGTCGTTAGATTAGAATCTAAATCAGTAAATACAGTAATAATACAAGTATACATGCCCACCTCTAGCTACAGTCAGGAAGAGGTAGAAGCTATCTACAAAGATAACGAAGACATACTAAGACACATAAAAGAACATGAAAATGTAATAAATACGAGGGATTTTAATGCAGTGGTAGGTGAGGGCAAGGAAGGAGCAGTAGTAGGTTTATTTGGTTTAGGCACGAGAAATGACGAGGGAAATAAGCTGGTAGAATTTTGCGACAAGAACAATTTAACCATCACAAACACATTATTTCAACATCATGTTAGAAGACGATACACATAGGAGACTGCAGAAGCTACCCAGAAGCGAATATAGACACTGACCGCAACATCGTAATTATGAAGGCTGCTCTTAAATTAAAAAATTTGAAAAAGGAAACGGAAAAAGCACTTCGACTTTGAGAAACTAAAAGCTAAAGATATCCACGAAAAATTTGAAAAAAAAAACCAAATGAATTGCTGAAAGATATCGGAAAAATATCTGATACTAAGGAAGTAGAAACAGAATGAAATAACACTAAATCCAGCTTAGACTTAGGGGGCCAGAGATATTCTGACCGCCACCAAAAGGAAATAAGAAACCATGGATAACAAAGATGGCGGATAAAGAAAGTTCGAGTGCTGATGATGTGTCTAAAATAATTTGTAAAGTTTGTGAAAGGTGCCTCCAGTGGCCCAAAGTGTTTTATCTGTAAGTCTTGCAATGCTGTTTTCAACTGTAGCTGTACAGAATAAAAGAAACTGCTGTTTCCGGACAAAAATAATGTGAATTGCAGCATTTTATCGCCGGCCATGACTTCGGCTGTTTCCGTAGTTTACACGTTAAGTGAAAGTAAAATATAGATGACCCATAATTTGTTATTTACTCAAATTCAATTGATTGATTCGTTACGTAATGAGATTTCTCTATTACGTAAAAATTCGGAGTTACTTAAAGAAAAAATAAAAACTGCGAGTGATGAAAATCAGTACTATAAAAACAAGTTTGGTTGTATTTACACTGTTAGTGATCGTAATTTAAAAAGGTCAGCACCTTCAACCGCCTCATCTGTTTATACCAAACAGGCTAAACTTGTAACTACAAATACAATAATGGTTAACGCTAGTAATGATTACGTAAACAAAGATGAATTATCTTCTTCTGCAATATCTTTTAGTAGCAACAATAACAACCAACGTACTCAAACACGCAGGTCATCGACATCTCTAACCGTACTTTTTAATAAACAACGGTCAGTGATGCAATCCGTAATTAGTTTGGGTGTGGATACTCCTGCTAATGATGTTTTACATTAATTAATGACAATTCAGCACTAAATGCTGATGTTAATGTAAATAAGGAATCTAACAGGAATTTTATACCTAATTTTAATCTATTATCAATTAATATTCAATCGTTAAAAATAAGACTAATGAAGTGCAGGCTTTTCTTATTTCTAGCACAGATAAATGGAATTTACTTTGTCTTAATGAAATTAATTTAAGAGATGACGAGTTACAATACTTAAAACTTAATAATTTTGTTCCAATTTCTGGGTATTGCAGATCTTCTTTGTCCTGGGGATGTATAGCAATTTTTGCAGCGTGTAATGGTAATTTCAATCCAATATGTTTGGATAATATAAAGAAATGCCAAACTAGCCGCTATTTCCATCCCTGTCCTGGGGATGTATAGCAATTTTTGCAGCGTGTAATGGTAATTTCAATCCAATATGTTTGGATAATATAAAGAAATGCCAAACTAGCCGCTATTTCCATCCCTGTTCTGGACCTTATTATTATAAACACTTATAGATCTCCTAATAAAGGTTGTATTAAGACTTTTTGTGAAATACTATATAAAGTGCTTAATTTAATTAAATCTTCTAAATTGAAGAACATTCTAATCTGTGGCGATTTCAATGTTCACTACGGAACGAAGGATAAAAATGCTATCTATCTAATAGATTTTTTGCAACTTTTGAGCTTTATTAGTTGAACAGAGAACCAACCAGGCTAAATAATTGCCTTGATAATATTTTTACTAACTTAGTAGTCGATTCTTGTCGATGTGAAATGGTCAAAACGGGTCTTTCTGATCATTATGGTATTTTCTTGCAATGTAAGTTGGACCTGAATTTTAAAGCACCTATTCAATTATCGGAATATCAACCCTTTACGAACTATGGAAAATTTAAGTCTTATTACTACATTGACCAATAAAATTGGTCATTTATTGATGATAATAACTCATCTGCTCATGACAAATTTGAAATTTTTATATCTATTTTTAAGAATGCTGTGGCTATGTTTTCCCACCAAACTCAGACAAATAACACCTAATTCACATCTTAGAATAAAATGGTTTACAAAGAATTTGGAAGCATTGTGGGAAAAGTATTTTTCTCTATGTGAAGTCTGTACTGTAAACCCAAATGAAAATCTTTTAATTCGTTGAAAATTAAACTGAAATATCAGTATAGAGCAGCCTTAAGAGCAGCTAAACACAAAGCTTTTGATACATTTATAAGTAATTCGGGTAACAATAACAGGGTCAAATGGAAGGTAATTAAGGACAATAGAAAATCATGTAATTGACTTGACTGCAACTGATCTCAATAATTATTTTATTAACTGTTGAAAACATTATTAGTAATATATCTTCACCGCAATTTGAGAGTAGTTGTGTTATTACAATTTCATTAACAGGAACCTTGGGGTGTGCTCAAGTGAACTTGAGGGAGTTGTCTCCTTAAGATGAAGGGATCTTGAAAATCCTTCGGCTAAGCTGGGGGTCTATTCCTCGGGTAAAGCTTATGAGGAGTGGTCGTGGGTTTTACAACAAAAACATTGTCTATTTACTGACTCTAAAATACAAAATAGGCGGTGCAAAGAGGCGCCACCAAGTGTTTGAATTTCAAACACGGGCTTGCCCTAAAGGAGGACTTAGAAGTCCTTAGAGAGAAATATCGTATTTACTGCTAAAGCAGGAACTGTAAAAAAATAATATTAATAGAATAATGAAGGACACAAGAGATGCACTCCTGCTACCTTACACCATAAAGAAAAGAATAGCCATTAATATCAATAATTTAAACATTATTATATAAACAAATTTAGGCATTAAATTTCTTGAAAGTGCTGTCTAGTGCTTCTTTACCAAGTCACAGCTAAAAACTTTATTTGTATAAAAGGGTGTTGGTACATTTTTACTTTTTAACTCAGTTACCCTATCCTTGAACTCACTTGTCCAAAATAAAACCATTACTCAAATGAATTTAATGATTGTTCTTTAACTGAATTTAGCTTTCTTTGTGATAAAATTTTATATACAAAATATACATCAATAATGTGGTCTAATCTTTTAGACACAAATATTACTTATGAAAATCATGACTGTCTTTACTAGAAATAAAAGAAATGTTATTAAAGTATTAAACATATCTATGAGGCTTTCAAAATTAATTACCCAAAATACACAGGTCTGTTACCTTGGTTTACAAAAGTGTATTAAATATTCCAAGACAAATAAAATTAGTTCTGGTAATTACTTGAAGTGTAATTGAATTTAAATGAAATATTTTGTTAGGATTAAATAAAGATATTCATAATCATAATCATTTGCAATAATATCATATATAATCCATAATTCATACCACAGTAAATTCCAAATAGCAAAACTTTTCATAATTACATTGTAAAACAAGTCATAAAATGCTACAATGTTGTTTTCAATCATCTGTCTCGCTGTTAAGTTATACGAACAACTGTAGTCAGGTCAAGTGGATAGAAAAATGCTTACCTTGCAAACTGGTACTTTGAAATTCATTGAAGCAAATACCTTGTCAAAACCGCATGTGTTGGCCTCAAATCCTTCGACAAACAAATGACGTTAGCATACTGTCCACATTTTATTGCGCAAAGTACTGGATCTTTACTGGGAACCATCTACACGGACTTGATCTGCATTTCATTTTAGCAAATCGAAACAAAGCTAATCCATAAACAGGCTATTCAAACTTCATCATTTTCGACGTTTCTTTAACTTATGTTTAAAGAAAGACTATTTAACGGTAAATTGAAAAATTAAACATGATATTTGAGCTTACAAACTTGCAAGCTTATCAAGGCTGAATGTCCAGAATGCATATTTATTACATTTACTTACATTGGTGAGAATAAAACTTGACAATTTATAGAAATTCGAATTCGTCAACCATTTAGATTATTTTTTTAATAAGTTCAGTGAAATTAATATTAACAAATTTAAGGAAATTATTATTAGAAATCTAATGAACGCATTATTAGAATACACAAAAAATCCAATGCATCTTGCACTTGGTTAGGCGGCAATGTTTATTGCCACTCGCAGGTGGCTGGCGTGGACCTTATGGACCTGCATGATGCTTGTAACTCTACAAGTGGTCGGGCCAGACTGAATCGTCCGATTGACGAGATGTGCCCTACACATATAAAAATCGCCCGACATTGAGGATGAAATTCAAACGAACAACATTTACTAATAGTAACTAGACCAACTTTATTAAGTAATTAATGCCTTGTGATTGGGCTATACAGTCCTGGTCTGAATATTTATTTACGTCACAAAATTAATGGTTTATTTAAATAAACAATGCAGTGTCTTTTACAAATAAATGTATTAAGATTTGTAATTGTCAAAAAAATTGTTACAGCATATCCACTTATAATAACCCAATTAAATCAAGCAATGCTCAATTTAAATTCTCTGACATCTCCTACATTCAAGTAATGGATGATAATAATTCTCTAAACAAATCTCATGCTAGAGATATTTATAAACTAAATGCATCTCTAATTATGGTAGTACGCAATATTATTGTCATACCTCTTACTAAACTCTTTAACTACTGCATCAAAGAATGTTTGTTCCCTAAAGGGCTGAAGCATGCCATAGTTATTGCTATTCACAAGAAAGGATATCTTTCTGATATTCAAAACTATCGGCCTATTTCTTTACTGCCCGTTTTTTCAAAAATTTTTGAATTTATTTTAAATACTCAAATGGCTGATTATTTAGAAACTAATAAGTTATTAAGTACCAAACAATTTGGGTTCAGGAAAAAATTGTCAACTACTGATGCTATTATCAACCTGGTCAACAAGATCTCTGAATCGTTTGATAACTGCGAATATCTCATGGCGAACTTCTGCAATCTAAGCAAGGCATTCGATTATTGATCACCCACTGCTATTAAAAAAACTGCTTTTATTAAATTTTGATAATAGCAGTATCTCACTGATAAAATCTTACTTAACTGACAGAAACCAGTCGGTTTGGCGCAACAATAAGCTTTCTAATGGAATTCGTGTTAATCTCTGTGTGCGGCAAAGGTCTATCCTTGGGCCACTTCTGTTCCTTTGCTTCATTAATGACCTACCACTATCAATTCTTAACTCTGATATTATCCTTTATGCAGATGACAACACTCTGTTTTCTCATGGTGTAAATTTAACACAAGTGGTGAATGCAAGTATCGCCTCTATGAATCATGCAAAAATATGGTTTCACCACAATAAGTTATCCTTAAATGAAAAAAACTACCAAAATATGCTTTTTGCTAAAAAAGAATGCTCCGAGTAAAGACAAAGCAGTAACATTTTTAGGCGTAACCCTCGATGCATCTTTGAATTGGGCCAAACATTGTGACTCTCTTAGTAAAAGGCTTTGTAAATCAATACTTTTTATCAAGTCAATTAAATCTGTTGTAGCAATAGAAATACTTACGTCAATCTATTTTACTATGTTTAACTGTCATGTTACATATGATGTAGAAGCATGGGGTCATTCCTCTGCTGCCATCCATATTTTTAGTTTACAGCGTTGTGTGGTACGTGTAATGGCTAACCTGGGTTACGGCGATGATTATCGCAACTACTTAAAAATTTCCTTACTCTACCTTCAATTTATATACTTCAATGTCTTTTATATACTAAGAAACATCTAAATGATTACTCTTCTCATAATACATTCCATAATTTTGATACTCGAGGGAAGCTAAATCTGGTATTGCCTTATCACAGACTCTCCAAATCGAAGAGTGGAACTAATTTTTATGGTATTAAGTTTTACACTGCCTTAAATTTCAGGGTCCAGCAACTGCCTCTCGTTCAGTTTAAAAATGTAATAAAAAATTTTTTAATTGGGAAAAGCTTCTATTCCATTCATGAATTTTTAAACAATGCAAATCAATTGCAGTTACAAGAGCGTTGATCAATATTTATTTACTTATTTGTTCCTGCTAGTTAGTTGCTACAAATTCCCTGTTAGATTTCTAAATATATGTTGTTCCTTAGTATTTCATTAACACTTGGTTTTTTTATTTTGTGTTGTGATGTATCTTTTGTCTGATCTTGATGATGTGTTTTTATAATGTTGACTTGATTTGATATACCTACTGATGTACAAAATAGGCGACAATATATAAATAAATAAATAGATAGATATCCTGAATTTTATAGAAGAAAGACAAAAATACAAAAATAGATCAGACGTAGCACGAAAACAGATACAATGCCATAAAATGGGAAATTATTCGCAAAAACAGAAAAGCTAAAGAACAATGGATTGATGAAAAGGGCAAAGAAGTACACACTAAGATGGAAATAGGAAAGACAGGCAAAGCATACAAACTAATTAGAAAGAATTTTAGGGATATAAAATCGTATAGCAAAAATATAAGGCACGTGAGAGGAAACATCATTATAGAAAATGTAGAGAAAGTGGATAGATGGCATGAATATATAGGTAATTTATATGCAGGAGAGAAACTAACAGCAAAGAACAGGAATCAGACATTGAAAATGATGTCTTGGGATATTCTATACTTCGAGATTTGAATTAGCATTAAAGTAAATGAAAAATGGTAAAGCGTCGGATACAAATAAAGGTGCAGGCAGAAACTCTAAAAAGTCGCTTGACAAGCAGTAACAGAACTTCTCTTCCAACTTGTAAGCTATATGTACAAGACAGGCAAGATACCCAAAGGTTTCAAACATAACATCATAGTAACTGTACTAAAAAAAGAGGCAGGGATTGATGTGAAAATTTTCGTACAATAAGTTTGACAGCACACATTTTATAACTATTAACTAGAATTGTACAAAAACGAATGGAAAAACGAGTTGAAGAAATACTAGGAGATCAATTTGGGTTTAGGCGAAACAGGGGAACACTGGAGGCTATTTTAGCTCTAAGGGTGATAAAAGACAAAACAATAGAAAAGGGATAAAGCATGTATATAGTATTTGTAGATCTGGAAAACGCATTCGACAATGTAAAATGGGAAAAATGTTCAAAATACTCAATAAAATAGACGAATAGAATAGCATATAGAAAGAGCAAACACCGGTAATAGAATTAGAGCAAGAAAGTAGAGAAGTAAATATTAGGAAAGGGATCAGACAGAAATATGCCCTATCCCCATTAATTGTGTTAAATGTGTTGTAATGCTAAACGTTCGGAAAAATATGGGTTGAAATTTCTACGAAGTTGATCAATAATTTCGAGTTCTGGTGGTCTTTTATCTAATTTACTATATAAAGCTTCCATTGAGGTAATAAAAGAGATTAAGTTTTCGTTAGGTCCCTGGGTACGATTTTTTATTTCATTCCAGAGATCGGTGGGGTAAGAAATCGCGTTTTAAGCACGTAACTAATTGTTCCCAGGTAGAAATCTGGTTTCGTATTATTCTATATCAAATTAAGGCAGAACCGGAAAATAATTCGCCTGCAGAGACAAATAAATCTTCGTCTGTACAGTTACAAGAAATTTTAAAATCATTTACTCTATCTAGGAATGACATTAACGAGATTTGAGAATCGAAACCCTGAAAAGTTAAACTCCATTTGTACATAGGTATCGATTTCGCAGACGATATAGGTTGGGACATTGTAAGATTGGAAAAAGCTGTAAGTAAATTTATCTAAAGCTAAGTTAAGTTTTTCGAGGACGATTTCTTTAAATGAGAGAACATCAAGTAGGAAGGTTTGTTTGCTTTCGTTAGCTTGTTCATCGTTAAATAACGGCAATAAATGTATTCGCTGTTTGAAGTACGTTAAGCGCGACGTAATGCGTTTAAGCTCAATCTCGGTAGCTTCGGGATCAGTTCTATGAAGTATATTACTAATGTCGTCAGAGATTGTTTAATTTCAAAGCTATTTTGAGATAGATTAGAGACCATCACTCGAGAAATTGGTTGACTTTTAGCTTCTTGAGCTAATATAGCTTTTAACTGCAATCGCCTATCATTTTGATTGGTTGCCGCTTGAATATTCCGCGACTCCAACTCGAAGATCATTTCAAACTCTTTAAGATGGTACGGGATTCATTGTACTATAGTGTTTGAGAAAGCAGATATAGCGAAATCACGTTTACTATAGTGTTTGAGAAAGTAGATATACCGAAAACAAGTTTACTATAGTGTTTTAGAAGGTATACATATACCAAGATAAAATTTCAGTTGATTACGACAGTTGTGTCAAGAACAAAATTTTTTTGAGAAAGAATTCGTAACCTATAGTTAATTATCTAAATTGTAAAGAAACACTTTAAGATCATGGCAAACTAAGATAATATAGAAGTTATCTAAAACACGCCCTTAATAAGCTAAACAAAATTTGTTAAAACAGATGTATAATTAAATTTAATATAATATAAAAAAATTTTCATAAGGTCTACAAATAAATAAGGAAGTTAATTAATTAATTAATTATACATAAAGGTACTTACGAAAAAAATTATTTAATTCCAAAAAGCACATTTTTTCCACTTAGAAATGAGGTTAAGATAGTTTTAAACACATCAAGGTATATGCTTTAGCTTAATCCTAAATTAAGTTAGGTAATTATTTGAGAGAATCGAAATATAAATACGATGTTTTTGTAAAGAAAGAATAAACTTCAGTACATTTAAAATTGCATAGTTAATTAACTTAAAAAATGTAAACAAATAATTAATGGAAGTGATAGTTTCAACTTGTTATATTAAGATTTATGCTCCCTCCAATGGAACCAACACAAGATAAAAAAAAGAACTAGATTCGACGTTGCCAAGTTGTATTTTTTCTACCCAAAAGCCACTAAAAATTTTTAAAAAATTATTAATTCTTAGATATTTGAGCGAAAAACCTGATTTTTCTACAAAGATATATTCAAAACTAACATTTTACAAAATAAATTAGAGGTGAAGACGAATTTTCAACACACGTATGAGCGGCACTGATACGCTTGGCAACACTGGTACGGTCCACGTTTCACAATATTACGCAATAGTATATATTATGACATAATTACGTGGCAAATTGTATCAAATACCAAACACGTTTACAAGGATACAATTCTTATTTTAAAGTGTAAATAAAGCAAAATACTCACTTAAAACGCGCTTTGTAGTTTTATCTCAGGGCATCTCCTCGTTGTTGTTGGGTGTGGGTTGCGTCACACCATTGTTGAATCAGATTCATCCGTCCTCCTCTTTTGTTTGTAGGGTAGCGGCAAGGATACAGGTAGAGGTAACAATAGAAGGTAGAGATATAGAGGAACCTACATCCTAAAAAAGAGAAGAAAAGGCAGAAAACACGACACAGGTAGACGTTACCCGCTTGATGTCTCGTGGCTAATAATGTCGTGTCACACCGTGCACTTGCGCCACTCACTCCGCGCCTGCGCATTTTTTTGCGCCAACGCAACTGCCCGGAATGACAAAAGTTAACAAGTTTATTTTAAAATAATGGTGGGAATTTAGTCACATATTTAACAATTTACATTGCCAATTTTGGCATGTAACAAGTAGTGATTGTAACTATCTGTGATTTTTATTTATTTCACTACCATTATGGTTCTTGTATACAAAGTGAATGCACTTGCTAATTGTTCCTACCATGTTTTTGGGGACAAATATCTATCTATCGACCGTGTTCATGTTCCAAAGATCAATGAGTTATACTCAAGTTTATTAGGTCCCGATTATAAGCAAGTAAATTATTACACTATCTTTGTGGTGAAAGTAAAAATGAAAATGTATATTACTTTTTGCATATGCACAAAGTCTGCAAACAAACAAGAAATGCACATAGCCAGTAGGTGAAATCAATATAATACACCTAGTTACTAGAATCGACGCACCAACATTTGTAACCAATTTGCAAGAATTTCATAGCCTTCTGAAACAGTTTCAGAAATGGCTTTATAAGAGGTGTCAAAAAAAGGGGACAAATACTTGGGGCGTGGACTGACTGGAGGCCGTTCTCATGTTCGATACTTTTATGTACTTAACTTTAGAAAAGGTTTATTGAAATAAATATATCACATTTAGGATGTCGGTAAATATTTTTGTAATTATATTACTTCTTTATGCGGTTTAATGAAATTACACAAAAATCAAGTACACGGCACAGAAAACTCTTCTATAATTTTTTTATATGTAAATCATGAAATTTATAGGTGAATATCGATAGGAATAAATTTGAATTATAAAAATACAAATTCGGACAAAACTTCACAGTTCGATATGATATTTTTAAAAAAAGGGGGACCAATGTCACAAGTCACTTAGAGCCTGGTCTGTCTCTCGGCGGCCCTGTTAAGTAGCTACAAAACCAATTTCATTATTTTTCTACAATCATCTTGTGACCAGAACATTAGCCAAGTACAAAACATCAAAAAGCGCCTCCATTTTACTATTATTATTATTTCTTGTAACCACTCATACTCTACAGTAATACGAAATTTCAACACATAACAGCTGTGACACCAGAAATGCAGAGATAATATGAATACTGTAGAAATTCTTTTTGAAAATAGGATAATTCTTTTTAGAATTATAAGTTTTAATTCTATAGTACAAAAGTTTTTCTATTTCTCGCTCCTTAAGTGATAATGTGCTATAAACAGACATCTATAAATAAATCGTTATCACTTAGTTTTCTCTTTAAAAAGTTGAAAATTTCCAGTATTGCATAATGAGGACATTCTTCTGCAGAAGTTAGAATTTAGACACTGTATAAATACGTAAAACAAAGTTTTCGATTTATTGTAAATACATTCAAAGTCCCAGTGATTATATAGATTACTAGAGTTCAAGGGTAACTATTTTTTGATTGCGTCAATGATACGATTTATTAAACACAAACATTTAATCAGAGTACAGCTGCAAAAGTTATCAGAAGTCGACCGTTCCATCTGTACCAGTTACTACAGTTGCGTAAAACTAGTTTGTTAACTGTTTTTCTGAAATTATCACCTGTTGTTGATATCTGGTAAGTATTTCAACATAGTAAGTGTAAAGTAATTGTTTTTAATAACAACTTTGATACTTTTCCCACTTTTATACCTATGTAATTAGACATTTTTGAAATTTCAAGCAAGAATAATTAAGATTGCAATCAATGTTTGGCAGTGGTTTTCACAAAAAAGAAAATTCAACGAATAAAGCTTGGAACATTTTATTTTCTTATTTAGGAAACTTGTTACATACAGTTTTGTCCCTTCAGAATATCTAGCCGCTAATTAACAGAAAATTTCGTGAAATATTCCGCTGAAAATCTAGTTTCGATAAAATACCGAAAATCTCAACTGTACCAACAAAATAATAATAAGAATATTTAGCTTTATTAACTTTATTACAATAAAAAAGCATTACAATACACAAAAAAATACAGAATCCCAACAGGTGGGGTTCTGTATGAAACAGATTTTCAACCCTACCCAAAACATAAATAAATGTGTGTCATAAATGTAACATAATGTATGAATATGTATATGTTGCTGTCTAAGACCTATGATTTAGCAATAATCGCTTCTTAATTTCAGTTCTAAATTTAAAAATAGCATTGCAGTCCACTAGGTGAGGCCATCTGTTAAGATGACTAACAGCAACATATTCAAAACAACATGGATATAGTGTTTGCGTATATTATATGTATTTTGTCTTACATGCCGGTTATGTATGAGGGAACGTTTGCAGAGTAAATTACATAAGTATGGAGGAATTTGGCTCTTTATGATTTTATAATATGTGCAAAAGAATAACAAACAAAAACGATGTTCCAATTTTAAAATGTTTGCATCTATGTAGTACGGTTGTAGGCTTAACGAAAACAGCAGTTCTGGACAATTTGCAACTTATTCTTAAAACAGGAGGTCGGGTGATGGTAATAAGCTCCACTAGCATAATCTAAATTGCTAAGTACTAAAGAATTCACTAGATACCCTTTAGTAGATTTAGGTAAAATATGCTTGAATTGAAATAAGGATTTAAGCTTTACATAGCACAATGAGGACTTTTTAAGTACATGCGTTTGAAAATTTAGGTTGCAGTCCAAGTAAACGCCTAAATTCTTGATATATTCTGAAAACACCACATGGGCCTTATCAACACATACACTGTTGGTTAGCATTGATATAGCTTTTTGACGCATTGCACTTGTTCCAACACACATCAACATAGATTTGGATCCGTTTAAAAAGAGATCGTGGTTGTTTGACCAATAGGATAACAAGACGTGTAGTATCATCTGCATAGAAGTGGACATTACAATCTTTAGTTAAATTAGACATTAGGTCAGATGTAAAAAGTGCAAGTAAGGGTGGTCCCAAAATGCTGCCTTTTGTGAGACCCCTTGAGTGAGAATAATTTCAGAAGAAAGTTTGTAACATGCCTTTTTGCCTATATTTCAGCATGTTACATTGTGCTTGGCACTATTAGCATATAAATGCTTATATCTACATTTAAATATAATATTACTCTATTATATAATATATTTTCTATAAGAATTTATCTCGCACAATCCTGGATTATTAGTCTTAATCCACAAGTTACTAATTTGTTACATAGTACAAATTATTATATCTATATGAAATTTCCCTATTGGTTATTTCTGAAGTGTTTATTCCAAAAGCACAACTGTGGTGGTTCTAATTCTGTATTATAATTATATCTATATGAAATTTTCCTATTGGTTATTTCTGAAGTGTTTATTCCAAAAGCACAACTGGTGTGGTTCAAAATTCTGTATTATTGAGAATAATCGCTAGAGATCGTCCATCCCGAAGATGGCCGAAAATAATTTATTTGAAGTGTCAGATTTTTCATTTCTCTTTTGATATCTGATTGCTTATCTGGCACTGTTGGCCATTTTTGATTTGAACTTCTACCTTGCCTCATGTGCTTACCTGGTATGTAAATTTTCTAATCATAAATCCCAAATTAACATTTACATATAATTTTAGATGTTTAGTATGAAGGATAAAGAAGTTATTTATTCGTTTAACCCATCAAATAATTATACAGATAGTAAGTTATTAATGGATTAATTTTCCTTTGCACCTCGTGTTAAATTTTCACTTTTGTAACACAACTGAATGTTCTAGGGTGCTCCGGTTAGCTATGCTCCGGTTATCTATGCTTCGGTTACCTATGTTACGATTACCTGTGTTTTGGTTACCGATGTTACGGCGACGTGTTTCCCTCATTCAGATTTCTACATGGAAAAGTTGCTTGTGCATTCGCACAACCAGATGATGTAAAATAAATACTCTCATCGCAAGAATTTTATATTTCGTTTCATTCTACTTTACATATTGTCGCTCAGGTATTACCTTATTGAAAAATATCTACAAGTTTAATTTATGGAACAGAAGTCTGTTAAAGACAACATTTGAAGTCGACCACATGCTGTTTTGTACCTACACTAGGAGCTCCACCAATGCAGGATGTCTCAGTTTTCTGGATATGAAGGATTCCTATAAATTAAGTAACTATTAAGATTAGTTCAGTTACTAATACTACAGGTATGAGATTAAAACTTTTACCTTATCGTTTTTCTATGAAAATAAAGAGGCCTAACATCTATTTAAATTTGTTTTTGTCACTACAAATATTTTGTTTTGATTATTAATTACATTTTACTTATCTTAAATGATTTCAAATATAATTCTCTAATACCTAACCTAAAAATATGTAAACATTCGGAACTTCATGAAGCTTCTTATGGTAAAAAGGTTTATTACTTGAACTTTCATTTCATGTGCATTTGTTACATGCCATTATTACAATTATGATCACTTTTTGATTTACTCTCGCATTAAGTTAAATTTTGAGTTTTTAAACAGAGATTATTTATTTTGAGTTCTCTATAGAAATTTTCTCATGTACATTTATTAAATATATGAATTATATCATGTTAAAATATATAGCAATGTCTGCAATGTTAATGACACAAGCTTATATCTTATACATGCCTTTGGAACTGTAATAACTGAGTATTAATATACATATTTAGTCAAATTTCTCTTATCGTGTTTTAACTTTTGTTTCTCTAAGTTATTTTACAGTTGTGTAAACAAGTGTCTTGATATTTAAATTTTAACATTCAGATATTCTCTAAACATTCCTCTTACCCTGTGATTTCAAGTCTCATGCAGCCTCCGCAACCTTAAAGGTCGATGCAAACTGTGCCGAAGTATTTCTCATACTTCGTCGTGCAATTACTCTTTTTATAACATCGAGAAAAGAGTAAGGTGCACTTTGAGTATCTACCCTCACGACTTGTGTTCTGTGATTTAGATAGCTGAAAAACCAATTTATAACCGTTGGGTCACACTCATAAAAATAAAGTTTTGCAATTAAAAGTTCATGATGTATAGCATCAAAGGCTTTACTAAAGTCAAGTAAAACTAGAAGTAATATTTGAAAAGTGTCTATAGCCACTGTAAGATCGTTAACTATCTTCATAAGAGCAGTTTGAGTACTATGGCCTTGCCTAAAGCCTGACTGGGTGATAAGCAGCGATTGTGAGTTTTTATATATATCAGTAGCTGTTTGTAAACAATTTTTTCAGCAAGTTTTGAAAGTGCAGGCAGAATACTGATAGGTCGTAAATGTGTCAGAAAGGTGGCTTTATGAATTTTGGGTAGAGGATTTACAATGGCATTTTTTCACGTCAAAGGCACTTTGCCGGATCTCTAAGAATAATGAATTACATGTAACAATGCAACATTACAATAAAGATAAGCATACTGAAGCATTTTTAAATTAATCCCATCTGCACCGATTGCATTAGATTTTAATTGATGGAGTGTAGTTTGGAACTCTACCTCAGTGATCTCGGTAAATTTGAAATTATTCTGGACATTGCCATGAATACTCGTTCTAAAAAAATAGATTAAATTATTATTGACCTTAGATGTCGGTAGCATTGTGGTAAAGAAGTTATTTATACGCTCAGCATTCAAAATGGATGAATCAATCTCACTAACTTTCTTTGTGTGGATATTCCAGGCTTCAAAATTCGGCCACATCTTTTTAGGGTTATTTTTAAAAATATTTATCTGCCGCTGAATGCAGGCACACTTTTCTTGTTTAATTGCAAATGCCAGGTAATTTTTACAGGCGGCTAGCGACACGAATTCCACTTTGGTTTTTGCATTGCGTGCACGCGTTAACTGTCTAAAACTTCCCGTGCATATATTTAAACGTGGATATTTGCTTCTTGAAAATTTTTATATATAAAGCTTGAAAAAGCCTACAAAAATGCAGGAACCAATACTGTGTTCCTGTCCTATATGATGACATCGGTCTATGGCTGTTATATAAAATTTAAGTTTAATTTTTTTTTGCAAAAATGACCGGCATTTGTTCTACGTCTTCATGTCTGTATTTTTTGTTTCCAAATCTGATCCAAATGACACCATCATAGTTCCAGACATCTACCCGCTTGAATTTTTGACGGTTATTAATAATTCAAGTCTAGGCTTGATAATGTCTTTGGCTGTACAAATGTCTATGCTTTTCAGCAGATTTTTATTTAAAAATACTTTATTTGGCTCGCGATAGCTGATAAGTTTCACTAAAATGTGATGACTGATACCGCGATCCTGTCCTATAATCGGTCTATGGCTGTTATTATAATCTAGCTTTCTATATTCTAAGGTATACTGTTAAAGTCACGGCGTGTAATTTATCAGAGTCACTACGACAGTTGGTAACATAATAAATACGTGCGTAATATTGCGCAATAAGGGGTTATGTCATTATTACGCCTCAAATAATTATCACATACAAAGAAAAGATAAATGTACTCACTTCTTAATCTTCTTTGGGAATTAAACCACTCATAGTTTTTAAAATCATCTTTATTTCGTTGTCAAAATAATTATTTTGACAACGAAACGTAAATAAAGATGATTTTAAAAACTATGAACATACAAAATGTACTCACGTAAACTGTGGAACTCGTCACGGCATTGCAGCTACTCTCGCGTCAGGATCTTGTTGTTGGTTGGGCGTTCTTGGGCGTTGTTGGGCGTGTTTCGGCCTTTGCCCCCCGTTGAAGTCAAATTATACTGGTCTTCTCTCTTCTTGTGTAGAGGTACGGTAAAAATACAGGTAGGAGGAACGATAACAGGTACAAGCCAGGAAACCTACATATCTGAAAAAAGAAGACAAGATAAAAGGCACACAGATAACCACACTGTTCGACGTTTCGTTGACTAGTCCCTGATGTGACGGAAATCACCACTTACTTCCACACTCCGTGTCTGCACAATCCCGGGCGCCGACGCAACTATCTAAAGTGACTAAAATGCACGCACAAGTCTTTTAAAATATTGGCACGAATTCACTCGCAAATTAGAAACTTACAATGCCAATTTTGGCATGTAACAATTTGAAATTTAACTTTAGTTTTTCTTTGCATAAACTAACCACCAGTTGTTCTAAGTCTTCATGCCTGTGTTTCTTATTTCCAAATCTGATCCAGATGACACCATCGTAGGTCCAGACATCTTGCTTGAATTTTTGTTTGACAGCTTGAAATTATAATTACTTTTTGGCTAATTTATATTACTGAGGGTGGCTTTTAACTAGGTTGACATTCAGCCAAACTCTGTTGCCAAAAAGAAGAATAAATGCTCGCGGACTAGTCTCGGGGTCTATCCCTGCGGAAGCATGAGATGGGAGGGGTTCTTTCTTTAAATTGAACCTATCTTTGTACAATTTGGGGCGCCACTGCGTCAATTACATTAACAAAAAATAATCTTCTTAAGGAAAGACGCAGATAAACCTTAAGGGAATTTACTTATGCCTGAAGATAGATATTCAATAACATAACTCCTTTTCTTTTTCACTTAATTATTGCAACCAGAATTTGACAAATCACCGTTTCTCTTGTTAGATTCTCAGAAATAAAACTATTACAATAGTTTGCAGATATGTAATAAAATTATTTGCGCTTCGTTTATATACAAAAAATTAAGACAAAATCATAAATACAATAGCATGAAGTTGAATGCTCAAAGAAATGTTAAGTCAACAAATTAGCAGTTATTAATGGGTTAGGCCCACCATAAAAAAAAATCTTATTACATTAAGCAAATGCTTCAAGCAAAGATCTTTGTTTTCGGCTCACAAGGTTTAGTTATAGATCAAACTTGAATCTTTTTAACATCTGAGTGACTTTTCTTTAAAAGTCGAGAATGATCTCATTATACAACTTGTTTCAAGAACATACGTGTGACTTGTTTAAGTAAACATGTATCACCAGATGTTTATCTGACAGATGTTAAACTAAATTGTGCCCTAAACGACTATTTAAAACTAACGAATAATGACAAAAAATCTAGCCAGATCATCTGACATATCCTAAATAAAGTATAATTTATTTTAACAGGAAAGCTTTCGTATTTAATATTAAAAAATATACTAAAACTTTTAAATCCTTGGCCAAATCATCTTATATATACTTAAAGAAGCATAATTTATTTTAACAAGAAAGCTTTTATATTTAATATTCGGAAATATGCTACAAATTTTAAATCGTTAGCCAAATCATCTTATACATACTAAAAGAAGTATAATTAATTTTAACAAAAACGCTTTTATATATTTAATAATCGAAAATTTACTGAAATTTCAAATCGTTTAAGTAATTATTTGTCTTCCAATTTGACACCGTTTCAAAACGAATTTGCTTCTCACTTGGACTGATGCTTGTTACACAAAAAAAGGAAGCGTACTCACCCTAGCAAAACTCGGGGCTTACAAAATTTTACAACACCTGATAGATTGCAGCCACGTACAAATGTCGTTCCATTATTATGAACAAACAGGATTCCATCTTCAAAGCTTGACCCACTTCCATTTACTATACGACTATTCAAATTGATTCCTGAAACCCATTATGAATTCCTAAGAATGAAACTGCTTGCTAAAAATTCAAACAAATTAGTAGCGATAAAGACGCCATAGTGTCACGCTTACAAACCGTTTTACAAATTTTGCGTCCACTTCAATGCTTAGCTTTAACAATAATCTTCTTTCTACATTACAACCCAGACAACATGCCTTTGCCAATAGTGAAAGTTCCTTCACTCGACATGGCAAGGAAATTTTCCTCCCACGTTTTTAAAAAAATTGTGTCTTTTCTGACTACATGCCTGAACAAGAATAATTGTAAGTATCTCGGGCAAGCGCCTCGAGCTTCATGCGCATGGCTGCGCGGATCGATAATCACGTCGAGTAACAATATTGCACATAGATCGTGGCATCCCACATAACATATAGCAACTTTGAATTTGCTTATATGTAAAACGTTACAAGCTATTAATAATTCAAGTCTAGGTTTGATAATGCCTTCGCCTATACGAACGTTGGTGTATTTTAGCAGATTTTTATTGAAAAATACTTTATTTCGCTGCGGTAGCTGATAAATTCACTAAATTGTGGCAACCATGGCGGTGATCCTGTCCTATATGATGATATCAGTCTATGGCTGTTATATGAAAATTCAAGTTTAGTTTTTTTTACATAAAGTGACCATCAGTTGTTCCACATGTTCATTCTTATATTTTTTGTTTCCTAATCTGATCCAAATGACACTGCCGTATATGCAGATGTCTTCATGCTTGAATTTTTGTATGGCAGCTATTAGTAAGTAAGTCTAGGTTTGATACTGTCTTTGATTATACAAATGTCGGTGCCTTTCAGTAGCGTTTTGTTTGCCATGGTAAAAATTCGATATCTAATCGATATAATGGGTTCCTTAACGTTACGATGACAAATAGTGCTCCGGAATAGCTTAGAAAAGACTCATCAGGGCGGTGGGTAAAGGATCGCATTCAGGGACCATAAGGAACCACTAGAAAGGTCCAATAAGTCAAAACTAACTATTTTATTAATGGGCGCCAGAAACAGGAGCAAGCAGAATCAACGAGAAATGTTCTACTATTCTCGGGCGAAACCCAAGGTAACTCACTATATCAATAAATTAACAGGGCACAGACTTAAACCTGAATTTATTGAAGTAACTACAATACCAAATATGAAATCAAACACATAAATATAAATTTCACTAGAACAAATAATTCTACAAATAATCATACATACAAGATTCAAACCTAAATGATTCAAGAGAAAATTAACCAAGCTAAGTGCTCACAATAAGCAAATATACGTCTACTCCAGGTGATTGTACAAATAATATTTAACAGTAATAACGCAATGGGGTTCAGAATATCCGGGCACGAGCCCATACGCAAAAATAATTCGTACTAAGTAATAATCGGGTACGCAGACTTGGTGGCCACTAAGTACGCTGTAACCGCATAACTCAAGTGAGTAATAATTTAACCAAGGGTCTAAGCTCGTGACTAGATTTACAATCAATATGTACAAATCACTGGAACGCATTAACGAGTTGTTAGCATTAATCATAAGAACATAGAACTTACTAAGGAAGCATTCAAACATTAATACCTAAATAATTTTATCATAAATACAGATTTTATGTTAATTATCGCAACCCACCTTACAACACAGGTGTAAGTATGGTTGCATGCAAAGCAAAATAATATAAGGGTGAATATAAGGTTTCATACACAAAAGTATTAATCCAATAATCTCAACAGAACATACACAACACACTTAAATAAGGAAGTATACGACCTCAAGAAGTAATTCCAATGCACCAGTAGCAGTCAAGGATTCCAAATCCAACTTAACGGGATTACAGCAATTACAGATGGTCACACAAAATCGCTTCAGGTGTAATATTCATCCACGGATAACTCCAACAGGTTTCGATTAATATTTCGGTAGTCCAGCAGATGGAACTTATTGTATCAATAATTAGTTCTTCGTCGGGAGCTTCAATACCATCTATTTCAGTAAGTTGTCGAGTCTGGGTAATCGTAATACCACCAGAACGATTACTTACACAAATCTTCACAAATGTGCATCTACTTCAATTGGAACTGCTAAACCTAAAATATGTAATTACTCTTGGACTCGCACGCAGACGTAGACATAGACTTAGTCGTAGTCTTAGACGTAAATTTGGACGTAGGCGTAAATTTGGACTTAAATTTGGACCCTAAAATTCATGTAACACATAGAACAAGAAGTGCTACAAAGCAATTACTTACCACATAACAATGTGGGTAGAATATAACAAATATCACAAAAATGTGCTTCACTAACTGAGCGAAGGCCAAACCAATAGTATTAATAAAAACAACGTGAAATCCGCCAAAGGCGTAATAATTAACTTTCTTACTCACAAACACCAGAAAGATTAATTTTATCCAAGGTAGTAAGCTAGAATCCGCTAAAATAAGCGATATAAATTTTGCTAACGCACCAAGTTCGTCGTTTCGATTCAAAGGCTGGATCAGGAAGGAAAAGCCACCACATGGGCTTGTTATCACCCTTAGGTGAGATAACATTTTCCCACAATTAAACCACTTTTTATGAACAAAAGCAAATTAATGTGCATCACATTAATACAGTACTACAATAACAACTTGACAAATGTCAATTCAGTGAAATATCTAACCAAAGGAGAGTTTCAAAGGCTTCTAACCATAACAGAATACTTAACCAGAGAGCATTATGTTAAAAAGATACTAAAAGTTGCAATGAGTTATAAAACTTAGAACGGGACGTTCCATGTTTAAAAATACTTTATTTCGCTCGCGGTAGCTGAAAAATTCTCTAAACTGTGGCAACCATGGCCATGATCCTGACCTATATGATGACATCAGTCTATAACTGTTCTATCAAAATTTAAGTTTAGTTTTTCTTTGCAAAAAGTGACCGCCAGTTGTTCCGCGTGTTCATTTTTATATTTTTTGTTGCTGAATCTTATCCCAATGACACCACCATAGATCCATACGTTTTTCCACTTGAATTGTATTTGGCGGCTATTAATAATTCAAGTCTAGGTTTGATAATGTCTTTGGTTATACAAATGTTGGTACCTTTAGACAGTTTTTATTTAAAAATACTTGATTTGGCTCACGGTATCTGATAAGTTTCGCTAAAATGTAACCATGGCTGCGATCCCGTCCTATATGCTGAAATCGGTCTATGACTGTTATATAAAATTTAACTTTAATCTTTTTTGCATATAGGGACTACGAGTAGTTTGATGTCTTCATTTTTACATATTTTGTTTCGTAATCTGATTCAAATGACACCGTCCTAGATTCAGACGTCTTCCTGCTTGAATTTTTGTTTAGCGGTTATTAATAAGTCAAGTCTAGGTTGGATAATGACTTCGGCTATACGAATGTCGATACCTTTCAGCAGAGTTTTATTTAAAAATACTTTATCTGGCTCATGGTAGTTGATCAATTCACTATAATATGGCGACCATGGCCGCAATTCTGTCCTGTATGATTACATCGGTCTATGACTGTTATATCAAATTTCAAGATTAGTTTTCTTGTATAAAGTAACCGCCGGTTGTTCTACGTCTTCACTTGTTTTCTCGGGTATTTCAAAGGTATACAAGTTTGTGCATCGGCTATTCCGTAGTAGTTCTACAATATTCTTCAAGATATTACTCTCCTGCATTAACTGATCATTTTCAAGAAATAATAAAATGTTTTTTCTGTGACGGGAAAAAAATTTAAAATTTAATGTTTCTTGACAGCTAACAAAATGTCACTTTTTATAAATTTACTTTTTTCCCTGGGAAAAGAATGAGTACTTTTTTCCCGCGTATGTGCAAATAAGTAAGGACACGAAGATATTTAATTTATAGCCGGGTCCACACTTGTAACATTCGGGTGTAACATACATTGTATCATAACTTCGTTGCGTTCAAAACAACTGATATAAACAATTTAAGTAAGCAATTTTTGAAACCACTCGCGGAATTAAATTGACAGATATTTGGTTACTTGTTTAAAACTTCAAATTTAACATCGATTGATTTTTGACTTTAATATATTGAAATATTTTTTTCAATATTAAATCATCGTTTTGTCTGTCACAGAAAAAATAGTGTATTATACACGGGTAAAAATGTAAGATTTGAACTCTCGGTGTTGTCTTCCTCCCATTTGTTAAGTTAGTTAAAAAGGTTTTAGCAGTACACATTGATTTGATAAAGTTGTCGAAAGACCTTGAACGACTTGTAATTGAGACCGAGTTAGAATCATTGTGTACAACTAGTACTAATATGAATACTTAAATGTAAAGTACTGGACCGTATATTTGATATCGTTGATCAACAAAACATACTTATAACAAAGATATAACAGTTAACACGCTCTCTTACTCGAAAACTATATTGGTTAAGCTAGTTCTTGATTTTTATATTACTGAAATAAATTCTGACAGCTAACTAAGTAGGTGTGAAGCTTACATAAAATGTTTCTTTTGTAATTTGTCAAAGTAACAAAGGATGAATATAATTTACAATACAAGTCCTGTCGCTTCCTGAAAGATGTAACTTTTAATTTTTTTTTTTTTTTTACAGGATATTCGGCTGTCATGGAAAACATCACAATAGATGAAAACATCACCATAGATGGTTCACCAAGTTCGCTCACTTTTGCTTGTTACATAATTCACGAAATACTGTTTATAATATTTGCTCTGATTGGAATTGCCTTGGACGTATTAATAATATATACAATTGCAAAGCATGAAAAAATTAGAACAGTTTCTAACATTTATATAGCAAACTGGGCAGTCGCTGATATTTTAAGCATGATATTTGCACCAAGTGCATATGACATTCTTTTTGTTTTAGAATACATAAGCGGTTATCATTCTGTTTCATACATAATATTTAAAATAGCCACAGTTCTTCACATAGCTCTTAATTTAAGTGTCTTAGTAGTGGTATTCGATTGGATAATTACAGCCTATTTTCCCAGATCATTAGAAACGTTTCAGTATTATTACCAGCTTGTGCTAGGATCTCTGTGGATTTTAACAATAATGACGGGTGTTATTTATATGGCAACTTGCAAGAGATATTATCCTTGTTACACAAGCGAACTTGAATTATTTCTTAGTTTTGGTTTCCTCGGATTAATAGTGATTTCTCTTCAAATTGTGCAAGCTATTAAAAAGTATTTGAAGCGACCTCCACCAGATTCGACATTACGTTTAACGCTAGCAACCATTTTTGTTATCGTATGGTTTTTGGGTTTCTCAAATTTAATATTTATAAAATGGGTGATAGCTCACCCTTTATTTTCTATTTTACTGGACTGTATTACTTTTTCTACGTCGTTTATAAACATTGTTTTATTGTATAAGTACGATTTTGAGTTCCAAGCATGTTTGCTTCAGGTAGTAAAACGTAACAGGTACACAGAAAGATTTTACCATTTTAAAAATCCATTAGTTGGAGATCAAAATAGTGCTGATGGTAATAGTTTAAATATAAATACTACAAGTTGAAACGATAAAAATTTACAGTCATGTGATCGACAAACTTATAACCAAAAATTATACTCACACGCACTTCTTACTTTCCCATTTTTATACAAAATCATAGCAGTAACAACTACATATTTATATTTAAAAAACATCACATTAATACTATAAAACAAGTATTCAATAAAAATAAAATGTAAGGGAAAGCAGCTGTCAGTTTTGCTATAGGATTCATTTATATCTCTAGATCAGAAAAGTCGCACATGCACGTTTTTCACAGAAAATGGTACAAAATGAATTGCTTGTCTGTGAGTATAACCTTTAAATATCTACATGACTGTAAAGAGTTACGAGTTCAACATTATGAGAACAAAATCTTACAATTTAGAATAATACATGTTGATGTAAATAAATAGAGCTTGGACTAGAATAAATATTTAAGAATTTTTTTGTTTTCTTTAAAAGGATATATATTTTATAAAAACTGATTGCGGTTACTGAGGACCGAAGTATAAAAATTATTAATTAAAAACTAGATTATTTGCTGACGTTTCGTGAAATCGGTGTTGCAATGAGAAAGTCGCAAGAGCATTGAAGAAAGTCGTACAGATCCGCGTCTATTTGTTGGAGAATTCCAAGATAAAAAATTGTTTGTCGCCATTTAAATTGATGATGGTCTGGTCATATCCACCTCGAATGAAATTACTCTGAAGTTCATAAACAAATTGGAAACTAACTTCAAAGTAACTACAAGTGAATGTGCCAGATTCTAAGATCTCTCGAATAATCAACAGGACAAATCAATCTCAAACGATCAAAAGGGATACATCGAACGAATGTTAACTAATTTTGGAATGTTAAATTGCAATCCCGTATCTACCCCTATCGAAAAAAGCAGTTTAAGCCGAAATCCTAATTCCAAACCTACGCAAGCTCGCTGCCACAAACTGCTCAGAAGTCTGATGTACCTAGCTCGCTCCTCCCGTCCTGACATCATATTTGTTGTCAATTAATTGTCTAAATTCGTATTTACTCCAACAGAAGAATGGCCTGGCGTTAAGTAAATACTACGCTATCTACAGGTACAAAAGAACTCAAACACATCTACCATCGTAACTATAATTAGTTGGAAATGTTTAGTGATGCTGATTTTGCTAGTAGTGCTGATCAAAAATCTATAACAGGCACTATGTTCAAATACGGTTGTTCAGTGCTTATGTAAATATTTTAAAACTAAAATTTATTATTACATTGAGCTTGTTGCTTATTTTAAATTCGTCGCGATATATTTGGATTTGTTAGTGCAAATTCCCCAATACGTTTATTTAAGCATGCTAACCTGTGCCGGGAGTGGTGAACGTTGTGTTAGTGCGCGGCTGCAAACAATATCAATTGGAATATCTACAAAGCCAGGAGTGTAGAAGCTCGTCCTGCGAGTAGTAATCGCATACACCGTATGATCGTACAAGTTCTCCTTGAAGAGAATCGATTCGTTTTTCGACTGTTCGCACAGCTATGGTCCATGAACCGCTTGTTTGTAGAATACCGCTATTGTTTAATGTGTTTTGATCCATCCGCCAAAGAGAGGAGTAGAAGCTACATCATTGTTTGTACGGCCGCATCATTAGAAAGGTAAGTGCTATCGTAAACGCTGCTTTGTTTGTTTGTTATGTTTAAGAACATTTAATTATCTGTTGCTTGTTAAATATCAATATCCTTTAAATTTAATACAGTTCATTCTCTCTCCAGTGTAGCTATTTGAAATTACAGCAATTAATTTTACAACGTTGGTGCTGCAATTTCATGGATGAGCAAACGACAAACGAACATTACTCAGTCTACTATGGAAGTTGAACTAGTCGTGTACAATGAAGCATCCAAACATGCCTCGTGGATCAACAGATTATTTTCCAAGTTATTGGTAACTGCAAAATGTCGATAATCAACGTTGACAATTACAGTGCTATCAAAGTGTTACACAATCCTGAACTGCACAAAAGCAC
This sequence comes from Platerodrilus igneus, assembly GCA_036346225.1. NCBI lineage: Eukaryota > Metazoa > Arthropoda > Insecta > Coleoptera > Lycidae > Platerodrilus > Platerodrilus igneus. Next base: position 6,237,464 of record JARFIW010000001.1, on the reverse strand, counting down.
TAAGCATATTGAGATATGCTATCTACTGGTGTGTGGTTACGTTCAACAAAGCCAATTGAAAGTCAGTTACATACTGACCAAGGATCAAACAGCTGATCAACACTGGAAAGAAACCCTCTTGATTACATAAAGAACTTAATAGGACTAGTTTAATAAGAAACATTGTGCAACTATAGGTTCTTTCACTCTTAAATTATTTAAATTTTGAAGGGGAGTGTTGGAAATCAAAATCTAAACCACAAATTAAAACTAGAATACCGTGATATTATTATGTCCCTTTGTTTTTCGTTTTTTGATGTTTTTTTTAAAAAAAAAGAAAAGTACTTCACGTAGAAATTTGAACTGTAGAACAAATTAAAGAAAAACCCGTGTTATGTTTCCTTTAAAAGTTGTTCTTTATTTTGATGTTCAAGTTTAATAATAAATAGTTTAGTTAATGACGTTCATAATCCTTAACAAGAAAATATAATCAGCTAGAATACAAGTGTGCATCACTTACAGTTACAACACTCTACACGTTTGAGTTTTAAATATTCAACGAAGTAAAATGATGTACAAAATGTTACTCAATTTCTCTAACAACAAGCATGCTTTAATGAAGATTTCGCAGATCCTACTTTCAAATGTTCCTTGAGGATGAAATAAATTAAAAGATGCATAAAATCTTCCCTAATTTCTCTCTTATAAAGTGCATTTTCTACATGAAGTGTATTTAACAAAAGTTTGCTTATTTGTATTAGCTGAATCTGATTTGGCGTTCAAAAACTTCAGACAAAACGATGTCCTTATCTCATCTATTAACATAGAATACACACACACATGCACGCACGCACACGCATGCGTGATGTGGTAAGGCCGCGTCGAGTGCATCGCTGAAAGAGTGATATGAATATGGCCGCTTTGTGAGCGTCACTAAGAGTGTTGTGATAACGCCTCGCTTTGGGGCATTACTAAAAAGGTATTGTGAAACAGATACTGTGGTTTGTAAACTTGAGATTGTTCACATACCTTCGTTTTTAACTTTGCCAAGCTAGCTCAATGTAATTTATGGAGTTTTCAAAATGAAATAAAACGCAGCATTATCACAAGGCATTTATACAATATGAATCTTTTTCTTTCATACGAAAGCATTTACCACATCGTTTCTTTCAAACATAAAATAATTTCTAAGTACTTGATAAAAAAATTATTGTTTCTTAACTTATTTTAAATTTACAGAATTAAACTTATTGTTTTGAGGATCGTTTACCTGGTTATAAGTTATTTCCACGCTTGCAAGATTTGTTTTGGCCAAAAAAAATCCTTGACATATAATCTATTAAAAAGTTAGAGTATTACAAACTCTGAACACAACCTCTTGGTAAAAAAAATTCCTTACACAAAAAAAATTATTAGAACTATCTTAAACTATATCCAAATATTCTAATATCAGTTAAAAATAAATCTAAAAGTGATACTTACAGAATTCACAAAAATGTTCCTCGTAAAAAAATCTTATTTTACACTGACGTCAGATCAGCTCACAAGCTTTCCATATTAAAAACTTCATTTAAAACAGTAGTTCCCAAAGCACATTTCTAGTTAAATCTTCCTCTTCAACTATTTAATAAAATCTTTAAAAATGGCTTTATCTTTTCCCTCTTGTAATTAATAATTTTCATTTTTCGTTGTAAGTTGCGTTTAAAACATTGCTTCTTTATTGAATGAAACTTTGCAACTATTAAACTACAATATGTTTATTACATATTTCAATTACTACCTTCGCATAGCAACAGCTTTTAATTAAAATAACATTTCGTGCTCTAATGAATGAAATCGAATCAATGAATGTCCCCCAAATGAATAAACGCTTTCTTTATATACAAATTTATCTGTTTCCAGAAGCTTACTCAAATAGTGTAGGACATAATGATGTAAGGTTTCTTGGAAACCCAATTAACGTCTAAAATCGTCGAGTTTTTTGACCTAATTAACGTTTCAGTTATCCGTGACGTGTTATTTATTCTTGTTTCACATATACTATTATTGCGGCGTCGCATACTAATGCAAAAGACAATCGATTATTTATCGGTTATTCCAGGAATTTTACGGTTTATTTTCAATGTTCAAGCTGCTTCTAAGAATAATGTGTTCACTTATTAATGAGTTATATGAATTTGACGTATTTTTAAATACCGATGATTCAACTTTTTATATTCTAGAAAATTATCTATATTAAAAATGAATTGCTGTAATACACAGGGTGATTAATTTAAACTTTCAGTGCTTTTTAAGGAATTTGCTTTTGTAGAAACAGAATATTGTTCGTTATATAGCTTTAACAAAAGAATGAATATGTCCTTCCATCACAAGCAAAGTCTAATTCAACACGTTATCAAAACAGATGTGTGTAGAATTCGTAGCAAGTTTTAATCAATTGATAAGGCCAATCAACATTTCAAAGAGCTGAATGCAATCACGTAACGTAAGTAAACCAATACAAAGTATATTAATACGGCCTTTTATTAAACAAGATACAGACTACAATCGATTTTAATAAACTTTCAAATTCGCGACGACGCTGGTTTGTATAATTAGTTAAAATACACAATTTCTATAGTAACGTATCATATACGACGTCGTATTTAAATATAAAGAGTGAAATCTATACAAATAGATACTTGAATAAAGTACTGTACAAACGACTACGCCTTTGACGGCGGCACGTAACAATGTTAAAAGAAAAATATCTAGAAAGCAACACCAACACAATTTATGATTATAGGATAAATTGTATAGTTATTAATATATCCATACCCATGTTTATAATGCATGAATTCTATTCGCTGTCTACTAGTGAAAATTACCAACATACGTATTTTGTTTCTCTCATGGGAAGTTAGATTCCAATTGCTTTCAAAAATAGTTACAGTCATTCCCATGGAAATTTCCTCGTGAGGATTTGTTCTCATGGAAACGAATTCTTACGACTTCAAGAATCGCCCCCAGGTAGGTGTAATATTATTTAGTGAAAGTGTTACAATTAAACCCTTAAAAAGATTTGCATTTGCTTTTATAGAAGAAACCCCTCATAACTGAATGCTAGCTGGTGCATTATTTACTGTTACATCTCTTTTGTAGAGTAAAATGGTTTCAGGTAACTAGCGTCAATTTAGCATTAAGAAAGTGATAAATACACTTAACTTCAAATTTTGTAACATTATTTTGAAATGTTAAATTATAAAGATTAATTAATTAATTAAATTTCATTAACTTGTATAACTTATAGGCAAAATTCCATAATAAATTACCGTTATATTTTAGTAAGCATCCCTTATACTAAAGATTTCAGGTTTAGAAATAGCTTTAGGCTTAAATATTATAAATTCCAGCGGCTGTCATAATAATTTAATGGTCCTACCTTGCAAATCCAATACCATACCCTTTTAAAACTTATATCGGTTATAGATTGACGAATCTGATAAATTTAAATGGAGTAGTACCTTTTAACGTAAACAAAGAAAATCAATTTTCAGTTGTAAAACTGAATTTTCTTAATATTTTCGTAATTGATAGCGGGTTACAGAAAACGAAACACTAGAGATAGCCAAACTATTTTCCAATTTGATTTGTTCAAAGATTGCAAGTAATTTTAAATAGTCTGGAGACATCCATTGTATTAAAATCCATTTTGGCGCGGGTTCAACTATCCGCTCTTTTGTCAATGGCAGACAACTGTCGCCAATAGGTATGGTCAACAATTTCAGTATTAAAATTCCAAGAATGTACAACATATTTAAACCTTTAGAAAAATAATTGCTATCTGTGACCCTCATTTTGAAAGGGGTTGAATTTGGGTTTCTGAAATCTTGTTTTTGGGAGGTTCTGTTAATAGTCATTGGATAACAGAAATATGGCGTAAAATAATGGTTTAGAGTAGGAATTAATATATAACTTAAGGCTTTAGTCAAAAGACAGAGATTTTAATGGGGTTGTCTGTTGTAAAAAGGTGGAAAGAACCATAGCGAGAAAAGTTCGCTGGTAGCTTTCTCCGGCATCACAGATATGATATTGTACTTAGTATCACGATAGTGAAATTGGAAAGGAGTAATTAACTCCAGTTTGTGAGGGTTACGCCCGTATGTTCGCGGATTTATAAGTGATATTAAAGTATATAATAAAAAGCTAGTGTGCGTGTGATGCACAAGTTAAGTTAAGCTCAACAAGATCCTGCCGGGTTCGTGTGCCAGTGAATTATTTGAATAATTGCGAAAAATCAGAGCAACAAGCGAGATTCTCTCCCTTAATTTAAGAGCTGTTCTGCGTTAGAAGGCAAGCCATCAAACAATTGACGATTTTTAGTAAGTAAGTTTTTATAGTTAAGCTAGCATGACGAATTTTTAGTTAATTTATTTGTTAGGACGTTTTGGCCATAAACCGTAGGATTAATTTAGTGTAAAATTTATGGTTTAGTTTTCTTCCATATAAAGTGTTTGGGAATTACTTATATACATAATATTATCAGAATTCCATATCAACCATTCAATTAAATTTCTAAATTAAAATCAATGAATTTCCGAATGTAAGAGGTTCACGTTTATTGCTCAGTTAATTAAATGGTTTTTGTTTGCCGTTGATTAAGTCAATAGTTATTTTTTATTTTTTTGATCATGAAAGTTGCATAAGTAGTCAAAAAGATAAGAATTGATTAAAAGAAACAATTGTCCTCCTTGGAATGACAAGTCTCTCAAGGTTTTGCATGAACATTTGAACATTCTCAACTTGTCTGGCGCCCTTGGTAATTGTCATTAAGCCACAATATTTATGGAAGGTAAGTGCCAAATTTTTTTGTTGTATAATATATATTAATTTAGCCCTTTCTGCCAAATTTTAACCCTCTAAACAATCCACGACCTTCCGCTAGCTAGTGCCGGTGACCCCCCTTTAATTTTTGTTTTACAGGCTGCCCCCATTTTATAATTTTAATGAAAATAATATACTTAGTAGCTTTTCCGCCTGTAACACTTTAATATCAAACATTACAAAAATAGTTACAAATACGAGTATTAAAAATATTATTTAAAAAGTCTTAGTTTAAAGCTGAACACCTTCTAGTGATATCAAAACAGTTACCATCTCTGGTCTATCTTTCGCCCTTTTGCTAACACACAATTTTCCTATATTAATCAAACCATTGTAGCAACTTTCACCTCCAGTCATCCTACTGTCCTTTAAGTTAAGTATATCACCTTCATAGTTAACTACATGATCTTTTAAAAACTTATTTTGACGTTGCTCAGAATAAGCACTTAAAGAAGTGGCAATTTCAAATAAAACTATACCAAAACTGTAAGTATCCACCTTTGTTGAAACTTTTTTTGCCCTCAAAAATTCATCAGGTAAATATGGACGCGTTCCATGAATTCGACTAACTTTGATGTGTGTGTAATCTGACTGTGGACCTTCCCGAGCTAGACCAAAATCTCCAATCTTGGCATTGTCGTTGTGATCCAAAAGTATATTAGCTGATTTTATATCGCCATGTATTAGTGGTTTGTCGCCTATTGTGTGTAAGTACTGTAGCCCCCTAAAAAATTAATGATTAAAAAATTTCTATATACATGTGCATAAATCAATAAATGTAAGTGCAATCTTGATATTTTGTTACGTATAAAATCAATTTCTTAGTTTTTAGTACAAAAAGCCCCTCCCCCCACAATATCTCTGACGATTAAAAAGTCATTGTTGAATATGCTATAGTAGTATTATTATCGAAAGGTGGGTGACATGAGAAAAAACCTGTACGAGGTGGGGGTCATACTAAAAATCAAAATATAAAATAAAACCAGAAAACATCGCTGCTTGCACAATCAGTGTTGCCAAAGTAAAAAATGCCGAACAACCAAGGGATATTTTGGTTAAGTTTTTGTTTTCTTTAGCTCATCTATAAATAAAAATGATATAAATACTACTTTCCTCTTTAAAAAAGATTTTTATTTCAACACCTCAGTAATTAAACGATAATGTACAAAACATAATGTAATAATTACGTAAAGTTTTATTTGCTTTGGGCTTTCCAGTTTTTAAAAACTTCCAATCTATAAAACAACATAATTAATAAGTTTATTAGACCTACTTTTTACATGTGCCAAATAAAGAAGTAAAGCGAGAATGACAATGACATTTTCATACACTATTGCAGTCAGCTGAATGCTAGCATGAAGTTTGTAGGTCGTACTGAAGCATGCCAAATCTTGAAGTTTCAAGTTTATTTGAACATATTAGGCATATGACGGCACCCACCATCCGGTAATAATTCTATTCTAGATGCATAAAATTGAAGATTTTGCGTCAAAGAGTTCAAACATATGAATAATTGTATTAAATGTTGAAAAGTGTACTTTCATACTTACCGGGCAGTACCAGTAGCAATATTAAGCCTCAATGACCAGGTCAAAACTTTCGAAATGTCCCTTATTCGTAATCGATATTCCAAATTACCTCCTGGCATATATTGATAAACCAAGCAAGGGTGAGCACCTCCAATACTATATCTGTAAACAGATAAATTAATAATTACAATATATCTTTAGAAAATTATAAAATTTGTACAAAAATAAAATAAAACAATTTTAGTTTATAATAGCTATAGTTTATTTTACAAAACAGTGTAGTGAGCTCATATAGAACAGCAGTTTCTACGGAGTCATATATTGCATATAAATACATGCTATGTACCTAGGCGTAGCCGGAAGAAAAGTAAATACCAGGCTAACTATCAAACGGGGAGAGTGGGGGGATTCGCCTACATACCAAAAATAAACAAAAAAAACACATCGCTCACGATTATCTTTTAACACATAAAAATAAATAAAGGATTTTTGTACAAACAAGCAAAAAGAAAATAAATTAAGTGTTATTATTTCACAGCAAACAATTATATTGTATGGACAATTTAGGAATTTAGATACGAAGTGCGCATCTCATATTTATTTATTTATTTATCGTCTTTATTATCTAAGCTAACATATACAAAGTGAATGAGAAAAAAACATACAAAATCGTGCAGGCGAAGTTCAGTCACAGACTGTCCTTCCACTTAACCTGAAGTAACATTATAGTAACAGACAGCAAGCATCAAACGTAACAAGCAGCAGCACACAGTTGACTGAATTTATGTGTTCATACTTTCTCTACTCAGTACTGAATAAGTAAATAAATGAAATAAGCGTAAGATCATTGTAGGTTAATCAGATATTTTTTGTAGTATCTCTTGAAACTGTATACTGATTTATTCTTTAGAGAAGCATCGATAGAATTGTATAATGCAACAGCCGAATAATGGTACGATCTTTGGTAGAAGGTGGAGGTGTGACGCTCAATATGCAATAGATCGAGTGATCGTAAGTTAATACAGTGGTAATAACGACGCGGTTTTATATATTCTGGTGTTGTGGGCGAGGTTAGAGCACGATGTGTATAAACTGCAAGGTGTAATTTATGCCTGTTAGCCATATTCAGCCAACCTGATTCTCGCAAAAAATTAGAAATATGGTCATACTTTCGTAAACCGTAAACAAATCTTAGACAAGTATTTTGGATCCTCTGAATGCGTAGGGAAGTATTATAATCTAAACAAGGACCATATACAACATCACACTAATTAAACAGAGACAAAATTAATGATTTGCACAATAGCACACGATGATTATAACTTAAAATATCTTTATTTAAATAAAACTTGCGTAAAATTATGTATGAAAGCTTAATTAGATTATTTACATGTCCTTCAAAACGTAACTTATAATCAAGTAATATACCGAGATTCACAACTGAGTTTTGGATTTCAATACTATCACCATTGAGCATGAGGTTTAAATTATCAACAACTTGTTTCCTATCATTAACTGGTCCCAAAATGATGGACGAGGTTTTTTTTAGTATTTAGCACTAATGAATTATTGGCAGCGTAGCGGGATATGTGTTCTAGGTCTTTATTGAGTAAATAGTTAGCCTCTTTCAAGGTATCTTTATGGAAAGCTGTGAGTCATCAGCATACATATGGAAAAGACAGTGATGTAGCAATGAAGACAGATCAGCTGTATATACTAAGAACAACAATGGACCGAGTATTGTCCCCTGGGGAACTCCACTAGATACAACTTCGTAAGTTGACATAATTCGGTTAACTCGCACCGACTGCGTTCTGTCAGACAAGTAACAAGCAAAAAATTTCCTAGTTGGTTCATCAAATCCAAAATAATTCATTTTTGCAAGTAACAATTTGTGGTCGATCGTATCGAAGGCTTTAGAGAAGTCCAGCAAAACCAGTGCAGTAACAAAATCCATGTCCGATGATCGAATAATGTCATTAGTAATTTTTATTAATGCACTAGCAGTACCATGACCTCCCCTAAAACCCGACTGATTTGAAGGTAGAGTTTCAGAAACAGTAACGTACTCATAAATTTGCTCGTATAATATTTTTTCCAGTATTTTAGATAAGACCGGTAAAATACTTATTGGTCTCAAATCAGACAACGTAGCAACTTCTTTTTTCGGTAGCGGTATTACTATTGATGATTTCCAACTAATTGGGAAGTAATTTTTGAAGTATACAATTATTAATAATATTAGTAAGAGGTTCAATAATGAAATGACTACATAATTTTAACATATTCATTAAAATGCCATCATTCCCAACTGCATTGGATTTGATAGAGTTCATTACATTGCTAACTTTGTCAGGCATAACCAGAGAAAACGAAAAAGTTCTGTTATGATACTTATTATTATTATAATGGTCATACTGTCTTGAAGTAGGTGATTTTATCAAGGTCCTGACAGAATCTACAAAATATTGATTAATTGTGTCCGGTTGACGTAGATTCTCAGGAATAACATGTTCTTTACGAGATAACACATCAAAATCACGAAACGTTTGCCAAACATCTTTATTTGAAAGATTACTCATGAGCTGAAGATAAGCTTTTTTTTCACGCTTTATTGCACTAGTGACTGCATTACGTAGTTGTTTATACTGCTGCCAATGTATAGAAGATTTTGTAAGTTTAAATGTACTATGCGCCTTGTTTCGAACTGACATCATCACTTTTATTTCGTTATTTAACCATGGTGCTTTTTGTTTAGTAACCCTGACGTTTCGCACTGGTGCATGAGAGTCAAAAAAACCTAGGACAACTTTACATAAGTAATTGACCTGAGCATCTACGTCCTGAATATGATAAATTTCATAACAAGGCAAATTGCACAAATCATTATAAAATGCAGCATGATCAATATTTTTAAGGTCGCAAAAAGTAATATATCTAGGTTCTACTACAGGTTTAGTTAACAAAAGTTCAATCACAACTAAAGAATGATCAGACAGATCATGCACAGACTTACATTCGACCGTTTTCACTATATCTTGACATTTAACTAATATAACATCAATTGATGTCGAGCTATATTGAGTTACTCTTGTGGGCTCGTTGACTGTTTGTTGTAAATCGTATATTTCAAGTAGAGTATTGAACTGCATAACATTAGGATGACCAACATTGAATAAATTTAGATTTATATCACCACCGTAAAAAATATTATCAAATTTGACTAAGTGTGTCTTCAAAGCAGGATAACGAGTCCTTAACTGAAGAACTAGGAGGACGATACATCACACCAGTAGCTATTTTCTTTCGATTATAATTGAAGCTGACCCACAGCTGTTCTAAGGACCCATTATTTAATGAATTAAGATGGTGGATTTTACAGTTTAGAGAGCATCTTGCATATATGGCAACACCTCCACCTCTACCAACTCGATCATTATGAAATAAATTAAATCCTACAAGCTGATAATCGTTTATATTACTGTTTTCATTAAGCCAAGTTTCAGTAACGAGTATTATATCTAACTTATTCTCGTCCACCAGAGCAGAGAAAGCATGAAACCCTGAGTTTAAAGAACGTACATTGATTGTAGCTATTTTAAACATGAAATTTAAAAGAACGGTGAATTAAATTTAAGGAATTTAATAGGTGCACACAAGTATACACTTATAAACACAGGTATTGTGAGTTGTAAGTTGTTGTGCTGCTCCTTCCGCAGTTAAACTAATAGAAATAAGTACAGTAAGAAGTACTAGTAGACTAAGATGAATTAGGAAAATCAATATGAATGAATATGTAAAACGTTCAACTTATAATTTAATATGATAACGAAAGCAACATTATAAACCGGCACAATTATTAGTAACTTTTAAATAGGGTAGAACTAAAACTATAATATATTGCGAAATAACTCAGTGCATCAAATCCTTGATAATAAAAAATTAGAATTAAAAAAAAAAAATTAAAAATAATAAGGAAAAAAAATTGTACAATAATCAGCTCCGTCGTGCGTGTAGAACCTCCAATTCCAAATATTATGAATAAAATTTGTATAAACTACGTAACACTTTGCACGCCACTGCTGGTTTTAAAGAACAATTTTCCGTCATGGCTCCAGCAATTCTTTATCCCACATTGCTCCTGAAGCTTAATTAGTTTTAAGTATCTAATTGAGGTTAAGTCCTCACGGATAACAAATCGGGTGCTTTCAAATAAATTTTTGTTATTAAAAACCATTGCGCGCACTCTATAACTAGCAAATTTGATAATAACACCTCGAGGTTTTTTCGTTACTGAGGGATTGCCCACACGATGAGATCTTTCGATGTCTTGTGAGGATAAACCCAGTTTTAGGTACTCGTTTAATACAGACAGAGCAATGTTATCAGTTGACTCACCAGCTATTTCTACAACACCGAATAACCGTAAATTATTGCGCCTACTCATTTGCTCCAGAAAATCGATTTTATTTTCCAGTTTATCAATACGGCTTGAATTGGAGTCGCATTTAGTATTAAGCGAATTGAAATTAGAAGATAATTCATCTAATTTCAAGGAAATCGTTTCATTCATATCCGAAACATTTAGCGTAAGTTTGTTCATATCTGCTTTGATAGTATGTAAATGCAACAAAACATCTTTTAACGTACCTGTCTCATTCTCATCACCTTGAACTTGATTGCTGCACTTGTTTATAGCTTCAAATCCTTCATCCTTATCACTCTTAGAACTAGATCTAGAACGAGTTTTTTTCATCATGGACGATTGAATAATTGCTGTTGTAATGTTATCTAACGAATTTGATCACCACAACGAAAATCGAATTCAGATTATTATCAAATAATGGACACAGGCCCGAAACACATGCACTAACAAAGAATTACGAATTACCGGTACTTAGTAATACGCCTAAAATAAAGTACGGAGCAGCGCATAACAAACAACCTACTCAGTTGCCGCCATCTTTCAAGAACACAAAATAAAATTAATCAGTAGTAAATAAACCTGTGAGAGCTTTTGTCAAGCATTTTTAAAATTTCATCTAATACTTTTTGTAAAATAACTAATTAGTAGGAAAGAATTAATGTGTGGGAGTTTTTCTCAGACATCTTTTAAATCGTACATAGTAGCATTTGTAAAATAAACCAATCAGTATAAAGGAATAAACGTGTTTCTGTTTTAACAAAGGTACATCACACCTGTAGAGAGACAATATCGATTAGCAGCAACCAACAATAGTTCTACAATGTCACGTAACTACACCAAACATTGATACAGAATATGCCATTGACACACAAAAAAAAAGAGTTGCATACCTGTAGGTGTCCGAATACTTAGCTTGCAATCCATCAGGAGTGTGAGCACAGCAACGCCATGGTCGTCAGGATCTATTTACCCTGCCACCATAACTGCAGCAGTGGTCTACGGACAAAAGCAGTTGGTCTACAAACAAAAGCAGTTCGTCTACAGAAAGAAAGAACCAATTTGGCCTCCAGCTAAAAAAAAGCTAAAAAGAGAATCTGATTAGAATGGGTACGCACGGGGAGACTCACCAATACATGCAAGACACCTCCTAGTTGTCGAACAGAAAAAACAAACGTGCATTGCTTTTGAAATACAGTAACGAATAATGTAAAAAATATTTCGACTTACAAGCTGTAGAATCAAATTCAACAATTCAAGTAACACAATTCGAACTGCAAATCCTCGGTTATCGAAGCGCGATTGAAACTGGAAAACCCGGGTTTTATCAGATAGTGCACGACCTTATTTCAACAAGGCTTTACATTGTAGCAATAGAGAAAACCATTATACGCGGTCGTAATGTACACCAAAATAATGGGTATCTAAACAGGATACAAACTATTTAATTGTAGCATAAACTTGTCGTTTCGAAATAAATAAGTTCAAAATGAAAATTTGTAAAAAGCATCAACATCATCATTTTGTTTTCGACCTTACTTAAGATCGGTTTGACGCAGCTCTAACTTCTTTTCTATTCTGTGCTAATCTAAAAAGCTCTACATACCCTTCACAACCTAAATTTCTAATAATTTGACTAATATAGTTTGGTCTAGGTCTTCCTATATCCTTCTATCTTTTTCCTATCCACCTGGCTCTACATAGATATTAGCAACCTGATGGTTGTTAAAGAACTCTAACATGTTTACATGATTACCATTTATAAGGAAATGAAATATCACCTGCTTATCCGCTTCAAAAAAAGAAAATTGTTTAATTATATGTTATGGTAAGGCTTAAGCAACGAATCGCTGCCAACATGCCAGACCGCTACCTAATTGTGAGTTATGTCATGGTGACATTTAGTTAACTGATTTTTATTTTTTTTTGTTTTGTTTTCGAACTTTCGGTTTGAAAGCATATTTATTATTAATTATGTTGAAAGATTAAACAGATTACCGGATACCTAAAACAAGACATAGACTATTTAATTTATCGAATAAATTTTCGTTGTAAAAGCAAAAGGGATTTGAGTTAACCAGGGAAATTTTAAAGCAAAAATGGAACGACATAAGCCCCCCCATAAAAATTAACAGGTCGAGGTAGGAAAACAAAAGTAATGGGAGTGGGCAGGGTAAAAAAAACAAAGAGAAAAAAAACCCAAACAAAAAAAATCTCTTGAGAAAAAACTAAAAGAAAACTCGTTATGAAAACATCAGAAACCAAAAAAAGAACCACCCAACAAAATACAAAAAAAGGAACTTTTATCCGGCTCGAAAAGACAATAATAGAAAAGAGAAAAAAAGGAAGGAAAGGAAGACGAGTAATACACAATCAAGGAGGACTAAGGTGGAACGGCCTCAGCACTTCGGAGTCGTCAACGGACAGATGTTTCTCAAAAGAAACAATACCGTTATCAACCTCAATAGAAGTAAAGGAACGAGGAAGAAAAATAACAGTGCCAACCAAAGCAGGACCCAAAGGACAAGCCTCAAGTAAACAAAAGTGACAACAAGGGAGAATGAGAAGAAGAGAGGAGGAACGCTGGTAAAAGGAAACGGTGTACTACAAACTGTGATAACCAAAAATCTTAACCAAAGAAAAGAAATGCTGACTAGTCTTAAAGTCAACTAAGTCGTGTTTTCTGAAGAAAGAAAAACGGACTAGAAAGGACCTACCACAGGAGCGGATGGACGAAACAATCAGTATAGGAACCGACAGCAAAGAAGACCAGCAAAAGAATAGGAAAAGGAAATGGAATGAAAAGAACGAGGAAAAAAAACCAAAAAGAATAACACCAACACCAAGTACAAAACCCAAAAAAAAAACTAAGAATCGTACAAAAGAAAATAAAACAGAATCCCAGTAAAGTTATGTTTGAGTAGGTGTGTGCATGTATGTGTATATGTGTGGGTGTGTAAGAAGTGTGTGTGTGTAGTGCATGTATAAATGTGCACGTGTGTGTGTGGTGTTGGACCGCTGAAGTCGCCTCTTACGACAGGCAGGTCGTACCATGGGGCTATTCTATTCCTGGACCCACACGGGTTCAAGAAGTACAAGGAGGAAACGAAAAAAAGGAGAACCAAGTAGAACTGTGTATTTATGAAATGTGTAAGTCTATGTGTGTGTATATGAAGTGTGTGGGTATAGATTAAACGTGTATAAAGTGTGTGTGTGTGTGTATGTGTTGGACCGCTGTAGTCGCCTCTTACGACAGGCAGGTCGTACCGTGAGACTATTCTATTCCCGAACCCACACGGGGTAAGAAAAGGCAAGAAAACGAAAGAAAACCTAGCAAAACGGGCAAGTAAAGCGAAATCCCTAAGGAGAGCAAAGTCGGCATAAGAATCTGGGGCACAAGGACTAGATATTGGTCTTAAGGCGTTTACGCCGCCAGAAAAAGAACAAAACGAGATCAAGGACATTAGGATTTTGTTGACCAACATCTTGAGGTTCTGCATCAGCATAGACAAATTTCTGCCTCTTATGGACAGTTTTCTGCAAGACAGGAACAGCAGGAGATGTAGCAGTTGTAACACGAGGTTGAGAAAGAGGTGGCGAAGGTGGAGATAGTAGTGGTTGTCATAATTTATGGAACTCAGAACACGTTATAGAAGAAGGTTGTTTGTTTTTAGAATTGGTGGTAAGAAAATCAATGGTAGAAAAGGAAAAAGTATGAGCTGTACGATAATCAACCTTACGAAAAGAAACACAAGCAGAGCACACTTCAGTTACATTAACTAAAGGGACAAAAGTAGATAAAATTTCAACGAGGTTAGATAAAGGACTAGAAGTACCAAAGTTAGGAAAGAGAACAACATTGACTGTAAGAATATCAGCCCTAAAAAAAGGGGCAGAATCCGATAACACTTCGGTAACATGACACAAACAGAACCAGCACGATTAAAACTGGAAAACCCGGGTTTTATCGGATAATGCGCAACCTTATTACAACAAGGCTTTACATTGGAACAATAGAGAAAACTATTATACGTGGTCGTAATGTATACCAAGATAATAAATACCTAAACAGGATATAAACTATTTAATTGTAGCATAAACTTGTCGTTTCGAAAAAAATAAGTTCAAAATGAAAATTTGTAGAAAGCGAATTTATTATTAATTATGTTGAAAAATTTAACAGATTACCGGATATCTAAAACAATGCATAGACTATTTCATTTATCAAATAAATTTTCGTTTTAAAAGTAAAAGGGATTTGAGTTAACCAGGAAAATTTTAAAGCAAAATTGGAACATAACATATATTTTTAGAAATTGAAATAAAGCTATTACTTAATGAATTGAATTATCAATTGTGAAATTTGCTTTGAAGAAAAGTTTTAATACAAAATAAACAAGAAAAATTTGTAAAATTGCGAAAAACAACAAATCGCAAATGTCAGCCGATAGATGCAAAATAAGATGAAATTTAGAAAACTGCTAATGACTTCAACCCGTAGCAGTCATTTTCGCCTAAAAATTACATATGCATAGTTTTAGGTTACATTTGGCTACAAAAAATACTGTATGTGATGTCACTACGCTGATTCGTGAAATGAACTACATTTATTTTCGCAGGACAAAAATCGTATTTTTATAGATGATTCTACAATTGCTGGTCAACGCGATCGCAAAGGCCAGCAAGCAGGTGAAGTCATGACAATTTTGTCCCAGATACATATTAAATTTTTCCTTCAACGTTTAATTTAAAAAAAAGAGATACTTACGATAAACTGGTTTGTAAAATTACTGCATAAATTAAGCATACACTCGTAAATAGAAAAGCATTTATTTTTCAATTAGTTAAATGAGCATTATCACAAAAATATCCTTAAATTTTATAAAAGCTTGAACGATCTACATTTACTAACATAACTGCTCGTTATAATGTTAAAATAGCACATAAATAGTAAAGCACCTAACACGTTCTTTTGCATCCAGCTATAAAAATCAGAAGTTCACAGTGGACATATTTCAACAAATTACCAAGCCTAGGAAAGTGTATCCGTAAACATTCACACGAACTAAAAGAAACCGAAATCATTGTAAAGTACTCAAACAGACAGAAACCCATAAAACAATATAAAATTTAACATGTACTGACCTAAAAATGATGCAGCTGCAGGTATTAAATAGAAACTGGGAATACATATAATTGCTCTCGTGCACAGAAATACCTGTGACCTCGACTTTAAGACAGTTCAAGTTGCATAAACCGTGCGAACAAGACAATCGGGCATTGTATCCAATTAACAAGCTGTAAGTCATATAATTTTTACTTTCCACCAGCTACATATTTCTGTTGATGTATACTTTATAACTGGTTATATAACATTTACTGATATTAAGACTTTTGGGTTGGTGCACACGCTTAGTTAAAAGCGGAATGTAAACAGGAAATTCTAATACAGACTAGCACCACAATTGTATTTGCATAAATTTATATATACCCGTTAAATTGGTTGGATAACTTTTAAGATATTATTTTTCTTTTAGTTATACGCATATTTGGTCAATTGGGGTTAGACCTTAGGATATTTGTTAAATCCTGTGGTATTCGTGTTTGGATATTATGGATTAGTCAAACAACTTAGAGTTTCTATTATCGTCCGTGTTTATTTTAAATTAGTAAGTTGAAAAAAAGTATACAGAAGGCTCCATCAATCACTGCTACAGAAAGAAAAACCATTTAAATCGTCTCTTAGATCACACATCGTCTAGTGAGATTGATATCAAGTGTGTTGCCACTCAATAACTTTTATTGGCATACACTGTAAATAGAAAAGCATTTATTTTTCAATTAGTTAAATGAGCATTATCACAAAAATATCTGTTATCAAAGGAATGATGATAAAACGGCGAAACCTTTTTAAGCATATATTTTTTGTATAACAACAATGGTGATGATTGTGATTATGATGATTATGATAAAAAACTAAATCGTGTTCATATCAGTTCCCAGAGTAGATTCTATAAGTTTTATTACAAAGTTCTTTTACTAAAAAATTCTGGCACCCACAAATGCCAAAACCATTTGTCCTTTTTGTTACCCTGCCTACTCCCCAAACTTTTATTTTAAGCCAATTTTAAATAGTTAGATGGCGTAATCCAACTATAACTCTAAACATACAAAGGTGACATAAGTCAAATAATTAAAACTAGATGGAGTTCCAACATTCTCCCCCCTGGTAAGTAGAAACAATTGAAACAAACAAGCTGTTTCTGCTTAGCCACACATTGTTACACTACATCCAGAACAGCTACTTTCGTAGCAGGACGCGTATATGTCCCGTCGATAGTTTTAACCACCACTTGTCTGACTTGGTCGGAGTGTCTTCCTCTGTGCACTTCCACTACAACTCCTTTTACCCAAGAGTTTCGCTTTGTCTCTTCAACAATTACCACAACGTCCCCTACTTCAATTGGCTTCACCTTCTGAAACCACTTTGTTCTTCGTGCTAAGGTCGGCATATATTCGTGTAACCAGCGTTTCCAAAAATGAAGTGCCATTTGCTGTGACAACTTGTAATTTCGACGCATCGCTATTACGTCAGACTCGTGCACCTCTTCAAGCGGTTTTATTCCTCCTGATGATCCCAAAAGGAAATGATTAGGTGTAAGTGCTTCTGGTTCATCAGCACTAATAGGCAGGTATGTAAGTGGTCTAGAGTTTATAATACTTTCGACTTCTAATAAATAGCAACGTAGATTCTCGTCGTCAGGTCGCTTAGTAGGCATCATCGTTCAAGACAACACTTTACCGATCTAACTAATCTCTCCCAACTCCCTCCCATATGGGGAGCTGCGGGTGGATTTAACTTCCAAGTTATATTCTCAAAGTGCGCTTGAATTTCATCCAATGGAATTTGATCAATTAGTTTTTCAACTCATTTTTACGCCTATGAAATTCGTTCCATTGTCTGTATGAAGCTCAATGGGCATACCGCGTCGAGAAATGAAGTTCGAATACACATCATACACGAATCCTTGCTTAAAGAGTGTGCAAGTTCAATATGTATGGCTCGTACTGTAAGACAAGTAAACATACACACCCATCTCTTCTCTACACGACGCCCTACTACTACTTCCAGTGGTCCAAAGTAATCTATTCCAGTATAGGAGAACGGTCTTGAATATGCACCTAATCTAGCCTGAGGGAGGTCAGACATCTGGGGTGGATTAGGATGTGCGTGTAGATTTTTGCAAAACTGACAACGTGTCCGTATAGAGTTCAAAACTACACGCAAACGTGAAATTACATACAATTGTCTGAGCTCGTTCACCACTGTTTCGTGATTCGCATGTAAATACTTCTCATGGTAATGCATAACGATCAACTCGGTTACTTTATGGGACCTTGGTAATATTATTGGATTTTTTACATCAAACGAGATTCCAATTGCTCTTGACGTGCGTCCTCTCATCCGAAGAACGCCTTTCTCATCTAAAAATGGAGACAACTGATACAAGAGGCTGCTTTTCTCCAATGGTATGTCAGGATGGTTTTGTAACTGATTTATCTCTTCCCGATAACTGTTCAACTGTGCTTGTCGGTACATAACTCCTTTTGCTTGGCGTATTTCAGTTGGTAAAAGTACACCCGATCTTTTAGATTTATTTTAAAGTTGTATAGTATTCGCACTATCCAACCCATAGTTCGATATGCCTTCCTCCATTGAGAACATTTGTTTATAAATTTTTCTAATAAGTTAGGTGTTACGTCACTGTGGAATAGTTGTAACTTTAGGTCGTTTTCAGTTTTCATATTTTCTTCCTTGTTTCTTGTAAACCATTTACTCTCGGAAGATGTAAAACTGAGGTCCAACAAACCATCTGCTAGTAGAGGATATTTGCGATTGTGATTTCCATTTGGTTGCATCGTCTGCTACGTTGTGGCGGATGGAACCCACCGCCAATTTGCAAGGGTTGTGGTTTCTAGGATCTCAGCTATGCGAAGAGCCACAAACTGTTTATATTTCCTTGCATCTGAACGCAGCCAAGCAAGAACATTTGAAGAGTCGGTCCAAAAGAAAACTTCTTCAGGTACAATATTATGACCTGATATAATGGTATTTGCTAATCTAGCTCCAAGAACAGCAGCTTGTAATTCAAGCCTAGGGATCGATACTGGACGAAGAGGAGCTACTTTTGACTTTGCTGCTACTAATGAACAGCAGACAGCTGTTAACGCTTCATATCTAAAGTACGCTACCGCCGCGTACGCTAACTCACTGGCATCTGTAAACACATGTAATTGGAGAGTCTTATAATCATACGAAAATAGCATCTCGAAATCTTAATTTCTCCTATCTTAGGAAGTATTTTAATCCATTTAACCCAGTCGGTAAATTGAGAGTCCGTAACTAACTGGTCCCAACCTATTTCAGAGCGCCAAATGTCTTGCAAGAGAATTTTAAGACCAATCAACAGGGAGGACAGGAAACCCAAGGGATCAAAACCATCATAAGCGTTCTCAAAACTTCCCGCTTAGTGGGCTTTCGGACTCCTGCTACTACTTCTTTGTCTAATCGACCAAAGTTGAGGTTGTAGTAAAATTGGTCGTCCATAGTGCTCCACCACATACCTAAAACTTTAGAACCAGCAAATCCATCGTTGCCGTTTAAATTCTTTAGTTGACTAGTGTTGTCGTCCTCCAAATTCAGCTGGGAGGTAATCAATTTTGAATTTGAAATAAAGTTTCGTATAATGAACTTGGCTTCTTTATGTATCTCAATTACGTCGCTATGCGATCTGCAGAGCTTCCTCTTCTGAATCAAAACTCTCAAGCCAGTCGTCTACATAGTGATTTTCAACAATAGAATTCACTGCTTTTGCATTTGATCCTCCGAACCGTAAAGCATTAATATTCTTCACATATTGAGCGACCGTGGGGAACATGCAGCCCCAAAAGTCATTACCCTCATGACGTATGTGATCGGTTCATCGTTTGGAGAATTCCGCCAAAGGAATCTTTGGCTTTGTTGGTCGCTTTCACGTATAGCCACCTGGTGATACATTTCTTTGATATCGCCTGATAGGGCGAAACGCTTTCTCTAAAGCGAAAGAGTACGTTGATTAAAGAACACAACATATCGGGATCTTTCAACAACATTTCGTTTAAAGAGGTTCCATTAGCCACTGCCGCAGCATCCCACACAATCCGAACTTTGTTGGGCTTATTCGGGTTGAAAACGGGAAATATTGGTAAATACCATGTTCTGTCCTCAAGTTTAGCAGCTTCCTGATCTGTAAGCTTTTTAGTATAACCCTTATCTAAGTAAGCTTGCATTTGAGTCTTAATATTCTCCGCTAAAACGGGATCCTTAGCCAATCTTCTTTCCAAGCATATTAATCTCTTCATAGCCATGTCGCAACTAGACGGCAATTGAATTGAATCGAATTTCCACAGTAAGCCCGCTTCATATCCAAATTTAATTTTGCGTGTTGTTTTTGCTAGAATACTCATTGCTCGCCGATCGTCTTCAGATTGCAAATGAAACACAGGACTCTTTGTAGTGAGTGACTCAACACAAAAACTGTTTTACTTGGTCGTGCAAGTCGTCTTCAAGTCCACAGTCACAGACATGGTAATGATGATTTAGATTACTATTTACTTGATCTGCGTAGTTTCCTAGGATAGTCCAACCTAACTTCGTTTTAGTGGCGATTGGTTCTCCCCATTGACCTTCTTTAATCTTCAGTGGTAAGCCCAGTTGCCAGTGTTCAATACCAATCAGTATGCGGCTTTGCATCTTTATAGCTAGCAATTGGAAGATTTCTTAAATGGTTATATGGGGTTTCAGTCGGCTTATACTTTAACGACTGAGTAGTTAGATTTAATCCTTGCACAGTACGAACATTGGAGATACGGTACCTTTTGCAACTTTCACTATCACCTGATATTTCTAGAGACACACAACGACTATTTTTCTCTTCTCGAGTCGTATCTCCAGTCCATTTTAAATGCAGTGAGCTGATAGGTCCTTTGAGATTTAATTCTTGCGCTATTTTTTCGTCTAAAAGTGTACGGGTTGACCCTTCATCCAGAAATGCAAATGTTTTTATGACAGTACGCGGTCCAAACAATCGTACCGGAATTACACGAAAAGCAGTCGACTTGGAACTAAGGAGTGAATGGAAATCGTATTCGAACGTTCATGTTCTCTTGGCTGGTTTGCTTTGGGTTCGATAACATGTTTTACATCATCATGAAGTAAATGATGATGTTTAAATAAACAACCGTTCACATTGCATTTCGTTTGGGAGTTGCAGTGTTTCCAGAAATGTTTAAGAAGGCATTTTCTGCATAAACCATTCTTTTTAATTATCTCCCAACGTTCCTTAACGTTGGCTTTCTTAAACGCAGGGCATTCCACGATTTCGTGTGCGTCGCTAATACAAACACAACACTTTGAACCAATACGTTGGGCAGACATTATCGATGGATTTCCATTGTCAACGTGAGAATAGACTTTACCCTTTGTTTTAAAGGAACGTTTCTCAAGTTTTTCTCCGGATTTATACAATATGTCAAGACTACTGGGTAATACCGTGCCTACTTTATCTGCCTGTATCGTCAACCAGTCATCCAGGGTAGATAAAGTTTCCAACTCAGAGTATTCCCCATATTGCTTTAACTTGAAATCAGCCCATTCAAGCTTAAGCGACCCAGGAGTTTTGTACCAATTCGTTTAACAATGTCGGATTGGTTAGATGATTTGTCATGCCGCAAGCTTGCATGGTAACACAGAGGTGTTGCACCGCTATATGGAGATCCAACAGTGAATCTAATTTTTCTAAATTTACTCGAGGGAGTGCCTGAACGTTTGCTATTAACTCGCTGATTACTTGATCAGGTCTACCAAAACGAATCCTTAAAGCGTTAATAGCTTTAGGTACAGATTCTTCATAAGTAAGATATCCCTTGACTAAATTTAAAGCTGCCCTTTTAGACATTTTTGTAACCGACATAGGTTATCGTAGTTGCTTAACTTTAAAGCCGTGGTTGACCTCATGTAACTTGTAATGAACATCGGCCATAGATTCGGAGAGCCATCAAAGATTGGCAAATCGGGCGTTTGTCTAAGTACATCTCTATAGAAAGGTGTATCATTATCATTTGTCGCACAGCGTTGAGCACTAGTAAGAAACTCTTGCTGATTTTTGCGGTTAACCACGGCAATGGTGCCGACGTTAAAAAGTCTGATGTTTATTGAGTAATATATTCTTTGGGGCACTCGGGATTTGATAGGTGAATTCACATCCTGTGGACTTAATGGTACTTCTTGGCTTTCTACTACTGCTTTCGAATGTGCTTTAGCCCATTTTTCAACATCAGCATTTTTGTTTCAATATCAATTGACACGGACCCGACATCCGAAATGTTTGTACTACAAGCGTCATCCATCTGACTAATCAATAGCTTCTTTTGTGTGAAGTATAACTTATCTTCTTCTTCACGCTGTTTTCTCGTTGCTACTATCATACGACGTTCCTCTTCTAGCACCTCTAGAAGCCGTTGACTACTTAGGCGTTTACTTGAAGCGTTCGTAGTAGATGGGTGGGATCTAAGCGTGGGCTCCTTGGCTTTGTTCAAAACGAGCACCTCAATGTTTGCACGGTTTTCATTTTGAGTAAGAGCGTTTTGACATTCATCGATGTTACTGCTGTTCTGGTTTCTACTATCAGCAATAACTTCAAAACCACGCTTGTGTCCCTTGCCTTTGCTCGCTTAGATTTACGACTCTCTTTTTGTTTGTTTTTCGGTGAGCATTTTATACACACATACGGCTTGTCTTTTATAGCTTTAGTAACATGCGCACATTCAAAATGACTCCAGCTGAGACATTTTCACATTGCACCATATCTCCTTCTTCTGGATATTCACACAGATTACAAACACAATCTGAATCATTAGGGTTGTTCATATTTGAAGTACTTTTCTGGTTCATATTTTCACTGGTTTATTTTGTGGTGTTTGTTGCAATCAGAGTTACTAGGTTCTAATTCAAAGCATATACAACCATCCACCAAATTAGTCCAAGTGTCTTGTAGCACCAGATTTAGTTTTTAGAATGTTATCAAAGGAATGATGATAAAACGGCGAAACCTTTTAAGCATATATTTTTGTATAACAACAATGGTGATGATTGTGATTATGATGATTATGATAAAAACTAAATCGTGTTCATATCAGTTCCCAGAGTAGATTCTATAAGTTTTATTACAAAGTTCTTTTACTAAAAAATTCTGGCACCCACAAATGCCAAAACCATTTGTCCTTTTTGTTACCCTGCCTACTCCCCAAACTTTTATTTTAAGCCAATTTTAAATAGTTAGATGGCGTAATCCAACTATAACTCTAAACATACAAAGGTGACATAAGTCAAATAATTAAAACTAGATGGAGTTCCAACAATATCCTTAAATTTTATAAAAGCTTGAACGATCTACATTTACTAACATAACTGCTCGTTATAATGTTAAAATAGCACATAAATAGTAAAGCACCTAACACGTTCTTTTGCATCCAGCTATAAAAATCAGAAGTTCACAGTGGACATATTTCAACAAATTACCAAGCCTAGGAAAGTGTATCCGTAAACATTCACACGAACTAAAAGAAACCGAAATCATTGTAAAGTACTCAAACAGACAGAAACCCATAAAACAATATAAAATTTAACATGTACTGACCTAAAAATGATGCAGCTGCAGGTATTAAATAGAAACTGGGAATACATATAATTGCTCTCGTGCACAGAAATACCTGTGACCTCGACTTTAAGACAGTTCAAGTTGCATAAATCGTGCGAACAATACAATCGGGCATTGTATCCAATTAACAAGCTGTAAGTCATATAATTTTTACTTTCCACCAGCTACATATTTCTGTTGATGTATACTTTATAACTGGTTATATAACATTTACTGATATTAAGACTTTTGGGTTGGTGCACACGCTTAGTTAAAAGCGGAATGTAAACAGGAAATTCTAATACAGACTAGCACCACAATTGTATTTGCATAAATTTATATATACCCGTTAAATTGGTTGGATAACTTTTAAGATATTATTTTTCTTTTAGTTATACGCATATTTGGTCAATTGGGGTTAGACCTTAGGATATTTGTTAAATCCTGTGGTATTCGTGTTTGGATATTATGGATTAGTCAAACAACTTAGAGTTTCTATTATCGTCCGTGTTTATTTTAAATTAGTAAGTTGAAAAAAAGTATACAGAAGGCTCCATCAATCACTGCTACAGAAAGAAAAACCATTTAAATCGTCTCTTAGATCACACATCGTCTAGTGAGATTGATATCAAGTGTGTTGCCACTCAATAACTTTTATTGGACAGAAAGTGCAAAAACCTTTTCAGGTGTAAGTGAAAAATGTTGAAGTTTGTATACCACTCAAAAGATTTGCATTTTCCTTTATGGAACCCATCCCTCACCATTGCAAGCTAGCTAGTGCATTCATTACTGTTACGTCTCCTTGGTACAGTAAATTTAATTCCAGCAATTAATGTCAATTTGGTATGTAACAGGCTATAGGAGAAAAAGATTAAAAATCAGGTGAATAGATGTAGTAAAAAATTATTCAGATCGTCATCAAAAGAATCTGCACCAATTTGTGTTTTTGTTAAATATGTGCCTCATCATCATTAGGTCTTCAGTCCTGGAACTGGTTAGACGCGTACCCTCTTTCCAATTCTGAGCAAACCTACACATTTCCATGAAATTTCCACATTGCATCTTTAACTATCTGCGAACAATAGACTGATGTAGGTCTACATCTACCGCTCTTCTTTCCTATTTCTGCTTGTGATATATCCCGCACTATTCCCCAAAAATGCTTAGAACGCATCCTGTCCTCTTACTCATTTTTTTTTGTTTTCCACAGATACCTTTATTCCCCTACTACTTATATAACCACTTTGTTAATAACTTTGTCTGTCCATGCTATCAACCTCATACATCTGCATAACAACACTCCAAAAGGCTTCTATCGTTTTTCTGTCTGCTTCTCCTACTGCCCCTATTTCATAGACGTAGTTTACTGTGCTCTTTACATATGCTTTCAACAATTTTCTCCTTGCTTCTGTATGTTGTCTTCAAACATAGCTGCTGTTCTTTCTTGTTAGATGCAATTGTTTTACAAATATATATCCTATTTCGCCGATATTCAGCGGTATGTGAAGGGGGTTAAGCAGCTTGCACCTACCAAGATCCTCAACACTTGAACATTTGCCGAATGAATAGTTATCTATATATCCTTTCGCACAATCAACATTAGTTGAAAATAGTTCTAAATCAACACATGTAGCTGCTTATAATAATCATCAGATTTAAGTACAGTTATTTTTTTCGTCATTAGGTTTTCCGTCTTGAACCTGGTTGGACGCGTACCTCCATTGATTTCTATTCGGAGTTAGCCTACACATTACTCTGATATTCCCACAGCCTATATCTTTCACTATCTGTGTGCAATAGTTTAACCTGGGTTTACTTATATCTCTCTTTCTTCCTATCTCTGCTTCTAATATATTCGCACTATTCTCTCATGCCCTTAGTATGTGGTCTATCGTCCTATCTCTCCAATTTTTACTGTGTTCCACATATTTCTTTCTTCCCCTACCATTTCTAGTATCTCTTTGTTCATAACTTTGTCTGTCCACAATGTCTTCATCATACATTTGTAGCACCACATTTCAAAGGCTTCTATCTTTTAGTGTCCGCTTCTTCTAGTGTCCAGGTTTCACAGCCATACAGAGCTGTGCTCCACTCACATGTCTTAACCAATCTTTTCCTTGTTTCTATGTTTGTTGTCTTTGAACACGGTAGTTGATTTTTCTTGTTAAATGTAGCATGACCTTGGGCTAATCTTTGTTTTGTCTTTTGCGGTCTTCCCATCTTGCGTTATTTGGCTTCCTAGGTAGCAGAAATCCTTAACCTCTTGTAAGTTCTCGTTTCCTATTTCTATTCTAGTTTTTGTTTTATTTCCCCCTCCTTTGCATACTAGTACTGTAACGTATTTTTTTATTTAGTTACATATTCCCTATAAATTTAATATTATGCCTTAATAAAATCAAAACATAATTTGTAATTGTCTTGTGACAAAAGATAGCTTATTATGTGTATTATGTATAATGGGCTCCTTCCCCTCAGATATCTATGTTACTAGGTTTTTACTTATCTGTCATTTTCGCAATCACTTTTCGACTAGAGCTTGAACGAGAAAGCAGCTCGACTGGTGATAAGAAGAGTCAAGATGGTGTCAAGCAAATTTGCTTGGCATCGTGTTCGTAAAAAAGATTAAATGATTAAAATCATCGTGTCATAGTCTGATTCCTGATAGCTTTTAGTGTAGATTGATATTTGAATTCCACTATGGGTGAACTCAGTTTGATTCCAGCAGATACGATGAAAAATTTTGGTGTACATCACTAATGCAGTTAGTATGAAATAATTCTATAAAATTTATTTATTCATTTTCCATAGTGCAATAATGGAGCGGTAAAAGCTTTACATAAATTTTGAAATAATGAAAACTGTTAGATACAAGATACAAGTGAAGATTTTATATAATTTAATTATATTTTATTAAAAAGGTTTTTGTGGGCTCCAATTTAAATTCAACGTTACAATATGAACATCCTTTTGTGTGGATTGCAGATGGTTTAGCTTGGTCAACATATGGCGTTGTTTTGCTCTGGTAAAAACGTTCAGTTTTTTTGGTTCCAACTGTACTTCGTGCACGTGAGTGATCTTGACCTTAAAGTATATTGAATTTATTTAAAAGTTCCAAGTTAGATGAAAGATTGATATTTTATTTTATGTCATTATCTTGAAGTGGGTTTTTTTTTTGCATTAGTAACTTTTAAAAAAAAAATTTAAAGATGGCAGTATTGTAGCCTTGAATATTGAATCTTTAAGGAACAATTATTAGCTTCACTAAAAAGTGTTATTAAAACCACATGTCAAAATAATTATAATTTTTAAATCCTATCACCTCAAATTATTTTAAATTACATTAAAATAATGTTTGCTTATTATTGAGGACATGTACTTTAACATTAAGAAATGACAAACTCTTAAAGGGCAAAATGTTAAAGTTTACTCTTTGTCTGAATTGTACAATTTAGTAACACTTAAATGAAATATTTTTGATCGTTAATTGTAAAGTCTATTGTAGTACTACTCGAGGCTATCTTAATTTCAAAGTGTAATATTATTAAGAAAACGAATAGCTTAGACTGATGACATGTTGTGATGTTGAAAATCTAATGAAATTTATATTATTCTAGAAAGAACACCATTAGTTTTCTTTCAAGTAAATTTTTATATAACTGTAAATATTTCTATTAAAACCAACTAAACAAATTTAAGTGAATAGAATCTCTTTAATTTTGCTTAATTCTTTTATTATTCAAAATTCAAAGGAAATTTATTGGTTCTTAATAAGCAAAAGATTAACTCTGTCTAATGTTAACAAGTACCCTGGGTATATATATTATTTTTAGAACTTAAAAGCAAATATGTTATTTATTGGTGAATATTTTTAAGGACACAAACGGTGTCTCTGTTGTGCATTTGTTTGTTCACAGGATATGCCGAGACATCTGTAATACATCTGGTAAGTGATATTTTGGTAAGTGCTTTGCAAGGTCGATATTTAGGTTTTGTGGCTACATAAGCGGTGTAGACTTCAGGTTTCCGCATTCCCCTAATACAATTACACATATTTTCGTATGTTGTTGTATTGAAAAATACGGTGGTGCTCTTTATCTATATTTTTGGTCGTTTGTCAACCCATGACCCAAGCTCATGATCCACCCAGAGCTGACACTCTACTAGCCGTTTATCTTTAATGAGTTTTTCTTTTCCTCAAGCCATTTTCAATCAAACTTTACCTTGGGCTTCTCTCATTAACAAGAAATTCTCGACCTAGTGATATCAGGTAAGGTAGGCATTTATGGTACATGGAGTTCCAATTTGCTATCTGATATTCACAAGGAATTTTTTATTTTGCAGTACGTTAGTTTTATTTTTGTTAATTTTCAAATCATATCTCTGTTAGAACTGTTTCCATTTCATTAAGAGCTACTAACTCTTCCTTGCTAGATGCTAATACCGCTATATCGTCTGCAAATTTAAGCATATCAATCTTTTGTCTCTGCATAATAATTCCAAATGTCTTCCTGCATTTGACAGTAGTCAAAGCCTCTTCGATGTACAAGTTAAAAATTAACAGGAATAGGGCACATCCCTGTCTTACTTCTTTCCTAATATCTACTTCTCTATGTTCCTGCTCTAATTCCATTACCACTGTATGCTCTTTGAAGCTATGTACTATCCGTCTATTCCTAAAGCTCATTTCAAACTTTTTGAGTTTCCGAACATTTTTTTCCATTTTACATTGTCAAATGTCTTTTCTTTTCTATTGTCTTCTCCATTATCACCCTCAGGGCTAAAACAGCCTCCCTTGTTCTCCTATTTTGCCTAAACCCAAATTGATCTTCTCCTCGTACTTCTTCAGCCCATTTTTCCATCCGTCTTTGTACAATTCTAGTTCATATTTTTGACAGGTGTGCTGTCAAACTTATTGTTTGAAAATTTTCACATCTATCCGCACCTGTTTCTTTTGGTATAGTAACTATGATGTTGCGTATGAAATCTTGGGCTATCTCGCCTGTCTAAAATATACAGTTTACAAGTTGGAAGAGACGTTCTGTTACTGCTTGTCCAATGGATTTTTAGAGTTTCTGCTTGCATGTTATCTATCCCGGTGGCTTATCATTCTTCAAGCCTTTTAATGCTAATTCATACTTATCTCTAAGTATAGGATATCCCAAATCATAGTTTTCAATGTTTGGTTCCAATTCCAGTGCTGTTATTTTCTCTCCTGCATATATTCTTGCAATCTAACCACTTTCTGTACACTTTCTATAATGGTGTCTCCTTCCAAAATCCTTATATTTTTGCTATACTGTTTTATATCCCTAAAATTCATTCTAATTAGTTTGTAAGCTCCTTCTGTCTTTCCTATTTCCATCTTTGTACCTCTTTGCAGTTTTCATCAATCCATTGTTTTTTAGCTTTCCTGCATTTGTCAATAATTTCCCATTTTATTTCTGTCTTTATATCTCTGTTTTCCTGTTTTGTCTGACCTATTTTTTGTATTTTCGCCTTTCTTCTATTAAATTGAGGATATCCTTTGTTATCCGTGGTTTCTTATTTTCTTTTTGTGATACCCCAGAATATCTCTGGCCGCCATGTCTAAGCTGGATTTAATGTTATTTCATTCTGTTTCTACTTCCTTAGTATAAGAAATTTTCCCAATATCTTTCAGCAATTCATATGACTTCTTTTCAAATCTTTCGTGGATATCTTTATCTTTTAGTTTCTCAAAGTCGAAGTGCCTTTTTCTGTTCCCTTTTTTCAAATTTTTAAATTTAAGAGCGGCTTTCATAATTATGATGTTATGGCCAGTGTCAATATCTGCTTCTGGGTAGCTTCTACAGTTTTTTACTTCATTCCTAAACCGTTGTCTAACAAGAATGTAATCTATTTGATATGTTCCTATATCTTCTGGCATCTTCCATGTGTACCGTCTTCTAACATGATGTTGAAATAATGTGTTTGTGATGGTTAATTGTTCTTGTCGTAAAATTTTGCCAGCGTATTTCGCCTGTCGTTTCTTGTGCCTAAACCAAATAAACCTACTACCGCTCCTTCCCTACCCTCACCTACCACTGCATTAAAATCTCCCGTAATTATTAAATTTTCATGTCCCTTTACGTACCTTAGTGTCTTCGATATCTTTGTAGATTGCTTCCACCTCTTCGTCACTGTAGTTAAAGGTGGGCATGTATACTTGTTTATTACTGTATTTACCTGTTTAGATTCCAATCTAACTATGAGTACACTTTCGTTCTTTTGTAAGTAGTTTTCTACGCAGTGTCCTATCTTATTTAGTATAACTATTCTCACACCCAAATTTGCTTCCTCTTATTCTGTATGAATTATCCTAAAGTCTCCACTCCAAAAATCCCCCGTCTCTGGTCACCGAACTTCACTGATCCCTACTATGTCTAGTGTTGACCTATCAATTTCCATTTTCAAGTTCTCTAACTTATCTGACATTTCACACTCCGATTCGCAAAATGTCCTCCCGCTCTTTTTCTAAATTTTTCAATCACATCCTCCAAAGTAATCCCCTCCCGAAAATCCGAATGGGAGACTATTTTAACTCAAGAATATTTTACCCCAGAGAATTCCATCATATTAAATACAATTTAAGTACGCTGTGTACTTGGGAGGTAATATGGTGGTTTCATGTTGCCTTCCACGTTGCAGTTGTGTGTCTTAGACTGGCATACCGACCTCTATAGTCTCTGCCAATCTAAGTACCGAAAAAGCCGCTGCCCTCTTTCGGGGACCTGTCTTGGTCTGGTTCCTCACTAAAGACCCTACTACTTTAGTTGGATCTGTAGTTTGGCTCTTTAGATCACCGAAACGCACAAGCCATTCCACCAGTTCTAGTAATCTAGAACTTTTGCAAGGTACAGGTCCATTCGGAACAGAAATAGAAGCCTAAAATCACATTTTATGGAGAGATTGACAAAAAATGGAAGAGCAATAAAGTTGATCTACTTAACATCATTTTGCTTAAATTGTTCCATCAAATTGATTCTTAGTAATTGCATTTTGGAATTATTATTTAAAATTTGCTAAATGTTTTACATGACTTCGGCTCAATCAAACTTCTTTAACATCTCTCACTCATAATACAAACCATGCAAAATTTTAAACTCTTGTAAAATTTTGATCAAACTTTGTATGTAAAACATTCTCTAATATAAAACTTACCCATATAAAGGTAACACATTATCATGTCTGTAAGCATTCAAACAATGCAACTCAGTTATAGATTGCTTTATTTGTTCACTATGGGATTCTGGACTATCTGCCTTTTGTTCAATTCTTTTTATGGCTACTTGTGTACATTTCCAAATACCTGAAATAAAAATATTTCAAATATTACGAGAGGAAAAAGTTAAATGAGATATATATCTTAATAAGCAAGAAATTAATCACTGAGAAAAAACGTGGTAATATTATCAGTACTGACAGCTTCATATAATTTGTGGCAATAAAGAAAGCCTTTAAAAACAGATTGGCAACTAGTATAGTAGTATTATTATCTCATGGCGGGTGACCTTGAAAAAACCTGCACGAGGAGGAGCTATATAAATAATCAAAATAAAAAGTGAGACTAGAAAACATCGATTGCTTGCATGTCCAGTGTTGCCAGAGCAAAAATTGTCGAGCAACCAAGGAATGTGTTTTAAATAGTTTTATGCGTTTCAAATATTGAAACACATTAAAAACAATCTGTCGTCCTTGACTATGAATCTCCTCCTTCTTATTCATAATATTACTCTAAAAATATCATAATTAATCATTGAACAAACATTCTTTTTAAATACTTACATTGCTGAAGAAATTAACTATCAGTTAGTTTGGAAAAAACTGTTTTGATGACTATTACTTGATACAAATATTAAAACGGAAAACTGGAAACAATAAGACCTTGATAAGAGCGAGAATGACAATGACAGTTACGGTTCACATTCAGTACATACAGTATTGGGATCTGCTGAGTATGTGCACTGTTGCCACAGCAAATATTTACGGATAAAGAAACTACAAACCTAGAATTGTTTATAAGTAAAAACAAGTAAAAGCTCCGATATTATATGGAGGTCTGGATTTATTTCATATATTTATGAATTTCTAGATACCGCCAGCATGAACGGGGTCCTTACAAACAATATTTTACTTAACGTAATAAATGGGATATTCGTGACGACGTATTAAAGCCACATTGCTAGCAAGATGTTTGTGGGGTGTACTGTAGCGTTGTGAATCTTGAGGTTTAAGTTTAAATTGAACCTATTGTGCATGTGACGTCACCCGCCATGAGATAATAATACTACTCTACTTCATAAAATAGCCTACGAAACAAGTGATAGAGATAGTTGAAAAGTTGTAAATACAAATATTTTGCAAATG
Source organism: Platerodrilus igneus (assembly GCA_036346225.1). Taxonomy (NCBI): domain Eukaryota; kingdom Metazoa; phylum Arthropoda; class Insecta; order Coleoptera; family Lycidae; genus Platerodrilus; species Platerodrilus igneus. The sequence goes on along the minus strand of JARFIW010000001.1, from coordinate 6,205,548 downwards.
ATATACATGAAAGATTGGTTTGTTAAACTTTCATAATTAAATTAACACGTAGTACATGTGTTGTTATGTGGGGTTTATCTAGTTTTCCAATAGAAAATTTGCATGATGTTTGAAACGGTAGAACAATTTCATTCTGTAATTGAAATTATACAGAAATCAATAGATCACAAAAATTGTCTGAAGGCAAATATAAAACTTAGAAATATTGTTTTTATTTTTAACTCAATTAAAAGGAATCCGTTCACATCTTTGTTACGCCTCATTGTCTTCACAACCTTTACTTTAAATTAAGTACAGGGGATTTTTAATCCGAAATTGAAAGCATTATTTCCCATCATTAATGTAAGTAGGTTATTACGCATGAAATTTAGAGTTGTTAAATTCTCATGCACTGGTAGGCAAAGAACGTATAGTTTATTGTACATGCAATCTGTTACCATTTTGCAATCCCCGAAGCAATGTGCGGTCATTGCCTCAACCAATGAGACCGTTCAACAGTTGGAGAAATTATGACGAAATTCATGTGAAAGTATGCAATTTTATCTTGGCATACCTTTGTGAACAGACGTATTGATAGTTGGTACATAACGCAGTGAAGTTCCATGTGAATTCCTCACCTCTGCCGTACTTTCTATATGAATATCTTTGCTCCAAATAGTTATAGGTTAGCAACGAATTCACTGCAAAATTTGTAGAAAATCGCTGTCAACCCTAATGATGACCCTATCGTACATCTAGAAGCAAGAGCTGGTATACAAATAGTAAACAATGTCGGGCCTACCTTAAAGTACCTCTATAAATAAAGGTAAGCCGATTTTTGGTTAATTATTGTTCTTTCATTATTAAAAATTTGTGTAAGATTATGCTCTCAGTATAACCAAGCTCTAAGCTAAAACACATTTATTTGTAATTGACGGTTACATTCTAAGATGACTAAAAGAACAGGGTTAGTATGTGACAAATGTAGAATATTTTGAAATTATATACACTTTGTACTGAAGTCTGTGCTCTTTGCTATATCATGTTACGTGCCAAGGGTCACTTAAACATTGCTAGTAGTTTATTTTTATTACACGGAAGTTTCGCGGCATATTTTCAAATACGCGGTGCGCAGGAATTTTTAAATAGACTAAGCGTGTGCTTCCGTACGTCATAGTAGTGCATTTGCGCAGTGTGTGTGTCCCTAGAGGGTTGGACCAATACTAGAAAAGGAGTGGGGAGAGTTTTCCGGCTCTCTGGCTAGAACGTGGCTTTTTACCGGGTTTCGTCGAGTTAAGTGCTCGTGTTCTGGTAACGTATCGTTAGATTTACCTATGTAGATATCCTATCTAATTATCTTTTGTTTGTCTACCTTCATACCTTATTTTTCCCGCCCAATCCCTACATAGGTAAGAATCTGCCGCCACCTAGACATACCGATCTTCACGTCTGTGGATGAAGACCTCATGTCTACATTAGCTGGCCGGAGCTGATCCGTACGCATTTGATAGCGTCGACGTATCATCTCTAATTCCTCCGGAAGGAGCCCCGACTGGACTTGGTTAGAGGCCTACCCGAGCGCAATTTCGGGCGAAAGCAGGATTTCTGATGTAAGTAATCCTTTACTTAATTTGTGTGCTTTATTCTTTGTGTTTGAATTACGGAAATTTTGTGCAATATTAAAGACGTCATCGGTAGAGGACCACGCCCAAATCTGTATAAGATTAGCGCTGCCAACTGCCGATAGTGTCTATCAAACCTCGCTTCCGGTGTTGCACTTATAGAACTTTTTTATATGTAACCACGGCGCGAATGTAAGAATCAATTCTATAATTTAATATTTTTTATACATAATACTACTGTCACTGTTACTATTTTAATCAATGGTTGATAATAAGTTTTACAATTGCAATTCAAATCTTGCTGAACACTAGCTATTCTAGCTTTCCCATTTCTGTTATATTTAAACTTAGCTTTTGCTATATGGATAAGTTTTACTTTCCCATACTGTTCATTACATTCAATATTTTTATAGCATTCTGGTAAGCAATAGTTCAGTGTAATTACCTTTAAAAACAATGCCAAAACCACCTCTACCCAATATTGTCGTAGGATCCCAATTCTGTGTTGACTTTTGAAGTTCTTCGTATGGAATTTGTGGTATTGCTCCTGCTGATTCAGCTACACATGAAATTTCTGATGCCATTGCATGTGAGGTTCCTACACGAACCTACAAGTAAGTTACACATTAGTTTTGTCTTTCCATGTTCATATGACATTTTAAGAAAAAATTACAATGAATGCACATATAAGTGTGAGTGAGTGAGTGAGTGTGTGTGTGTGTGTGAGTGTGTGTATGCATGTGCGCACGTGCGTGAGTGCACGCGTACATGCGTATGCGAGTGGGCGCGTGTATATATATTTCTGGGAAAAGAACGTCATTTTAGTCCATAAGGGTTGACTCTGATTGAGTAAATATAAGAGCTAACTTTTATTTAAAATGTTAGATGTTGAAAATGCGCTTAATACAACCGAAATTGGAAAATATTTTATGCATCATTTTATCCATTCAGCATGGAAACTATTAGCAAGTATGAAGGATCGTAACTCTTACAAAATAGTGCTATATTTTGGAGAAATTGAGTAATATTTTATACATCATTTCATTCATTCGCAGTGAAAGTTATTAATGGAATAAACATATTAATTTATGCATTTATTTTGAAAATCAAGCAAATATTAATAATCGTGTAAATGTTAAATTGGAAACTTCAAATTCTTATTACATTACATAAATCACAAACATAGCAAATTTTTGTTATACAGACCTACACTTGCTATCAAAACAAAGCTGTTATTTACAATAGGAGATTACATAATTAATTCGATATAAACATTATTGGAGCTTACACCTATGAGAATGGTATTAAACTAACGATATTCGATGCTTTCGACGTATAGAATTTCGAATATTTAAAATGCAAATAGCTCATTGGATGCAGCGCACGTGCAATTCTTCAAGTCCAACATGAGACGTGGTGTAAAAATTCCTTCAAACAAATGCTCCATTGTTAGAACTAACATTTATAAATAACAATAGACGTACTATGAGAGAATGATTATTGATTTATCAGCAATCCGGCAAAGTGTGAAAATACATAAAGTGCTATGATTACGTAATAATTAAAAAAATTAAATGTTGAAAAGCAAAATTAAGCGTTACACTTAGCCAATTAAAATTTGTATGTTTGAAATGCTTTTGCTAAAAGGAATTATTCGAACGTTTCCTAATACCATCCAAAGTAATTTTAAGTACCGCCTGAAGTTTTCTAGCTATCACCCAAAGTAATTCTAAGTACGATGTTACGTTCAAAACCTGGCAAGGATTTTTTCTGCATGAATATTAATTCATCCTACTTATATTTAAAACGCCCTAAAATTTCTTAACAAATCATAAAGGTATCGATCAATAAGCTCGATTTCCTTCCACTTGAAATAGTTTTCATCAAGTACTCTATAAATTTGCCTTATATAATCAAACAGCTGCGTAACAACCTCCTGTTACAAAGTCACTACAAAAAGTTCTAACACCTACAGTGAATACATTGCAAACAGAGTTGCGCATAAATTCATGGCTTTCTTTTAAAAGATAAGAACGCTTAACCATCTGCCTAGTAAATAAACACTTGGAATGGGTTTGTTATCTATATCATGTTCATGCTGTTATCCTGCAGCTATTATTCAAAGTAATAAGATTGTTTCCCTTTATTAAAAATTCTTTGTTAGCCGTTATCCCCTTGTTGGCAAGCTGTTACAATCGATATTTTTGCAGCTGTGTCTGAGAATTCTTCACACTTAATCCTTCAGCAATACTTTTGAAACCCAAACACCTTGCCGGATATGTGGTTCCTTTCTTTATAAATATAGACCATGCTGTGAAAGGCGGACACTGAGTACAACATCCTTGTAGCGAAAAGACATGTAGTAAGTCGCTATTTTAAAATGCTGTTTGTAAGTAGTGATCTAACCTAGTTAAATTATTTGAGTCAGTGTCCAATCCATCGACAAAAGCAGCCCACATGTCCTGAATCCTGTAAGATGGTACCAGGGAGGCAGGCAGCTTGATCTAAAGTATAGTTTTTCTGTTTTCGTTACTTTTTGATGCTGCTGTGAAGAATAGACATTTCGTTTGTTTTACTTCATGTACGTAATATGAATTTATTTGTTTCTGAAGTTTCCAGTTCAATTTTCTTTCTAGGTGACCCATCCCACTCTCTGACGTTTTGAGCTAGTCCGAAATCTCATTCTTTCGGAGTTTGATTCTGTCCGTGTTTTGTTGCGGTATTCGGTGCAGGCAATTTTCTACTACTTACTGTGATGCGTTCTCTGTTGTACGCACAGAATACCGTAACACATAACAAAATATGGGTGTATAAGTTTAATGTTATGCAATTTCTTGAGGAAGTGCACTTCACAATGCAGAATGTATAAATTAGGTACACTTTTTTTCTTAAAATTACTGTAAAGTTTATGTTTAATTTTTTCTTGTATATTTAGGGCTTAAAGCAATAAGTAAGTATTTAGATTCTAAGATTTTATATTTGCTTACCAGTTCATATTTTTAGTTTATGTAATATGAAAATTGACGCTTTGTTTGCATTACGTTGTTACAGGACGATTACATAAATTATTGTTTTTTATTGTTGTTTTGTAAATATCCATTTTGGGACTATTTTTATTAAAGGTTTAAAATAAAATACTTGCTGAGGTTTCCAATTTGTTCTTTCTGTATTACCCACTCTACTCTACAACGTTTTTGGGCTAGCCCGAAATCTAGTTCGTTTGGATTTCGACTCCACCATTCTGTCTCTGATTTTGTTGCGGTATTCAGTGTAGGGGATTTCTTTACTGACTTTTACTGTTTTCTTTCATGTCTGCACAGAATACCATAACAACGATCTGAAGTAATTTTTAAGCACCTCCAGAAATATTATAAGTATCATCCTAAATGGTTTTATCATTCCAATAGAAAATTTTAAATGATACTACGAAGTCACTTCTTCAAGAATTAATGTGTTTACTGAAAGTAATTGTTTTAATGTAATTGGTTTGGAGCTGCTGAAATAAAATTTGTGTTGATTTCGATTTAAATTGTGTCGATTTGCCTAACTTTGTTGATATTTCAATTCTTGAGAAAGACCTATATTGGGAACTGTTTATTTGGATATAATTCAAGACTTCTGTGATCAAGGTAAGATTAGTTTATAAGTTTTGTGTGTTCTGTAATGTCCATGTGCATTGTGTACTGATTGATTTTAGAATAATATTTTTTAGTTGTAAGTTTTCAATAATCTAATATCTATACAGGAAATAATTTCTAGCGAAGAGCAATGTACACGAGTTTTTGAATTGGAAGTATTTTATAAGTAATAGACGGAAGTAAGAATGTTCTAATATTGAGAGGTAATTATTTTTGAATATTCAACATGATTTGCTTTGTTCTATTTAATTATTTTGCTTTAATATTGGTATTTATGGTGAATATTTGTATTTCTAAAATTTTTGAGAGATTTAATATACCAATTGAGTTAGAGAGAATTTGTGTTCTACTCACCAAAAAGTCGTGGAAGTGGTTTCTTTTATTTAGGTAAGAGATTCTGCGACTGTTAGATAGAAGAGACAACTAACACATCTAACAAAATAACGTATTTGCATTTATTTCCTATCTAGAAATATAAAAACAAAATCTACCCTGCGTCAAAGTTATGTAGAACAGCTCCGTGGCTTAATTGGTTCGCGTGTGACTCTAAGCCCAAGGTCTCAGGTTCGATTCCTAACACCAAACACTTGAAAATGTTAGGCAAACGTTTTTCACAAAAATACAGTCTTGTTCGGATGAGAGGTAAAATGTAGGTCCCATATGTGAGTGTTGTTACGCATGTTAAAGATTCCTTGTTTGGAAAAGCAAGAGTTCGGTAAAATTTAAATTTCCAGGTTAAAAAAACTTGCTTCTTGGTCAATGTGGTACCTTCAGGTAGAGAGTTGGAAAATCAAATATAGGGGCAGTCACATATTTGTTTGGCTACTCCAAATGCCATATTTAATATTGTCAACTCGTAAAAGTGTACTCTTTTAAGACTTCTGACAACATACGAGTAGAGAATCTGCATTTGAAGACATTACCAGATCTAATATCTGACCTTTGTTATTTTCTCTACATCAAAGTAGCAAATCTACCACATTCGTTACTTTGCAATAGTAATAAATTAGTCTTAATGGCATAGATATATCCTCTTTAGACATGCGCACTTATCTAAAATGAACCCGATTGTTCGGTTTATCGCAGTGAAAAAAATTTATCATTCACTAACACAGTTTATTCTTTATGAATACGGTTCATAATAGGGGACAGTCATTTTTATAAAAATTCTAAAAATGAATAAGCAAAGAAGAACACAAGGTAATATACTTGTAGAACTTTTGCTGTAAAAGAGATTAGTTTCTCAAATTCAACTACCGAAGATTCTTTAGTTAACGAGTCTGTGGACACTAGCTAGATGGCTCCGTGGATCAGGTGGGTTCGCATATGACTGTTGATCCCAGATATAATTCCAGATACAAACTGCTTAAAAAAACGTTAGACAATCATTTTTCACAAAAATATGCTCTCGTTCGGATGAGTGGTAAATTGTATGTCCCATGTGTGTGTGTGTGTGTGTTGTTATGCTGATAAATATTCCTACCTTCCTGACCAATACAGTACCTTCGGGTAGAGCATTAGAAAATTAAATGTAGGGTGATGGATGACACTGAACACAACCATAAGACAGCTTTAGACATACAAAGTGTGAAAACGTAATTTTTAAAATGAAGGGGGAAAATGGGATATAGCTATTAAGTTCGAAATTAGTAAATTCAGAAAGGAATAATGTTTTAGTAACAGAGTAGGTGGTAGAACCGCAATGGGCGGTGGCGAACGGCGAGCTGTTTTGAGCTTTGTTGTACCATGAAATATGAAAGCTCAAGCATGCGAGTTAAGTGTGGAATTTAAATCACCTCGTTGGTGTATCAAAAGGTTGATAAGTGGGTTTTCACTCTGTAACTAAATGTTGCAATTCAAATTGCTGGAATAGGGGACCTAACGTGCTGAGGAAATAAACATGTGAATCAGTGGAATTAATCTGGAAATCCTTAGATTTTAAACTGTGGGCAATGTTTGAGGTTTTCTTGTCTTTTTGGTTTAACGTTTAACAATATGTTCATGCAAACTTGTAAATATAAATTGTAATTGGTTCGTTGAGCTATGAAATTATTACTAGAAACAAGGTTTTAAACTTTTGAAGTGCTAAGGAAGATGTTCGTACTGATTTAAACGCATGCTTAAATTGTGGGATGTATTTGCTAGTAAATTTCTTTGTGTAAATTTAGCATTTTTAATGGACATTGAAATGGCGAAAGCAAAAGTAGGTATTGCGCTGTTTTTATATTTATTGTTGTTAAGGGCATTTCGAAATATATCTACCTTTTGTTATAATGAGACAAGTTACAGCGACAAAACTATAGACTAAATGTTTAATTGCTTGTTAATTCTGAAATTAATATAATATTCTATTTTATGTTACCAGGTGTATCACAACGGCCTAAGTTTTGACAAAATTGAATTAGTCCTAACTGTAATAATATAGTTTTGTAATAATGATTCTACCCTTTTTAAAGTTCTAATTAACTAACAACTTACATGTAACTTAGACAAATTAAAAACATGTTGTAACCTAATAAGTACTTGGAAGGATGGTGTGATCTAACAATTAACCAATTTATTATTACATTAACTGATCCTACTTCTAAAACACAATTATTTATATTCATCCGTTATGCTACAAAACAAAAATCAAAAACAAAACCTTGAACCAGAATTGAACTATAAACTAGAAAAAATTTTTTATTGGAATAGAAACCGAAACCAATCCAAAAAAGTAACAGTTAATTTTGGTTCAGTACAAGTTTAAACATACCTTACATGTGATTTTCCAATGCTCCACCTGAAGGTACTACATTAGCCAGGAAGAGAGTTTTTTACGTGGAAAATTTTGAATTTTGCCGAACCCTTGCTGTTCCAAGCAAGGTAGGGACCTTTAACGTGCGTGACAACACACACATGGGACCCCATTTTACCTCTTATCTGAACGAAGTGTATTTCTGTGAAAAATGCTCGCCTAACATTTTTTAAGCGGACCGTGCCGGGATTCGAACCCGGGACCTTGGGCGTAGTAGTCACACACATACCATTACGCCACGAAGCCGCCAGTTTAAACATGCCACTGAATATCGGGGAAATAGGGTATATAAATGTAAAACAATAGAAGGTGACCAAACTGCATCAAACAAGAAAAAACAGCAGCTATGTTCAAAGACAATAAACATAGATACAAGAAGAAAACTGTTCAAAGCATAGTGTGGAGCACAGAACAGTACGTCTATGAAATAGGGGCAGTAGGAAAAGCAGACAGAAAGAGATAGAAGCCTTCTGGAATGTTGTGCTTCAGATGTATGAAAATGGTAACATGGACAGACAAATTTAATAACAAATAGATTGTAGAAATAGTATAGGAATAAAGATATCTGTGGAAAACGAAAAAAATAGGAGAAGTAGAAAGGCAAGATACGTTCTAAGGCATTTCTGGGGAATAGTACGGGATATATTACAAGCAGAGATAGGAAAAGAGAGGTAAAAGTAGACCGAGATCAGACTTTCACACATAGATAGTGATAGATGCAAGCTGTGCAAATTTCAGGAAAATGTGTAGGTTGGTTCAGACTAGGAAACAATGAGGGTACGCGTCCAACCAGTTCTAGGACTGAAGACCTAATGATGATGATGATGACAAGTATAAACAAGCATGTTAACATAATCTTACGTCTAATTTATAGCATATATAAGTTTAACCGGAATTATAACTGCAACCGCAACAAAGTCTTTGGATCAGTTTCTCACTATCCTGTACATTTCAAACCTTACAACCGACTCACGAAAGTACAAGCATTATGAAAGTGAACAAAGAAGGATGACAAGTACATGATATGGTTTCATTTTACTAAGAAGAAATTTTCACGAGATGGGGTTTCATAAGAGACAAAGTTATAATTGAACTTCAAATCATCAGAGTATCAATTTATGTAATAAACGCATTACAAAAGTAATAATAAAAATGTTCTAACTTATGATGGAAAATAAATTTTGAATACAAAAACATTAAAAAAAAATTAAATACGAATTAAACCAAAAAATGTTCCTTTTAGCCAGAACAATCAAAACGATACAGATTTTTGTTTAACTGAAGCAAGACAAAAATTGAAACAAAAAAATAACGATTCAAAAGTCTGGTCTTTTTACACAACATTCAATACCGTCAATTGGAGGTGTTGTTGGACACTGCGGGAAGTTGAACAAAGAGTAGTATTTTCAAATAAACCCCTGTTGCATGCGCAACAAAGGTTCAACCTTGAATCACCAAACATGCTGATCAGGTTTCAGAGCGCTTTAGCGTGGTTTTTGCTTGCAGAAGTGGTACAAATAAGTCACGGTAGGCGATTGACATTTATAGGTAAATATAATATAGAATTCTTACGTTATTATTCAAATCCGTTTTAAAATTATTGCACTTGATGTATACACAGTTATGGGATAGTGATTTTTCAGCTGAAGTTTCAGTATTATCTTAGTAACAGACCGTAAACTTATGTCTCGCATATTTCTAAAATATATTCATGTCAGTGGCGTAACATTAAAAAATATATTTTGTAAGGGCAAGGTGGATACCCGAAAAATGGTTCAACATTATAAAAGACAATTAGGAGTGTCACCAAAGGGATATTACTTGAAACAAAATTTGTACAGTGCAATACAATATGTCAAATTTAAGCGGCAGAGTTCCAGGGAGGTGGCTGAAAAATATTCTGTTCCTAAGCCTACCATTGGCCATCATTTAAAAAACTTAAATATGATAAAAAATCCGCTGATTCTTCAACCGTAGATAAATAAGTTAAGGAATTGTAACGGCAGCAAATGGAATTTTCCACTTACTGTCAGAGATGTAAGACATTCTGAAATCTTAGGTAGATCGGACTGGAAAGATCGTTAATATTTTCCACAATAACGTTCCTGGCTATGAGTGGTAAAAGAATTTTCTAACGCGATATCATGAATTATGCATTAACTGTCACAAAATATGAAATGTGCAAAAGCACAAGTAACATCAACTTTGATTAAAAATTATTTTAACGAACTTTAAAAATCAATTGAAAATGCCTCTTCTGACAATATAGTCAACTATGATGAAATTAACTTTGTAGATGATTCGAGAAAAGTTGCAGTTATTGGCAAAAAAGGAGCAAACCAATGCGACTATTATTAATAGTTCAAAAAAATAGTATTTCTGTTATGATTGCTGCTGCAGTGTCTGGTCATCCCTCACTAGGTCTTTTTTATGATCACCCCAATAATATTTTAAAAATTTCTCTCCCGCCATATGTCATGTATAAAGCACAATTATATCCAACTTGGATCCAAAATGGCCCCCTTTGGTGCTGTGTATAGAAGTAAGAGTGGCTATAGTTCAACCAGTTTTTTTCGAAGACTGGTTTAATTAAATAGCCTTGCCATATTTTTCTAAGCTCCAAGGCAAAAACATTCTTCTGGGTGACAACCTCTCAAGTCATGTTTCTATATCAGTGATTAACAAATGTCAGGGAAGTAGTATTGAATTTACACTTTTACCACCGAATTTCCCACATCTCTGCCAGCCACCTGATGTGTCTTCTTTCAGACTGATGAAAGAAGTGTGGTGCTCTATTCTTATAGAGTGGAAAATGAAGAACATGCATTTTTTCTAAAAGTGGTTTCCCTCTCTGTTGGCCCAGACTTTTCAAAAAATTAGTTTATGCTCCGCCGATAAGCATGCAGAATTATACCACCCAATCTAGATGGAGTTTTAAAAATTTTACAGAATATACACCAGTAAATGACAATAATGATATAGAAAGGAACTGAACGGACAGTTTTACTTCTTTCTTCAAAGATAATCTTGATTCGACGTCTGCAACAAGAAAACCAAGCGGTAGAAAGCTTTTCATTCTACCAAGAAGAAGTGTATTATCTGAAAATAACAAAGATAGGGCATATAAAATTTAGATAAAGGGAATAGAAGAAAATGTACGAAATGACCTGTGCTTTATGGAGATATATTTCAAATAAAAGCAAAAATTGTACTCTATCAACGTCTTACTACCTTAACGATCATGAATTAAACTCTGTGTCAACTATCGTGGAAGCATTTGCAAAATATTTTCCGTTGGTATATAGCAAAAGCTCAAGATTCACACCCGACAACCTAACCAATATCTTAAATGATAGTCGTTTTGATATATTTCGTATGGAAAACATTACTGTTGAAGAGGTAAAGGAAGCAATAAAAAGTTAAAACCAAAACGAGCGGTAGGGTCAGATATGATTCCTCCATATTTATTGGAAGGATGTGCTGATATTGTGAAATATCTGCTGTGTGATCCATCTGTCTTTTAATACAAAGGTATTCCCTGATCAGTGGAGCTAACTACAGTTACACCTATTTATAAATCAGATGAGACAAGTAATATTTGAAATTATAGATCTATTTCGATACTTTCCCATTCAGCAAAAGTTTTTGAGCTATAAACAAATTTATAATCATGTAAAATCTTCGATTGACCTACATCAGCATAGTTTTATCCCGAATCGATCTATTATTACGAACTTAGTAGTTTTTACGAATTTCATTAGTGAAGTACTAGATAGGAAGGGGCAGGTGGATGTGATCTATACAGATATTGCTAAAGCATTCGATAGGGTTGATCATGGTATTCTGTTGCAAAAATTAGCATCTAACGGATTCTCAATGTCAACATTAGAATTTTTGAAAACATTTATATCACAGAAAATAGTTTGTATCATTTATTAGAATCAACTCACAACCATTTTTTTCGACATCTGGAATGGCACAGGGCAGCAATCTTGGTCCTTTATTATTTCTTATTTTCGTCAATGATCTTTTAAACTACATAAGTGATAATACATATCTTTTGTTTGCTGATGATCTGGTAAAGAAGCTGAAACATTCATGTCTGAAGTAGTCAAGGATGAGGACTCGGACCAAGTTTCGACAAACAATGATGCTCGAAGTGATGGTCATGGCAAAAATAACTTTGATGCCTTCAATAAAAATAAGGCTGTTAAACCTGTTATTCATACTTATGATACAGTGTCTGAAATGAACCAATTTGTTGTTGTAAAGTTTGAGACTAGTAAAAGAAAAATTAACTTCGTCAAAAAATCAAAGACATCGATGGAGACAGTTTAACTTTAAACTTCTTAAGAAAGAAGCTGGATATGAGGTAGTAATTACTACTTTGTTTACCCAGATGTTCCCGATAGATCAATAGCTTCCAGCAAAGAAATCAAAATATTGTTAAGAAATTACGTTGACTTGAGAAGAAATCACTTCCAGTTCCAAGATCTCAATTATGATTACAATGGTTAGACACTTCTTAGTGCTTAGCTTGAGATGTAAACATTTCTTTACCGTTAAAGTTTCTTTTTGTACTTTTAAAAACATTTTTGATGTCTAACTCCGTCTATATGGACACCCGTAGTTGGTTTTTTAAGCGTTTAGAGTTGATTTCAACTTCGCCCAACTTACGGGAAAGTTGGACACACTTTTTTAAAAAAAATTACGTAATTTTTTTTAATCCATAGATAGCTCATATCATAGAAAAGGCCTAGACCGACCTTCGTAAACTTTTGCAATATTTTTGAAGCTAAAATTGGTTGCAGTATCCTAAAGAACAAAATTTGCCCAAATTGCTCCAATTGAAAGTATCACAAAAATTAACATTTAGTAAAATAAATAAATGGCAAATGAATAAACAAAAACAAACTTGCTACATTTCTTTCAAAAAGACAATACTAACCCCAGCTGTAGGTGATTTAACATTCAAAAAATGATGATTTAAAGGTCGGCTTTCATTATCTTCTTTACTAATAACATCGTTCACTTTTTCATTTATGGGTTTTCTGTTAGCACCGTTCGCTATATTTAAAATTTTTTGCTCTTTATCCTGATGCAAATCTCTATTGTATTGACAATTCCTTCTTTGTATAACCAGTTCTTCTAACATACCATTTAAATTATCTTCACCTTCATATATCAGTTTATGATATCTAGAATCAACAAACATTTTTATAACCGACATTGCTCGATAATGTTGCATGCGACCTAGCAAAATAAATAGTTCTAAAATTGTATGATTCTGATGACCCCATATTGTTAATAATTCTTCAGTGGGCGAATTTCCTCGAAGTATCTCTCGCTTTAGGTCCTACACAATAAGAGTCCTAGAAATTTAAAATATGAATACAATAAACACACCTGTAAAGTAAGAACATCGTATTTCATATGGGTTCCTGCTAATTCTTCCCATTTGTTGTGTTGATCCAAGATTCTGCACAATTCTTTACGTTCCGAATGGGGTAAATGATAAATATAATTGCCATGATTATTTGACATTGTTAGAGTTTTGTTTCATTAAAAATCGCACTATAAATTTAGGATAACACATTGTTTTAATAATCTTCAAGGAAACTATTTTTATTCTAAGAAACAAATAACCTATTTTCAATCCATGAATCACACTCAACGGTATCCTTTCTTGCAGGTCAACACTTTTTATCTTTTACTTCATAACATTGCTATAACGTCACACATGATTTAAAAAAATTATAAGATTGGAATTTTAACTATATGATTCCAATTTAAATCATAGCACGTAAATTCGGTTCAACCTAACCTAATTTCAAATGTCAGATTCTTCAAATGTTTAAAATTTGAGGTTAGGGCAAACTAAAAATTGATAAAAACAATAATGCATTTTTCTAAAGAACCCAGGAAAATGTGTAGTAGTGGAGTTTTCCAAAAACTAATAAATATGCAACTTTTTATGCGATCTAGGTTATAGACATTTTCTCTATGGTTATGGAGGAGTGATTCAATTAATAGTTTTCAAACAATAACAAAAAGTGTAATAAACAATATCCAAACGATTATTAGTCATCGTTTATCATCGCCGTAACTGATCATCGCCGTAACTGATCTTCGCCAATTACAATTGATGCATTTACATTTTTCTGACTTTAAACGGCCCATTTCATAATTTATTTAAGCGGATTTAACACGTTTATTTTATATGAAACGAACTGAAAAGAAGTTTAAGCTCGCTTAAAGTTAAACCTTTGAATTGGCGGCTTAAATAATTAAGCTTTGTTTATTGTCAACAATAACCTCACATCTTGCACTGTTTTTACAAGTTCGATGTGTTTTTATTTTTTGTATTTATCTTGTTTTTAATTATAGATGTGGAAGATGAAATATTTCTGTAAGATGATGTCGATGTATTAGACGTAATTAAGTTAAAGATTTCCACCTTGTCTTTATCTCAAGCTAATTATATTCTAGACATGGATGATTTAAGGTTTTTTCGCAAATTACGATTACTTAACTAAACCAACGTTGATGTTAGTATGAGAAATGCTAGAGGGAACATTTTGAATTTGACGGTGATTTGTAAGAAATAATTAATATCTGGCACACTTAGCTTATTTTTAATTTTTAGAAACAACATTGCATCTCCCATAAACCAACTGTTTTATGCAAATAATGCACATGAGTTAAATATTGGTGATGTTATGCATATGGACCCAGAATTATAACTGGTGTCAGAGGCAATAGCTTGCTTCCGTAATTGATTTATTAGAATGCCATCTACTCTACTAGAAAGAATATTGTGTCTAAATTATTTTTAATTAATTAATAATTTTAATTAATTGCTTGTTTTCCTCGAATTATTAGATGTATTGACTGCACTCGTATTGAAATTAAATCACCAGGTAAGCTTAGAAGGTACACAGTGTGAAATATGTAATAAAAGTTTTAATGTTATTGTTTATGCCTAAGATTAAAGGTGGGAAAGAAAGAAACCGAAAATCTATGTGTGTGTTAATGTCCGGCTAATATGTGATAGTAATTTAAAAATAACCACTTGTTGGCCTGGTGAGCCAATAATTCCACCATGTTTAATAACAGTTGTTTGAGAACAATGTTGGAAGTAGGCGAATTTGGAAACGGAATCCTTAGTAAGTAAATATTATCGATGATTTGTTTTAGGTGAAAGTGGTTATCCACTTAAAGCATTTCAGTTAACTCCATTTTCAAATCCTTATCCAACAGTTATATCACCAATCTCATATTCCTACAAGAATACAATAGAAGGAACAAATGGGGCATTGAATAGGTTTCCAGCCTGTGTTGTAAAATCAAAAATACTTTAATTGTTTAGTTAATACAGCAATTCTTCATAACAATGCATGAAGCTATTCCACCACCTTCTGAAGGCATGAATGCAGAGGAATTAGAGTATTTTATTTTGCAGGACAAATTATGGCTTTGTTTATTCAACAAAATGTTATGATTTTAAGAATGGCATATGCTACGTTTACCTAAACATAGATGAACCCAATCGAATTTGAACTTGATCTGAACCCATTTGTACCAAATGCAAAATGAACCCTCTTTTGATCCACTTGGATTTATGTAAACAAATATAAGGTTTCATTTCCTTTTCCAAATGTTTCTTTTGTTTCCACAGCACAACATATTCATAAAAGTACTAAATAACATAACATAACCTCATAACATGGCTGTAACTAGAAGGAAGGTAGCACATTTGACTTTTCCAATTTTCCATTCAAAGATAACTACATTGGCCAGCGAGTTTTTTTTTTACCTTGAAATGTTGAATTTTGCCGAATCTTTGCTGTTTCATACATGGTAGGGTTCTTTAATGTGCATGACAATACACTCGTGGGACCTACATTTTTTCGCTCATCCGAACGAGGACATATTTTTGTGAAAAATGCTTGCCTAACTTTTTTGAAGTGGATCGTTGTTCCATGTTTTTAAGTTTTGTTTGGGAAGCAAAATCTTGTCGTTTATAAAAATCATAAGGTTTCATTTCTTTAATATAAACTTTTCTGGAATTGGATACTTGAACAGCTGCAATAAAATCTTTGAAGTAATACGTTTCGTCTGCATCTTTAATGACATTTCTACATGGTGGTGGGAACTGTCAGTGGGCATGAAGGTATAGCCAGCTCCAAAATATTTTATAATGATATTTTCTGCAGCTACCACATCAGAATTAACAATATAGACCAAGAAAGTAAATAGCGTCCAGTGTTTATTTTGCCTGGAGCAGTTATCTACCCACAGAGTAAAATGCTTAGTGTCTCTAAAATGTAAGAAGAAAGCATAAAATCTGCTGATTAATTGTTCTTTAGTCCATCGGGTGACATGTGCCGCTTGAAAAATGTTAGGCGAGCTTTTTTCACAAAAATATGCCCTTGTTTCAATGATAGATAAAATGTTGGTTCCATGTTTGTGTCGTCATGCACGTTAAAGATCCATATCTTGCATGGAATAATAAGAGATTTGCAAAATTCAATATTTCAAGGTAAAGAGAAAACTCACCTACTGGCCAATATAGTACCTTCGGATGGATCATTGGAAAGTCAAATATATCAGTAGGTCATCAGCATTGCCTGAATAAGAAAGAGTCGCTAATTTTAAACAAAAAAAAAATGAAATTGAATAACATTCATTAAACGAAGGTAGAATTATAACATTCTACGCCAGAGTAAATTCGACAATTAATAATTGTTTCCGCTTCATTTAGTTCGTCTGAATTTATCTGATCACTTGAAAATACGTCATTGTTTTCATTATCATGATTATCATCACTGAGTCCTAGACGAGAAGTAAAACAGAGTACATCTTTAATTAAATAAGTATAACTTTTACTCAAGTTATTGAATTTATATGAAATTTAACAATAAAAATTAATCAGCTGATTTCACGTTAAGCATATTGG
This sequence comes from Platerodrilus igneus, assembly GCA_036346225.1. Lineage (NCBI taxonomy): Eukaryota > Metazoa > Arthropoda > Insecta > Coleoptera > Lycidae > Platerodrilus > Platerodrilus igneus. The sequence goes on along the minus strand of JARFIW010000001.1, from coordinate 6,188,553 downwards.
CTACCTAAAAAGTCGTTCCCAGAACTCAACATAAATTGAAGGCAAATATTCTTTTAAACTTTAAAATTATCGTCTAATGTACTCAAACCAAATATATCGAACATCAAAAAATCAAAGTCAACTTCAATTTGTCATAAATGTCAAACTTGAAATTATTATTTTCACAACGACCTAGGTCATGAATCGAAACGTAAATAAAGGTGATTTTAAAAACTATGAGTGGTTCAATTCCGAAAGAAGATTAAGAAAAAAACAACGCACTTATAGAAACAGTAATGGAATAAATATATCTGTCGGAACAAAAAAAAAGTAGAAATAGAAGGGCAGGATACGATCTAAGGCATTTTTGGGGAATAGTGCGGGCTATATTACAAGCAGATATAGGAAAAGGAGAAGTAGATGTAGACCTAGATCAGAATATTGCACGCAGTTAGTGAAAGATGCAGGCTGTGGGAATTTCAGGAAAATATGTAGGTTAGCTCAGAATAGGAAACAATGGAGGTACACGTCTAACCAGTTTCAGGACTGAAGACTTAATGATGATGATGGATTCTCTCCAAAAACCTCAATTTCTAAGACTGTTCTTCTTGCTGTGTTTTAAATTTTCTTCAGTTTCAGAGGAACTTGAAGTTTTAACACGAAACAATTTTAATCCCTGTTACGTTCCATATCGTACTTTGAATATTTTTGCTTTTTACAGTCGATTCTCTATTTTTACAAACTGAGACGTTACATATTGTAGGGCGACATATCTATACATTGATTTAATCAGTCTAAGGAGCTTACCATATTCAAGATTTTAATTTGCTGATATGTTGATGTGCTGATATGCCTAGAAGATACCGTAAGCAACAGTTGCATACGCTAGTTTAACGAATATTGAGGCCCTTACACTAGCAAAGATTTTAGGAGTAATTACTATGACCTTAGGGAATATTTGTAAGGGAAAATCTCTAAGCAACTGTTGTAAATGCAATTTCATTGAAATGCTAAGGTGGTTACGATCAAGAATGCTTACGGTGCAATATTTTAAACATGGTTTTTAGCTTTACAATATTTTTGGTGCCTACAATATATACGTTCTTCAAGGTGTCGTGCGAACACGAATCAAACGATATTAAAAATGCAAATTTGGTAATATGTTGATTAAATACTTTGCATGGATATGGACAATATAGTAATAAAAATAATTTCCAGATGTATAATTAAATCTTAACAGAGTAAGCTATTTTTATGTTACCAAAAATTACATTTTATAACTATATTTTGCAATCAATTTGCTGCTTTTAAACTTATTTTTACACTAACTTTAATTATTAATACAGGTGACTACTTCTCACAATTTTCAAGGCTTTTTGTTTTTTATCTTTTAATTTCAAATACAGGAAGTATCCTACATATTCAAACTAGCCACCTAGCTCTTATAAAGCACTAGTATTTAATATAAATAATTAAAAAAACCTATAAAACGTGTGCAATTTCCAATAAAAGAATATGCATGTACAAGATATGCATCGGTTTCTGGTTTGTTGCCATAATAGATAACCATGGTAACCTTTAATATTTCTGTATTGATTTTACTACAAAGTAAGTTGAGAAACCACAAAATTAAGTATATTTTATTACAAAACTCTTTATTTATATATACCAAGCAATGTATACCTTTGCCAGTTTAAAAATTATAATGGTATGTTACTTATGTGAGAAAATTGCTGCTAAATATATACAAGGTCAGCTTAAAACAAGTGAAGTAAGTGAATCTTTTATTGTTTTAATTCTTTCCTATAATTAAATTTATCTGTTACATCTTGTATTGCTATTTACACAAGAAAAGCCAATGAAATGAGTTAGTATTTTGTATCTTTACAGCATTTCATTATGATTATTACAAATATTATTTTTGATTTCCTTCTCAGATAGTTCTATTTGGTTTTTGTGGGCTATCACCAAATGTGCTTTCTTTATATCTATTAGCCATTGTGCACTTAGGAACTTTTGGATGATTGAACATGTGTCAATGTTTGTAGTTGCGTGTATTTATTTGTGTATAATTGTAACATTTGAATGTATTGATATACGGTGTGTGATATAACTCCCATACTTGATATTATGATATGTATTATGTTTACTGTTTTGGTGCTAGTTAGGTGTCGGGCCTCTTGGAGCAACTGTTTAAAAAGCTTTTCCAAGAAACTTCTAACGAATTTATTTTATATTGAAATTACATTTAGTTTTAATTTACAAGTACGTTATGTTCATTAACGTTGAAATTCTAAGTTGAAATTCACTTTTTAATTAATTAAACTAAATTATGGTGAGTAGCTGAACCGACAACAGTGTTAAAGTTGAGGAGCTCTAGACTGACTGGCCATCTTGAACTCTCGCAGGTATTTATACTATCCCTGCCTCTCAAATTGCTTGTGCGAACTGCAGAGCTCATGTCTGCTTATTTATGTATTTAATACAATGTAACAATCTTAATTCTAATAATTGCTGTCTTAGAACCTCCTGTAATCTGCACCTGCAGTATCACGTTACGTCTGGAATACAATGTCTGTTTCCGTTCTCGCCCTCTGGTTTGTTGAACTTTCATTAACCTTTTTATTATTTATCAATTTTACATTGTTGCATCTAACTTAAGTTTTAATAATTCTTAATAGTTCCATTAATTACATATATATTCTAATTTGGGGGATAGGTAACTTGTTGCATGCTTTAATTTTCTCGGGTAGTTGAATGTATTTTTCTATTTTCTCTTGTTTTTCTGTGTATTTGTTACAGGTGAAATGTGCATTACGTTCTAAATTTAGATTTGACCTGAAACAACAGGGACCTTTTAGCAATTTAAGGGTAACTACAGTTGTGCAGAAGCGGGTTTCTATGGAAGAAATTACAAAAATACTCAAAGAAATAAAAATAATAAAATGGCTGAAATACAAACAAATTACGTTACAATATTCACTTACCTTTGTCGTAATCAAGAGTGCCAAACCATCTTGTCCCAGCAATTTGTTTAAAATTATCTCTAGATGGAAGACTGTTATTCCACATAGGCCTCATTTGGTTCGGTTTCTTAAATTTATCACGTTATACTTCACCTATCTCTAAATATCTTAAACACTTATTAAGTTTTCATCAAATTAAATAAAATTTTCAAAATTAAGGCCTCTCTCTATACGATTTCATTACTGAGGTGACGATATCCTTTTACGATGACCAAATTTTTATCCTTGTTCATTAATGAATGCAAATAAAATTCGACTAAACTTAACCTCTACTGACATTAAATAATTACAATGTACATACAAATATACTTAAAGAAACTAGTTTCTTAGCCTCACTCTGGCCAGATATTGTTAAAAGAAAACCTTAAAAATCAAATTAATCTTATCATTTCAATTTTCCCGTGTCCCAAATTAAATTACATGACACTATAAATCCCAATTTCTGAATATGTCTTTAATAACAAACAGAAAACAGTTAAATACCAACCTTTTTTTGTAAATGGAAAGAAACAAATGACCCGTTGCCTACTTAACACTGGCAAACCTTCTAAAAAGATACTGCACTCAGTGTTAAACAAAGAAGTTGGTCAACAGAAATCAATTTGCTTCCAATTAAAAATTAATTTACTGCACCCAGTGCTAGACAAGGAAGTTGGTCGACGGATACCAATACACTTCCAATTAAAAATTAACCAATAATTAATTTTTAATTGGAAGCGTATTGGTTTCCGTTGACCAAATTCCTCGTTTAACACTGGGTGCAGTATCTTCTTAGAAGGTCCGTCAGTGTTAAGTAGGTAACAGGTCATTTGTTTATTTCCATTTTCATTTTGTCTTTTGACTCACTATTCAAATTTTATCTGGTAATACCATTTACACTATCATGTCGGAGACTGGAAACAGTCATCGATTGTTAGTTGCTTATATTCGTGTATAGAGGGCGCATGAGAAACATTTTGTATTATAAATACACCTTAGTTTGTGTATAATCCCAAAACGTAGTTGGTTGTTTTACAAAAAGAGATGTTTCCGTCTGGTGACCTGCAAGAACAGCGAAACTGGCCACGGGCTTTTCTTTTTGCAAAATAACCAACAATTTACATTAATTTTCGTTCTCTATGCTCGAATTACTTCCCCATGCGAGGCAAAATTATTCATTACTTTTTTTGTGCTTTTATTGTGCATTTAAGTACATATTTTCGAATATTTTATAATGTTAACATTATACTTAAATTTAACCAACACTTGTTCCTTCGTTAAATCATCATTCTAAAAAATAATTGCATGTCCCACACGCACATAATTAATAAGTATAAACATAAAAACTTATAATTACTCATGGTTTGATTTATCTGTTAAGGTTACGAATATCTAGAAAACGCCAACTTTCCAATTTTTCAGCCTTCAAACAACAGATTCTTTAACTCAACACAACACAAAATTACTAATTATTGAAAGGGCGAACGCTCCAACTCTAACATCGGTCGTCACGACATTATATCGACGCCTCCCGCATGTGCCAACCTACCTTGCATTTGCAAACGTATTTTAAATTCATGTCGCCTCCCATTGCATATTTTTCTAGCAGTAAATTCACCATCACATCTTGGAGGTCTGTACCTTCAACTTAACTTTTAACTTGTCTTCATACCAACCCCACCATCACGCACCCCTCCATTACTTCCTCGTATAACTACATTTTTGATCTTTCAAATTATCTGCTCGTGAATAATTGATTCCATTCTTTTCCGTTGGGGCAATTTCTCCCATTATAAAATTACAGTCAGCATCCGATAATACAATATATCAATTTTAATCTATGCTCATGTACTACATTATTGCCACATAACTTTTTGTGTATTTTATATTAGTGTTTTAATATGGTATTATTTTTATGTCCTTGGTGGTAGGGACTGACGGTATCTGTCTATTGTAAATTATCTTGTTCATGGGAAATGCATACACGGTGCCTTGCAATATTGTGGTATGTTCCATTTTTGGTTTTAAATTAAGTTATCATCTTGAATTATTACTTTACAATGTATTTCAAAGGAATAATGTTATACCTTATCTGAATTATTTTTATAGAAACAAAATTTGTAATATGTTTAACTAAGGTTAAATATTCATGAAAACTATCATAGAATGTGCGTATATTTAGTTTGTTCATTCAAATTTACTAAATTTTCTTCTCCATCTAATTTTTAGCTAGTGTAATGCAACATGTTACATATTTGGTGTGTTTGGGATAGATGTATCTGTTAGTTTTTTTTTGTTTGTGTGAAAGTGATATATCTGGTTTCTTGTGTGATGTTGTTTTATTGGTTACTTTTCTATTTCAGTATAGTTTACCTGTACTTTTGAGTATGCTTTGAGACGTGTATTTGTACGTTGGTGTGTATTCTTTTGTTAGTTTGTATTTTTGATGAATTATTCTTGCACTGTTCTCTTGTTGATTGATGAAGTCTTTATCTGCTCGTATTGTTCATCCATGTATGATGTGACCTATAGTTTCTATTAATTTTTTAGTTAGAATCTTTGGTGATGCATTTACTGTAGTAATGTGTGTTGATTGTTTGGTCTTGCTATCATAAATCCTTGTTTTGCTAAAAATACTTCCTTACTTGAACTGTGTGTTCGATGCTTGTGGATCGATATGGGGTTGTGTCAGAGTGGGTACTTACCCTGTTGTTATTTTGTTTCCAGTTGTTTTGCTTTGGGATTGAATATGTTATTCTTAAGTTATAGTAGAGTGGCTAATGTGTAATTGCTTTGTGTAAATCGCTTATTTTTGTTCTATGAATTATTTTCTCAGATTATCTGTTTGTTTAAACTCATCTTTTATGTCGATAAATCCTCTTCGTATATTTTTTCTTTCAAATTAAATTCTATAGCGGAGTGAATGTGATGTACTCTGTATTTGTGACATTGTGACGTGTGATGAATGCTTCTACATATGTTTATTCTTATTGTTCTTGTATTTTTGTGTTACTGTTATTATGATTTCCTCTAGTAATATACTTAGTTTTGAAACGGCTGTTATGGGTAAAATAAGTGTTAAGTTATAAATTTTTATTTGCCCTGAAGAAGTGGGGATCTCGTAACAATTTAAGGGTACTTCGGTTAACTGCAGTGGCGCGGGAGTGGGTCTCTATGGATGAAACGATAGACATAGTAAAAAGAAAGGAATAAAAATAATAAAATAGTTGAAATACAAACAATCTATGTTACACTTACTTGGAAAGACTTTTTGTACTGTAATAATTGAGGGGCGCCAAACCATCTGTCACAGCAATTCTTTTGATATCATCCCTATACAGAAGACTGTTATTCCGCATAGGCTTCTTTTGTTTTTGGTTTCCTAAAATTGATTACCCTATACATTACCTTTCTTTAAAATGCCATAAAAAATACTCATCAAAATAAAATACCTTTTCCATATGATTCCGTTGCTGAGGTGACTGACTGGTTATCCTGTTAAAATGATTTAATTTTTATTCTAGTTTATAAATAAATGTAAATAGCAATTAACTTATACTTAACTCTATTGACATTAAACAGTTCCAATAAAAATACAAAATACTTCCCTAGACAAAACATAAATTTCTTAATCTCAATCTGGTCAAGTATTGCGAAAGGAAATCCTAAAAAACCCTTAAATCTAATCCATCAATAATACTATCACTTTAAATGTTGCTGTTTCCGATATTCAATTACCTGACATTATAAATCCCAATTTCTGAAAATGTCGTTAATAGCAAACAAAACAGTTTAACACCGACCTTTTTGTTGTATAATTTAATTGTCCATTCAAAAACCTAATGCTTTATGCCTTAACTAATAGTAAATTCTACCAATAAAATTTACGTTTCAATTTCTATATGTACTTATTTCTTAATATTTTAAAATGTTCCAAACATCCTTGTACGATAACATTCTGCTTAAATTTAATTGACACTAATTGCTAATTCGTCGTTCAACAAAATAAGTAAACTTTTGCGTTCACTTCATTTCCTACTACATGAATATCAACCCTTTAACATTTGTAAATTTACATATACATTATTGGAAATAACAAAAGCTCATACTATTACCCGCTGTTTAATTTCAAGTTTTAAAACTTTTAGGTTGTCCAGACACTTCCAGCATGTGACTTCCTCATTTTTCCAGTAAACACGACTTTCTTTCCAACTAACACAACTCTTTTAACTCGACGCAGTTCATTTATTTTAGCTATACCTGCAGATAGCTCTTTAGCATAGCACACACGAGTTTTCAAAATTCTATGCATGGTTAATATACGTGCCAAATCTGCAAGCGAAGTTATATAAAAGCGCACCGTTTAAATATTTCTCTTTGGAGAAAGGCAAGTTACATCTTGAAGCTGGTTTTGTTCAGCTTTTTGCTTTTTCCTCTCTTACTATTTACTCGTGTTGCTACATTTTGAAATTTTCAGATGAACTGCTCGCAGATAATTATTTTAAATGTTTTCCGTTGGGTCTAATTATTCTGTCTCCTACTATAAAAACTTATTAATTGCAGTCAGCATCTGATACTACAAGGTATCGAGTTTATTCTATGCTTAATAACGTCATTATCCCGTTAATTACAAGTTATGTACCTTTGCAGTTGTACTTGATGTCTAGCCACGGTTTTGATGATTTGGCATTTTTCACGTATTACTTTGTCATTTATGTATACTCTGTGGTTTGGTTTATTGCATGACGCCTTGCATTCATTACATCTTCATTACATTGTATGGTTTGTGAAATATTTTATTTCAGCGGTTTTTACTGCACTACGTTTATCCTATTGAATAACTAACTAATACATTATCTTAGTATTACATTAAGTTATACCAATTTATTTTAAGGAAGTTCGTTTTTTTGTTACTGCCCTACTTGAAATTATATTTTCTAAAAACAAAAGAATTAAAATATCGTGCTTAATTAATATTAATTATTTGTGAAATCTATCATACAAGGTGGGCGTATAATTAACTTTTCCATTCAAATTCGCTAAATCTTTCTTCCCCATCTAATTTCTAGCTAGCGTAACGCAATAGGTTACAAGACTCCTCTAATATTCACACAGAATAAATAAAGAAAGCAAACTTTTGTGTCGGCTGCCTGTAACAAAACTTTAAAACACCATTTTGCTCGTAGTTATGAGCTTTTACTTTGTGATCTGGTATTTTTAATAACGAATTCTTTATTTTCAGAACTGGGCATTTTTGGCACGATTCTGTTTCTTGTCTGAACAAGGTCAATTTGAATATAGAATTGAATATGACGAAGAACAAGGAAATCCAAATTTGCTACTATATTATGATACAGACGATCAATGGCCTGCTGTCTATAAAACAAATAAGGTAATTCAGGTTAAATAAAGTTCTAAAATGATCAGGATAATTATAGTTATTTTAATATATGTTATCAGCCTGTGAATTTGGTTAATCTTGCTAAAGTTAATTTGATTACAGCACGCTGCTATTACCACAATACAGAGGGTTGTCTTGAAATAGAAAATGTTTGTATTTGCTTATAGCATCCTCTTCAAACATAGTGACGTTCAATGAAATTAGGTTACAGTAATTAAAGTAAAATATGTTATAGGTGAATGAAGTGTTAATTGTTTAATTTTGAATTACCCAGAAGAGGCGGGAATCCCGTAACACTTTGAGGGTGTACCGGTTAACTACAGTGTTGCAAGAGAGGTTCTCTATAGTAACATATAAATAAGTAAAGAAAACTATTTACCAAATGTCAAAATAAATAGGTGGAATTTCAACCTACATTACCGATAACACTTATCTCGAAAGGCTTTCAATGCTGTCTTAAATTTATGAGCACCAACCCGTCTGGTTTAGTGATAATCCTCTATAATGCAAGTATTCCAGGGAATCATAATGTGGCCGATTTTCTGGTGGAATGGAGTTTCATTTACAATCAAGTCATATCTTGAAGCTAAGAAACGCTTATAGCTCACTGCATCACCTAAATCTATTTGGCACAAGCATCATAACATTATTCCTGTAAACAGTTACATACACAGAATTGTGAAATTACATCAAGCAAATTCAGCCATAACATTAACGATCCTGTTATAGTAATTTAAACAATGTCCTTAACCTTTCAAATAAAATTGCAATCTCCAGGGTTTGTACATCTAATACTTTATGCTAATGGTGGACATTTTATATAATTATGAGTACTATTACGAAAGGAACTTGCCTGTGGTTGATCCTCACAGCTTTTCAAAGGACACTATGTAATAATTCATCACTGGATGAGGAATTTTGCAACAATGAGATAGATCACATCTCTACATTCAGTAAGGTCATTAGTGTAGATGAAAATGTTGTGCAATCTAAAATCCTTGTATTCGCCGACAGTCATGTGAGAAGCTTTTTAAACTTCGATGTAAAACCTGAGAAATACTCGGTTTATGTTGAGTGCAAGCCTGGCACACTACTGCAAAGAGTTATTGTCGATCTTACATTACATTAACATCTCACTCATAACGATTACGTATTAATTTTGGGTGGATCAAACAATGCCCTCCAGGTTAAAAATGTTCCACCGCCTGTCAAGATGCTATTAAATTAAATTGCTTGCATCACTAACCTAGTATACATATCAATACCCTTCTGGACGGCCTGAAAAGTTTTAAACAATATCATACATTCTTGCACTCAACGTATGTGCAGTTGTTCTCCTTGGCTCTATTCTTTGTTCCACGTGTTCTTGTCTATGCGTATCCTGGTTGTTGTTCCCCTCATGGTAGGTCCGCTCCGTTGCTTGCCTTGGTATGTTACCCGTATTTTAATTACGCCTAAAACCAATTTTAATATAATTATTGTATGTTACGTGCCAAATTGTCACTAAACATTGTCTTAGCTTAATTTTTATGTGCGGAAGTTTTCGCGCCTTAAAATTTAAAAGACTTGGCGTGTATTTTCGTCACGCCAGAGGGCGTTTGCGCGAGATCGCGCGGGAACTTCGCGCCGACGCGTGAAAGAACAAAAGTGGGGAGTTTCCGAAAGACGCTTAGGAAACGGGGCTTTTTGCCTCTGACCTTCGTGAAGAGCGGTTTTGTCAGGTATCGTATCGTGCCTTATCTTTATTTATGTAGATCTCCTTGCCTGATTATCTTTGTTTGTCGCTCTTATACCTGTTCCTGCCCTTTCCCTACATAGGTACAGGTAATTTGTAGCCGTTGGCCGAACCGCATTCCACGCCGGAGCACCATCTTTAATCGCTCCGGAGTGGAGCCCTGAGATCCAGTCGAAGCCATTTGGATGGACGTTAGGCGTACCCTCCGTTAATTGCCTTAAAAGGGCCATCAGTAGCCCTGATGGACTTCAACAGAAGCCAACTTTAACTCAGGGACATATTCATGTGAGTATTTTGCTGTTATAAACTATTGTTTCAAAATTGGCATATTTTCCGTCAATGGCGTATTTAATTTGTTAATGGTGACGTCATTGTCAGATGGCCGCACTAAAGCCTGTGTAAAGCTTGGAGCTACCACCTGCCGTGGCGTCGCTTTTTTCCCCGCTTGCGCGATTGCTATTATAAACCTTTAAATTGTGCAATTATGAACTTTAAATTGTAAGATGTAGTTGCCCATATTGAAATATCCCCCATAGTTGGAGATTATTCTGTCGATAATTAACTCTGTCTATTTCCACACTTCCTTGTGTTCTCACATAATTTACGGGTTGACTTATGGTTCTACTTTCCACCCCCTCGGTTTAGTCCCAATTTATCGAAAAGCTTTTCGACTTCATCAACGACGTAGACAAGATGTAATCCATATTTATTGGAACAATCAATTACTTAACTAGTCTTTATTGATGTGATATTAGTTTTATACTTAAAATGTCCTATATTTAATGTAAGAGTTTGATGGAATATTTATTTTTTAGTTGACTTGGCACCGAAGATGGCTAATGCCAAAAGCGCTCTGATTTTTTAAATATTATATTTTTACACGAAAATAGTGTCTTGGATTTTATTGAAAATTTCGTGTACACAGTGAGGCATCATTTCTTCATTCTGAATATTCTTCATCAGTTCATCGATATATGTCAGTTTTTCCATTGTGTCCTGTACTTGATCAGATAAGGCAGTTTGCACTAACAAGTGACTTTGAACTGCTCTGGAGAAGGCGTGATCTTGTAGCAACTTATAATAGATGGAGGAGCATAAACAGTGCTCAACAGTTTTTAAGATCACTACTGCCCATAAGGTATTTTATGCCTCCCAAATACGACATTAAAGTATGAAATCCACCAAGCCGCACCACAGTGTTGGACAGCCGTGAGTCAAATGGTGCCGCTGCAACTATTTCTGTAGCTTTATGGAATAGAGGCTGGTCAAACGTGATGACAACACAATTTTGTATCATTTTGTCACAGTTCAGTAGCATATTTTAATGAAGTGTATGTCGTCTCATAGTCTGGAAGTGGAATAATCTTAGTTTTCTCTATAGCATTCTATTGTTAGACAGTTCACGAAACTTTTCCACTCTGGGATGGGCAGGTTTTGAAATTTGCTAAAGTGCCATAACGTGTCATGGAGGGGTGGATTAGACAGTTCTTGAGGTACTGCCATGTTCTACCAGAACGTTGTCAAGTTCTCTTTCCGAATATTGGTAAATTTCTAATGGAAGTGTGTCACGTTTCCCACATTCTTTCAATGTGGAAAAGTTAGTTAACCTTGGAATTTCAGTGCATCTATGGGTTGAACTGACATGGGTATTGCACTTGATATCGCCCAAAGCCTGAAACGTATTGTAGCCATCAAGAATGCAAACGTTGAAATCCGCATTGTCAAATACGAATTGGAAGAAATATCCTTCTTTAAATACTAGGGCAGTATGTACCATAGAAGACAGCTCCAAAGTTTGATCTTTATAATAGGAAGGTGAGAAGCCCAAACTAGCCAGAAGATCCACCAAAGGTGTTGACCCATATTTTCTGTACAGAAACAAAGAAACGCTGTTCAATATGGAGGACACGAAGGTCCGTGGTCGAATATATGAGATTATAGTGTGTGAAATGGCAACACATTTTCTTTTAGTTTCATCGAGTCGTTTTGTTTTCTATAACATCACTTCCTCCAAAAATTATTATACTTCCGGCGGTAATGCATGAGAGCCACTACGTCAGTTGGTAATACAAATAAATATTTGCATAATGATGCGCAAATAAGGTATCACGTCATATACATGTTTTAAATTACTACATTACATGCAAAAAACGATAAAGGTACTCACGTATCTGTAGGACTCCTTAAAGCATTATGCTATTATGATGACAGCTGGGCATCTGCTACACGATTGTCCCACTGTTACCAATCGTAACATTTATAAAAAAAAACGTTGGCTAGATAAAGACCGCCAGGCGCTAATGCCTAAAAATAAATATACATACAATAACGAGGACGAATAGGTATAACTGAACAGCGGAAAATACTAGGAACGTTTGCCGTAACTAGATCAGTGGAGGAGGGAGTGGGTCTCACGAAACCATCCCAAAAAAAAGAAAGATCTGAGATCGAAAATTAATGAGCGCCACCCAATTGACATAACCTGAATTTCCGCGAACTCAATTGGGACGTTCTCCCGTCGAAAAGATACTCAAATATCCTACCATAAAATGATACTTAAATCACACATACAACTACGGAACATACCCAAATAAATACCAGTACACTATCACAATATTTACTAAATTTCTAAACAATCTACAGCATCAATACATATACCTTATTGAATCAAGTTTACCTAAATTATTTACCTATTATTTTATGTATGTGAAATGACGGAATACTTAATATTAATTGTGCACTGTATGTAAAGGGGATATTGGTGCACCGATATCAGTTACACAATGTTCAAATTAGCACAATAAATTATATACAGTGGTGCACTTGTAAATATAAATAAGCGTTGATTGTTATTGATGATTGTAAAATGAATAATTAATTGTGATGGTTCAAATTGTAACTACTGAAATATTTCATAATAAAATGTACACAAATATCATTAAAAGGTTCATGCATTAACGTTATTAAATTTGTATTCGATAAACTTATAATAAAAATCATGCATAACGATACCCATCCAATGTCAATTCAGGAGGTTGCACTGACAGAATTCCCAACAACTGCCAAGCGTCGCAGGATAACAATTGAACTTGAAGCTTGAAGTTTATAAATACTCGGATTTCACGCTTCACAATTAAAACTCTTAAGTTAAAGACTTAAAGCCTAAAACCTGAAATCTGAATTCCGAAATCTAAAATCTAAATTCCGAAATCTAAAACCCTACAATTTGCAATATTAGTAATCAATATCAACACATAAATTCACCTACCGTACAACGGGCAATGAACTACGATAACATATACATCGATCAGCGGATGATCAATACAAACAGAAACATATGGCACCTAAAACACCTGTAAAATAACATCAATGGATTCGAATGTAATAATTAATTACCTTCAACTTCGATATGTAAATCCTCTTAAATGAGTTTATTGAGCAACCATAACAAAGTATCACCAAATAGATTGCCTCAAACAGTCCTGGAGTCACAAATCCCAAAAATGGTGGACGGCTGAACCGCATAAAGCAACAACCAGGATCGGAAGTATATCGAACAAGCAGAAAACAAATGTTAACTTGAACTGATAATGCGCTCTAGATATTTAATTAAATTGATTATACATTATATTCGAATCAACCAATAACATTTAAACATTTAAATTACCACGCAAGACCAATGCAACATTTCCTAATTATCCAATCATACTAGTAAATAGAGTTAGATGTACGAAAATTGAATTATAGCCTAGAAATTCGCAAAAATAATACAGAAATGTCGTTACGAGGAATTCGCCTGCAACATTCCCCCCCCTTTACCCGCAGAAAATTGACCCGTAGGAAAATTTTCTAAGGATTCAACTATTTCTATTAAATCTCAAAATCTAGTATCAAATTCAGGCAACAACAAATCTAAAGCTAAACGTGGGGCTCGAACCCACACTACCTATCTACTTACAATCACAACTTAAATTCTCAATCAACATGCATAGCTTCATCATATTTACAATCAGGACGTAAATCTTTCGCATGCCATACACCACAATTGCGACCATTTATATCACGCAATTCATACGTCCAAGGAGAGACTCGCTTACTAACCAAAAATGGACCTACATATTTTGGGGCTAACTTTTTAGTGAAAAACTTAGTTGCATCAGAAATTTCCATATTTTTATGCCATACTTGTTGGCCAACTTCATAACTCTGATCACGATGTCGAAGATCATAAATCTTCTTGCTACGATTGAATGATTTTTTTATCAGAGTATTAATTTCACGGAACAATTTTTCAAAAACTGAAGGGCGTTTAATAGGATCGACATAATCGGGATTTTCACCAGGCTCAGGAGGTGGTTTATGAATTTTATGACTATCGCCAGTAAGAAACATTTCACGACCAAAATTTACAAAATACGGGGTGTGTTTGGTAACTTCATGACGAGAAGTACGCATAGCACAAGCAGCTTTCTGTAATAGTGAAGACCAAGTACGCTGATTAGTATTAACAAACGAGGCCAGTATAGTTTTCAACGAACGATGCTGCCTTTCGGCCGAATTTGCCTGTGGATGATAATAAGCCGTATGGCTTACTTCCACATTGTAATTTTTAAGAAGTTCCTTAAAGGGTTTACCGAGAAATGGCTTTCCATTATCGCAAACTAGAATACGGGGAACGCCAAATAATAAAAAGACATGGTCTTCAAGCAGTTCTGCAACTTTACGAGAAGTTGCATCGTGCATAGGTAAGAAAATACAAAATTTACTAAGATGGTCCTTGATACTTAAAATATATTTATGACCTGCCGTAGATCTCGGAAGGGGTCCTACAATATCTACAAAAATTAATTCCCATGGACGGTTCACTTCTGGACGTCCTAACATCAAGCCAGCAGGGGGCTTTGCTTCTACTTTACACGCAATACAAGTTTTACAGGAACGAATGTAACGAGTTACGTCAGCTTTGGCTTTGGGCCAGAAATAACGAGACATGATTCGATGATAGGTTTTAAATATGCCGAGATGACCAGAGGTGGGTTCATCATGATTCCGACGAATTAATTCTTTACAATGTGACTTTGGTACTACAATTTTCCAATCAGAAC
Source organism: Platerodrilus igneus (assembly GCA_036346225.1). Lineage (NCBI taxonomy): Eukaryota > Metazoa > Arthropoda > Insecta > Coleoptera > Lycidae > Platerodrilus > Platerodrilus igneus. Next base: position 6,173,328 of record JARFIW010000001.1, on the reverse strand, counting down.
TAGGTTGATCCAAACCAGGAAATGAAGTTCCACATCTTTTAAATAAATTAACGCCATCGAATCGCCAAGCGGGGTAGCTTAACGGATTTTTCTTAATTTGATCGCACCTTTTAGAATACCAACGATCGTTTATATTTTCAAAATAAGGTTCTTCTGCCTCAACATCAGTCTGATTTATAACCGGGACAGAGCGAGATAAAGTGTCGGGTACGACGTTATCCTTACCACGACGGTGGACAATATTAAAATCGTACTGCTGTAGCTTAACACTCCAGCGTGCTAAACGGCTGGACGGATCCTTCAAATTGTCAAGCCAGACTAATGCAAAGTGATCTGTTACAACCGTGAAATGGGTGCCTTCAATATATGACCTAAACTTGCCAATGGCCCATACCACGGCAAGACATTCTTTTTCAGTAGCGCTGAACTTCCGTTTGCTAGGGGAAAGGGATCGACTAAGATAACTGACTACTTTTTCACCATCGGTGCTGGTTTGGGATAATACAGCTCCCAGACCAAAATCACTGGCATCGGTCTGAATTACAAAGGGACTGTCAAAATCAGGACAACACATGATCGGAGCAGAGACTAATAATTGTTTGATGGCAGAAAACGAAACTGCACATTCGGTAGTCCATACAAATTTGTGACTTTTACATAAAAGCTTAGAGATAGGGGCAACAACTGTAGAGAAGTTGGGAATAAAGCGGCGGTACCACCGCAAAGACCTAAAAACAGCGGACTTCGGTAATATTAAGTGGAGGAGGAAGATCCAAAATAGCAGATACTTTTCAGGATCTACTTGAAGACCGTTCGAATTGACGACATAACCAAGGTATTTTATTTCTGGTCGACAAAAATTGCACTTTTCACGGGAAACGGTAAGACCTGCTAACCTTAATCGCTTAAAAACCTCTTCCAAAACTTCGATATGCTTATCAAATTGTTCAGAAACTACGACTATATCGTCTAGATATACAAAACATAGGGTTCAAGGTCCAATCCAAGAATTCTATCGATTAATCTTTGCCAAGTAGCTGGACTATTATGAAGCCCAAAAGGCATACGGTTAAATTGAAATAAACCGCGGTTAGGTACGCTAAAAGCGGTAATAGGACGAGAAGATTCGCTACTGGAACTTGCCAGTAAGCGCTTTTAATATCTAATGATGTCAAAATTTGGCACCTCGTAGTTTATCCAATGTTGCAGATACCAAGGGTAACGGATACGCATCACGCTCAGTGACTTTATTTACTTTCCGATAGTCCACACAAAAACGGTACGAATTATCTTTTTTTTTGACTAACACTATCGGGGACGCCCAAGGACTAGACGAGGGACTAATAATTCCATCTTTTAACATATCGTCTAAGTCTTTATTAACAATTTTTTGTAACGCAGGGGAAATCGGGTACCATCGCTGCTTAATCGGATCGGCAGAAGTCTTGATAACATGTTCTACCATGTTCGTACATCCGAGTACTAGGCATATTCTGGAAAATTTTATCAACAACCTCATTAAGTTTTTCTAATTGTTGCGAATTTAAATGCTGTTCGCTATTAATAGAACTAATATTCGGATCGGTGGGACTAAAATACCATTGTCCATGTCGCAAGTCTGGGACTAAACCTATTTTCATCCAAAAATCTGTCCCTAAAATTAGTGATTGGGACACGGAGGGTACTACAAGTACGTCTAAAATAATAACTTTATGTTGCAGTTTTATGGGTAGGTCGTAGCTGCCCCTAATTTCACAATTTTCTCCGTTAGCGACAGTACACATTTTTAGTTTAGTAGAGTGGAGTTTTAAGTTTAAAGTTTTAATTTTCTCATATCCGGATTGACCTAAAATAGTACGGGACGCACCGCTATCTAATAATCCAAGAATAGGGATGCCAAGAATATCAATTTTCAAATAAGGTCGTTCATCATTGACAACACTAGCCAATACAAAATCAAGTTTGGCTTTCAGGGTTACATCTAAGTTAGGTGTAGGAATTTCATTACGAATGATCGGAGTCTTTGAAAACAACGAGCACGTAGACCGATCTACCGACGGCTCGAATAATCGTTTCCGAACACTTAGGACAATTTCTAAGAGTACAATTCGGGTGACCACATCTGAAACAGTGTAATTTTTTAATTCGGTACAGATACGGGATCTGTGTCCTTCCTTATTACAATTCCAGCAAATAAGTGCCGGTCGCTCGGTTGAATAACATCATTATGTACGGAAACAGGATTCTGCAATAACAAATCAGAATTTGTTAAAGTATTTTTAATAGGTTCAATATCCACATTGTTGTTTTCCTCAACAAGGGATAAATAGTTCTGACGAGAGGTCTTTGATAAGCTAAGTTCGGTTCTAAAAGTAATTTGGTATTAGTTGGAGGTGGGCGAAATTGTTTGGCCCTAAAATTTGTTTCTTCTATATTTTGACATAATTTAGTCAATTCTAAAACAGTATTGACCGCATGTAAACATAACTGCGACTGGAAGTGCGGTAATAAGTTTCGCTTAATAACTTGTATACGATCTTCTTCAGATGGTACATGTCTGAGTCTTTTAAACAAATTTTCCATGACCGAAATAAATATTATTACTTTTCATCGATACCTTGGGTACGCGCTCAATTTCGTCTTGAAGGGCGAGTTCGTAATCGTACGGTAGAAATGCGGAACGTAAACAACGTTCAAGTTCATCCCAAGATTTAATTGTATGCTTAATTGCTCGGTACCACGGAGAGCGGGACCACGGAAAATGTCGAACGAGGATTGATATAACAGATGTTTCGAGACACCACGCGATTCGCAGAGTTCATCGATACGTTGTAAAAAGTCATTTACGCTGGAATTACCATCATATGTTATATTCCATTTATAAATGGGCAAAAATTGTTGTATTGGTTTATGGGAAAACCATTGAAAATCGGGATATGATTTTCCAACCAAATTCGTATTAACAATAATATCATTTGGGTCACCGTGCTTTTCCAAAATTTCAGGGGTTTCGGTAGTTTCCAAATTATTTGCAGGACGACTACAATGTTGATTCGGTGCTGGTAATAATGGTAATAAACAATTTGGTTCATCTAATAAACTATTATTGTCAGTAGGAACATCTAGATCAATTAAAGAAATTTCTGCTTCAACAGCAGGGGTTGATGTATCCCGATTGGGTTGCATATTAATTAACCGAGTAAGTACTAATGCCGTTTTGTCTAATAATTCATCTCGATGAATTAATTGACCTTCGTCTCCATTCAATATACGTTGAAGTCTATTTTGAATATGTACAAGTCGTGAATAAATACGTTTATTTTCATTTACAAAATTTGATAAATTAAAATTATCAATATCACGTTCTAAATCATTAAGTTTAACTGCGCAAATCGTAAGTTCTTTACCAGGCAAAAAATTTAAATCAGAATTTGATATTATTTCACATGACGTTTCAGACGTCAACAACTCTCTCAATAGTTTACGTTTAATTTCAACGGTAGCCTTTTTGATATGTAAGCCTCTAATTGCTAATTCATAAGTAAGCTCATCTACTAATAAACGATAATAATCCATTTTCACACTTATTCAAAAAAAAAAAAATTCTAAAAATACCGAATTAGCTTAACATGCATAAATACAAAAACATTCACAAGATAAACAAAACCAGTTATTTTATAAATATCTAATAATAAGTTTCTAAGCAAATTCCCAATAAAATATTCTCTTAATGAATTAACAAAAATACCGGAAAACAAGATTAAAATATGGCCACCACGTTTGGGCGTCAATTAAATGCTACACGATTGTCCCACTGTTACCAATCGTAACATTTATAAAAAGGAAACGTTGGCTAGATAAAGACCGCCAGGCGCTAATGCCTAAAAATAAATATACATACAATAACGAGGACGAATAGGTATAACTGAACAGCGGAAAATACTAGGAACGTTTGCCGTAACTAGATCAGTGGAGGAGGGAGTGGGTCTCACGAAACCATCCCAAAAAAAAAGAAAGATCTGAGATCGAAAACTAATGAGCGCCACCCAATTGACATAACCTGAATTTCCGCGAACCCAATTGGGACGTTCTCCCGTCGAAAAGATACTCAAATATCCTACCATAAAATGATACTTAAATCACACATACAACTACGGAACATACCCAAATAAATACCAGTAACTATCACAATATTTACTAAATTTCTAAACAATCTACAGCATCAATACATATACCTTATTGAATCAAGTTTACCTAAATTATTTACCTATTATTTTATGTATGTGAAATGACGGAATACTTAATATTAATTGTGCACTGTATGTAAAGGGGATATTGGTGCACCGATATCAGTTACACAATGTTCAAATTAGCACAATAAATTATATACAGTGGTGCACTTGTAAATATAAATAAGCGTTGATTGTTATTGATGATTGTAAAATGAATAATTAATTGTGATGGTTCAAATTGTAACTACTGAAATATTTCATAATAAAATGTACACAAATATCATTAAAGGTTCATGCATTAACGTTATTAAATTTGTATTCGATAAACTTATAATACAAATCATACATAACGATACCCATCCAATGTCAATTCAGGAGGTTGCACTGACAGAATTCCCAACAACTGCCAAGCGTCGCAGGATAACAATTGAACTTGAAGCTTGAAGTTTATAAATACTCGGATTTCACGCTTCACAATTAAAACTCTTAAGTTAAAGACTTAAAGCCTAAAACCTGAAATCTGAATTCGAAATCTAAAATCTAAATTCGAAATCTAAAACCCTACAATTTGCAATATTAGTAATCAATATCAACACATAAATTCACCTACCGTACAACGGGCAATGAACTACGATAACATATACATCGATCAGCGGATGATCAATACAAACAGAAACATATGGCACCTAAAACACCTGTAAAATAACATCAATGGATTCGAATGTAATAATTAATTACCTTCAACTTCGATATGTAAATCCTCTTAAATGAGTTTATTGAGCAACCATAACAAAGTATCACCAAATAGATTGCCTCAAACAGTCCTGGAGTCACAAATCCCAAAAATGGTGGACGGCTGAACCGCATAAAGCAACAACCAGGATCGAAGTATATCGAACAAGCAGAAAACAAATGTTAACTTGAACTGATAATGCGCTCTAGATATTTAATTAAATTGATTATACATTATATTCGAATCAACCAATAACATTTAAACATTTAAATTACCACGCAAGACCAATGCAACATTTCCTAATTATCCAATCATACTAGTAAATAGAGTTAGATGTACGAAAATTGAATTATAGCCTAGAAATTCGCAAAAATAATACAGAAATGTCGTTACGAGGAATTCGCCTGCAACACATCGTTGAGCATTTCGGGCGGGGTCATCCATCTGCCCCCGGTTGAATCCAAATTCAAATTTGTCTTCTTCTTCCTTGTATAGAGGGGCGACAGGAATACAGGTAAAGGTACGATAATCAGGTACAAAAGACAAAGGAAATTTACATTACCTGAAAAAGAAGACACGAAACGGCACATAGATAAACCACTAGGCTCGACATCTGGCTGACTAGTCCCGACCTGTTGGAAATTCACCCATTTTTTCCTCTACACTGCGTCTGCGCAATCTCGAGCTCCGACGCGACTATCAAAAGGGACGGAAATGCACGCACAAGTCTTTCAAATTACTGGCGCGAAATCACTTACAAATTAAGAACTTATAGAAATGTTTACGGCCGATTTTCGGCACGTAACAAAATATTTGTATTGTTGGAGGAAGAGTTAGCATCTTTAACGAAATCTTCAGTGGATGAGCAGGTGGTTGTGTCATACACCTGCATTTACACGCCCTACGTTATGATCTCGGCAGCTTTTTCACGATTCTCAGTCGCTCATGAATTGAGTTTTCTTCTTTATTTTCGTACCATGCGTCTATCAATAGTTTGTGACCAGTCTTTATAAAGCTAAAGATTGGAACACGGTACCAGTTGCTTCCCTGTGTATATCTAATATGATCTCCATATTTTTCATATAATTTTTTTATAGTTTTGATTGCCGGTAATTTCCCCATTACTGCCGCTGTTAATTCTTCAAAGGTAAATTGGTAGTCAGTGTTGTCTTCCATGAATGCATATATTTGCATCATAGCTTTAGCAACATATTCGCCACTGCATTTTGCTAATTTTATTTTTGTAGTATGGTTTGAGAAACTTCAAACAACATTTGTCGTGATATGTGGCTTCCTCGGCAACTAAATCATGTACGGAGGTTAGGCGATGTAGAACTTTTTCCACCTATCTGCTCTAGCTGCACTGAACTCAATACACGATGACCTGAGGTCCGTTTTCTGTTTGAGTGGGTGTCTTCTCATATATTTCATTAGACTCCGAACAGAAAAGGCATTGATTGTTGAAGACGAATTTAGACTGTGCTGACGTAGTAACAATTCCAAGTGGTACATACAATGCTGATACAGCCTGTCTTTTCAAATCAGCCATGATGCTGTCGCTTCTAGTGTAATTCTTCCTACATGAGGTGTGAACGATGAGGGATTTCACTCCACGTAGTAATGTTCCCTTGTTGTCCTTCCTTTGAATGTTAGCTTGTATCAGAGACGCTGTTCCCTTTTCAAATGCCTTTGACATACCACCACACGACTCATCAATGTCTTTATTACAAATTAAACACTTGTTATTCATAGTAAAAATAAGTTAAAACACTCGCACAAGAGAAAAAATGTTTCACAATTCAAACTAACAGCAGAAGCAGCGATTACGTATATTAAGAGTAGTTTAAACGTTATCTGTCAACAGTTATATATGTTGTTACATTTATGCGCATTACAATTTAAGCGTGTCTCTAACGCCGTTATATAACCTATAGCGACCACGGTTTTACCGGACGATGCAATTTTCTAAGTCAATTTACATGCACATTCAAATTACTGACGTGATGTGTATATCTCGGAACTTCATCTCAGGGTCCAGCACTTAGTTAGGGTTGTGATTACGCCGTGTTGAACATCGTATTATTATCCGTCACTGAACTTCTATTGCATCTCGTAGGAGTTTGAGAGGAAAGAGGTAGCGGAACGATAAAGGGAACATAAAGGGAAACTACATACCTTCTTTTTCTTTAAAAACTACACCGCACTTAGATACTTGTTGCTACGTCCATGTTAAGTTGCTTAATTTCCGCTTCCTCCACTCGCGAACATCCGTTTTCCTTCTGCGCAGACTTGACCGTCACCAACGGCGGAAGTTAGTGTATCATTTCAAAAATACGCGGCAATTAACCTACAAAGTAACTTTATACCTGAAACATGATACATGACCATTTTGGCATGTAACAATGTACTGGATTGAGTTGTACGCGCTAAGAACGAGTAAAGTGGAAGATCAGAGAAGGGGGGTCGTCGTTACTGCCTACTACCTTATTTGCTACATGTACAGGCATGTGTTTTTATATCAAGGATGTTCTAACCGCCACTCTTATATTATAAACTAAAGCTGCATCAACAAAATTTGATAATCGATTAAAATTGTAGATTTAATGTTATAACCGATATTTAACAAAAATTTGCAATACGCAATTTTATACAACAAATCTTATAGGATTGTCAAACACATACTTAGGAAAAGTAATTTACTGGGATTGCTAGATGACCCCAATCATGGTTTAGTGCCTGCAATCCGAGGATATGTACAACGGAGATCCAATTTAAATCAACGGAGATCCGACTTCCAAATTAAATCCAGGGAACATGCCAATTTTTTAGAACATCTGCACAACCGCCACCATACCCCTCCTTATTATCCCCAAAATCTATACCAATCTTATATGACACATTCCAGATACATTCAAGCACACCTACCCCCATTTCCATATCCAAAACCACTTATGTCAATAAAAGTGCCAATACCTACACAATTAACTCGTCAAATGGGCATGATGGCCAAAAATCATTAAAGCAAACACAGCCCTATATTCCCAAACTCACAAGTTTTTATAACCGATTTCAAGCTACAAGACTTAATTCGATTCAGCAAACTAGAAAAGTCAAAATTTTTAATTCTGTCGCACCTAAGGATCAACTAGTTATTCTCCACCTAAATATCCGATCATTAAACAACTCTGCGGATGAACTATCAATCTTTTTAAATGCCCACGACTACCCCGATGTTGTTTGTCTCAATGAACATCATTTAATCTCAGATAAGTTGACTACTTTGAACATTCCAAATTACAAATTAACCTTATACTTCTGTAGGAATAATTCTTATGGAGGTTCCACAATATTTGTTAAGGTGAATACACGGGCTAACCATATTCTTTATTTAAATAAGCTTGCACTTGCACAAACGTGTGAGCTTTCAGCTGCCGAAATCTGTATTGGCCTATGTAAAACTTTAATACTAACTCTTTATCGTTCCCCACACTCGTCAGTTAAAGAGTTTCTCATTCTCCTAGATCTCATCTTAAACAAAGCTAGTCAAAATTTTGACAATATTATACTGACTTCAGATTTCAACATTGACTTAATTGTTAATAGTTGCGACTCTCGCTCACTTTTAAACGTTTTATCCACCTATGGATTATACACATGCTTTAATGTAGCTACTCGCATAACTAATCGATCTAGCTCTGGCATAGATAACATGGCTTCAACCTTTCATTCTGAGTCCATCTCGAATAAAACTCTTGTACCAGTATTCTTTTCGGACCATTGTGCTCTCCTAATAAAGGTTAAGGTCATATTGACAACCAACAGTAAAAAACGACTATAAAAACAATTTGTAGCAATCTAAAAGATCCGGGAACTTTAGAAGTATTTAAAAATAGTCTATCTAGTCAGGTCTGGAACGAGGTGAGTGAACCCTATAATACAGACGTTAAATACAATAACTTTTTAAATATCTTTTCAAGGCTTTTTAATACTCATTTCCCTCTAAACAAGATAAAAGTCGTTTGTAATAAACCTAAAAAAACCAATGGATAAACCCCGAGATAAGTTTAATTTATGACCAAATAAATCTTCTAAGATCTTCGGAAAACACCTCTAACAGCTCACTGTCCCACTTAAAGAAAAAACTAAAATTTTTGATACGCAAAGAAAAAAAAGAACTTAACAACAGATATCTCAGTAATTCAGATAATATCATGAAAACTTGCTGGAATATAATAAACAAAGAACGTTGTATTGAACCATCTTCCAAGAGCATCACCGAACTAATTATCTGAAACCGTTCCATTACTGATCCAGCTCGTATAGCCACTGAACTAAATTTATTCTTTTTAGATACCTCTCCTACTCGTAACCTCTCCCAACCCTCTATTATAGGTTCATGTGTTAATAAGTGCCCCAATGCTACAACATCATCCTTTGTTCTATTCCCAACTGATGAAGACGAAATTATTTATGTAGTCTCCAAGTTTAAAAATAAAAACTCACCCGAGATTGACGGAATACCCCCATGGTTAGTTAAAAGGGTAATAGCGGAAATTGCCTTTCCTATAAGTAATATTATTAACAGTTCTTTTATGACAGGCACATTCCCTTTGAAACTTAAGTCAGCTTTAGTAAAACCGTTGCGCAAAAAAGGTACTCCCCACCGATCCGGGTAACTATAGACCAATCAGTATTTTGTCAATTTTTAATAAAATAATTTAAACAATAATCACTATTAGACTATCTAAATTCTTAATAAAACATAAAATTATTGACAAATCCCAACATGGATTTCTCCCTAAAAAATCTACCCAGACAGCTCTAGTAGACCTATCCCTTTTTGTAAGTAACTCTATCGATAAAGGTGAATTTGTTACTGCCTGGTTAATTGATATTGCTAAGGCTTTCAACAGTGTCTGTCATTCCATTCTTCTTGACAAACTTACACATATAGGAATGCACGGTGTCCCTCTCAAACTACTCCGTAACTATCTATCAAACAGAACTCAGTCTGTGGAAATTGTAAGTTGTGATGGGACTACTACAGTGCGTTCCCCTTTCGTGCCTGTTAGTATCGGAGTACCCCAAGGCAGTGTCTTGGGACCACTCCTGTTTTTAATTTACATTAATGACTTGGCTCCCTTGCTATCATCCAACGATACTATCTGCATTAAATATGCAGATGACACTACTGTGCTTACAAAATCTATCTCGGCTAACTGGTACAACACAGTAACATCGGCCCAAAATAAATTAACTCTAGCTAAGCAATGGCTTACTCTCAATAAACTGAGCCTAAACATGCTGAAAACGGAATTTATGGTATTTCGATCTGCAAGGTCTCAAATCACCCTGCCTCCTTCGGTAAGCCTTAATGGTTCATTAATTCCAATAGAAGGTAAAGTAAACTTTTTAGGATTTATCATCGATGCTTCATTGACCTGGTCGGCTCATGCCGAACACATCTGTAAAAAATTATCAATATCCTGCTTTATATTACGTAAAATTGTACAATTCTGTTTCACGTTGGTGATTAATTCCGCCTATTATGCCTTAATATTCAGTCATATTTTTTATGGGATCCTTGTGTGGGGTAGTTCCTCGAGCGCCATGTATAACGTCTTTATATTGCAGAAAAAGGCAGTCCGGATCATCTGCAAGCAGGCACCTTTCAGTAGCTGTCGAGGAAATTTCAAAAAGTTAGATATTCTCACTGCTCCTGCTGTATATATTTTATCGCTGTTGACATATATTCATAAACACCCACATTTGATTGAACTATATAGATCACATCATGCTTATAACACTCGCTTTCGACTATTTACTTTACCAGCTTACAAGCGCACGTCTACGCAAAGATCCTTTGTTTACTGTGCTTTAAAACTACTAAACCGGCTAAAAATCGACCCAATTAGATATCCATATAAACCATTCAGTAAGGCCCTGAAAGCCTACCTTACGGATATCGAGCCATACTCTATGAACGAATTCCTTACACAGTCTAATACACACCAACTCCAAATCCACATCCACTAACCTACTTTGTTATTTCCTACCTCTAACTCCGTTTCCTCTTTTGTCAAAATTTATCCATAAAGATAAATCAGGTGGTGACACTTGCAACACCAGGTACAAGACAGCTTAACTTAATAGTGTTGCCTCGTATTATTGTTTTGGTGTTTTTGTGATTATTGTAGTAATTTATGTAAGCTAGGTATTATAACGTAATTTATACATGCAAATGAGTGTTTGCCCAATTGTATAAATTGAATAAATGAAATAAATAAATAAAAATAAATAAATTAACGAAATTAACGAGAAGAAAGTTATAAGAAAAAGTTTATGAAGAAACGAGATGCAAAATTTTTTATTCAAAAACTAACAACTTTGCATATATCTCTTAAACTATAACAGATACAAAAATAATGAAGAGATACATTCTTGTAAGAAATTTAATTCTTGTTAATTTGGATATCATAGTTTTAAAGGTAAAAGACTGACCGTTTTTGAGATACAAGCGGAAAATTAAAAAAACCCGACCTTCCCTCTCCTCCCATACCCTTTTCCACACTTCGAACGGTCCAGGACTTTTAGTATGTTTACTTTCTAGCTGGTCGGAACAAAGCCCAGAGATCAAACATTTCCATTTAGAACTCCATTGACTGGACTATAGTTGCTAAATAAAAATTCACAGTGAAAAGCTGTGCCATAGTGCTGTTACACAGCCTTCTTAGAAATAGTCGCGTTGAAGTTCATCCGTAGTTGTTAAATAAATTAATACTAAAGCATACATTAACCACTTTTTATTTTCTAGACTTGCTATGAAAAAGAAGGTGTTTTAAAGATGGAACAAAATCAAATCATCAATTTAACAACACATGATGGTAAATATATGAATTTGGCAGGATGTATTTCTGTTCAAACGATTTCACCCTCTACCAAACACATTCCTATTATAACAACAGAAAGACCATCAACTATTAAAACAACGCTGTCTACAAGTACTACTACAGTTATACCTAAACTTACTAATCAAAAAATAACAACTGAAGCTTCAATAACTACTATTGAAAATACAACAAATGAAGTTTCAGACCAACTGTTGGATAAATATGAAGAATTATATGACAACGTGACAAACAGCGACGTTGAGAATATCACAGAGGTAAGTATTTGTAACTCCAGAAACACAATGTTATTGCTAATGTCGGACTAAGAATTCACCCTTTTATATGTAAATAAGCCGCTAGGGTTGCAGTTAAATATCGATTTTACTTTATGCCCAGTGGAGGTGATTAAATACACATAGAGTATCGATACTTTCTGTATTGAGACCTTTTATTATCAATAGTTTTTCCAATTTCTATTCAAACTATCAAATGAAAGGTGCTTATGTCAAATCAATTGCTAAGCTAAGTATTAATATTTAATATAGCAAAAATTAACAATGCACTCTTTATGAAATGTTTCAGTATAGCGATGTGTCTAAGTTTAATCTCTTGGATTATGTTGGAACATAGACAGTCATTTAAAATTGGAACCCAAGCTCGCATTTAATCAATTTTAAGAAAACGTGGTACCCATATCACAGTTAGCTTTGTAAATTTTATTGAGCTTTTCCTCAATATTATTTTTTGGACACTAGGCAACTCAAATTGTGGTAACAAATTGTTACGTTCACTTTCCAATGGTAAAATTAAAACGTACCTTTTTTTTTGACTTTTATTATTCGTTTATGTTTGAACTGGTATTTATTTTTTCTTTTGGCCCTTTGGTGTTCCTCACATGGGGATCGATTTTTTTTTATTTTGTGTGTGGGTTCGATCTTCCTAAATTTTAATTTTGTTTTCTTTCTTGATTGCTTGGTTGGCTCATTTCAGATTATTTCACTTGTGTTTTCGTTAACACTGGCCCCCTATTCCGATTCCTAATTTCTATTTTGTTGTTTCGTTCTTCGTGTTCCCGAAGTTTATCCGTCGGATATCGTTTAAATTGTTCTGTGTTCACGATTTTTTTGTTTTGTAGCTTTTATCGAATTACTGTTAGCCTTTATTTAGTTACTTTCTCCCAATTTCTTTTCTTTATTCGTATTCAAAATAACTGATATGGGAATAACACTGTTTGAGAGTATCTGCAATAGACAGCAGGGGCCCTTAGAAAGCTTTACTGATATTTCATGTGTATGATGGCCCTGTTTCAGAGGTATGGATCTTTCAAGCTGGATGACAAATTGTCCATTGTGCTTTGTAACCTTGCTCCATTCTATCGAGCCCATTTGCATACCGCCTGCTCCTTACAAGAGTTAAAGGACGAATGTCTGAAGTTAGAACCAGAAAAGATTCTGGTCGATAATGTCGTATCACCTGGTCAAGACTAACATACTGTTACTGCTGAAGCGGATCTTGCTCATAAGTCTGCTACACTTGAGAAAAATACTCTTACTTCACATGACCGAGTTGTTAAGGTTTCTCATACGCCTACGGTTAGATCAGATACTTCTTCCGTACTTTCTACTGTTCTTCCTAGTTCTGCTCCTACTCGTCAGGTCATATGCTTTAATTACGACAAACCTGGTTATGTTTCGACACGTTGTACTCGTCCTCAAGTACTCCATTGTTATGGTTGCGGACATAAGGGAGTTTCTCGCCGCTACGGTCCACACTGGCATCCTACTACTAATAGGTCTTTGAATCATACTTCAAATTCTGTTCTCAGCTCTAGGAGCCAAATTTCTTCTGCTGCTAACTCTCTATGTTCTCTTCTGTACCCCATCTAGGTCATCCTGCAACTGCTATCAAAACATACCCTTCTTCGGCAAATATAGCTTCGAACAAAATTTCTTCCGTCTCTAGTTCTACCTTCTTTTCTGCACCTCCTTCTGCTAGTCATACTATCAGCACATCTATCCTTTTCAACCATATGTGTGTTCAGATTATAATATTGATTGTTACGGCTATCACGCCCCTACTAACTGAATCTCTACTAACAGGAACCAAATTTCTTCTGTCCGTTGCGATTCAAACGATGATCAAATGGATCCTACGTTTTCACTTCCACCCCAGACTGCTTCCACCACCATTGCAACCCAGACTTCGAATTAGTAATTTATAGCTAGTTTATTCCTGCTTTCGTAAATAATTCTACTAAAGAAATTTCTGTCGTGTCTGCAAGCATAAATGTCGCTGAAGTGACGATAACTTCTAATTCAGTCAGCGAAGGTCCTGAAGAAGTCCATGAACCGGTATCTTTAATGCCTGTTGCTACTGTTGTGAAAATTTTACCTGTTCTTGCTTTCTTAAATGGTTCTACTCAAGAAATTTCTGTCGTGTCTGCAATAACAGTTGTAGCTGAAGTGACGATAACTCCTAATACTGATAGAGAAGGTTCTGTTGAAGTTCATGAAGCTGTACTTTTAATGCCTGTTGCTGTTGTCGTCAAAGTGTTACCTGATCTTGTTTCTTTATCTACTATTGTCAAGGAATCCGTTCCTATTGTGGCTGAAGTTTTGTCTGTTCCTACTCCGTTGTCTAACATTGATAAAGTCTTGATTCTACTCCTTTGTCGGACGTTGATGAAACGTTACCTGCTCTTACTCATTGTTCTAATGTTGACAAAATTCTTTCTGATTGTGTTTCTTTATCTAGTGCCGACAAAATTCTACTTACTTCTGTTCTTTTAACTAAGGTTGGTGAAATTCTAGCTGGTGTCTCTTTTTCTAATGTTGACGAAGTTCTACTTATGCTGTTTGTTTTTGTAACATTGATGAAATTCTGTCTGACCCTGCTCCTTTCTTAAATGTCGATAAACTTCATTCTACTCCTTTATCTAACTTTGACGAAGTTCTACTTGGTGCTGTTTGTTCTTGTAATTTGATTGAAATTCTACCTGATTTGGTTTCTTTATGTAATGTTACTGAAGTGTTATTGGATTCTACTCCTTTTCCTAAGGATGATGCTCTTACAGCCAATGCTGTTTTCTTTCCTAACTGTGATACTGCTAGTCCTTTATCTAACATCAATGAATTTTTTATCTGCTTTTGTCCCTTTATCTACCATAACTGAAGTGTGCGCTGCTTGTGTTTCTTTGCGTAAGGTTGATTCTCTTACAGCCCATACTTTTTCTTTTTCTACAGTTGATATTCTCGCCACTCATGATGTTTGCTTTTCTACCGTCAACTTTCTTTCAACCAATTCTAAAAACAAACCACTTTCTTCCATTGCGTGTTTTGAGTTTCCTAAACTACCCTCGCCGCAACCTCCTCAACCGCGTGCTACAACTACTACACCCCCTGCTGTTACTGTTTTGCAGAAAACTGCCCAAAGGAGACATAAATTAGTCTATGCTGATTCAAAACTTGAATATGTATGTCGGCAAAATCCTGTGCGTTTTCCTGCTAGCGGCACAAACATCTCATGTTCAATATCTAGTCCTCGTGCCCCAGATTCTTATGCCGACTTTGCCCTCTTAGGACTTGATTTTTTTATTTACTTCCCTGTTTGGCTGGGTTTTCTTTCTTTTTCTTTCACCCGTGTGGGTTCGGAAATAGAATAGCCCCATGTTACGACCTGACTGTCGTAAGAGGCGACTAAAATGGTCCAACACATACACACACGCATGCACATAAACGCACGCACGCGCATCCACACACAACACACACATACATGCACACGTACATGCAACACGCACACACTTACTTATACATAACTATAGTGGGATTCTGTTTTATTTTCTTGTATGCAATTTTATGTGGTTCTTGTACTTGTTGCTGGGTGTTATTGTTTTTGGTTTTTTCTTTTTTTTCTTTGTTCCTTTCATTCCACATTCTTCTCCTTTTTCCTGTGGCTGGTGTTACGCTCTGTCGGTCTTCGTGCTGACTGGTAAAATTTTTTTGATCCACTTCCTGTGGTATGTGCTTCTAAACCATTTTTTTTCTTTTCTTCGGAAACCACGACTTAGCCCTAGTTAGCAGTTCTTTTCTTCGGTTTTTCGTTTGTTGCAATTTTTGGGTACAACAGCTTGCAGTATTTTGATTTTTTTTCTATCCAGCATTCTTGATGTTCTCGAGCTTACTGAGACTTGACACTTTTGTCATTTTGGCTGTTACTGTTGGTTTTCTTCCTCGCTTCTTTTCTCTAATTTTGGTTTTTCTGCATGAAACCAATTGTCTTTTGAGGTTGAAGACAGTTTTGTTTCTTTGCTGAAGAAGCATCCGTCATTTGACGACTTTGACAGTTTTGGCGCTGTTCTATCTTTGCCCTCACTCATTGCTACTACCTATCTATCTTTCCCTGTGGATCTTTTCACTTTTGGTTTTGTCCGGTATTTTGGTTCTACCAGCTGGATGAGAATTCCTGGTTTTTGTCTTTTTTGGTTTTTTATTTCGTTAAGCGAATTTTTTTTTAGTTCTTTCTATTATTATATGTCGGCCTTTGAGCCGGATATCAGGTGATTTTTTTTTAAATTTACTTCCGCAATTTTTTTTTTGTTTGGTGTTTGTGTTTGTACTGAGTACTGTACTGTCCACTCCCTTACTTTTGTTTTCCTACCTTGACCTTTTAATTTTGCTGGTGGGGATTTGTTACGTTCACTTTCAAACGGTAAAATTAAAATGTACTGTACTTTTTTTGTCTTTTATTATTCGTTTGCGTAGATTCTGCTTCAATTTTCCAACACCATCCTGTAGATTTTGCCTTCCTACAATTTGCTGCGAATTTAAAAGTTTCCGCGATAAGTTACAACATCCATACCTAGTTTTAGGTGTCCGTTGACTTGATGCATATTGCTATAGAGCGTAATTACTCCGTGTATTACTTCAATCTAGAATCTCGTTGAAATAATGTATCGTATTCTTTGATAAAGCGTGTTTTGGGTTTCTAATCACATTTTGTATGTTTGATAACGGAGGATTGAGTTTTGAATTTGTGTTATAAAATGATTCTATTTTACTTGATTCTTCCTGCAACTATACGATCAAGCATAATTGTCGTTTTCGTTGTTTTCTAAAAACTTTTCGTGCACACACCACTGTGTGTTTCTTCCCCTACATTTGATTTTTTTCCATTGCTCCACCTGAAGGTACTACATTGGTCAGGAAGCGAGTTTTTTTACCTGGAAATTTTAAATTTTGTAGTTTTATCGATACTTGCGTGAAGGTTATTTAATTCATAACCGTTATTTTTTCATATTCTATAATTATAGTTTAATATTGTAATACAGTTACGTTTTCAGATTATTCTGCCAACAACTGTACTAGTACCAACTAAAAATAAAAGATCTGTAAAGGAAAAGAAACAAACCATAAGCACCGAACCACAGAATAAAGTTATAATATGCCAAAACGCCCGAAGATTTCAAAGTTCGAGAGAGCGATGGTGGTTTGTAGCTGTGAGTAACTGCAATGAGACCAAGGTTAGTAATATAATTGCTTCAGGATATTGCACGCATGTCCAATGATACTCATTGATATTTCTTTAGTAATATGCATGGATTTGTGTATAATGATATTTAAAAAATGATATATTTTTATAAATATATCATTTTGATTAATTATAGTCAAGAAAATTAATTTTACGAAGCTCCTGTGATAGTATTAGATACCCTTGGATCGTGACATTTCATTTTGGTTTTATAATCAAGCTTCCGTTGTCTTTAATATTCTTTTCATACTAGATCTGTTTAGATTCTTAACCCATTCTCTACCAGGAGCAAAAGAAATAAAATTTTCAAAATTTTATGTGTTTAATTTGACATTTCCTATTGAAGTGTCTAGTATCAGAACGTTATATTAGTATAGTTTTCTTTTTCTATGCGCGTGGCTGAATTTATCAATGTAACAGAAGTGGTTTACTGAAATCTGTTTTCATAGATAGTGTTTATTTTCCCAATATTTACTAGTTTTTCAACAGCCTGTTGTAATAATGTAATTTATTACTAATATTAATAATGTCTTAATGTTGTATGGGGAATGGGACACTGAAATTCAGTGTAATGGACTGTCCGTAAAACGTCTTTTGAGAACACTTCTAGTGCTACATCTTTCGCCAAGTGGTCGAGCCCTCAAGGTTACTAACTCCAAGTAATTCCATTCACAGAATTGCTTGGTGGCTTAGTTGATTCACATGTGATTACTAAGCTCAAAATCCCGGGTTCCATTCTCGACACGGACAACTTGAAAAAAATGTTACACGATCATTTTTCACAAAAATACCCCTTCGTTCAGATATAGGTAAAATATGTCTTGAGTGTGAACGTGTGAATGCCTGGACTAGCAAGAGTTCGGCAAAATTCAAAATTTCCAAGTAAAAAAACTCGCTTCCTTTTTACCCCCTGCCACCTGGATTACATGAAAGACTTGAAACTATTATTTATAATGTGACCTAACAATTCCCAACAGACCGACAAAAATGAAACTAAACGTGTATTTGACTTAGTTCTCTGCATGGGAATGGTGAAACTACAGAAGTTGGTCGATTATTGGAGCAATAATAAATGATTACAACTAAAGTTTCCCTCTTCAATAATAAGCAGAAATATATTTGAATGGTACTGCAAATATTCATTTTTCAGATAATATTGAGAATGAAACTAATGATCGCCTCTACAAAATTTGCAACACAGTTGATTCCGTGAATCAAAAATCCAAATATATTATGAACTTGGTGAAATGCTGTGCAATGACGAAACAATTTTTTCTTTTAGAAAACGACTTATTTTTCCTCCAGTACATGAAATAAAAATGCCACAAGTATGGCATAAATTATTGTGCAACGCCCTAATACACGTGTACATTGAATGTTTATCGTGAAAAAAATATTGAAAGAGTTAATGCGACATCTAAAAATTGTTACAGTCATGTAAAAATTCTCGTAAGCAACTTATGCCAATCACTTCCTCCATCATTGCTAATAAAACACCTTTTGATTTTAGAGAGGATAGAAAAGAAGAGTAGGTGAGAACCTTTGGTTGGTGCAGTTAGAGTTTTTTTTGGCCAGTTAAGCTAACGAGATTAGTACTCTGATGTTCTGTTTTCGGAAAATTTCTGATAAATTACTTTATAAGTAGTGTTTTGTTAATTGTTGACAAGCAGAGAAAAGTGTGCCTGACTTTTCATCAGAAAAGTATGCAAATTATTATTATTATTATTAAAGGTCTTTGTTGTCTTAAATTGATTTATACAGTATACATATAAACTAAAGCAAATTATGAATGAGAAATAAATTTAAGAAACAATGAACGAAGTTCATCTTGGTAGCAAAATTACTAGATGTTCTTCCACTTAACCCGCATTTGCAATTGTAAAACTTAAAACAAGAAACAAAAAGCAAAAAATAATGTATACAAAAAAAGAAAGGAAAAGGAAAAAAAATTAAATTAATACAAAAAAACACATTTCATATAAGTAATATCTTATAGAGTTACAGTGCAAACTATAAAAACGAAAGATGCTTATCAAAGAAGCTTTTGATACATTAATTTTTTTAAATCTTATAATGCCTATCGATTTAATTTCATCCACTATTGAATTATACAGTTTTGTTATATTGTACGTATACGAACGTTTAAATGGCTCAGCATGGTGAAATGGAGGTGTCAACGATACCTTATGTCGAATATTGATATTATGTACGTCTGTTCGAAAGGTAATCTTATCATACAGATATTGTGGAGCCTTATTGATTATGATTGAATGAAATAGATATGCAGCATGCAGGTTTTGTCTAAATAATTTTCAAATTTGAAATGTCAATGACAGCACCTGATTTTTTACCTCAACTTCGAATATAATGCAATTAGATAGTCGCCTATACTGATGTATGGTGCGTGGTTTAAAATAACTGTATGGAAGCTAGGCGAGTTCGTTTCTTTTTAACGCCTCAAGATTAATTGTTTCAAACAGTTACGCTTGTCCACCCTTATAAAAACTCAATTTTGAATTCAATAACATCTGCATCTCGTCTGTCGTTAATCGGTCTTATGAGGTACCTTCCAATTAGCTTTAAGCTTTAATAATTATTAGTGTTAGTTTTAAGATATTGGTTTAATGGGATATACTTTATGGGCGCTCCTTCCTCCACGAGGTCCTGTTAGTTTTTATAAATATGTACTTGTCATGTTTTAATGTTTACATCAGTCCAATGATTGTAATAGAGGTGGCCACGATTCCTAAATGTACTTTTTAATGTGCAATAAGATTAATTTATTCCAGCGCATCCAAGGACTTCATCAGACCCTTATGAGATTAAGAGTACCTTTTGTACTTATTAATCCACCTGAGCTATGCCCTTTAAAAGTGGGCATTACCCATTTGTACCTACTAACAATTATCTTTATCTGTATCTATCTTTTTTCTGAGATATACGTAACAAAATATTGTTATATTTTTATATGAAGCGATTTTTTACAAAGCATTTACTATTTTTACTGATATCTGGTGCACCAGTTTAGATCTAGCAAATAAACTTATTGCCACTTTAATTCACTTACTTGGAATCCTAAGTAAAAACAGGAAAGTGTCGCCTGCAGCTGTGGTAGATGCTCAGCTTGCTGATAGAGATGTAATTGCACAAGAAAATGAAAATGAGGTTGTACGATACATAAAAAGAGGAACAACTTAGACAAACCCAAAATTGTTGTTGATTATAATAAAGCAAAAATCTGTCTTAGATTTTTCTGACCAAAAGTCAGCATATTCAACCCCTTGAGAAAGACACTTATGCAGTACCGAAAATTAGCAGCTCCATGGATCAGACAGGTTCACGTTCTTACAATTTCAAAGTTGTAAATACAAACCCGCAAGCGCGGTTTACTAGACACCACAGCAGTTGGTAGCGCTAATCTTATACAGATTTGGCGCGACCATCTGTCAATGACGTGACCCAATCAGCAATTTTAATTACGCAATATATAAATTAAATTAGCAACAATTATGTCAATAAGGTACTCACATAATAGGTCCAGATTTCCACGAAGTATGCCAAGTGTCCTTCGAGATAGATAAAGATGGCGTCAGCACGTCCATAAGGGCTGCTGATGGCCCCTTTTAGATAATTGCTGGAGGGTATGCCCAACGCTCTTCCAAAGCGCTCGGACCAGCTCCGGCAGTCGCAGTTGCAACCAGGACTCGTTCATCTAGGGTCGTGGCCTCCGGTTCTCCCTAGGCTGCTACAATTTATCTCTACCTATGTAGGGATCGACAAGGAAACAGGTATAAGGTTGACAGACAAGATAAACAAAGGCAAGGAAGTCTACATAAATAAAGATAACGATATGTTACCGAAAACGTCCACTGCACTCGAAGTTTCAGGCAAAACAGCCATGTTACAGAGTCTCACGGAAACACTTCTCCCACTTTTGTTCTTTCACGCGTCGGCGCGAAGTTCCCGCGCGATCTCACGCAAACGCCCTCTGGCGTGACGAAAATACACGCCAAGTCCTTTAAATTTTAAGGCGCGAAAACTTCCGCACATAGAAATTAAGCTAAGACAATGTTTAGTGCCACTTTGGCACGTAACAACGTATGATTGCTGATTCTAACCAAAGTCCCTCGTTTGATTCTCGACACAGACGGACCGCTGAAAAATGTTAGACAAGCATTTTCATAAAAATATGTTGTCGTTCGGATGAGAGGTAAAATGTAGGCCCCATGTATGAGTGTTGTCATGCACGTTAAAGATCCCTACCTTGCTTGCAATAGCAAGGGTTCGGCAAAATTTAAAATTCTAGGTAAAAAATACTTGCTTCCTCGCCAATGTAATACCTTCAGGTGGAGCATCGAAAAGTCAAATATAGGGGTACAAAAATTTTACTTCAAACTCCCACTTAACACATCTTCAATAAATGCTTTGATAATGTATAATGAAACGACCGAAAGTTCAATGTCAGTAGTAGATTTTAGAAAAAATTATTGAATATTCAACCTATGCTGGTGAAAAGGAATAAGAACGACTAATTGTAAGACCTAGAAGATTAAAGCACGAGTTTTAAACAAAACTTGGATGCGTGCGAACAACAGGACGTTTCTGCACAAAGTGTTATGAGAAGAAAGTTACAGAATTTTGATATAAAATTGCCAAAAATAGACAACAAAAGTGAACACATACTGCGAAGAATGCCCAGAAAATCCACATTTCTGCCTTTAATGCTTTAACATTGAACATATTTGTTTCATATCTATTTTCTTTATTTTATTTTTATTGATATATAAAACACTATTGTTTTATCTCAATCCAATATTATATATCAATCATGAAAATTAAAAACAAATTGTATAAAGTATAACCCATTCCGAATGGACCTACACCTTGAAGAAGTTCTAGATTACTAGAACAGGTCGAATGGCTTCCGCGTTCCAGTGACCTAAAGAGCCAAACTACAGGTTCAACTAAAGTAGTAGGGTCTTTTTTTTGATAGTTATCCGAACCAGGTGGAGTGGAAAGCTTTTATAGCCAAAGTGTGGTACCCTCCTAGCGGCATACCCACTAAAACCACTCCCTCTGGCGGGTGCGTCTGCCAGCCACTGCAGCTTAAAAGGCTTCTTGTGCTTAGTAGGGTCTTTACTGAGGAACCAAATTAAAACAGGTTCCCAAAAGATGGCAGCGGCTTTTTCGGTACTTAGATTGGCAGAGACCATAGTGGTCGATATGACATTCTAAGACACACTACCGCGATGTGTAAGGCAACGGGAAATCACCACATTACCTCCCAAGTACAATGCGTACTTAAAATGTATTTAAGATGATGGCGTCCTTTGGGGTAAAAGATTTCAGAGGTAAAATAGTCCCCCATTCGGATTCCGGGAGGAGACTACTTCGGAGGATGTTATCGGGAACATTCTGCGAATCGAAGCGTGAAATGTCAGAAGTATGAAGCAAGTAGCTAAGCTAAAGAACTTAAAAATTGAAATGAATAGGTTAGCACTAGAAATCGTAGGGATCAGCGAAGTTCGGTGACCAGAGGCAGGGGATTTTTGGAGTGGAGACTTTAGGGTAATTCATACAGGATCAGAGGAAGGAAATTCGGGTGTGGGGATATTGTTCTGCAAAAAAATATAGGGCACTGTGTAGAAAACTACTTACATAAGAACGAAAGGGTACTCATGGTTGAATTAGAATATAAACCTGTAAATACAGTAATAATATAAGTATCCATGCCCACCTCTAGCCACAGTGAGGCATACTAAAATACATACAAGAACATGAAAATTTAATAATTACAGGGAATTTTAATGCAGTCGTAGGTGAGCGTAGAGAAGGAGTGGTAGTAGGTTTATTTGGTTTAAGCACAAGAAACGACAGGGAAATATAGGTTGGTAGAATTTTGCGACAAAAACAATTTAACCATCACAAACACATTATTTCAACATCATGCTAGAAGACGTTACACGTGGAAGGTGCCAGGGGAAATAGGAAGATATCAAATAGATTACATTTTTGTTAGACAATGGTTTAGGAATCAAGTAACAGACTGCAAAAGCTATCCAAGAAGCTGACAACATCGTAATTATGAAGGCCGCTCTTCAGTATAAAAATTTGAACATAAGGAATGGAAAAAAGTACTGTGACTTTGAGAAACTAAAAGATAAAGATATTTATGAAAGATTTGAAGTGCTGAAAGATATCGGAAAAATTTCTGATACTAAGGAAGTAGAAACAGAATGGTATAACATTAAATCCAGCATAGACATGGCGGCCAGAGATATTCTGGGGTATACACAAAAAGAAAATAAGAAACCATGGATAACAAAGGATATCCTGAATTTAATACAAGAAAGTCGAAAATACAAAAATAGATCAGATGAAACTGGAAAACATATACATGCCATAAAATGGGAAACTATTCCCAAATGCAGGAAAGCTATAGAACATTGGATTGATGAAAAATGCAAAGAGGTACAAACTAAGATGGAAATAGGAAAGACAGACAAAGCATACAAACTAATTATAATGAATTTTAGGGATATAAAACCATATAACAAAAATATAAGGGACACTTGAGGAAACGTTATTATAGAAAATGTAGAGAAAGTGGATAGATGACAGGAATATATAGGGAATTTATATGCAGGAGGGGAACTAACAGCATTAGAACAGGTATCGGACATTGAAAAGGATGATGTGGGATATCCTATACTTAGAGATGAGTTTGAATTAGCATTAAAGTGTCTGCAAAAACGTAAGGTGCCGGGTATAGATAAGGTACGAGCAGAAACTCTAAAAGCCACTGGACAAGCAGTAACAGAACGTCTCTTGCAACTTGTAAGCTATATGTATGAGACAGGCGAGATACCCAAAGATTTCAAACGTAACATCATAGTCACTATACCAAAAAAAGAGAGGCTTGGATAGATGTGAAAACTTTTGAACAATAAGTTTAACAGCATACGTGTCAAAAATACTAACTAGAATTGTACAAAGATGAGTGAAAAAACGAACTGAAGAAATATCAAGAGAAGATCAATTTAGGTTTAGGCAAAACAGGGAAACACATGAGGCTATTTTAGCTCTGAGGGTGATAATGGAGAAAACAATAGAAAAAGGGGAAAGCGTGTATATAGGGTTTGTAGATCTGGAAAAACATTTGACACTGTAAAATGGAAAAAAATGTTCGGAATACTGAAAAAGATGGGAATGAGTTTTAGGGATAGACGGATAATACATAGCTTATACAAAGAGCAAACAGGGGCAACAGAATTAAATTAGGAACGTAGAGATGTAAATATTAGGAAAGGTGTGAGACAGGGATGTGCCCTATCCCCGTTAATTTTTAACTTGTATATCGAAGAAGCAATGAATACTGTCGAATGCAGGAAGCCATTTGGAATTAGTATGCAGGAACAAAAGATCGATATGCTTAGATTTGTAGATGATGTAGCGGTATCAGCATCTAGCTAGGAAGAGTTAGAAGCTGCTCTTAATGAAATGGAAACAATTCTAACAGAGAGATATGGTATGAAAATTAACAAAAATAAAACTAAAGAACTTGTATGCAAAGGAGGGGAAAATAAATCAAAAACAAGAATACAAATAGGTAACGCGAACTTACAAATGGTTAAGGATTTCTGCTACCTAGGAAGCCAAATAACACGAGATGGGAAGAGCACAAAAAATATAAATCAAAGATTAGCACAAGGTCATGCTACATTTAACAAGACAAAGTAACTACTGTGTTCAAAGACAACAAACAAGGAAAAGATTGCTTAAAACATATGTGTGGAGCACAGCACTGTATGGCTGTGAAACTTGGACAGTAGAAGTGGACTCGAAAAAGATGTGTTGCTACAGACGTATAATGAAGATATCATGGACAGACAAAGTTAAGAACAAAGAGGTGTCAGAAATGGTAGGTAAAGAAAGAAGTATTTGGAGAACAGTAAAAAATAGGAGAGATAGGATGATAGGACACATATTAAGGCACGAGGTGTTAGTGCGGAATATATTAGAACCAGAGATAGGAAAAAAAAGAGGTAGAGGTAGACTTAGATTGGACTATTGTACACAAATAGTTAGAGATATAGGCTGTGGGAATTTCAGGGAAATGTGTAGACTAGCTCATAATATAAATCAATGGAGGTACGCGTTCAACCAGTTCCAAGAGGGAAAACCTAATAACAAAAAAAAAATAATTGTACTTAAACCTGATCATTATCATAAGCAACTACAGGTATTGGTTTTGCAATATTCTCAACTAATGTTAATTGTGCAAAAGTATTTACTGGAAAACTATTAATTCGGCAAATGTCTAAGTGTTGGGGGATCCTTGGCAGACACAGGCTGCTTAACCGCCTGCACATACTACTGAATCTCGGTAAAATAGGACATATAATTAGATAACAACAAAAGGGGAACAGAGCTGTATGTAGACTAGCTCAGAATAGAAATAAGTGGAGGTACGCATCCCAACATGTCTCAAGACGATAAACCTTGTTCGAAATGATATATTGGAAAACTATTAATTCGGCAAATGTTCGAGTGTTGGGGATCTTGGTAGTTGCAGGCTTCTTAACCCCTTTCACATACCACTGAATATTGGGGAAATAGGATATATATTTGTAAAACAATAGAAGGGAAACCGAACTAACAAGAAAGAGCAGTGGCTATGTCCGAAGACAACAAACATAGAAACAAGGAGAAAATTGTTGAACGCATATGTGGAAAACAAAAAAAAAATAGGAGAAATAGAAGTTCAGAATATGTGCTAAAGCATTTTTGGGGAATAATAGAAGATGTAGAGGTAGGCCTAGATCAGGCTAATGCAGACAGATAGTGAAATATGCAGACTGTATAAATGAGTAGGTTAGCTCAGAATTGGAAACAATGAGGGTGCATATTATAAAACGCCCCCCTATGCACAGCTGGGCGGGGTTCTTGATGATAACTATTAGGAAAACATACGCTTCTGAACTAAAGAAAATCCACAAGTGTCAATATCGTTTTAATAAAAAGAAAAAATGTTGGTATAAAATTAATGAACCCTCGTTAATTATTATGAATAATTACTATTTAACTGTCAACGAATCAAACTAACGTTCGTCGCTATTAAACCTAATTACTATCAGAAAAACTTGGATAATAGCAACCACTAAGCGTTGCGCATAAAGTTCAATCAAGCTCGGCAGTCAACCCCGGATATCGTTACTATAACATTAAACTAATACAGGCTTGACGTCTATCTACTAACATTAATGCGGATTCTCCGAATTCAAGCAAAATAATCTTAGACAATATAAAAATTTATCTGTATTCCAAATCTCGAACAGGTGGGTTGATGTTTACAGTAATTGTCTCACGCAACGACTTCCTGCAAATTTTAGTAGCAGGGAGCCTCTGCTTCAAGCAGAAATTTAATTCTTGTTTTTGCACTACAGTATTCACTGCCACTTTTTATATTATTCAGTTAACGAAGACAAACACAACCTGCATTGCTCCGTGCACTTTGTCACCCTTATTTAATAGCGCTAATTATCATTACAATGTAGTGACTTTACACAAATAGACTAAATAGTCCCAAACAAACCCACACATCCCTTCAAGCAACACCTTCACAGTCTGGAAGACCAGCGATTATTTCCTTCTTCTCCGTGCGGCTATTCTACACAATCTCAACCCCCTACTCCTATACCCTACCTGATCCTCTGTATTAGGTTCAAACTATCCTATAAAATATTGGGTACGCTACAGCATCTAACCAGTTCCAAGACTGAAGACCTAATGATGATGATGAAGTATAACCATTCTGGTCATATTCAATGTAAAACGACATAATAATGATGACTGGAGATGCAGGATTAAAACAAAGTTTACTCTTTACCTAGGTCACCGGTGACCTACACAACGTCATAGACTCTACCAAGGTCCGACTACTAGAGACCTACATGGCAGCGAAACTTTTTAAGATCCATTTACTGAATTCAAACCGTTTCTTGTATGAGAGTGTATAGTAGTCAAGAAGCATTGTGTCATAGCATCTCTCCTAAAGAACTGAGCCTTTGTTAATTTTAATTAAAACTGTCATTGTCATTATTTTAAAAGCATTGAACTAAAATATAACATTTAGGGCAGTATATACAACATATTTCTCAAAGACGAGAAAAACATTTTAAAAATAAAACATATGTAAACTATACAAAATTTTAATTTACATTTTATTTGCCATTTAGTTTTTATTTTTTAATATTCTTTTGATAGCATTTATACCATATTCTGTTATTTTGCTATTATAAAGTAAGGAAAAGCCTCCTCATCCATTAAAAGAAAATGCAATTAATTACAATCCTGTAATCTATATTTATCAAATGAGAAAGTCATTAAGGTTTGTGTATATGGTACGAAGTCATCTCAATGTGGATATTTTTACCACTTAACCTGGCAATGGTGCAATATTTCAAGATATTATATAGGGACTAGCAATTGGTACACTTTTTTGGTGTCACAAGCCTTATTTTAATAATTAATGTAGAGGATTTCCAATCCTAAATTGGAAGTATATTTCCCATCGTAATTTAGCTAGGTTATGATGCATAAGACTTTGATATTGAATTCCCATGCACTATTAGGGGAATAACTTATAATTTATGTACTTTGCAGGATAGACATTTTCTTGCCCTTCGAGGTAATGTACATCATTGCTTCAACCAATGAGAAGATGTAATATAGAAGAAGGGTTTTTACATGTTGGTGTGAATGAATGTGATGATCGCGCAGACTATCTTTGGCTACCTTACAGAACAGACGAATGGTAGTTAGTTTGGGAATGCAGTGACGTTGCCTTTGAATTCCTTACCTTCCTTCTAGCTTAATATTTTTTATTCCATAATGTTATAGGTTAGCAACCAACTTCACTGCAAATCTACTAAGTAGAAGTCAATGAATCAAAAGACCGGAGGAATAATACATAGTGTTTGCTATGTAGAAATTACCATTTTGCGGGGATGCGGTAATTAGCTGTATGTACCTTAACTACCTAGATTACTCAAAGTAAGCTTCATTTATTCATAGAGTTGTTTGGTTACTTGTCATGGTAAAATTTGTGTAATATTACTACGGTCTCTGTACGGTAACATGATAGTTATATTACTTTTACACCTGTTATTTGAGGAGTAATAATTTGGCGCTTACGTTTGGCACCAAATTATTACACACAATTGACAGGTGTAAAAGTAATATAAGTTAACGGGTTTTCTCACAGAGCGTAATAATGTTACACAAATTTTCAATACAAAATACACAAACAACTCAATGAGTAAATCGAGCTTACCTATAGTAATCTATGTAAGGTAAATAGAGCTAAATACTGCATCTTCGTAATGCAAATGATGTATATTATTCCTTTAGCTCGTGTGTACGAGTTCTATGGTTCATTGACCTCTATTTGGTAGATTTGCAGTGAAGTTTGTTGCTAACCTATAATATTATGGAACACAAAAATATTAAAATAAACGAAAGGCAGAGAATTCAAAGGTAACTTTACTGCATTCCTGCACTAACTGCCACTCGTCTATTCAGTAAAGTAACCCAAGATAATCTGCCCAGTCATCGCCTTTGTTCACGCCAACTTATAAAAACCCCTCTTCTATATTGCACGTTATATCATTGGTTGAAGCAATGACGCGTGTTAACTCGAAGCGTGAGAAAACGTCTGTCTGGTAAAATACATACCATAAATTATGTTATAAACGGTGCAAGTAATACAAAACCACATTTTTATACATCATAATCTACTTATACTAGCTAGATTATTATGGAAAATATACTAGCAATTTAGGATTGGAAATCTCCTATTGTTATACTCCAGCGTCCGTGTTCAGCGCCACTACTACAGTTGGCAACACTGATACGATCCACGTTCGCAATATTACACAATAATGATATTACTCATAATTACGTGTCAAATTGTATCACATACCAAATACGTTTACAATGATACAAGTTTATATTTACACAAAAGTAAAGCAAAAGTACTCACTTAAACGCGGCATGCAGTTGATCTCAGGGTCCTTGTTGGGATAGGTTGCTTCATGCCATCGTTGAAACCAAATTTATTCGTCTTTCCTCTTCGTCGTTCGTAGGTAGGACGAAGGAATAAAGGTAGAGGTATGATAGAAGGTAAGATAAGAAACTGGAACCTACATCCTAAAAAGAGAAAAGACAAAAAACGACACAGGCAAACGTCACCGTTCGACGTCTCGTGGCTAATAATATCCTCATGTCCTGTCGTGTCGCAAACCGCGCACTTCCCCATCACTCCGCGTCTGCGCATTCTTTTGCGCGGACGCAACTGCCCGAAATGACGGAAATGAACAAGTCTATTTTAAAATAGTGGCGGGAATTCACTCACATATTTATACTTAATCTAAATATGATACATAGCCGATTTTCGGCATGTAACACTATGTTAATTCTTAAAATAAAGCTTGTAATACCAAAAAAGTGTAACACAATGAGGATCATTGTCAAAGCATAGTAGAGAATAATTTTTTTGCGGTTTTCGATAAGTACAAGTTGCTTTGCTATTGCTTTGTAATTCACAACTACATTGCTTGCAATTTATGCAAAGTTTATTTTATTTTAGCACAGCGTTTTAGAGATTTATGCATACACATACCAGAGCACAAAATAACAAATTGCAACATCGTTACAATAAAAGTAATTAGATTTTTATGTATTAAAACAGGGAATAAACATAAAGTACAAGCTTCTTATGACAAATGGAGCTCCTGGAGATTACTGGCATGAGCACTTTTCAGCGGATCAATTTTGTAAGTAAATTAAATGTGCATTGCTCAAAGAAATTAAAAACAGTTTTTAATCATTCTTCAAATTATTACAGCTAAACACAGTTACAGGTAAAGGTGCCTCAGTTCATAGCGTGGTTGTACAGAGGCGTAATACACTGATTTTTCAATACAGGAATGAATTATGATAAATAACACAATGAAAAGGCTTATTTTGTAATTGGCTAAGTAGTTTACTTTAGATAAATTCAAATTACTACCTTGTACTATGGCAAACACCACACGAATTAATGTGTCTTTTTCTTCTAACTGCATTTTACTTTAAAGTCAAATTACTACGTTGTACTTTGGCAAACACCACACGAATTAATGCGTCTTTTTCTTCTAACGGCATTAGTGTGGGTCGTAATAAATAGTTCATTAACCTTTATTCAGTAGATACAGCGAAGGTTGTAGATACCTTACAACATAATAGAACAGAAAATAATTAACAGGTAAGGACGGCAAGGGATTCCAAAGTAACTTCACTGCATCACCCACCCTAACTGGGTTGCTTTGTCGATTCGGTACGATAGTCTAGGTAATCTGCTTAGATCATGCTATTTGTTCATGCTAACTTATAAAACTTCTCCTTTATATTGCATGTTTTCATTGGTTAAAGCAATGACGCACATCCTTTGAAGCATGAGAAAATGTCTACTTTAAAATTCCATTCAAACGAAATATATAATAAACATAATCAAGTATTTCCAATAGTCTCTGACAGTATTGAGAGCTCAAAATTTCATTTCTAATACATTATAAGTTACTTATACTTGCTAAATTACAATGGGAAATATATTACCAATTTAGGATTGGAAATTCCCTGTGATTAATTATTGCATAACAAAATTTTAATACAGCTACTAGTGTCTGAAATTTTACAGCTTCCAACTTAATGTTACTTTTCTAGATCATAAATGCTATTTAAGTTCTGTTAATGAATTGCTTCTACCCAACGAATATTTCTACTTTTATTGTAATATGGATTTACATCTATGTTTCCCAATTCAAGCAATTAAACTTCAACTTACACACTTTTTATAGTGGCAAGTTTTCTGACTGGTTTCTGATGGTTTACTGACAGGTTCACAGATGATATGATACAACAGAAAAAATAGTTTGACGTTCTACATGCACGCACGACCAGTAATGAGCCAAAACTATTCTTAATGTGTTCGCTGCTGATAACACATACTTGCTTTTGTATCTATCCATTTCGTATAATACTAAAAATATACGTACTTACACTTTATATTAATGCATTAAAAATGCCCCACAATTTTTACTAAATAATTATTTTAGGGGATTTTTGTATAATTAATTTAGGTATATCGCACATATTTGTGTAATACAGTTGTAGAAATTAGGGTATGTGAACTATCTTTGTGTTTTGTAGTAACGGCTTGTTATACCATGAGAAAGGAATGTTAAATGTGTTTCCCATGGTTCCAAATAGGTATGTTGTTTCCCAACCAATCCAAATGGCAAAGAAAGAAGGACAGTGGTTTTACTAGTTGGAGAACTTAGCTGTCATATTCACTATCCACGTAACCAGTTATGTACAACTTGTGTGGAAGTGCATTATAGAAACTAGTGGAGTAACCTCTTTGGTTTTCCTAGCTCATTTCCTTGCTTATTAAGTAACTTCTTTGGTTTTCCTAGCTCATGTCTTTGCCTATTATGTTTTGTATTCCCGTTTTCGATGCAGGAAACTAGCAACCAGTTCATCACAGAAAATTTTAGTTAGAGCGGCAAAACGTACTCATGTAGTCAACTGAGATAAACAATATCGTATTTGATACCCAGCTTGCTAATATGCATTAATATAGAAGGTAAGCCAGTTATTAATTAATTTACATTGTGAATTTTAACGTAAATTATGCTATCTCATTTGTAAATTCTGTGCAGGATAGCTCGTCCTCTGTTCAGACACATGAGTAGGTAATACCTTTACCTATAAATAACAATGTAACTGATCCAGTAAAAAAATCTATTAACGCTACACATCCACAAAACCCACACCAGAAAATATATTAACATTATGTTACTTTGTATTTAATGCAAATAAAATTTTGTTGAACATTTAACTTTTGTATGTAGCTTCATTATTAGTTTAAGTTTAAATTACACGCCTTTTTTTGAACAACATGACTCCCTGTTAGGCATTATGCGATTGACTGTCAGCGGCTGTCTGATGATCATCGACCAGTGAGCCAATGAAAATTGACTGTTTGGTGTAAGTAGCAGTTCTCGGTAGTGAACTGGATACCTTTTATGGTACCTTGGACGTGTGATGATTCATAAGGCTCTATTTTTTCTTCCTCTCAATCTTTTGCATGGATCTCTTTTGCAGCAAGCTTGGATTGCTACGAACGCCCATCTGAAAAGATTTCCATGAAGATATTTTGTTGAAATTGTAAATGAACCTTTCTTTAACTTTAAGCTATTCCAATGTTTTGAAAGGTCGCAGTTTAACTTTAAATATCTCATTTAAAACGTATGTTACAGGTAAAATGAGCATTACATTAATAAATTTTGATTTGTCCTGAAGGGTCGGAGTGCGTCGGCTAATTGCAGTGATGCGGGTTTCTATGAAAAAATTATAAAAAAAATAAAGAAATTCAACAGAAATAATAACGAAATAAAAATACTAAATGAAAGGACTGAAATACAAAAAGAAACTACATTACATTATCACTTGCTGTTATGATGGGGTTAAATGGCACAAGAGGCTCCTAGCAGAGATTGGGTGTAGAGAAACTCTAGATGTCTGCTTATTAAAGTTGCAGTATTCCTAAACCAACACCAACTAAGGCTGTAAATTTCTACAATACAATATTGTTCATAGCTATCAAGGAGGTAGAACTACTTACAATTTGTGCCTAGTTAAACCTCTTATAGAGGGTTTTTTCTTCTTTTCTAATACAAATTATCAACATATGTTTGACAACGTGTCACTTTTTCAAAACAACTGTCCGTGATAACTCGAATTATATCAAATTAACTGAAACGGTATAGCTGACTTAAAATTAAGATAAACACCAACTATTGCCGTCGCTAACAACTTGTCCCTTAAAGGTCCTTCTCTGTCAAATTTGAGGGATGCCAAACTGTCTGTCACAGTAATTCCTTTTGATATTATTTCTATACGGAAGACGGTTATTCCGAATAAAGCTCTCTTGCCGCAGTATCCTAAACTTTGACATACAATACATTACCTTCAACTAAAATATCTTAAAAATTGTTATTAATTCTGTGATAATTAAAGAAATTTCTC
Source organism: Platerodrilus igneus (assembly GCA_036346225.1). Classification (NCBI taxonomy): domain Eukaryota; kingdom Metazoa; phylum Arthropoda; class Insecta; order Coleoptera; family Lycidae; genus Platerodrilus; species Platerodrilus igneus. The sequence goes on along the minus strand of JARFIW010000001.1, from coordinate 6,139,816 downwards.
AAAATAAAATGCCTCTTCCAAATAAGATTGCATCACTGGGGCAGCCGGATATCTTTTACAAATATGTTTACTTAGCTTTTAAATAAATTTAAGTAAAATTACATAAAATACTTTCATTAAAAAACAATTTTCTAACCTCCATTCTGGCCAGGCATTGCAAAATAATCCTAAAAAGACCGTAAATCTAATCCATCGACAAAGTTATTCTTCACTCCACATTTTCCTATTTTCAATACTAAACTACATGGCATTTATAAATTCCATTTATTGTAAATGCCTTTAATAACAAATAGAAAACAGTTAAATCCCTGATTTTTTATTATATTCTTTCATTGTCCAACCTGAAATAATGTAAAATCAGTATGTATTACTTTTTAATATTTTCAACAGGTAACATTATGCCCAAATGTATTCGACACTCGTTCCTTCGGTGAATTGTCATTCAATAAAATAATCACTTATTGTTTAATTAATGTCCTACATAATAAAGTACCCACCATGTTTACATTCAAAATTTACATATACATAGAAAAAATATTTAACCATAAATGCTTATAATTATTCATGGTTTATTTCACCTATTACAAGGTTAAAAATATCCAGAAACACCAGTCTTCTAATTTTTATACATATCAATTTTTTGTCCTTTGAACAACAATTACCTCGACACATCATAACCCAAAAATTCCAACTTAATAGCAGGGTGAACTGTCCTAGTACCAACCTTTTTAACCAGTCGTAACGACAACAGTTCCACCAAGTGTATTAAAAATACCTAGCGCATGCAAGCATAAGTTCAAAAGTTTATCGAATACCGCGTTTATTATCTCCTGCGGGAACACCCATATTCGTTTTTTCTTGAAGCTACGCTTCGTTCAACTATCTACTATTAACTTAATATTATATCAATCCTCAATCCTGCTGTCTCGTCCACATTATTACTACTCGCTTGTATCTACATTTTCGATGTTTTCTTATTGCTGGCTCACAAGTAATTAATTTTTAATTTTTTCCATCAGTCAAAGCTATGGCTACTTTCTCCCATTATTAAATCATGTATTAATTACGGTCAACATACGGGTAGTATAATTTATCAAATTTAATCTATATTTAATACACAGGTTGTTGTCATGCAACCGCCAGCTATATTTTTTATATGCATGCTCCTAACATAATCATTACCATAACTGTAATAATGTAAATTTAAACTTAATATATCAAGAGAATATTCCAAATATTTCACAATTTATAAGTTAAAAATACGAACTAATTATACATTAAATTCATGACGCACAAAAAAAATATTTAAGTTTTTGTATGTCTAGTTATTGCAAGAAGTTATTGAAAGAACTTTAGTTTATAAAATTGCAGAATAAGTTTCTTTGTTGAAGAATTGAATATTGTGGCTTCACGGCTAAGACCTGGATATGGTATTGTGTAGAGGATGATATCCATTGTTTCCTGGCAGTGGTGACTGGAATAGGATTTCCATGTTTCGGTACCCTGCGGCTGGAAAGTGGAGATGCTGCCATACGGGCAACATCTTTGGTGGTAGAAATTGAAACAAGCTGATGGCGGAATGTACTTAATCCTGGCATGCTTCCTGGCATCACATGCTTTAGTGGTGGTTCGAGTGGTTTCAGAGGTGTGTTGGTCCCAAGGTATGATGGCATACTGTCTAGAGCATTGTGAGAGTTTACTTCATTTTATCCCATTAAATTTGGTGGTTGCAACAAGATAATCTGAAGGAAAACCTGTAGTGCATGAGGAGTTTGGTGACTTACGTCCTGCATTATTCTTAAGTTCTCTCCAAAAAGTTTGGACTACATTAAAAAGAGAACAATTATGTAGTAATACTTGCTCTAGCGTTTGGCGCTTCTTTTATATTCTGGGTTTGTTTATATTGGAAGCTCGGTTGGTTCTATTATGTATTTCGAGGTATGTCGGATGAGTTGATTATTGTTTAGAGGGTGTTCTAAGCATGCATGAGATTTTGCATGCCGGCTGCTTATTGGTCAGTTAGTCAGGAGTATGGTTGGTTGCATACTCCTACACATTGTAACGCTATTTTGCTTGTATAATAATAATAACATATTCTACAGCTAATGGCCTAGTAGTTGATGATACCTTAATAAAAAAAAAATAAAAAACACTCATATTTATATGGGATTAAAATGCCTGGGGGCATCAAAGCTTCTTAAATTATAATGCAAAAACTTACCCCGTGGAGATCATAGACTGGGTGTGTCTTGCCTCTCGTGGGTTGTCCAGGTGTTCATTGATTTGCTGGTGGTTGTCCTTTGTCGATGAAGCGCTGGTATTTTTATATTGGTAACAGGATAGGTGACAAAAGGAAGGTGGATCACTTTGCTGACTCTCGCAACTTTACACTAGCACGTTCGCACTCGATGAAGGTCAGTAGTAAGGTGCTGTTTGTTTCGACGCTTGGCTCCCACAAACTATCGTCCCCTCTAAAATATTTTAATGTTCTCATGATAAACTGGTATATGGAGCTGCACTTTTAAGGTATGTAAAAGACATTATTTGCCGTTTTTACCCCATAAATCGTAGGTGAATGTCCTAAAATAGGTGGGAATCAAATTTTTGTGTAATTTGCGTGTGAATCTTAAATTAAACATAATAACAAGGAAGGATTTTCCCATGTGGAGTTTTAAAATCCTCTGAAGTTACATAAATGAAAAGGTAAAGGCTTATAAAAAAAAAAATGGAACAACATCCAACAATAGCATTCAAACTTATTCGTAAGAAGTAATCTACATTCAAAAATTTCTTTGAGCACTTTATTATTGTAATCAAAATAACAATTTGTTTCAGATATTCTTCCAATATTACTAGCATTTTGTGCATCATACTTACTTCTGTTACTAGCGATATCTATTTGTACAGTCGAATTAAAATCTCGTCAGTTACTACACTCAACATACAAATTATTTGTCCTATCTGTTATGTTTCAATTTATTGGAGTTGTAGTTCAAGGAACGGCATATTTAAAATATGCTGTTAATGGCATTGATGTTCCATCTTCAATACGCACTGGTAAGCATTCATGTAGTGAATAGTTAAAGTTGCATTGTTTTTAGGTTCCATATTTATGGGTGCCTCTGAGACGTGTTTTTTATTGTTGCTATTATTATTAGCAAAAGGTTATACAATAACTCGTGGTCGACTACCACTTACAGCAAGTGTTAAATTAACTGTATTTATGTGCTTATATTCTGTTACTTACGTCAGCATATTCATTTATGAAGCAAATGTAAGTATTACTTTTACTTTGTATTTGATACTTATATGTATATGATCTAGAAGATGTAGATCTATATGGATATTGTCATGCTGCTAAAATGCAGCTGTTGCTAATTGACTTTTAAAATTGTAATTGCACCTTTATGCAAATTGTTTAATACAGAATAACAGATTTTTTGTTGGAATAATGGTGGATTTTGAAGAGGCGATTGTAAATGTTGCTATTTTAACGGGAATTTATTATTAGTTGAATAACAGTTACAAAAAACGTACTTCAATTTGTTATGGGTGTTTGATGCATTAAGTTTTAAATTTGGAAATGCCCGAAAGGGACGGAAATCCCATAACAAAATAAAGATACACCTACCAACTACAATACGGGAGTGGGTGGGTTCCTATAGCAATAAATGGCAGAAAATAAAACAAAATTTAATAATGATCAAAATTTTACCCAAGTGCGATTATGTTATTACTAGTACTTACCCTTCTAGGTTTTCAAGCCATCAAGTTTATGGGCGCTAACTACGTCGTCTAATAAAATTTCCTCTGGACAACAAGTAATCCAAGAGATTTTTAATTATGGAGGTATTCTCATGGCGAATTGGATTTCCTTACAAAAGGTTGTTACACTTTATTTTAAGGCTATTAGGAATTCGATTCATTAATTTAGAAGTTGGGAACTTTTTAGAATTTGTAAAAGCTCCCGTTCAATAGTGCAGTTTCGTTGACGTTGTGAAACCTTGGGATTAGTAACGTTCACACGGATCTTGGCATCAGTTGCTTATATTTGCAATTGTAAGCTCTGACGTAGGGTTCTGTTGTGAGAAGTTCGTGTTCCCATGAACGCAGGCGGAAGCACGTCAATTTTGGTTGAAGAGAGGAGACATTTAAGGCGAGGACCGCAGCTTAGCTTGTCAGATTTTATCGTACTGTCAGATTTATCGTACTGATAGACTTATCATACCGTTACCGGGCAGTGCTGGGATAAGTGCACTTCGTCCCACCCCTTTTTAATCCATCCTGTCCGTGCAGCCCTACCAGCAGGTGCCGGCGCACCGACTCCAACAACCCACAACAGGACAAAACAGAAAGGACCGCCTGCTTTCAGGGTATGTGTTATTAATAACTTTATTTCATTTGCCTGGGAATTTACTAGAAACGTTGAGCGTGATAAGGTTACCTGTCTGGTTGAACAAGTAAAATAAATCTTAATTTACTTTGCTTAAATCTATTCTAAATAACGTCACTTAAACATTTTGATAAACAAATAGGCGCAAAATAATTTTTAAATGTACATAGATTAATATTTGAGTTAATGATCTGGAGATATTCCTATAACAAAATACATACAAAACAAGGGGACATTTGCACTTCTCATACTTTGATCTTTAACTAGAATAATCATTTACAATATGCTTTTACCATCAACCGTCAATGTCCAATTTAACGATGTAACACCATACATGTAACTATACTTTAGACATCAACCATCATACATAAATACCATCAAAAATAGCATATAATTTTACCAAAAAAATTAACTTACAGTTTCATCTTCAAGTGACAAAAAGTTAGTTACCTGTAGCAGACCAGTAAGAAAAGAACAAAAGCAGTAACGGAATGCTTGCCGACTTACGGGGTTACAAAAGAAAGGAGAGAAAGAGCAAGAAAACGAATGCCGTGCTAAACACATTCGTAGAAGCGGGGGGTCTACAGAATGAAACTGCAGTACACAAACCAATTCATCTTTTTTTCGAACATTACCTGAAAGAATAATTAAACACGTAAAATATAACTCTAATGAATAATTTCTAGGACTTTGGATAGCAAAAACATAGTAAATTACTGGTTTTAGAACAAACATCTGTATCTTTCACTCCTGATTTTTATTTCTCGTAACGCCCAAATGTTACAAGTTGAAAATGTTGTACAGAGGGCATAACAATGTTTCACAGATTTTCAGTACAATAATGAAAGTTATCAATATACATCAAGGAAATTGGCAAATTGTTTACCTTTATTAATGTAGATATTTACGATAAAATTACTTACGCCATTCTCATATTTGGATAGTGTTCCTCAGCGTACCTCAGGATCCTTGGGCGATCTATACTCAAATTGGTAGCAGAGTTCGTTAACCTACAACATTAGGAACAAAGATAACGTATTTGCTAAGGAACGGTAGGACTTCAAAGGTATTACACTGCACTTAATTCACTCACTCCGATTACATCTACTCAGTTAGGAAACCCAAGATAATCTGCCACAATCATCGTATCCATTCACTGTTACGTGCCAATCGAATTGGCCCTTAAACATTGTTTTAGGTTAATTCTGATGTGCGGAAGTTTCGCGCCATAAATTTAAAAGACTAGGCGCGTATTTCCATTACGTCACAGTGCGTTTGCGCAAGATCGCGCGACGCGAGTGGAGTAGGGAAAAGTGGTGAGAGGTTTCCGTTAGACGCTTGAACGTGGCTTTTTGGGCCAGAACCTTTGAGTGGAGTGGGCGTTTGAGGTATCGTATCGTGCCTTTAGCTTTATCTATGTAGATTCCCTTGCCTAATTATCTTTGTTTGTTACCCTGTACCTGGTTCCCGTCTTTCCCTGCATAGGTAGAAGAAATCTGCAGCCGCCTAGTCGAATCGTACTGCACGACCCTAGATGAACGAGCCCATGACTGCCGTAGCTGGTCGGAGCGCTTGAAGGAACATTGGCAGGAGTCACCGTCTTTAACTACCTCAAAAGGGCCTTCCATAGCCCCGATGGACTTTAGAGAAGCCAACTTTAACTCAATCCCGCCGGACGCCGGATTCCTTATGTGAGTACTCCCTTTGTTAATTTGTTCTCTATTATAATCTATTGTCTTAAATTTATATTTTTTTCCGATTCTTGCGTCTTAATTTTGTGCATTGGTGACGTCATTGGCAGATGAGCGTGCTCAAAATCTGTATAAGATTAGCGTTACCAACTGCCGATGGTGTCTAGTAAACCCCGCTTGCGGTGTTGTATTTAATGAATTTTAAATGTAAGAATTGGCGTCCAACGTGTTTTTTTAGGTGGTATGATTCCTTTATGACTATAGAATGTATTGCGAAAAGTTATTTCGCAAAAGGCAAGATTGGAAGTTTTTTAATTTTCTGGCGCCTATGTTTGAGTTACCACAGATTGCAGCGCCACATTATTATTTGATTTAATTATCTGAGGAGATGATGGATGCAGATGTGTGGTTTGAAACCGACGATGTTTATCGAACCTGAGACTGATTATGTAACAATTAAGCTCTAGCATTAGTTAATATTTCAAAGTAATCGTTTTCGAATTTATTATAATCATCGCAGTGATTTTGTAAATTAGCATTCATGTCTGTAATTATGATTTCCGAATAAATCACGTCGTATTTTTTGTTAATAATTTGTCAAATGAGGTTAAACGAATTTCTAATTGCAAAGTTTTTGATTCAGCAAGCTTCTGTATAAATATTGGGCAAGCTGTAAGTAGCCTTTTCAGCTAACAGTTGCAGAAAGTTTTTAAACGAGGATATTTTCCCTTTTAAACCCGCTCGTTTTCAAATTAAAGTTTCAAAAGGTTCTTGTAACATTACAAACAATACATAGATAAAATACCAAAATTCCTGGAATTATCTTACGGGTTGAAGTAAGGTAAAACACGAGTATTTTCGCCTAAATGATAAAAGACGTGTTTTAAATAAAGATGTTTATGAAAACACGCGAGTTAAGGTTCGTGGCTTCGAGCGGTCCTTTTTAAAAAGACTTCTTTGGTCCTTAACACATTTATTTGATTTACGGATTTGAACAATAACAATTTAAACTAATTTTATTCTAAGTCGAATTACTTTAATTGATTGTACAGTGAGTTACCAGTGAACTGCAAGGTTAAAGCTGAACGTCTGATGAACTGACTAGGAGTGGAGCTCCTGGTCCTTATATAACTTTCTCCCCCTCACAATACTGTGGGAACCTGCGGACGTAATGTCTGCTTACATTCTACAATACTTAGTTGCTATCTTAAGAGCTATTCATAAATTACATTGTTGCAGGCTTATTCTGCGTAATCACGGTACGTGACATCCGTCGACCGTCTGTGACCTGACTTTTGCAGTGTCACTTATCCTTGGGCTACTTTGTAGCGTTTCCACTCATGGGAACTGAAATAATCATAATAATATGTAATAATATGTTGCAACGACATTGTTGCACTTGTCTTTAGCATTTCTTAGTTTCCTAATATTTCCTAATACAAATATTAGTTTTATATATATATATATATTAGATGGGGGTTCCTATAACTCGCGTTGACTCAAAGTATGTAGAAGGACTTCAAGGTTAAGTGCTTTTAAATTAGGATATACAGAAAAGGGCATAAGACCTATTTTGGTTTTCCTATGTATAGTTCGGCAGATGTGCGATTAGCTTTTATTGATTATCTTGTAAGTTCTACTTGTATGGCTGTTTGTATTGAATTGAGGGAATTGTGACAGACCAGTTGCTTTAATACTTCTATTCTTGTTTCATTGATTACTTAACTGAATGATTGTAAGCATTTATTTGTTAAAATTGCAAAAAGATGAAAACAATTTCTGGCGAATTTGTTACTTTGTTTTAATTAATTTAGCGTGCTGTATTTCCTATAGCATTTATCTATCGGTGTCGAATGGACCAGAAACTTTGTATAAAGTGATTAGGTGAACACGAAAGAATAAATGTACTTAACAACACATTCTATTTATGAATGGATTAGGTGTAAATAGATAATACAAATGTTGCAGTCTGCTACGTATCTAGACGTAGCCGGAAGAAAAGTAAATACTAGGCTAACTATCAAACGCCGAGAGCAGGGAATTCACCTAAATACCAAAAAAAAAACACATCGTCCACGATTATCTATTAACACATAAAAATAAACAACGGATTTTGTACAAACAAGCAAAAAGAAAATAAATTAAGTGTTATTATTTCACAGCAAACAATTATATTGTATGGACAATTTAGGAATTTAGATACGAAGTACGCATCTCGTATTTCACACAAAATAAAATTAATCAGTACTAAATAAACTTGTGAGAGCTTTTGAAGCATTTTTAAAATTTCACCGAATACTTTTTGTAAAATAACTAATTAGTAGGAAAGAATTAACGTGTGAGAGCTTTTGTCAGACATCTTTTAAATTGTACATAGTACTGTTTGTAAAATAAACCAATTAGTATAAAAGAATAAGCATGTGTCTGTCCAACATGTTTAACAATGGTACCTCACACCTCTAGAGCGATAATATCGATTAGCAGCAACAAACAATAGTTCTACAATGTCACGTTTCTTATCACGTAACTACATCAAATGCTGATATGGAATATGCCATTGACACACACAAAAGAAAACGAGTTGCATACCTGTAGGTGTCCGGATACTTAGCTTGCATCCGTCGGGGGCTGAGTCAATGCAGAAACTCCGCGGTATTCAGGATCCATTCACCCTGCCATTGTGACTACAACAGCGATCCACAGACAAAAGTAGCTGGTCCACGGCAACGAACAGATGGGCCTACACAAAGAAAGAACCCATTTGGCCTCCAGCTAAAAAAGCTAACAAGAGAATCTGATTAGAATGGGTACGCGCGGGATACTCACCAATACACGCAAGACACCTCTTAGTTGTCGAACAAAAAAAAACAAACGTGCATTGCTTTTGAAATACGGTGACGAATAATGTAGAAAATATTTCAATGCACAAGCTGCAAAATCAAATTCAACATTCGTTCAAATAACATGAATTCGAACTTGCAAATCCTCGCTGAAGCGCGATTAAAACTGGAAAACACGGTTTTATCAGATAGTGCGCGACCTTATTTTAGTAAGTCTTTTTTTTTTTTTTTTTTTTAATTTCACTTTTATCCGCTTCCACCTTTACAGTTATTAGCGGAGGTTGGAGGTATTATTTATAATCTATGGTACAAATATGTTATCTTTTATATAATTTATATACGATGTAGGATTTCTATGTCTTTAAGATAGTTCAGCAGTGGTTCAATATTGGGTGTGTCTCTCAGGATAGTTTGTACATCTTGTTGTATGTTGTATTTGAGCCTTTTTGTTGATATTTTCACAATTCGTTAGGATATGCTCTACTGTTAGGTTTGTTTTACATTGTTCACATACAGGTTGAGCTTCTTTTGTCATCAAGTAGTTGTGTGTATATGCAGTGTGTCCTATTCTTAATCTTGTTAATACTATTTGTTGTTTTCTTGATTTTGGGATGTGTGCATACGGTTCGGTTTTGGTTTTATTTGTCTAAGCTTGTTATTTTGGGTGTTCTTCCAGGTTTCTTCCCATTTTTGTCTATTTTGCTTGAGATAATTGCATAGATGTCTGTTATTGGAGTTTTGAGTTGGGTGTTGGTATTTAGTTATTCGTTGTTTAGCCAGTTTATCTACTGCTTCATTTCCTTGGATTCCAACGTGGGCTGGAGACCAAATCAGTATTATTTCAGTTCCGGTTTCTTCTGTTGTTTTGTGTAGAGCATCATGTATGTTGTTCGTTATTGGATCTGTTGTGTACCATTTTTCGAGTGATTTAATAGTGCTTAAAGAGTCTATGCATATTGCATATTTGGTGTGTGTTGGGTTTGATGTTATATCTTGGATGGCTGTTAAAATTGCTACTTTTTCTGCTGTATAGCTGCTGCTATATGGATGTAGTGTTATTTGGATTTGTTGATCTTGTCTGAGTACAGCTGCAGTTACTTGTTGGTAGTTTTTCGACCCATCTGTGTAGATAAATTCATGTCTCTTGTGTTGTTCCTTTAGTTCTTTAAATCGTTGATGATACTGAGCTTTGCTTGTATGTTTTTTTGAATAATTTGATAGTGATACATTTGTCGTTATATGTTTTCTAGTCCATGGTGGGAATATAGGTAAATATTGTGGAAGGATTTCAGGTAGGGATAGTTTTATTTGTTTCATTATGTTTTTTATGTGTACGGCTGTTGGAGTACTGGTATCTAATCTTGTGTTACATGATTTAATTTTAAAGATGTCCTGGTTTGCTTCTATTTTCTGGTTTGATGCTAGTTTTGCAATATATTTTAGGTTCAATTTATTTCTTCTTATCCATAAAGGTGGTATATTTGCTATGCATTGTAGACTATTGACTGGGCTTGTTCTGTAGGCACCTGTTGCTAATCTGAGAGCTGTGTTTTGAATGGTGTCTAATTGGTTTATATTAGAAGGTTTGGCTGTGCTGTATGTGATACAACTGTAATCAAGTCTTGATCTGATGGTAGTTGTGTATATCTTTAATAGCTGTTTTGTGTGCGCTCCCAATCTGTATTCGAGAGCATTTTTAAGATATTGATCTTTTGTTGCAGTCCTTTTTAATTCTGTTATGTGCTTTCTCCATGTTAATTTTTATCAAAGTAGATGCCTAAAAATTTGATGTTATCTGTATATTCTATTTGGGATTTGTTTATTAGAAGTTTTGGATCCATATGTTGTTTTCTTTTCTGCAGAAATGTATTGCTTTTGTTTTTGTGGATGAGAATGTGAAACCTATTTCTTTTGCCCATTTTTCTATTTCGGTTATGTTTTGTTGTAGATTTGTTTGTATTGTGTTGATGTTTTTGCCTTTGTGGTATAATACTATGTCGTCAGCAAAAGCAGTATTTGTGTTGGTTTCTTCACAATTTTTGTTATTTTGTTTATTATTAACAGAAATAGTGTGGGGCTAAGTACTTCCTTGTGGAACTCCATTTTCTTGCTTTCTTGGTTCTGATAAGCATCCATTTGTTTTGACTTGGAAAGAACGGTTTTCCAGGAAGTTTTTATGTAGTGTAGTATTTTTCCTTGTATGTTATGTTCTATTAGTGTTTGTATTATCGCATATTTCCAAGTGGTGTCATATGCCTTATGTAAGTCTAAGAATATTGCTACTAGATGTTGTTTAAGTTCGAACGCTTTTCTATTTCTATTTTTAGTTTAAGTGTTTGATCTGTTGTTGTTCTGCCTGTCCTAAAACCTGCTTGGGTATTGCTTAATATGTCATTATTTTCTATATACCACATTAGCCTTTTATTTACCATTTTTGTATTATTTTGATAATACATTTGACAGTGCTATAGGTCGATAATTTGCTGGGTTTGTCTTATCTTTTGATGGTTTTAATATTGGTATTGTAATGACTTTGTTCCATTCTATAGGGTATACATTGTTGTTCCATATGAAGTTATATATGTCTAGTAGGTGTTTCTTATTTTTATCTGGTAGGTGTTTGATCATTTCTGGAATTATTTGGTCTGGCCCTGAACTTTTTGTTTTTTGTTGTGAAATACTGTTTTCTAGTTCGTCCATTGTAAAGGATTTGTTTAATGGGTTGTTTTGTTCTTCAATTTTGATAATTTGATTGTCTTCTGTATTTGTTTTTATTGTATTGAAGTCTTTATTATAATTTGAATTGCTAGATATTTTGGCAAATTCGTCTGCTATTTTTTCTGCTATTTCTTGGGGTCTAAAATAATTTTGGTGGTTCCTATTAATATTACATCTGTTGCACGTGGGATGTTATTTATCCCTTAATTGCTTTTATTTTGTTCCAAATTTGGTTATCAGGCGTATCACAGGTTATGGAGGAAACATAGTTTTCCCATGCTTTTTTCTTGCTCTGTTTTATTGTACGTCTGCTAATAGCTTTTGTTCTTTTAAGTTCTATTTGGTTTTCTATGTTTTTGTTTTCCGATATTTGTATAGCGCTCTTTTATTGTCTTTGCTTGCTTTTTCGCATTCCTTATTCCACCATGGTACTGTTTTTATTGTTTCTATTGGATAACGTGAATGTTTGTTTGGCTGTTTTATTATGTCTTGGCTAAAAGATTCTATGATTTCGTTTATGTTTTGGTTTATGCTGGAATATTGTTTGTTTTGGTATTGTTGGTTAGCAATGTTTGGAATTAGCCACTTATTCTCTTCTATTCTCCATTTTGAGTATGATGTATGGGGTTTGAGGTTTGTATGACTTTCTTGTGAGCTAATAAGTATAGGAAAATGGTCACTACCATATAGATTTTGAATTACTTTCCATTCTAGATTTGGTGTAATTTTGGGTCACAAATCGTTAGGTCTATATTTGAAAATGTACCTGATTTTGAGCAAAAATGTGTTGATGAGTTGTCATTTAGTATGATGAAATTGTTTTCATTTATTATTTTCTATCATTCTTCCTCTTTTGTCAGTTTGTTGGGAACCCCATATTATATTGTGCCCGTTTATGTCACCTAGTATAATGATCGGAGGGGGTAACTGTTTTAATAAATGTTCAATGGACTCTTGATTGCAGTTTGGTTGTGGTGGTAGATATATATTACATAAGGTTACTTTTGTTTTATTTGGTGTCAAGATTCTTATAGCTATTGCTTCTAAGTTTGTTGTTAGGGTATTTCCTCTATATGTTTTTGTTGTTTACTAGAATTGCCACCCTCCGCTAGCTATATGTGTGTTTAGTCTGTCCTTGCGATATTGTATAAAATTGTATGTATTTATGTTTTGGTGTTCTTTGAAGTGTGTTTCTTGTAAGCATATGTAATGAGGTTGTGTTTCTTCAATTAATTTTTGGAATTCAGCTTTATGGGATTGAAGTCCATTACAATTCCATTGGATGATGTTCATATTATTGATTATCGACTGAGGAATCAGACATTTCTGACTCAATTTGTTGTTCCTCCATTGTTTTAGTTATTCTTGTTATTGTTGTTTTAATTTTTTGTCATCAGTATTGTTTTGGATTTCATGCATCATTTGTATGAGTTGGTTTGTATCTTTGGTATAGTTTTTACTTAATTGTAGTATTTTTGTGTTCGATCGTGTTTTCTAGAAAGTCCTGAAATTCGTCGAATGAGATAATGTATTTGGCTGGATCACTTTCTATGATTTCCTTTATTGTATTGTGTTTTGGGGATTCAGTTTGTTCCAAGTTCTTCTTTTTAATTGTAGGATCCTTTTTGTTTTTGTTTGTCCGTTTGGTTTGTGATAAATTCGACAGGGTTGATTCTTGGTTGGTTTCTTGTTTTTCTTTTGTGTTGCTTCTCTTATTTGATGTTCAATGTCAGTTACATTTAGTTCTTCTGTAGGTGTACTGTCAGATGACTGATTTGGTCTTTTATTTCTTATTGTTTCATTTAGGTTTGTTATTTGTTCAGGTTGTTTTGTTTCAATCTGTATATTGTGTTCCTCGCAGCTTGAGGTTGAATGGCGGTTTGTTTACATGTATAGCAGTATGTTTCTGTAGATAAAAATAGTCTGTAGGGGTTTCTTCAAATAATACTATTATTGATTCTGGGATGTTTAAATTTGCAGTTTGTTTAACATAGATTTGTCTCTGAAAGCTAAGTATGTGCTTAAATTTTATATCTGATAAAGCAGCTTTTATAAATGACATCTTGCCTGTTAAAGTTATATTTAGCTTAATAAGTGAGTCTTCTATTATATTGTGTGGTATGGATGGGCTAACATTTGAAATAACCACCCTTATGGTCGGCGTAAGTAATTTACGAATTTCCACTTCTGTGTTATTTACTGTTATATTAGGATAGTTGTTTACAAACTGGTCAGCGTCTTCTTTTGTATTTAAATAAATACAGATCCGGTTATTTGCTATTCTTGATGCAAAGATTATATTTTAGGATCTATTATTTCCGTGATTGCATTTAAATAATCTTCTAACTTCGTGTTTGGCAATGAATTTAATATAATAGCATTTTCTTTTGACGGGAAACTGCTTGCAGATGTTTGTTTATTTGGTGCATTGCTTTTACTGCATTCGAATATGTCCCTTCTTTTATTGTCTGATGGGTGAGTGGGTTTTTTGTTTGGCTGGTTGAATGATTTATGGTTGAGGGTGTTATTGTTTGTAAAGGATACATTTCAGGTAGTTTTGGTAAATGGTTTGGGTTAGGTTTATTTAATATAGCTGTAATAAAAGGAAGAGGAATGTTTAGAAAACAATACCTGTTTTGGTTTTATCACTTATTATTTCCGAGGTCGTATTTTATCTCAACGAATTCACATAGAACTGTACTGTTGAACATACGGTCGCGGAATGAGTAAGTCTTTACATTGGAACAATAAAGAAAAACATTATACGCTGTTGTAATGTATACCAAGATAACAGGTACCTAAAACAGGATATAAACTATTTAATTGTAGCATAAACTTGTCGTTTCAAAGCAACTAGTTTAAGTTGAAAAATTATTAGAGAGCGTATTTATTATTAATTATGTTGAAGGATTTAACAGTAGAAACGGAATTTATTCGAGCGGGTATTGAATTAACCAGGAAAATTTTAAAAGCAAAATTGAAACGTAACAAGTCGCTGGTTCGCAATAAACAGTACAGTTTGCATATCTGCTTGAAAAGGAGAGTGTGCCCTTGTCAATACTAAAAAGTGCAAGCCCGTAAATGTGATTATAAGGAATATATTGCTCGACAATTTTCAAACATTTTGTATAGATTATGAGATAATATTATCACCAATTCATCGAATCTTATATTTAACATTGTATTGAAATTTTTTCTTGTAGGTGTTTGATCCTGGTGAAGTTTTATACCTATATCAATCTCCAGCTGGATACGGACTGATAGTTTTAAGATCAATAGCATGGTTGATGTTTGTATATTCTACCGTATTTACCCTAAAACATTATCCTGAAAAGGTAAGACATTTTTAATAGCTTATGGTGAAATTTAACAAAATTGAAAGAATGGTTGATAATTATGGTAATGTATGGTTGCTATGCTTACATTTTTATGGTAGCTTATTTGTGAAACGTTTTGTTTACTAATTCAACGATTGTTATAGTGACGATCGCTACCATTGTTAAAATGTCACATATGTTATGATGAGATAATTAATGCTTTTAAGGACAAATAAATTAGTTTTAATGAGGATCTATGTAACATAATAAAAAAAATTAAATTGAAGTGTATTGTGAATGACGATAGTGTTCCTGTAATTAAAAACCATATAATATGCCATATTTATTACGACCCAAGGAGGAAAAGAAAATTGATATAATGATTCAAGTAGGAATTCTTAAACCTGTTACTTTCAGTGAGTGGATCTCGACTATTGTCGTTATAACTAAAAAATGCACATCTGAAGTACATATTTGTGCAGACTTTAAAGTCACCGTAAATAAAGTTATAAATGTAAATCAATATCCTTTGCCATCCCTGATGATGTTTTCGCAAGTATGTCAGGAAATACTATGTTTGTTCACTTGATCTTACACGGGCATAAAAGTAAGTGTGTGTGCACCCCAATTATCATAAATATTTTACCACAAATATACATATTGGTATATTTCAATACACTTGTTTGAAATCTGGGATCTTGTGCGCACTAGCCTATTTCAATCAGTCATGGACCAAATTTTAAATGGTATTGTGGGAGTCCACTGCTATTTAGATGATATTCTAATAGCCAGTAAAGATTTTGTTCAGGCAAAGAAGCAATTAGATACAGCGTTAAGTAGGTTAAATACCTACAACATTAAGGTACACGTAGATAAATGAACTTTTTTGAAAGCTAAGTTGAATATCTTGAATATAGATTAGATAGTGAGAAACTAACGTCAATTAATGCAGCACCCGAGCCTGTAAATATAACTCAACTTTGTTCATACTTGTGATTATTAAATTATTACTATAAAATTATCCCAGTGTTATCGTCACAATCGCCCTTATATACTCTTTTAGAGAAAGATGTAGAATTTAAAGTGAATGCTGATGCAAGAAAAGCTTTTCAGGTTACTAAAAACCAACACACATAATGTGTTAGTACCCTATGATCCGATGAGAACGTTAGTAGTTTCTTGCAATGCAAGTAATTATGGAGTAGGTTGTGTCCTAAGCTATAGATAACCTTATGGCACAGAACGCCCGTCCAATATATTTTGTGTCTAGTACATTGTCAAAAGCTGAAAGGAACTACTCTCAATTAGAAAGAGAAACGTCAGCTATTATTAAATACTCCCTGTATATTTGTTGTGGTTTGTTTTGTATTTTTCTTAATCTTCTTTAGGAGTTAAACCACTCATAGTTGTTAAAATCGTCTTTATTTACATTTCGATCGTTGTCAAAATAATAAAAATTTCAAGTTTGACATTTATGACAAATTGGAGGTGACTGATTTATTAATGTTTGATTTGAATATATTAGGTGAACATTTTAAAATTTAGAAGAATGCGTGCCTTCAATTTGTGTTACACCCTGGGAGCGATTTTGAGGTAACCAATATGCTTAACGTGAAATCAGCTGATTAATTTTTATATAGTTAAATTTTATATAAATTCAATAACTTGAGGTTTGGAAATCATTTTTTAACATGTTTCTATTTATACGATTGAGGGGATGGTTATTAAGGAAGTGTGCGATTATGTAGCCATAAGGCTTAAGCAACCGTTTTTTATATTTATCTTGAGCAGGAAAACTACCCTATTTTCACATGGAAATAGGGTAGTTTTGCTCCTCAAGATAAATATAAAAATGGCTGCTTAAGCCTTATGGCAACGTAATCGCACACTTCTTTAATAACCATCCTCTCAATCGTATAAATGGAAACATTGAAAAATGTTTTTCAATCCTCAAGTTATTGAATTATATGAAATTTAACTATATAAAAATTAATCAGCTGATTTCACGTTAAGCGGATTGGCTACCTCAAAGTCGCTCCCAGGGCACAATACAAATTGAATGCACTCATTCTGCTAAACTGTAAAATTTTCACCTATTGTATTCAAATCAAACATCAATAAATCAAAGTCACCTTCTATTTATGTCATAAATGTCAAACTTGAAGTTTTTATTATTTTGACAATGATCCTAGGTCATGGATCGAAACGTAAATAAAGACGATTTTAACAAATGTGAGAGTTCTTCTTAATATTCTTTGGGAATTAAACCACTCGTAGTTTTTTAAATCATCTTTATTTACGTTTCGATCCATGACCTAGGATCGTTGTCAAAATGTGAGAGGTTTAATTCCAAAAGAAGATTAAGAAAAAAAAGTTAGCTATTATTTTTAGCATAAAAAGGTTTCATTTTGGTATCCGACCACAAACCATTAAAGGTTATTTTTAATCCAAACAGAAAAGTTTCTGTAATGTCATCATCATCCAGAATTGTTTGCTGGAATGTAATTCTATCTGCATATAATTATATCATTAAATATAGGAAAGGTAAACACATGTATGAAGCAGATGTGCTGTCTCGCTTACTTTTGCTAGACTTAACATGTATAGTCAGTACAATTAACTCGTTTAATTTAAGTAGTGAGTTACCATTGTCGTATGAAGACATTGTTAAGGTATCTTCTAAAGATACTATCTTAATTAAAGTAATAATAGATTTTGTTAGAACGGGGTGAGTTACATCTCCCCAAATTGATATATATGTATATTTAAATGAAACTATTAAGTCTTAAAAAATAGATTTTACGTTGTAATTGAAGGACACATTATAAAAGGTTAATGGAAGTTCATTAATCAGACGTGAGAAAGGAAGCAACTACTTTGTATTCCAGACGTAACATGATACTGCAGGTGCAGGTCACAATAGACTATAAAAAACCAATTGTTAGAATTAAGATTATTAAAAAGCAATACATTGTATTGTATCAAGAAATAGCAGACATGAGATCTGCATGTCCCATAAGTGATGTAAAAGCAGGGAAAACATAAATACCTTCAGGAGCCTATGATGGCCAGTCAGTCCTAGAACTTCATAATTTTAACATTGTTGGTTGTTCAAGCTACTCATCAATTTTGATTATTAATTATTGATTTATCAACTTCAAGTATGTTTCAATTACTTAATGTTTAGTGAATATAAACGTCTAAGTTGTTGTAAAAGAAATAAGTTATTTTTTGTAATTAAACAATTAAGAATAAAATACACTTGATAGGAGTGTTGCTTGGAAATAAAAACTTTTTAAAAAGAAGCTCCCAAAGGCCCAAAACCTATCTGGTGGCTTAATAAAATAGCAGATCCAAGTCTTAAACCCTATTTTGTAAAAAGAAACGAATTATTTGTAGAAGAGAATTATTTAAAGATGGGTACTAAAGTAGTAATTCATGCCTTGTTACAAAAGGAAGTTTTAAAATTATTGCACGAGGACCACATGCTCATGTTATGAAAAATGGTACGGAGGTAGTGCAAACAATTAAAAAACTCAAAAGTACCTTTGCCGTTATTGGTCTATCAAACACGGTGTCAGATAATGGACCCCCATTTTGTACAATTTTGTCAAGTAAATGATATCAGTGTTTTAAAAAGTCCCCCATACCATGCACAATCAAATGGACAAATCGAAAGGCAACTTCAAATGATAAAAAAAGCTATTGCAAAGTATATGTTAGAGTCAGATATGTCTAAATTGTCCATTGAACAGAACCTGGTGAACTTTCTATTTAGTTGTAGAAATGCTCCATGTATAAGTACAGGTTGCAAATCCGATTGAAACCATTTTTAAAATTAAGCCTAAGATCAGGTTAGTCGTTAAGGTCAAAAAAAAGGGACTAAGGTATTATTTAATTCCGAATTTGATTAAGTAAAACCATTACTTTTTACTGCAGGGGAAAAAGTGTTGGTAGGTAAACTAGGCCCTTATGTTAAAGAAAAATGGTTGGAAGGTAGTTTTGTAAAGTTTGTTAGCACAGCAACTATCTTTTCACGATAGGTGACAAAATCTTGTACAAGCACGTCAATAATTTAAGAATGCCTGGAAAATTCTAAGTTTGAATCTTATTGTGCACCAACCACTAAAAACGCCACAGAAATAAGCTCACCTAGAGGAAATTGTTCTCCTAATATGTCTATAAAAAATATTAGTTCAGAGGCAACCTCACCTTCTAAGGTGATCACCAATACTGATGTAACTTTGCCTAGAATGTCAATGTTTAGTTAGATAATAAGCTCATGTGTGTTGAAGCTCCGTGTAAAGTTGACTTTGAATTGTGTAACAGTTCACGAGTGCACACAGTGCCAATGTGTTTGTACTTACAGCTTAGTAGTATTATAGGAACTGCTCTTCCTTTTTTAAATTTATGTAATAAGGAAAATATTGTATAGAGTCTGCCACTGGCTATTTATTAGTATTAGTATGTGCTATGTGAAAGTTTTGTATATTCCGCCACTTGTAATGTGTTGGCCGAGTATTGTGCTTTAAGCCTTGTTAAGCAATAAACATGTCATACTTTATATGTCAGTCATGGTATTGAATAAATCAACCGTGAACCTGCATTTAGTCACTTCGTAATATATAACCCTCATTTTTCTGAATACTCAACCGTTAATAATTGTTTATAATATATTATGAATATTTCATTATTGATACCTGGTTTATTATTTGTCAAACTCTGCAATCACAACTGGGCTTCCATATGTTGTACTCTGGTACCTCAGTTCACTACAATGTTGGTGTATGGATGGCTTCTACAGCATGGTACAACTCCTACAATATCCTCAAACTTTTACACTTTGTACAACGTTGGAAAGCTGATATATCTGAGAAACTAACAGTTCCTTGAACCTAAGTAACTATCTACTGTCAAAATTATTTAGTATACATATACATTCAATATCAGTTCATAACAATTAACTCCAAATCAATTGATTCACTATTGTTGCACTCCTTGAAACATATTCTAATTGTATGTTGCTCATGCTATCTGATAGTTATCTATTAAAAAAATCAATATCTTCTTATAACCGTTCTTTAAGAAATTCTTTAAGAAATTATACCCTTGAGACTTTTAAACAATGCCTATTAAATAAAGAAAAGCTGTCACTTCAGTAGGGTAGCTAAGCCGGTTTGGCAACAGAGATCCACAGCAAGATATGTATACGCCGGTTCGAGAACAATATGAACAGCTAAGCCGCTTTGGGAAACAAAACGTGCAGCAAGATATGTATACGCCGCTTTGAGAACAAAATTGTCTTTGTGTGTAAATTTGTTGCGTCGGGGGTCGTTAGGTCTTTGGGGTGTGCGTTCGGGGTCGTTAGATTTTGTTGTGGGGTGGTGCGCGTGCGCTGGGGTGGAGATATTTTCTTAGGAAATTTTTTAGCAGCGTTCCCGACGTTAAATATTAAATATTAAATTTTAAAAAAATGTAGTGTGTGTAGAAAATGGAGTTCACGTGTTGGTTCGTATTTTTCTGGGGTAGGTTAAGCTAAAAATTAAAACGCCGCTGTGAAGAATTTTTAATATTAGGCAAACGCGTGCAAGTGGTAAAGAGTGTTTTAGCTCTCCTCATAAGCTGCGTTTTGTACGAAGTAGCAAATAAAATTAAGAAAGTATACGAAATGTTATATGATGGAGGTCAAATTTTAAACGTTTGCAGGTAAAATCTTGTAAAAAAGAAGTCGTTCACATCTCGCAATTTCAATGTCGCGATAAAATACTAAGAATTTGCATGCAGTCGAATATAACAACGTGTTTTTTATCTGGCAATATATATGTAAATCACGTCGACATTCGACTTTTAATACAATGTATTTAATTAACATAAGGTGTGTTGCAAAAACATTTCAAGACAGGTATGTCGTATATTTCCTTTTGGTTACATCATCCCAAAATAATTTATACAAGTACACTGAACTTGCAGTCGGATCTAACATATAATCTTTTAATTATACCCGTATGAATTTAAAATATATGCAAATTATACCAATTTCAATGTCACGATAAAATAACAAGAATTCGCAGTCGAATATAACCTCGTGTTTTTTTATTGAAATTATAGCTCTCTGGTAATATATATGCAAATCATTCAACTTTTAATATAATGGATTTAATTATTAACATAAGGTGTGTTTGCAAAACATGTTAAGACTATTTCCGTCTTGGTATGCAAATTATACCACCTTTCATAACGATTTATTTGACTCTCAAATAAAAAATTAATTTGATCTTATATCAAGAGGTGTTCTTGCTTACATTTTAGCAATTTGAATATATTTAAATATTTAAATGTAATTATACATTTAATTTATGTGGCAATAAAAATTCTTTTACTTTTAGCGGTTTGGTGATTGTATGTAGATGACGTATTAGACATTGTATATATATAACTCGTTTAATTGCACAAACGTGATAAAAATTTATAGGTTATGCAAAACGTGCATGTAGTGAAAATTTAGCGGTGATCTTTAGAGCTTCGTCATTGTTTTTATTCTCGTTGCTTTAGTTAATTAAAGAGAGATTTTAGGTTAAGCAAAAATAGGAAATGTGGTGGATGACATAATCACTTTCAAAATGATGAATGGTGGGGAAGGGAGCTTCTAAACGTGCCCTAAACGGGGCTCTGCCCCATTATTTTGTATTAAATATCAAAAGAATAGGAGAAATTATTCGACTCGTATTTTATAATGGTTTTAATTTAAAATATTGGTGTGTGTCAAAAACATGTTAAGACAGGTCACTCGTTCTGAACTCGTACCCGGATCTATATAACCTTTAAATATATGCAAATAATGTCGTTATTTAAAACGTGGTGAAGAATTTGGATGAGGATGTACTCATTCTCAAATGCGGAATGGTACTCCATAAGGCGTTCTGAACGGAGGCTTTGCACGCATTAGGTGATTGAATACTTCGGAGATTTTAGGTTAAGCAAAAACGTGCACGTGTTGAAGAATTTCGAGAATTTCAAAAATATTTTTGTATTAAATATATAATTTTAAAAGAAACACACAAAATTTGAATGTTTTATTTATATTAGTTTCACTTACCAGCTTATTTTAATTACATGCTAATGAGTTCATATATTTTCATACAGTTTGATTGATTCACTGCGAAACAAAACATTTTTACACAGCTGACAATACTGGGTGTCGTTTTTTCAATACAATATCAATAACTATTTACAATACAGCTGAATACTGAAATGTAAAGTAACTTTCACACATTTACCTACGTGTACTTAAATTTAATTGAATTCTAAAAAATATATGCATATCTATGGCAGGCAACCCAGCATACACCAATTATATATTCTTAGTGTAAAATTTTATTGTTAGGTGAATAACCAGCAATTTATTATGTAATATTTATTGCTACAAGCATGGTAATAATAATTTGCAATGTGCAAAATACCTCTTTTTGTTGTTAAAAGACCGATTTAATTAAACACTATAAAAGATTGTGAATTATTTATTCTAGTTAAATTTTACAGTGCTAGAGACACTAATTATTATTAGTACTAGATATAGGTATAACAAAATTTGTATTCCAGATGATAGTATGTTCAAAGGATATTATTATTTAAAAGACTCTGTAAACATGATTAGTGAAATTATTAAAGTTAAGGAATGTAAAGCAAAAATTTGTCCATAAAAGCAAATATGTTTTCTAAAAGATATGCATAACTTACGGATCTAAACGTTTCAACATTTCGCAAACTGAGATAAATATTACTTATTTCTTTGCAAAAACGTTCATATAACGCCCTTTAACAACCGCGTTCAGTAAAGTGCATGGTAGTTAATGACCTCGGCGATTGTGCTATTTATAGTATAATTATAACAACATATCCCCATATGTAAATTATATGGTTCTGGTTTATACCTAAAACAACTATTTTGCATTATATTTTGTTGATCCTGGCAGAATAAATTACAAGTATAGCTACGTTGTCAATACATTTTATTTTCAAACTCGTTTTAATTATTGTAGAATTTAGTGCTTATAAATAACCTACTTTAATTCAATAAGTTATTCTTAAATTAATAATTATTGTCAAGAGAAATATATACACATATGGTAAATAATTGCAAGAATGTCTATAATATATCTGAGTTTTAATTCTGTTAAATGGAACATATGGCAACAAGGTAACTTCAAAACATTTTAGCATAATTGTCAATTACCAAAATTCACAATTTTCATCTTATATCAGCAAATGTTATTAAATTGATGCTAAACAATAAAAATAATACCGTTATATTTCAAATCATTTTAATAGAATTACGCAATGTTAAGTCGTTATTAAAATTAATTTAAACAGAGTTTTTATTGTTATCGCCGTCTGTTGAAGAATCGTAGCAGAATCTGAACTATATCGCTTTTACAAAGCATGTATTCAAGATCACATTTAGTTAGTTTCAAAAAACTTTTCATCATTGTATACGACTTGTTTTAACTTGCAGTAGGTATCAATGACCGAATCAACATTACCACCCGAACATGGTTGACAACTTTAAATTTTATTTTCCTATTACTTTCAAGGTATTAAACATTGGTATATATATAGATTTAACGACATCAGGCAACCTTTTTCTTAATCTTCGTTGGGAATTAAACCACTCATAGTTTTTAAAATCATCTTTCTTTACGTTTCGATCCATGACCTAGGATCGTTGTCAAAATTGTCAAAACCGCAACAATCATAAAGGGAGTATTTATCAGGCAACATATTTCTCGCATGGCTATGACAGCTTTTGTGCTGTATGTAGAGTAATGATTAACGTTATGCTCTTTTGATTAATTTGCAATTTACCGGGCATGCATCCTTCGTTAAAAGTGAAGGATATTCCCATAGATAATTTGAATAACAATCTATCACCACCAACACACCTCTAATTGGATTTTCCTTAAATATATTGCTCAAATTCAACAGAGTCGCCTTGCCAGAGATCATCTCGAGGTTGTTGATTTGTTAATGCTGTTACAAAAACTAGTGGGGGGTTTATCAGACGAATAACTAGGTGATGCTCAGTATCACAACACTTTAGCATTACCTATTTTGATGAATGTGCCATAAAAGCTAGGTACTTGGATAGATCTCACAGTGAGTGGAACAACAACGATAGTGACGATAGTGGTGCGAAGTTTTCAAGTTAACATGGACAATGTACTGTACGATTTGTTCGAGAGTGAACAACGCATTTTACACCAACATCTGAAACATGCCATAGTATTGAATGATGTAGACAAAATCAAACGTATACTGTTCAGAGTAGGTGTTCATGTTCCCATTAAAGCCTTCAAATGGCTAACGCTGACCAATGATACATCCATTGATGTAATGGACATGCTGTTTAATCAACAGAGTAGGTGCGATCAATTTGTATTAAACTTCATTGAAGCTTGCAACGGCAAAACAGAGTTAAAATGTCATCAGGTGCGCGGTGTACTAGACGCAATAG
Organism: Platerodrilus igneus; assembly: GCA_036346225.1. Taxonomy (NCBI): domain Eukaryota; kingdom Metazoa; phylum Arthropoda; class Insecta; order Coleoptera; family Lycidae; genus Platerodrilus; species Platerodrilus igneus. The sequence continues at coordinate 6,115,346 of JARFIW010000001.1, read as the reverse complement.
AGAGTAATTATAGTTTGAGCGATGTATATTTCCTTGAAGAATTACTAACCAACCGAGCTGTATTGAGTACGAAGGCATTTCCTATCATGAATATAAAATGCAACTATAAATCACTGGTCACAGCGATTGACGATATGATTGTAGATGTTGTATATTTCGCACAACCTATGGTATTAAAAAAAGTATTGAAGTTAATTTTAAAGTATAAGGTAAATTATAAGTACCAACCTAATGTAGTTGGCCCTCATAGAACAACATATAACTGGCTCCTCAAGAATTTGGCAATGGAGGGCTCAAAACAGCAACCAGGATGGACGTGTGGTCCGGATTCGGGAAAATGGCCATCAAATAGTATAGATGATTATAAAAAAGTGTATATGCTATTAAAGTTATTGTTTTAGTTTAATACTATTTTTGTATGTAAATCATGTCATCTTGGTAGTCTTAGCTGATGCGCTATAGATAGCACTTATTAGATATAATGGAGGATGCTATTGTACGTGTCGCATACCTTTTACAATGAATATATATACCTCGAGTGTTGGTCAAGTACGGGAGAAATTGTTAGCTGAGAAGGTAATGTGTTTTACCTGCTTGTTATTTACACATATTCACGGACATCGAAATACTCAAGTTCAACCAAAACAGCGAAAATCAACCTACATCAACGTTTTGCGCTTCGGGCATGAGGAATTATAAACAACTTTCTTGACGTAGAACTAGTGTAGTAATTAGTAGTACATAGATGTAATTTGTGTGCGTGTGTGTGTCGCTATAATAAATCATATAACAGTAAAAAATTTTTATTGATGAATGACATATGATGGTAAACAAACACGTAACAGCAAATCTACAAAATATGATTTTGGATATCCAACTATTATGGCTAGAATCTAAATTTAACCATTTCACATATACTTGATTTTTAACTCTCTTCAATACTTTTTCCACTAAATATACATCCGGATAGTGTGTTCGTTGAAGTTCTTCTGCATAGAAGCCGCCTAATATTGGTTGTCCTCGACTATCGCGCAATAGGTACGTTAAAGGATTAGTCAAATGCACTTTGTACACCGTAAAAATTTCGTTAGACCAATTTGGTGTGTATCCCTTGGTAAATTGGCCTCTATGTTTACTAATGCGAACATGATCCCCAACAGAAAATTTTTTACTCTTTAAGTTAACTGTTTTGATCGTACTGTACACTGTATTGAAAAGTTTGCGTTCATTGCGTTTTGTCACATCTACAGGTCGCATGTCGATTGTTCGATGTTTGGTGTTGTTATATGCAGTCACGAGTGAGGATAGTATATTCAGCCATCGATACGAACCATTCAAACTAAATTGTTTCCACATTTTTGACTTTAAGGTACGATTAACGCGTTCTACTACGCAAGCTTTTTATTGCTGTACACACTATAATGTGTAATCTCATATTTTTCCATTAAAGCCTTAAATGTTGAATTATAAAATTCTTTTCCCAAATCCGTTTGAATGTACCGTGGAATACGATGGTCTTTGTTGAAAATTGATTGAAAAGCGTTTGAAACAGCCTTACCCGTCTTGCGCTTAACCGGTACGGCCCATAAGTATTTAGAAAATACATCGATAACAACTAGAATGTATCTAAATCCTTTATTTATCTTTGCATATGGGATCATTTCCACCAAATCGGCTTGAAACAGCTCGTTTAATCTTTTGTGATTACATGTCTTCTTGGAAAGTTAATGCGAGCAGGCTTATGTAACTCGTGGACGATTTGCTCCTTTACAGACATATTGCTAATATGTGTGTGTGTGTATGGTTGACGGCTATATGCGTGCGTTTTTAAGTTTCTCTTGCAACTGTTGAATATCTGCTTGAATTCGTGCAATGTCTATTCTAAATTGTGCTTTCACTTGTTGAATAGCAGCGTCTAATGTCTTATATATGCTATTCATAGAATCATCTATCCGTTTGGTTACGATTTGTGCAACATTAGCGTTCACAGTGGCTGGAACAAGGTTACGCATCATCTCTTCAAAATGGTTAAAGTCTGATCTTGTAACATACTCGCTCGAGAATTGTGTTATCATACTGTTTGTTGTCTCCTTCACAAGCGTGTCTATATACTGCTGAATAGTGGAACCACTTCCAAGCGTTGGTTCGCCCTCTTGCTGGTGTAGCGTTGCTAACCGCGATTCTAAGTACGCTCGTGACTGCATCATCATCTTCTTGTGGTGTAGCGACGCGCGCTAATCTCATGTTGTCAAAATCGTAGTAATCATCATAAGAAATATATGAAGCACAGTCAGACGCATGTCCAAACTTGTCGATAACCATCGTGATAATGAATAACAAGTCGCACAATCTACGCTATTATACGCAATTCGGTAATTCTTCCATAATCGATGTAATTTCGTTTGTGTGACCGGTGTTACCTGCATCTTGCGAGGCGACCAGAAGCTTGAGCCGTTCGCACAGTTCGTTGGGATCATCAAAGTATACATACTCTAGTGGCTTCTCGTTATAATCCATGAGTAGACCACGACCACTGGGTTTATAGTTTGCTGTCGTAAGCTATACATTGCATTACTTCTTTTTAATGTCCGCATAATCGTTAATTTCTTTAAGTGAGAATTTACCCAAAGGATTGAGAAGGAACAGTTGCTCGTACAACCCTTTGCTACCGTTGTAGCAAAATCGTTCTACACACACCTTTTCACCAATCCCGAAGATAATGTCCGAATCACCAATCATTAATTTTCCTGTCTCCGGATTATAACGTACTTTATCCCTGCGCAAGTGCTCCGTGTCATTGTTATAAATACCAGTAAAGTTGGAAAACAGATTATCGACATAGTATCTTACCGATGGTAAGAATCGTTGTAAGTAGGTCTGATGTTCTTCGCTGTTTAGGTACCGTTCGTACTCTGTATGGGTCTCTGGAGTGTTGCCGCTACTCTCCGATTCTTCGAATGTGGACTCCACAGACTGGACTGGGCTATGAGGATTGTGTTCCCATGCCTCCTCTATTGGTGGTGCGGCGATTGGTGTGGAACTGCGCACCTGATCGAGAAATTTAGGGCGTCTTTTAGGAGTAGATTGTACGTCATGTTGTTGTGGTAACCAGTGCTGGCTTTCGATCTTGGACTCCTGTTTAATATCTTTCAGCAGACCGGTCTGAAGTGTTTGTAAACGTTTTGTAATAGGTGCATAGACTTTACTTAATGCAAGCTCCTTTTCAACCACACCTGCTTTTAGCGCTTGTAATTTCCTCTTGACTGCCTTTCGTACTTTTATGAGTTCTCGTTTGGTTTTCACGTCGTCTGCCATCGTCTAGAAACGGGTAGGAAGTGATGTGCTATTTATGTGCTTTATAAGTATATATAGGTGTCAAAACCTTTTCGGTAGCGACCGTTCTGCAAATCGCCATCTTTATTGATCACCAGGAACCCATACCGATCTCGCCAGCATACGCCGCACAATTCTTTAAACCGGTTAAACGACATATCCGTGTTTACATGGTCAGCGATACGTGTTTTAAATTGAGTTCGTCTTGTTTGAATAGCACTAGGACATTAGCATTGTCTCTAATCAATTGTTTAGGTATTTTGGAATAGGTCTGACATAGGTAAAACAATCAATGGCCTTATGTCGACCTAAAGAAAAATATTCTCGCATTACATTTTGTTTATCGCACGACACGTCATCGAAAATAAATATCGAATTAGGTTTTGCTTCCGCTGGAGTAACAATTGCATCCCATTTGTTAAACGCAAAATATCCTATTTCTTTTATTGGTTGTAATAACCTCTCTAGGTACTGATACTTTGGTTGATACAAGGATTTTGAGTAGAGATAAACGTTTTCAAAACGTACACCATTCGGATGTTTCAAGAGACCGATGACTACATTAGTTTTACCACAATTCGATGGACCTGTAATGATACACCGTATTGTTGATGGTAATAGTAGTCCATGCTTTTGCACGTTAGTGTTGTTGCTGCAGTTGTGGTCCGTAATTGGCAACGCCAATTGTTGCTTTACCAGACGCATTCTATCCATATACTAAAACGTAATTGCAGTATGGTAAGCATTTAAGCGAGTAATTCTACACGCATGACCAGTCTCCTTTAAACCTTTGGACTGACAAGATTAATGAAATCCTATCGTGGCTACGGGTTACTCAATAGTGCTATCAATCGTTTACCGGTAGAATTACATTTACCAGGCTATCGCTTCTGTGGACCGGGTACTAAGCTTCAGAAACGCCTCAAGCGTGGTGATATAGGTCGTAATCCCTTAGACGAAGCCTGCAAACTACACGACATCGCCTACGATCTTTCTACAGACTTAACAACCCGACACCAAGCTGATCGACGTCTTGCCGAAACAGCACAAAACGTCGTACTGCACCCGACGCTTCGTTAGGTGAAAAACTTGCTGCGTTTGCTGTTGGTTCTGCAATGAATGCCAAAGTTAAATTTGGTATGGGTTGTCGCAAGAAAACGATAAGGTGTAAAGGAAAACGACGTGGTCAGCGTCTACGTACAGGAAGTGGTATACCATTCAAGCGTTTAATTCGCACCATTTGGGAACGCATTAAAACGTTCGTCCGACCGATCTTATTAAAACTGCTAAACTTGCAGTGGCACCGATTAAAGATATAACAGATGAAATTCGTGGCATCCCACGTGTAATCCCTGTACCCAAAACTGGTGGTTTCCTACCTTTGATACCTATTTTGCAGCCCTTTCCGCAATTGGAGCGTTGTCGGGTGGAGCAGCTGGGATTGCAAAAGCTGTCAACGATGCTAAACTTGGACAACAACAATTAGATGAAGCAAAACGACATAATATGGCACAAGAGGCAGTGACACTTGGAAAGGGTCTCTATTTGAAACCTTATCGCCGTGGACATGGACTGTACCTAAAGCCTTTTCTTACACACGGGCAAGGTTTGCGTAAACAAAGACAACGAAAAAAAACTCAACGCATTCGTTAAACCTACCTATGCGAGCGTTGACCAATGTTGACTTGAACAAATACATAAAACGTTTACCAATATCCCACTTTCGTGGAATATTCATGCGCAATTCACTTCCAAACACAATTCGTTGGCGAGAATGTGGTATTCTTAATCATGATACTACACGTGGTGTGGGAACTCATTGGACCGCGTACAAAAAGATGGTTCAAGGGCAGTCTATTATGATAGCATTGGTAATCTACGACCTCCGAGGAACTTGTCAAATACTTAACCTCATCAGGACCATGCACTCTCTATTATAATTATGAACAATTTCAACCGCTTAACACTGTTACCTGTGGACACTTCGTATTGAAATTTTTACTGCAAAATAGTCCTCCGTTAAGTTTCTAACAACGTTATATATTATTTGATTTTAGTGTATTTTAACTGTTTTGTATAAAAGTGTTTAATTAAAACCATATATTGCAAGTGTTTCAGGAATTTGCTTTTATTACCCCATCCCAACTACAAATACGACTAGTTGTTAGTTTATCGTCAACCACCGAACATGTACACATTTACTTTAACTGGAACTGAATCTACGCTCACCGCAATCATCAACCCACCAATTGTTCTCGATGATGACCATGAATACGTTATTGGTCTTACAAACTTTGATACATATTTTTCAATTCCCAATGTAACGGAAGCGAACAATAAATTTTACATTGATGACATCGTGCTTACTTTACCAGAAGGAACTTATGAAGTGGCAGATATTAATAAGTTCGCACGACGTAATCTGAACGATCCCCGTGAACGCACTTCATCCAAACGTTATCTTATTTATATTCGAGCCAATAATAACAGTTTACATACAGAAATCAAAGCATCAGGTATAGTGGATTTTACACAACCAAATTCACTTGCTTCGTTGCTGGGTTTTGAGAAACGTAAACTACCAGCTCTCACTACTGCTATTTCGGACCATCCGGCACAAGTCTTTCCAATCAATTCAATATGTATTGAATGTAATCTTGTGGTCGGATCGTATCGAATAGCAAACCTGTACACATATTGCATCAATTCTTTCCTGCAGTTGCTGCAGGGTACAAGATTATTGAAAACCCGTAAACGTCACCTATATGCCACTTAATACACGAATCATCGATCGCATCATTGTTAAAATAGTTGATCAAAACGGTAATCTCATCACTTTTCGTCGGGAAACCATCACGATTAGACTTTATCTAAAGCGTCTTTAAAACAATGGTTTTGCGCTATGAGCATAAACCACCAAAACCTATTAATAGACGCATTGTCAGCACCTTTACCAGTTACAAGACACCAGTGCACCGATTAACACCGGAAAACGTTAAATTTCTGCAAACATTAGGACTCAAAGTGCTACATAGCTAAAATGGATAGTAATATTTTAAATGTTACGCAACGTGCTATATTTGATACAACCATCGTCAATGCCGACAAACATATGCATACTCCGTACTCCAATACCACGTATGAGAAGAACGATGTTATACGGATTCCAATAGAAAACGAAGATGTCTATACACTACCATGGGACAGCGTAATTTATATTGAGGGTACAATGAATAAGTCAGATGGTGGCGTTTCGCCTACAGCCGATTTTGTCAACAACGGAGTTTTATTTTTATTTGATGAAATTCGTTATGAACTTGGTGGAAAGACTATTGACCGCGTTCGTAATCCAGGTATAACTACGACTATTAAAAATTTCCTATCCTACGATTATAGCGAAAGTCGTCGCTTTAGGAACGCCGGTTGGTCCCCCATCGATAAGCTTGATCTCGTTGATGCTAATGGTCATTTCAACGTATGCATTCCCTTGCGCATGGTTTTAGGATTTGCGGAGGACTACCGAAAAATTCTTTTGAATATCAAACAGGAGCTTATTCTTATTAGAAGTAGTGCTGACGATGCAGCTATATCGAATTCTGATACCAAAGAGTCAATCAAAATTACTATTACACATATATCATGGCGGATTCCACATATAACCGTTGCAGATGCAGAGCGCTTAAAACTACTCAAACATATTCAACGCAATGCCACCATGGACATAAGCTGCAGTTGGGAACTACACGAATATCCAGAATTACATACAACACACACGCATACGTGGGCCGTGAAGACGGCTTCTCAAGTGGAGAAACCGCGTTTTGTTATTGTCTGCTTTCAAACCGATACATCGCGCAAAAAGGGGCGCAGTCAGTTCGACCACTGTAAGTTGACCAATATGAAATTACATCTGGGTTCATCTATGTATCCTTACGATAATCTTAACATTGATTTCGATACCAATCGCTATTCTATACTATATGAGATGTATGCACAGTTTCAACAATCGTACTACGGGGTATCAGCGAGCCGATATTAACACCCAATGAATTTCAAACGCACGCTCCACTTGTAGTCATCGATTGTTCCCATCAAAACGAAATAGTGAAAGTGGGAGCGGTTGACGTACGATTAGAATTTCAAGTGAAAGAAGCGCTTAAAGCTCACACTACAGCGATACTGCCTCATTCTACACGATCGTTTGGTCCGCTACAATCCTGCAACCAGTATTGTGAGTGAAGTCTAAAATTAATAGTCCATTAGTTGTCGACGTTCAAAGGTTTAAAATTGCACATAATAACTTTGTGTTTAAAGAAATGGCTGTTTTACAACTATCCCTATCGAATGGAGTTGCAATAACATATGTGCTGAAACCACCATATTCTTGGAACTGTCTATCAGCTCGCTTCAAATACCAAAAGGTATGGTTAAGCAGAAACTTTACGGTATATCTTGAGATGATGGCAATTTACAATGAATTTCTACACCTAAATGTTATTAACCTAGAAGATTTAGGTGTACTCCTCTACATAAATTAAAGTATTACACCAATTCACACAAGTGTTTCTACCATACCACACGACATTCGTCATTCAATTGCGCAACCACAGATGTAATTGTACTCAAAACTGGTTTGTACATATAACCAATTATTCATTTTAATAAAGAATAATGTTTACATTAAGTAGTGTTTTTATTTGTATATTTTATACCTACATACATACATATTCCTTGAGACTAGTAAGATGTGTTTCAAAAATGTCTTGAAATAAGTTTAATTGTAAAACTTACTAACGAATCTGTAAGTATCATATTGAAAATTCCTCTTAACGGATATGTATTTTGCATTTTTATGCAAACTTTATGTTACAATAATACAAATAAAAATTATATTCTACTACCGAGGTATTAAATTTTAAAGTATGTTATAGTTGTGTAAACATAAAATGCATTGCATAGGTTTTATCATCAAAGTAGTACATTTTTATTTAATCCCACCTGTAAAATGATTAATTTCTTAAACCTAAGTTTCATAAAATTTATTCTCCAAAGATCAACCAACTATAAACCAGAACTACTAAATTTACATAAATTTTGGTGTTATTTTAATTTAAACTATGCTCATAAATAGTCGTTTATATATATAGCACCAACATTGTTACTACCTATAAATATCAAATCTTTAAAGGAATTTACAGTCATGATTAATTAATAAGTGGTCTTTTCATTTGTACACATTTTGTATATGTTGTTTTAGTTCCATTGACGACCTATTATTAGTAATCTGTTTATTATTTTATTGACGATATAAATTTTAAGATTGGAAGGGAACGATAAGAAATCTTCCTCTGACATTTATATGCACTCCGCATAGTTGTTTAAGGTAGCAAATATAAATAAGCTGTTTAATGTGTTGTAGAAGAATTTTTACCATTGTATTATCGGTATGTATATACTTACTTACTTAATGTGTTTTTAACGGAAGTAGAAATTATGAATTTTGGTAATTAACAATTATGCTAAAATGATTTGAAGTTATGCAGTTTCCATATATAATTTACATATATCGGTATGTTGTTATAAATATCACAACCTCGAGGTCATTAACTACCATGCACTTTACTAAACTATAATTAATAAAATCCCGTACATTTAACTAAGATACATTTTTCTTAATGTGGAAGTCTTATCTATATTTTATTCAAATAAGAATCTGCTACCGCCACCTACAAAAGATAGGGACAATTAAAGAATGTAAGTTTTGTAAATAAAACATTAAAATATTGTGTGTTTCTTTTAATATTATATATTTAATACAAAAATAATTTTTGAAATTCTCGGAGATTCTTCAACACGTGCCATGTTTTTGCTTAACCTAAAAATCTCCGAAGTATTCAATCACCTAATGCGTGCAAAGCCTCCGTTCAGAACGCCTTATGGAGTACCATTCCGCATTTGAGAATGAGTACATCCCCATCCAAATTCTTCACCACGTTTTAAATAACGACATTATTTGCATACATTTAAAGGTTATATAGATCCGGGTACGAGTTTAGTGTGGTTGTATAAATTATTTTGGTGATGCAATCATGAATAAAATAACGAGTGACCTGTCTTAACATGTTTTTTACATATACACACACATATTAAATATATATTGAAATTGCTAAATGTAAGCAAGAACACCTCTTGATATAAGATCAAATTAATTTTTTATTTGAGAGTCAAATAAATCGTTATGAAAGGTGGTATAATTTGCATACCAAGAAGGAAATAGTCTTAACATGTTTTTGCAAACACACCATATGTTAATTAAATCCATTATATTAAAAGTTGAATGATTTGCATATATATGACCAGAGAGCTATAATTTCAATAAAAACACGAGGTTATATTCGACTGCGAATTCTTGTTATTTTATCTTGGTAATGAAATCGTGAACAACATGTTTTTACAAGATTTTACATGCAGACTTTATAATTAGATCCATTATATCACATTTCGTATATTTTTAAATGTTATTCGCTACTTCATACAAAATACAACTTTTGAGGAAAGCTAAAAAATTCTTTACCACTTGCACGTTTTTACTTAACATAACAAAATTCTTCATATAGGTAAAATCACCACTTCGCTATGCTCTCGGCTACCTAGTTTCGGCTACTTTTCCAAGGTCGTTGTGACGTCATAGCCTTTTATAAATAAAGAACAATGTAATACTATTCTAAAATTTTTATTCTGGCATTATACATAACAAAATTTAAAAATATTTAATGCCAAGCATGGAGCCATTTAAACTTAATTTTAATATAAATTCGATTGTTTAACATGGCTAACAACCAATGCAAGACTTAAGATATACAACAAATTTGTGTGTCAGATAACAAATCCTGGTGTTAATAAACAACTTGGAAATTATATACTAGATTTTTACGTTGTCCAGATGCACGTTTAAGAGCAACATTCGCGTCTACTTTGACCAAAGAACACGGTATTACGCAATTGGAAGCGACAATATAAAACTGTACAATTGGAAGCTATGTCAGTGCGGAACGGGTGTATAATCCCTTAAAAGACTGTTTAACCTTATTGGAAGATAGTAAGTTATACTTCCTAAAGGTGCCAATGTACCGGTATCGCTAAAATGTGGAGTAAGTTATCGGACAAGCTTCAAAATAGCTGCTGTTTAGTGTATAATAACCTGCTACAGTACATGTATTGGGGAACGGCAATACAAAGAAATTGACGGGCTTGCAAATTAAGTTGCCAGAAAAACCAGAGAAAAGGGAAAAATTGAAAAGTATGTGCTTTCAGCTTTTAGTTTTAACTATTTACCTGTAAATTATTTGGAGATAGTAGAGTAGGAAGACAGCCAAGATAAAATAAAAATCTTACACAAGTGCTACATTAAAGCAGGTAACATATTTTACACAATCTGTAACACCATATTCTACAATTCCAAAAGAAATAATCATTTCGGTATCGGGGTTGATAAGTACGCCTAACATTCGCCCAGAGGTTGTACGACAACGCGTAAATATTGACAGTAAACTCTCTCCGTTGACGCTGCAGGAAATTGCCCAATTATGCACGCCATATGCTGTAAGTGGAAGAAAAAGACAGCTGGAATTAGAGGAAATGCATGCAAAAAGGCAAAAGTTGGACTAAATAGAAGACACTGCGACAATACGCGAACAATACAAAGATGTGTTAGACAAAGAACATCTTATTAGAGAAAGAGGAAAGGATTAAAAGATTATTTTATGTGCCGATGGACTGACTTGGATACATCCGCGTTCTACAAGGTGTATGTATTTGTGGTTAGTAAGAAAGACTCTTTTTAGAATTTTAGAATAGTATTACATTGCTCTATATTTATAAAAGGCTATGACGTCACAACGACCTTGGAAAAGTAGCCGGAACTAGGTAGCCGAGAGCATAGCAAAGTGGTGATTTTACCTATATGAAAATGAAAATAAAGAACTTTTAAATTTTTAAATAAATTTTGGTAGGAAATATTTAATAAATAAGTATATGTTGATGAAACACATATTTTCTAAATGATATTGGTGCTAAGGAAAGCTATTTTTATTAAGTTCTATAGTTTGAGAGTGACGTAAAACCTTGATGCTACACCTTGAGTTGTAAAAGTTAATACATAAGCCTTGATATAAGATCAAATCAAATAATTTGAGAGTCAAATAAATCGTGATGAAAGGTGGTATAATTTGCATATATTTTAAATTCATACGGGTATAATTAAAAGATTATATGTTAGATCCGACTGCAAGTTCAGTGTACTTGTATAAATTATTTTGGGATGATGTAACCAAAGGAAATATACGACATACCTGTCTTGAAATGTTTTTGCAACACACCTTATGTTAATTAAATACATTGTATTAAAAGTCGAATGTCGACGTGATTTACATATATATTGCCAGATAAAAACACGTTGTTATATTCGACTGCATGCAAATTCTTAGTATTTTATCGCGACATTGAAATTGCGAGATGTGAACGACTTCTTTTTACAAGATTTTACCTGCAAACGTTTAAAATTTGACCTCCATCATATAACATTTCGTATACTTTCTTAATTTTATTTGCTACTTCGCACAAAACGCAGCTTATGAGGAGAGCTAAAACACTCTTTACCACTTGCACGCGTTTGCCTAATATTAAAAATTCTTCACAGCGGCGTTTTAATTTTTAGCTTAACCTACCCCAGAAAAATACGAACCAACACGTGAACTCCATTTTCTACACACACTACATTTTTTAAAATTTAATATTTAATATTTAACGTCGGAACGCTGCTAAAAATTTCCTAAGAAAATATCTCCACCCCAGCGCACGCGCACCACCCCACAACAAAATCTAACGACCCGCCGAACGCACACCCCAAAGACCTAACGACCCCCGACGCAACAAATTTACACACAAAGACAATTTTGTTCTCAAAGCGGCGTATACATATCTTGCTGCACGTTTTGTTTCCCAAAGCGGCTTAGCTGTTCATATTGTTCTCGAACCGGCGTATACATATCTTGCTGTGGATCTCTGTTGCCAAACCGGCTTAGCTACCCTACTCACTTCTAATTGCAAAATAAATTACTCCTATTTACAAACATTTAAGCGGGTATTTTTCTTGATATCATAAAAACGCATCAAACTTTTTTAAAGCTTAGATAGATAGATAGATAGATAGATTTATTCGTGCTCAATAAAATGTTACATTTTTTAACGCACACGTCCTATAAAATACATAGATTAAAAACATATACTATAGTTCTAGAGTATATGGCTCTTAATTAATAAAATAGTGTATTTTCAACACACATGTCCTGTTAGTATATATATTAAAACTTAAATTACTATAGTATATGGCCCCTGGCTAAGAGAAATTGAGGTCACTATTATAATACTCTTCAAGTGAGTAGAATGCTTGCTTTGTTAAAAATGCTTTTATTTTTGTTTTAAATTGTAAATGCTGTAATGATTTAATATTTTGTGGTAGACAGTTATATAATTTTATTGCATGGTAATTTACTGAGTATCTAGTTCCACTTAGCCTAGTGTATGGGATTCTAAGTGTATTGTTGTTTCGTATGTAATGTTTGTGTATTTGTAATTCTCGATTATTTGTGAAATTATCCAGGTTCTTATGTACATAAATCAGGCAATTCAATATATATAGTGAGGGCAAAGTAAGTATCTTTAGTTTCAAAATATTCTTTACAATTTTCTCTGAAACTTAAATTGGATATTATTCTCACAGTTTTCCTCTGTAATGAAAATAATCGCTTTGCACATGGTGAATGTCCCCAGGCCAATATTGCATAAGATATGTGACTGTGGAATAGTGCAAATATGCAACAAGAATTACATCATCAGTAACATAATTTTTAAGGAACGAATGCAGTAAATTGATGTATTTAGTTTTAATGCTGTTGCATTGATATGCTCATTCCATTTTAGTTTAGGGTCTATATAAACCCTAAGAATTTTATAGCAGTTTGATTTACAAAACTATGTTTGTTAAGGAGAATAGCATGTGTTGAGACTTATCAGAGTTTAAGTTTAATTTATGCGATAGAAACCATTGATTTGCAGAATGATGTGTTACTACACTTTTGTTTATTAGGTCTATACAGGATGATGACTTGTTTATAAGAGTTGTATCGTCTGCAAAAGATTGAATTTGCCAGTTGTAGGTGAGACGATAGGTCATTTATATAGATTAAAAATAGAGTCGGACCTAAAATAGAACCTTGCGGTATGCCATGTTTTATTACGCTATATCCGATTTAATACCCTTATAAATAACTTGTTGACTTCTGTTGTTTAAGTACGATTCGATTAACGAACAACTGTTTTACTGAACTTATAAGAATTCAGCTTATTTAACAGAATTTCATGAGATACACAGTCAAAAGCTTTACTAAGATCGATAAAGGAAGTCATGCAAAATTCTCCATGTTCAAAAGAAGTAGTAATTTCACTAATTAGTTGTAATATTGTCGATAGTTGACTTGTTAGCTCTGAAACCATACTGATTAGGGGAGAAGATATAGTTTGTTTCAAAATACTTTACAATTTGATTATTAAGGGCCTTTTCAAAGATTTTTGATATGATTGGTAACAGGGATATGGGACGGTAGTTCGTTGGACTATTAGGATCACCTTTTTTGTATATCGGGATAACTTTAGCTACCTTTAGTGCATTTGGATAAATATTGCAACTAATGCATGCATTGATAATTTTTGTGATTGGAGCGATCAATAAGTTTTACAACATTTAATTATATTTGTATTTAATCCATAATAATCAGTGTAAGTCTTACATTTTAATGAATTGATTATGTCTCTGACTTCATTGAATGTTACCAATTTAAAAGAGAAACAATAATTGTATTTATCTTGATCATTTATATTGGCATTGACGTTATTCACAGTATTACTCCTTTTTTCAATTAATGCAATTATGGTTTGGGCTACAGTAGTGAAATAACTGTTGAAATCATTTGCTGTTAATGTAGAGTTTATATTTTCTTTTGTGTTTAATCTTTTGGAGTTTATCACCTCCCACATAGATTTAATACAGTTACTTGATTTTTTAATAATATTAGAATTATGCTTGATTTTAATGCTTTTTATTGAACAGCGATATTTTGATCTGTAATTGTTACGTCTACATCTATTTTCAGCCGTTGGGAATTTTAAGTATAATTCATTCAATAGTTGTAAAATATTGCATATTTCTTAGGTTTTCATTAAACCACGACACATGTGCATTCTTTGCAGTACCTGATATTTTTCGTAAGGGAAATGATTCTTCAAATGTAGCAATCAGAGTTGAGTGGAAGGTTTCAAAATTCTGTTCTGCATCATCTTTAATTGAAAATTCCAATTTATCTCCTCAAGGCGTTTGTAAAATGTGTATTTGTTCTTTGCAGACCAATGACGAACTTTCATGTCTAACCCAATATCTTTTGAAATTTTTACATGTTCTTTAAACTTTATACCAAAATGATCTGATATTATATTATTCTGTTTTTCTGTGTTAAAGAGTGTTATGTTAGTAAAAATATTATCTATGCAGTTATTAAGTCTTGTGTTAAAGAGTACAGTTTTTTCTAATTTAAATGATTGACATAAGTCAGTTAGCTCTACCGCATCTTTCTCCTTTGTATTAAATTTAACATTAAAGTCACCACACAATATAACCTCTTTCGATAGATCTATTTGATCTAGAGCTTTATTTAAGGTGTCGATAAATATATTGAAATCTCCTAAAGGGGATCTATATATATTTATAATAACTGTATTCAGTTGATTTAAAAGGATTGCTGAGATTTCACAATGTACTTCAACAGACAACTTATTCACCTTAATTAACGTTTGATATCTATTTTAAATTTATTATGTAGTAGAATCATACTTCCACCATGTAACTTATCTGTCCTTGCAAAATAGGATGATGTAAAGTAAGCATTTAGACTAAACATTGATGCCTCGATTTCATTTAGCCAGTGCTCTACAATGCAGATTATATCATAGTTTTGTCTTCCAAATAAGCTTCTAGTTCATTAGTTTTATTTGTAACTGATTGAATATTTTGATAGTAAACATATAGCTTAAAATTAAGAGACTCTACGGGTTGCTTACTATGCTCTCTATCAGATTGTTTTTCTTGTAAAAATTAGTTATAGTGATTAAGTTGTATACAAAAGGATTTCCTTCACAGTCATTTTTACCAAAATTTTTATTTCTATTGTTAACTATTACATGAATTACATTACACTTCAAATTACTTAATTTGATAATATTAATTAAGTATCTTATCAATACCCGTTTCCCTATCGCGTTTAAATGCAACCCGTTATTTGAATAGTGCATTTGATTTAAGTAAACATTCACATTGTACAACTTAAAATTAAAATTTTTCTTGCTCAGTGTAATTAAGGAGTCATTTATTTTATTAATTGTTGTATTATAGTGAAGTCACACCAAACATGTACGGTATTGTCAATAATATTAAATTAGTATTTTTGCATAAATTTATTATATACTTAAATGATTCCATAATTTCACCTCTCGTGCGATTCTGCATTATGTCATTTGACCCACCAATAAAGATTATAAAGTCCTTATATGAAAAGCTTTCATTGATTTACTTAACCCTTCAGTAATCTGACGTATTGTGGCATTAGGCTTGAAGTGGGATTGTATATTGTTTTCTAAGTGCTGATCAACCAATTTATTTAAATTTCTTACATGACTATCACCTAATATTAAGATTTTTGATAGAGAATTGTTTTTAGAAAAGAATTTTGTTACACCTAGATCTATTTATAGCTACAGTTGATTTATTGTTTGCATCGATTGTAGGGCTTGTGATAGGATCTCGAAAATATATATCAGACAATGTAGATGAATGCTTTAGCTGCTTTTGAGTTACAAGCTGGCTTATCTCTTGGGTCAGGTGTTTATCACTTCTTATTACATTATGCCCTTTCTGCTTGTTGACTTCTTGGGTGGTCATTTCTGTGGCTGAAAATTCAAGATTCTTTTCTATAAATTGAAATTTTGAATCTGTCTGATGTTGGGATTTTTAGTGAGTATCTGAATTTCATGGTTTTCTCATCTATGGATTTTTGTAATGATATAATTTCCAGTTGCAGTTCTTTAATTTTTGTTTCCAGTATATTAATCTTCTTTTCATTGATGATATTACTCTTCACTTGAGGTAATACAGAGGTACAGCATTTTATTTGATTACCTTGAATAATGATATTCTTGTTGTGGTTCCTTTCAAAACAGCTTTTATGATATATGCCATGGCAATTTATACAGATATAGTTATTGGCAGGTTTATCTTTGCAACATTTAAAATAATTCATTTTAAAGTTGATAAGTTGTATACACACCTGTTTGTATTGTTCAATATGTTAGAAGTTCTGTAGTATATCTTATCAGAAGTTTCTTTTATTTACCAAACCAGTCCAGTTTATATTTATATATTCTGTAGATAAGAATAACTTGTATCACTTACAGGTAATTGTTATGATAGGTCAAAGTTGGCCTGATAAGGCTTATAAATTAAAGATTTAGTTAATTATTGTTCAATAGTCATTTACTAACTTTGATTTGTTTATACAAATACTACCAAACATTTAAGCACTATTGAATTTACCACTGTGCACAATTTTAGCTTTCAGTTTTGTGTATGTGCATGAGAAATATCACTATCTAATTAATTACCCCACAAAATTAACTAACAGAATTTTAATACACTGTGGTGATTAAAATTGAAATATTCTTTTTCTAAACATAAGTGGCATCGCGTGATTTTTTCATTAAAGAATGCAACCTCTAAGAGGAAAAGTGAAAACGTTGAATTTATAGTAGTTTTATACACACCAATTAAACAATCCAAGATACAAAAAATATATAGTTAATAATAGTTTAGCCACTACACAAAATAAGAAGTTAGGCACAATGGGAACCTGTCAATAGTTTTTTAAAAGTTGAATGAATTTGTCTGTTTGTTGCAAAAAATATTACGGGCATATGGCGAGTTAAGTTATTAATTTTGGAATTGCTCAAAAGGGGCGAAAATTCTGAAACAAAACAAGGATACTCCGGAATAAGAAATTTCAAGTGGAATTTTATAAAATTACCCTTAAGTCGAAATTACTGTTAAATGATTTTAAATTAGGAGAGTAGCCTGAACAACCAACAATGCAAAAGTTGTGAGGCTCAAGACTGACTGGCCTACTTGGGGCTCCAGGGGTATTTATGTTGTCCCTGCCCCTCACATTTCTGTGGGAACTGCAGGGCTCATGTCTGCTTATTTCTTTATTCAATTCATTATACAATGTAACAATCTTAATTCTAATAATTGCGGTTTCTTAACCATCTGTAACCTGCACCTGCAGTATCACTTACGTCTGGAATACAATGTATTCACATCCGTTCTCACAACTTGCTTGTGAACTTTCATTAACCTTTTCTTTATTTATCCTTGAACTACATTGTTGCATCTAACTTAAGTTTCTTAATAATTTTTATTTAATTATACATATATTGGTTTGGGGGATATGTAACTCGCTTACCTTGTAAGGTTTTCAATCAGTCAAGTTTATGGGCGCCAACTCATTTATTCTTGTCTCGTATAAATCCCTCAAGACGACGAGCAATCCGGAAGGGGACTTTTGTTACTTTACCCTTTGGAGTAATGGAGTTCCTCTTACATTTAATTGATATAATTAATCAAGAAAAATACAGTTTCACCGCATCGCCGATGTTCCATTTTTAATGTATCACAGTGTTATTTTTATAAACAAGTATATAAAATTTTAAGGTTATCTAAATAACTTTCAACTCCATTCACTGTTACATGCCAAAAGGCAATGTAGCATGTTTTAGATTTAGATATAAATTATAAGTTAATAACCGCGTTTTTTTAAATGAATAATGGCAACTTCCGTCGTCGCGGACAGTCGCGTCTGCGCAGAATGAATGCGGGGGGCGTGAGTGTCGAAAGCAGGCATTAAGCCACCAGACCAAGACGAGGCCACAACTATCTGAGTGGTGTGTTTTTTCTCTTTAAAAATCGGTATATAGGTTCCTTGTACCTTACCTTTGTTGTGCCTGTTACCTTGCCTCCTTTCATTCCTCTACGAGTGCAACAAAACTTACGCGAAGGACGGATGGTAATTTGAAGTTTAACATAACCGAACCCAACCTGCAAATCATTGCTGGACCCTGAGATTTAAGTTCTTAAATGCCACTATGTGGGTAATTTGATTTTACTTAAATTGTGCATGTAAATTTGACTTAGATAGTGATTGCATCACCCTTAAAGCATGGTCGGTATATGTTACAAAATGGCGGGAATTATACCACATAAAACTATAACATCACATAATCATATTCGTAGAAAACTTTACATAAATTAACCAACTAAATTTTAACACCATTCAAATAATAATATTCTTACAACATACATGGGTAAAAGTTTAAAATTACCTAAATCCAAATAATGGTAAAGAGCATAACATGTTCTAATAAATTCATATGCCTATGGCATTTGACAATACATAATTTAGTCATTGTTGTTTGGTCACACCTTTTTTTTTAGTTTTCTATGAGTTTAAATTAAACCATTCACTTTGTCACGACTTCCAATTTCCAAGTTTTTGAAATCTAATAAGGGAAATAATATAACCTACGATACAAGTGAACGGTTTACACTTACAATGCACAGCTAAACAAGATTCAACCCAAAACAGAAGAACAATTTATAACTACGTAAACGACCTTTTCGAATGCGTATTTATTTAATTAGAGTCATCCACTTCAGCAGCTGAAATCCCTATAAAAAGATGATTCAATTTCCCATCAAAGTGGGAGGACTAGCCGGTCCCTTTTAGATATCGGTCTGTTGATATATTTGTAACTAATCACGCACACACACAATTATTATTTCTTAATCAATGCGGTTCGTTCACTTTCCATTTCTATAATTAACGTATCAATGATTTTTTCTATTGATTTAGAAGTAATTCATTAATTGATTTGTGGCAGCTGTCTAGCAATGTCATTATCCCCACTTTCTCTGCTTCAGAGGGGTATATTATTAATGTAAGTATCACGTAGCTCTTGCTATAGTTTGATATAGAGTTCTTTTGTGTCAATGTGTGCCTGGCTGACATACTGAGTAGTCTTAACACATATTATGCTCTTTTGTATAATTCAACCTTTCAGTTGAATTTAATAATAGTTATTTATTATACAAGGAAAAAAGTACTAGATTTTAGCTTCGCGTCGGGAGATAAAACACCGAGAGTTAAAATCTTACATTTTTACCCATGTATAATACACTATTTTTTTGTGACAGGTAAAACGATGATGTAATATTGGAAAAAATATTACAATATATTAAAGTCAAAAAATCAATCGATATCAAATTTGAAGTTTCAAACAAGTAGGTTGTTGTACTTATAGGGACAGAAACTTGTGATGCTAAGGAAACCTTTAAGGTAATCAAATATCTGTCAATTTAATTCTGCGAGTGGTTTCAAAAATTGCTAACTTAAGTTGTTTATATCGGTTGTTTTGAACGCGACAAAATTATGATACGATGTTATGTTACACCCAAATATTACAAGTGTGGACCCTGCTTTGAATTAAATACCTTCGTGTTCTTACTTATTTACACATACCTGGGAAAAAAGTACTCATTTTTTTTCTGGGAAAAAAAGTAAATTCATAAAAAGTGACATTTTGTTACCTGTCAACAAACATTAAATGTAACATTTTTTCCAGTCACAGAAAAATACTTTACTTTGCTACCTATTGTACTTACAAATATCTGACAATATTAAAGCAAAACATTTACATATTTACTGGAAACAAGCTCATAAGTAACCTACGTTAAAAATAGGAATGGGCTTACCTTCCTCTGACCTATTCGTTATCAGAGTTTCCAGTTTATACAAAATTATTAAACTTATGTCCTGACAGATTAGCAACTTAACTAGTTGGGAAATCTTCCAAACATTCAATCATCACTTTCCTAATCTATATTTGCTTTCAGTCTTTTACAATTTAATCATAACCATACAAAATGATTTTCTTTAGATATACTAGTTTTCTTTCAGTTGTTCACCCACGGGCTGAATTGCAACAGGTGATTTATTTATTTTGGCACCATGAATAGTTTTTTCTATTGTTGACTTTTTACTTCGCCTTACATAATATGTATAAAATTACATCTACCGTAATCCAATTTTTTAACTACACTTTCCTCCAATTATCTGAAATATGTGGTACATTCCTAATTACTTAGTCTTCAAAATCTTGGTTCTACGTTCGAAACAACATGATTCTAGATTTTTTAACTACACTTCTCTACAATTAATTGTACTATTTAGTAACTTACTTATGTCTCTCATTCATATCATCCGTGTGTCATCTTACCCCAGCAAAATGCGTAATGGTTTCTGCTCCTTCTTGATTGACATTGTAACAATTTTTGTTGATGCTTATAAATGCGCATATCCTTTAGTTATTTTATACACTGCAATACTTATTCAACTAAATAATCAATTCCCTAATATTAATAATTATTCAGATATGTACCGTATTGCCCAATCACGTGTCATATACTATTTAAAAATAATAATATAGACTTATTCTTTAAATGTAGGTTATGAACTATGCTTCGGATGAGAGGTGATATTTGTTTGTCATGTTAATTTTGTCGACTCAATGGCATTTGCTCTCCGGTTTCTGCTGCGATAACAGCTACATGGATTTTTAAAGAAACCAAGCCAGCGATATGCGAATTGCAAAAGGTGGTCGTGCCTTCAAGTGCCAAAAGCACTTAAACCCCATTAATTCCTGTTAGCGGTAATCAGGTAAAATTAGTTATTAATTAAAACTAAATAATTTAACAGTAGCGCTCTCTAAAAAGTTCTCTAAACACGCTTTCTAAAAAAAAGCTCAACTATAATTCGTCTAGTATTTCCATAAAGGTCCTGTAAATCTCATGTAATATCCATCAGAAACTCATCTATAATTTATCTAATATCATCTTTAAATTTTGAAGATTTTATGTAGCCTCATTTGGTTAGGAACGAAAACGTGGCGTCCTCGAGAAAGATGTTCTTGCTTTAGGAATTCGAGTAACACGAAAATAATTTTTATTGAAGAATGATGCATAGGTGAAGGAATTAAGTGTAAGGTTATTTACACATTCATCGGTAGCAGATACGGAAAGTCCTGCCACAAATGTTGTTTGTCCATAAATTGTAAGCTGGGCCACATGGCAACGTCAAGGTATTTTTTTGTGTATGACGTTTCATGGTACGATCGACTAACAAGGTAAGCGATTAGAATAAGGACATGACCTGAGAGCAGCTGTTATTGAATAACTTGTTAATGAAACAAATACTCAAAATTAAATGGTTGCATTGAACTTAACGTTTTGTTTTGCAGGAAGATTATGATTATCTAAATTACTGCTTACGTCAATTGTCGCTTACGTTATTATCTAGATTTATCAATTTTATTAAATAAATTCATGAATTCATATTTATTCAGATCAAGTTAGTTCTAAAAATTTAAACATGGAAATTATCCTTTATTTTGGATTGTAATTATAATTAGCAGCTGCGAACCAAGATAAACAGATCTGAGTATCAAATGGGCAAATTTGAGGTTATGTTTGGATAATTATCATATTTTGATTTAAAATTTCTATAGTCACATATTGATGTCTAAAATATTAGACTATCCCCTTGATTGTACATTTTTGTAAATGAATTTTTGGAACAAAAGAGAATAATTTAATTAAGGACAATCATTGGAGTTAAAAAATTAACTTTTATTTTGGCCAAGAGCATCTAAATATAGGGAAACTAAATTAAGATTTCCAAATCTATTTTATCACAAAGAGTAAGACTATTAGCCGTGATTCAGTAATGAATTACTTGAACAGCGCTTCCAAGAAGCTTGACATTTAAACCCCCTTTTATTGCTTATATTTAAAATTCAGATATTAATAATTACCTTTTTTTCCTTCGTTTGTTCTAACAATACTATTTTCTTTCAGATCCTGCATTGTCGCAGTTATAGCGATATTTTCCCCTAAGGATTTCCAAGTTCTCCCTTAGGGTACCACTTGCTTTCATTAAGTCTAGGACTTGGTGGCGCCCCCCTCTATTTTTTGTGGTTATGTGTCAGTTACAAATAGTCATTTAAAACCCACGGACATTCCTCATAAGCTCTACCCAAGAAATAGACCCCTAGCTTAGTCAGAAGACTGTGTTGATTTCCCTTTTTTGGTAAGGGGATCGAATTATAGAGAAAAATAAAGTTATACCATATTCTATAACCTTGGTCATGTGATCCATTCCACCAATCAGTATCCTAGAAAATTTCATTAACTGACACGTGCCACGAGGTTAGGGCCCTTCTAAATCAGTATTTGTTATTGCCATCATTGACATAATCTTATTTTAAATTTGAATTATTTTAGAAAATTTTGCATTGCTACCTATTTGCAACTTCTTTTGCCAGCCTTCTACTCAACATTTTTCGTTTCTCAGAAATTTCTATATTGTTAACTAATTCGTAATTCATAATTTAATTCATCTTTTAATAAATAGTTTACCTTGATAGTTTCTGTCATTTTGGACAACTTTTATTAACACAAAAATTTTTAAGCAATGAACAATATTCTTCAACCTGAGAAGTCTTGAATAGTCGATTTATTTTAATCAACAACAAGAGAGTTTTGCCTATCGAATATACGAATGTCGGATAGAAATTTACAATACTCAAAAATTTTCTTTCATGGGAACAAATAGAAACAAGCTATTCTACAATGAGATTAAAGTAAACAGAAAAATTCGGACTTCACACGTTGCAGCGCTATTTTTGTATATCAAAGATGGGCCAAAATTTACAAGTCGAAACATGGAACTTGGGTGATTGTTAAATAAAATACAACTCACCTCTATATTCGCAAAGGTCACGACAAAGTTGTAATTTAATCAGTTTTGATTAACGACCTTTGGAATCTTCCGGACTTGAAACTAACTTCCGTGGTTGTTTCAAAAGATTATCAGGGGGGGTCTAAATTAACGGATATTAACACGGTGCCACTACTTTGTTAATTTTCATCTCTAACAGAAGAACACTAATAGGAAAAAGTAGAAACCATTTAGTGTATAAACATTTCTTAACTCAAGAGTTTGGTTGTTACACACATAATCTCGTACCTGCGAAAAAGATAAATATTTAAATCAAAAATATACCACCATCCACAGCCGTACGAATACTGGATTTTATGTACCTCTTGTATCGGTATATATCATTGAAATTTGTAATGACATTACGTATACTGAATTCAACGTCTTACTTTTTTGGGTAGGTTTTTATGAGTGATAATTCTTCGTTCGTGATTATTTCATGTTGTATAGAGCAACAAAAATAAGAATGATTACCAAAATTTATACATCTATTTTAATGGAAAGTTTATCGGTACAATTTTAATTGACATTTAAATTTCTAAATCGCCATTAATTAATTTTAGGCATTCATAACATTTTAGTAACAAGTTTCGGTATTATCGTAGTAATCAAATCTGGTGTCTTCGATTTACACTAATAATCAAATGTTATTTATCTTATAATAATTACGGTATGTCGAGTTACTTGTTCAAAAATTAATCGAATTAAATATTTAGTTGATTTCTATTAAGGATTAATGTAGAAACTAAATTTAATACGTTGAGTTTTTAAATAATTACGCTTATCTAAAGTAACATTTTCATATTCAAAACAAAAACTCTAAAATAAAATCATCTGACTGGACAACAAAGGAGAATTCTTATTACAACACTCACCAGTTGTTTTCTTTGTGTGGTATGTGACAAACCTTGAAAGGTGGACGACCCAATAACAACAGTATCTCATTAGGGGCCTCCTAGCATAAATTCTGTCTTAACGAAATGGGTAAAACGCATGTTCTGACGAGTGTTAACCAAAACCAAAGGATTCCAATTCAAACGATGTGTGTTAGCGAACCATTTTTTATAATTGAAACGTTATTTAAAGATACCTTTTGGTTGGGAATTATTTTACATCATTATCTGTAACGTTTGTAAGTTTTATAACAGACGATATATTGCGGAATGGTTAGCTTGACGTAGCATAAAATAATTTTATAACTTACAACAACTTCATAGCTTCATAACTTCACAACTGTGCTGCAAGAAAACGGAGAAATTGGACAGGGTTTTCAAATGAGGAAAATATACGAACCATTGATTAATAGTACCCCAGTCAGTTTCCATCGTACAAAACATTTAAGTAAAACACCAACTCATGGCGATTCTCGTCTGCTGTCTTAGAACTAGCGAAAGACATTCTCGTTCCTCAACAGATAAATAGCAACTAACTAGTTTGTATGCCACAGATGAGCGTAACATAGTGAAGCAAACAACACCAGGCAGGGCCTTGAATCGAAAACTGTACAATTTTTGTAATGGTCTTATTTGAACTCGTACAAATTTAATTGTACGTTGACGGTTTTGGAAAAATGAAACTTTATTTAAGCGGAAGATTAATACATCGGGTGTTTTGTAAGTGTATTGTATTAATTATTTTACCAAAATGAAAATTAATGGAACTAAAAATAATGTTATATCAAAAATATCTAGTTGTAGAGGGTTTGGAAAATAAACAATGTTACCACAATTAGGATTGGATAATTTTATTAAATGTTTTTCTAGTTCGTGTGAGCATAATATAATGTAAATTGTATAAATTCTTATTTATTTTAATATTTTAATTGGCATTTCAACAGGTAAAATAGAAATATTTTACTAAATCTTGCAACAAATTTTTATCAGGTCACATCAACTAAATGGTCAAAGCTCAACTTAAAATTTGTTTCAAACTTTCGTTTACAATAAGTAATTTATTTATGTTTAGTTTCATTTAAACTAAATTTGTATTCTAAACTGTATGTGAAATCTAATTCAGTATTTTTTAGTCCAATTTTTACTACCCGTTCAACATCTGTGGAACACTTTGGTTTATTGCCGGGCCAGCTTTCATACTTTCTGCAAATTCTTACATTGATAAATGGGTGAGAGAATCAGTTGTGTGTGCGGTACTGCTTTTAATAACATTTGGGGGTCATTTAATGTTTTTGGTAAGTACGAATTTTAGACAATATAATAGATTTTAATAGGTTAAGAATTTAATGTAAAAATAAATTCAATTTCTGTATAGTATACGTAGACCTGCAATACACAGTTTTGCCCAGTGATTTGTTTCAGTACTTGAAACTATAGCTATACGTTTGGTACATCAACATGTTCATAGTATCAACCACTATTAATATTTCAATAACTGCCTATATGTATTAATATACACGGTAACTACAAAAGAATTATCGAGTTTTAAAAATATGCATATATTTCAGAAAGTATTACAGATATAATTGGGAATGACCTCACTATAGAGGGAAAATATTCAAGTTTGAAATGTGTGCTTATGATCGTTGTTTTACAAGTCCAGGTAGTGTCATGACTTCAGTATGTACAATGACAACTATGCAGCAGAAAGCATTTTGTGTGTTAGAGTACGTGTGACGTTTGCAACGTGTATTCCAATGGCAATACCAAACTGATTTTCCAAGTCATCAGAGTATTTAACGATGGTATCGACAATTCAAGATTACTAAACGTAATAGCACTGCAAAACCACAAGTTCCTAATAAAGTAGGGACACAGACAAACGTTCGATTGTTTTTCATAAAAGTCCACTTGCACAGCAAGGCGTGAACTTGGTATTCTGCAGCAAACCATATGGAAAATTTTGAAGAAGCGATTGGGATTTAAACCATACCGTCTACAGGTGGTGCACAGTTTACGAACATGTAAAGCTAATTGATTCTTGTACTGCCATTCAGGAAACAATGAAAGACGACGAAAGTGCTAACCTTCTAGTATTCAGCGATGAAGCGGCATTTCATTTTAGTGGAAGGGTGAACTGTTACAACATTTGGACATGGAGCATGGAAAATCCTCATATGAGTGTGTAACATGAAAGAATTCTCAAAAATGCAATGTCTTCAAAAGTGTACTGAACTTTTGTCATTCATGAAAACATTGTAGTCAGTGCATGCTACCTAGATAAGTTGCAGTTCTGGTTATTTTTACAAGTGACAGAAGATTCTAACAACTTTATATTCCAACAAGATGGAGCTCCGCCACACTACCTTAAATAGGTGTGTCGGTCAAACGAAGAACTCCTTAACCGTTGAATTGGTTGATGTGCTGAACAAGATTTGATATTGTTCGCATGGCCTCCCATAATTACACCATACGATTTTTTTCTTTGGGGGTATATTAAAGATATGGTTTACACACAACCATTGTCAGCAACACCTGATGAATGCCAAAAACATATTTCTACTACTGTTAACAGTACCGATTGAGACAAATTGCAGAATATATGGGTCAAACTGGACTACCATTTGGACATATTTTATGTGACGCGAGAAATTCACATCAATTATTGTAATGATATGCTCAACCATTTCGAATGGACCTGCACCTTGCCGAACAGGTGAAATGGCTTGCGTGTTCTAATGAGCTAAAGAGCCAAACTACAGGTCCAACCAAAGTAGTAGGGTCGTTAGTGAGGAACCAGACTAAAACAGGTCTCCGAAAGAGGGCAGCGGCTCTTTTGGTACTTAAATTGGCAGGGACCATAGGGGTCGGTATGGCGTTCTAAGACACACTACAGTGATGTGGAAGGCAACAGGAAATCACCATATTACCTCCCAAGTACACAGCATACTTAAATTGCATTTAAGATGATGGCATCCTCTGGGGTAAAAGATTCCGGAGGTAAAATAGTCCCCCATTTGATCTCCGGGAGGGGACTACTTTGGAGGATGTGATAAGCGGAGTGTGGTATATCAGAAGTATGAAGCTAGAGAACCTAAAAATCGAAATGAATAGGTTAGCACTGGACATAGTAGGGATCAGCGAAGTTCGGTGGCCAGAGGCGGGGGGTTTTTGGAGTGGAGACTTCAGGGTAATTCATACAGGAGCAGAGGAGGGAAATTTGGGTGTGGGGATAGTTATGCGGTAAAAGATAGGATACTGTGTAGAAAATTACTTACAAAAGAATGAAAGAGTACTCATGGTTAGATTAGAATTTAAACTGGTAAACACAGTAATAATACAAGTATACATGCTCATCTCTAGCTACAGTGCCGAAGAGGTAGAAATGCTCTACAAAGATATCGAAGACATATTAAGATACGTAAAAAGACATGAAAATTTAATCATTACGGGGGATTTTAATGCAGTGGTAGGTGAGGGTAAGGAAGGAGCAGTAGTAGGTTTATTTGGTTTAGGCATGAGAAACGACAGGGGAAATAGGTTGGTAGAATTTTGCGACAAGAACAATTTAATCATCACAAACATATTATTTCAACATCATGCTAGAAGACGATATACGTGGAAGATGCCAGGAGATATAGGAAGATATCAAATAGATTAGATTATTGTTAGACAACGGTTTAGGAATCAAGTAAAAGACTGTAGATGCTATCCAAAAGCAGATATAGACACTGACCACAACATCGTAGTTATGAAGGCCGTGCTTAAAATTAAAAATTTGAAAAAAAGAAACGGAAAAAGACACTTTGACTTAGAGAAACTACAAGATAAAGATGTTCAAGAAAGATTCGAAAAAAGTCAAATGAATTGCCGAAAGATATAGGGAAAATATCTGATACTAAGGAAGTAGAAACTGAATGGAATAACATTAACTCCAGCCTAGACATGGCGGCCAGAGATATTCTGAAGTATACACGAAAAGAAAATAAGAAACCATGGATAACAAAGGATATCCTGAATTTAATAGAAGAAAGACGAAAATACAAAAATAAATCAGATGAAACATGAAAACAGATACAAAACCATAAAATGGGAATTATTCGCAAATGCAGGAAAGCTAAAGAACAATGGATTGATGAAAAGTGCAAAGAAGTACAAACTAAGATGGAAGTAGGAAATACAGATGAAGCATACAAACTAGTTAGAATCAATTTTAGGGATATAAAACCGTATAGCAAAAATATAAGGGACACGGGAGGATGTAGAGAAAGTAAGTAGATGGCAAGAATATATAGGGAATATATATGCAGGACAGGAACTAATTGCATTAGAACAGGAATCAGACATTGAAAATGATGACTTGGGATATCCTATACTTAGAAATGAGTTTGAATTAGCATTAAAGAGTCTGAAAATGGAAAGGCGCCAGGTGTAGATAAGGTGCAAGCAAAAACTCTAAAAGCCACCGGACAAGCAGTAACAGAATGCCTCTTCCAACTTGTAAGCTATATGTATAAGACCTGCGAGATATCCAAAGATTTCAAATGTAACATCATAGTAACTATGCCAAAAAATGTGAAAATTTTTGAACAATAAGTTTGACAGCACACGTATCAAAAATATTAACTAGAATTGTACAAAGACGAATGGAAAAACGAGCTGAAGAGATACTAGGAGAAAAGACCACTTTGGGTTTTAGGCGAAACAGGGGAACATGGTTGTCTATTTTAGCTCTGAGAGTGATAATGGAGAAAACAATAGAAAAAGGGGAAAGCGTGTATATAGGGTTTGTAGATCTGGAAAAAGCATTTGACAATGTAAAATGGAAAAAAATTTCGAAATACTCAAAAAAATTGAAATGAGTATAGGGATAGACAAATAATACATAGCTTATACAAAGAGCAAACAGCAGTAATAGAAATAGAGCAAGAACGTAGAGAAGTAAACGTTAGGAAAGGGGTGAGACAAGGATGTGCTCTGTCCCAATTAATTTTTAACTTGTACATTGAAGAGGAAATGAATACTGTCAAATGCAGGAAGACATTTGGAACTACTATGCAGTGACAAAAAATTGATATGCCTAGATTTGCAGATGATATAGCGTTATTAGCATCTAGCAAGGAAGAGTTAGAAGCTGCTCTTAATGAAATGGTTCTAACAGAGAGATACAGTATGAAAATTAACAAAACTAAAACTAAAGTACTATTATGCAAAGGAGGGGAAAATAAATCAAAAACAAGAATACAAATATGTAACATGAACTTACAAGAGGTTAAGGATTTTTGCTTCCTAGGAAGCCAAATAATGCAAGATGGTCAAAGTGCACAAGATATAAAACAAAGATTAGTGCAAGGTTGCGCTACATTTAACAAGAATAAGCAACTACTGTGTTCAAAGACAGCAAACATAGAAACAAAGAAAAGATTGCTTAAAACATATGTGTGGAGCACATCACTGTAGGGCTGTGAAGCCTGGACAGTAGGAGAAGCAGACAAGAAAAAGGTAGAAGCCTTTGAAATGTGGTGCTACAGACGTATCACGAAGATATAGACAGGCAAAGTTAAGAACGAAGAGACACTAAAAATGGTAGGAGAAGAAAGAAATATGTGGAAAATGGTAAAAAAAATAGAAGAGATATGATGATAGGCCACATATTACGGCATGAGGGAATAGTACGGAATATATTAGAAGCAGAGATAAGAAAAAAGAGAAGTTGAGGTAGGCCTAGGTTAGACTACTGCACACAGATAGTGAAAGCTTTAGACTGTAGGAATTTCAGGGACATGTGTAGGCTAACTCAGAATAGAAATCAATGGAGGTACGCATCCAACCAGTCCCAAGATGGATAAATTAATGACGAAGAAAGTAACTGTACTTAAACATGATGGTTATTATAAGCAACTACAAGAATTGGTTGGGCAATATTCTCGAATAATGTTAATTGTGTGAAAGGATTTACTGGAAAACTATTAACTGCTCAACCCCCTTCACTGTATTTCGGTGAAATAGGGCATAAAATTAGAAAACAATAGAAGGGGAACCGAGCTGTTTACAGCTGTGTGAGAATTTCGGGGAACTGTGTAGGCCAGCTCAGAATATAAATAAGCGCAGGTACGTGTCCAACCAGTTTTGAGACGGAAAATGTAATGACGAAAAAATAAGCGCAGATAAATCTGATGATTATTATAAACAACTAGTTGTTGGGTGTGAAGTATCTGCAACTAATGTTGACTGTGCAAAAAGATATATTGGAAAGAATATTAAATAGGTAAATGTTCAGGTGCTGGGGGAACATGGCAGTCACAGGCTACTTACCCCCCTTCACAACCACTGAATGTCGGAGAAATAAGGTATATAATTGTAAAACAATAGAAGGGGACCGAACTGCATATAACAAGAAAGAATAGTGCCTATGATGAAAGACAACAAACATAAAAACAAGAAGAAAATTGTTGAAAGCATATGTGTGGAGCACAGCACAGTATGCCTATGAAATACGGGCAGTAGGAAAAGCGACAGAAAAATGGTAGCATCCTTTTGGAATGCTGTGCTTCAAATGTATGAGGATGATAGCATGGACAGACAAAATAACAAATAAGTTATAGAAATGTAAGGGAACAAGGATATCTGTGGAAAAATAGGAGAAATAAGAAGGGCAGAATTTGTCCTAAGATATTTTTGGGGAATAGTATGGGATATATTACAAGCGGAGATAGGAAAAGAAGGTAGATGTAGACATAGATCAGATAGTGATAGATGCAGACTGTGCAAATTTCAGGGAAATGTGTAGGTTAGTTCAGAATAGGAAACAATGAAGGTATGCGTCTAACTAGTTCCAAGACTGAAGACCTAATGATGATGACGATATGCTCAAAAACTTGAATATTTTCCTTTTTTCACACTTAAAAAATAATTATTCGTTAATTTTTACATTGAAGGGACTAAGTGGTATAACAATTACCAAAACAACAAATAACAGAAAAAATGTAAATTTGTATTTCCCTACACTTACATATGCTTCATAATTGTTTTTTAAATCAATAGTATAGTAAAGTGAAACACGGAATTGCAAAGTAATTTTAGCTAACTAAATTAAATAACTAAGATTATGTAATTAGCGAAGATGGTTGTGTCGATGAGGCTTAGAATCATCTTTACAGTTATTAAGTTAGCTTAGTTCTTTTACTTTCTCCATAGAATAAGCAAAATGTTATGTACTACTTTTTTGAAACACGCATGCCTGTAAAGACATGAATGTTATTCCCTTTATTATTACCATTTTGTTTTTCAATGTGATTGTGCTTTTTCAGGTACTGACGATGCCATCTGTTGCCAATAAGAATTTTCCATATCATGTACGGACATCTCAAATTGGTGTTATGGAAGCAAAAGGTAGTTACGCATTCCACGCATTTACTGTATTATTTATAAATTATGTATACGTTACAGGAAAGGAGCAGCCTAATCTAGGGACGTTATATGACTAGTACACTATATACCTTACTCATAACATTATATACACCTATTGTACGGTTATAACAAATTTTGTAGTCATATGATCAGTAAACCTGCTTATGTGTCAAAATTGTACCCTGTAGCCAAATAAATCAGTTTCTTGAACTTATGAACGACTGACATAATTTCACGTTATACATTATTTTTTATTGTTATGAAGTTTACTTTAACAAATTAAATATGGTACAAATGTCTGGGAAAAAATAAAATTAATCACGCATGTCTCATCCAAAAATTGACGAATTGATATTTTCCATGTATATTCATAAAACACTGCCGTCATACATACAATAATAAATTTTTCAGTCAGCACTCATCCGTTGTCACTTTTTAAATATAAAACCTAAATTGCTTAGTAACGTTCCTAAAAATGTATCGATTTTTAAAATGTCTGTATTTTCAACTCATTCCTCGGCAACTTCAATGTAACGTCCTGCCCTGCAATCTTTACATTCTAATCGAACCCTAGTTTAACACCAATCTATTGCCCTACTCCTATCTATACATGTTATAGTGTTTGAAATTCTCATGTTTCAGTACCTAGCAAATTGTTAGTTTTCCTCGACCTCTTTTTTTTCTAAGAGAACATGACTTGCTGACCAAAATAACTAGAAGAAATAAATTATGTCTTTAAACTATACTACTATTATCAATAACACCAAATTCATACCTCAACTTCACTTACTTGAATAAATATTGTTACTTTTAACGGTGTAGTAATTACCCAACTGCTTAAAAAGATGGCACGATATATATTACACAGAATTTAGAATTATTAAAATAATATAATTTATTTCAAATTATCAATGTAAATCCAAATTTAATGTATATTAACAAGTTGTGTATAAGGTATAATATTTATAAATCAATCAGGATGCATTATGGATGCGATTTGACGCTCTAGCTCACATTCATGGGACGAAGCTAGTTGCTGATGTCGTGCAACAAAAACAAGAACACAAAACAGATAATAGGCAAAAAGTCAGGTAGGAATCGAAGGGTTCACTTCATCACAGATTTATATGCACCCAAGTACGTTGAGAATGCCATAATGGCGGCGCTTACAACTCGAAAACTCACCACTGTTAGTACATTACGCATTCTGATTAATTGAAAAACGTCACGTCCGTTCCAATCCCGTGGGAACCAATTTTACCACAAACCTACACGATAACAAAGAGCTATTCCCCTCTAGACATCGCCCGTGAACCCCCAGACCACATTTGCTATGCATATTACTCTAGTAGTAAACTAAGGAATACAAAAGTAGTCCATAAAATATGCCCTTTGACCTTTTTTTACAAATCCTTATGACCTTTCTAATCTTCACTACCAGATTCCTCTATTACAGCTCTATTCTGCCCTCCTGTTGCAAATCTGCCAGTTCCTGTAATGAAAGCCAGCATGTCTGGTCAGGGAAGGGAGATCAACTCCACATCTGTCAAGCTGTATGAACCCAGGAACCTATGTCTTGGCCTCATATATCTCTCGCACTCTCCATGTAATGGTCAACAGTTTCCTCCCGCCTTTTACAGATTGGACACCTAGACTCTGTTTTGATATCCAGCAGGGCCAGCTGTCTCCATAACCTGCAATCGTCCATGAGTATTCCCACTAGCACGTTGAGCACTTTCATCTTTATTTAATAGCCATGCCATTCTTGACTCGTTCGGCCAACTATCATTATCTTTGACTGTCTACAGTCCCTTCCTCTTCCCCTTCTTTTCCACCTCTTCCACATGCAAAATTTTAGATTAGACACCATCTATTTCCTCGTTAAGCCTATGCATGGTTCAGGTTCTGAATAAGTGATTCCTGCCCCTTGCTTAGTCGGTCTATCAGCTTACTCGTTTCCCTGCACACCGTGGTGTCTTGGAACCCAGAACAGCTGGTTAATTTTTCCAATGTGTCTATGCACTCCTAAACCAGTGGACATTTGGTCCTGGGGGAGCAGATTGCTTGGATTGTTGTTTGATTATTTGAGCAGATAATAACCTCTGCTCTTCTACCTTTTTCTCCTGGCTTTCAGCAACTTTTAATATTGTACCTCCGACTGGAAAATAATTGTATATCAGTCTAGGGCAATGAATCCCCTTACTCTTCAGATATACCCTGCTATAATAATGCAAATTGCAAGTATTTTTACGTTTAAATCGAGTTGTCAAATATGCATAACCCTGAACATAATTTGTATATCCTCAAATTTGATGGGTTGCCTTCACGACTAAAGCCCACAAGTTAAGAAATAGGCATAATGTGCTGAGCTCCACGCATATGCTTTCAACACTTTTCTTGTCTCTATGTTTGTAGTCTTTCATCATAGGTGCTGTTTTCTCTTGATAGATGCAGTTCGGTCCCCTTCTATTGTTTTACAATTATATACCCTATTTCTCCGACATTCAGTGGTTGTGATGGGGAAGGCGGCTGCATTGCGTAGTTGGTATGTGTGTGACTAGTACGCCCAAGGTCCCGGGTTCGAATCCCGACACGGTCCGCTTGAAAAATGTTAGGCGAGCATTTTTCACAAAAATACACCCTTGTTCGGATGAGAGGTAAAATGGAAGTCCTGTGTGTGAGTGTTGTCACGCACATTAAAGATTCCTACCTTGCTTGGAACAGCAAGGGTTTGACAAAATTCAAAATTTTTCAGGTTAAAAATAACACTTCCTGGCCAATGTAGTACCTTCAGGTGGAGCATTGGAAAATCACATATAAGGTTGTGAAGGGGAGTAAGCACTTGAACATTTGACGATTTAATATTTTTTCCAATATATATTTTCGCACAGTCAACATTAGTTGCAGATATTTCACAACCAATACCTGTAGTCGTTTATAATAATCATCAGATTTATCTGCACTTATTTTTTCGTCATTAGGTTTCCGTCTCAAAACTGGTTGGACACGTGCCTGCATTTATTTATAATCTGAGCTAGCCTACACAGTTGCCTGAAATTATCACACAGCCTATAACTCAGCTCGGTTCCTCTTCTATTGTTTTCTAATTACAAGCCCTATTTCACCGAGGTTCAGTGGTACATGAAGGTGGTTAAGCAGCCTGTAGCTGCCAAGATCCCCAACACTTATGGCCGGTTGCACAAAAATAGACTAATCGTCTAATTAACTAATGGATGATTAACTTTAACGGTCGATTAAATGCTAGTAGCGTGTCCCAAAGGTTGTGTGTTACCACTTTAACCGGCGATTAGCTATTGGGTGATTTGACTTGGCAACAAAGCAATTTTAATAAAAAGCCAGCAATTTAAGGTTATCTTTAATTGTTGATTATCTTGACAGAAGCCACTTGACGTTTATTAAAAAATTTGCGTTTGTATATTATTTTGTTGATACTTCTAGTATATAATGGAAGGAAATAAGAAAATGCGATGATATAAATATGGAGGAAATTTTGGATCAAAATCCAATTCAAGAGCAACCTTTGAACTAGAAAATCGTGAAAATTGCTGCTGTGTCCAAACCGTCCAAACACACTACACGTGCAAATCCAATAAGAAGACACCATCAAAACAAGGCAGAAAATTTAAAGCAACAATATTTAAAACAAAATTAGCTAACGCTCGACTTCAAAGACAATTATGTTATCAGAGCATCGCATCCAGATGACAATTTACAAGCTACAGCTAAAGAAATTAAAAGAACAATGTGAATAGTTTATTTTTAGTTGATAATATTTGTACATAAATAAATAGTTTAACTCGCAAATACTGTCTTTACTAACGCTGGTCTAGCTGCAGTCTTTTCATTGATCCTTGCGGCAGTATCCAATTCCTCACTAGCATCAGCAAAGTCCTCTTCAAATGGATATTCTTCTGGAGGTTATTCATCATTCCCAAATACAAGCATGGAAATCGCTTCAGAACTCCAAAACAATTTCAACTGTATTTCTAGTTGAAATGTATGCTCTGTTATATGCATCTTCACTTGCTGTCTGTGTATGTAGGGATGGTGTTAGTAAAAATCTTTTAGAAGGATAACCACTGTCGCCTAAAATATAGTTGTCATAGAACCCGTTTTCAAATTGTGCTGCATTTGGGGAATCCTTAAAGATAGTACTATCGTGTACAGATCCTGGCCAACAGGCAATTATATGTTGTATTTTTAACTTGGCATTACAAATTACCTGTACAGTAGTAGAAAAGAAACCTTACGATTTCGGTACAGTTCCGCATTCTGCCCTCCATGCGATGCTATTTTAATATGCGTGCACTCCAGAGCACCCAGTACACGTGGAAAACCAGCTATATTGTAGAAATCCAACAGTACTGCATTTAATTCTTCATTTCTCGGCATATGCAGATACATATTTTTTAATGAGGCTATTTCATGAGTTACTTTATGTATAATTCTACATACCGTTGATATGTGTACATTTATAGTGTCTCCAATCAACTGTTGAAAAGCACCTGTAGCATAATAGCGTAATGTCACTAATAACTGATTTAAAGCACTGATCGACTTGTTGCGATTTGTAAACGATTCTTGAGTTTGTCCAAATGCATGTAGTAATTCCATAACATTTTCTCTAGAAAAACGAAATCTTAATTTAAATTCAACATCGTCATACATTTCAAATGCATTGTTTCGATTACGGATAGTACGAATTTTTTTTAGGAGGTTCTTCATTTTCATCAAGTGACGATAATGAAGTATCAGAATCAAACATTTCGTCGAAACTTATGATATGGGCTAGAAGTAGCTTGTTTTAGTATTTGTTAGTAATATATTATAATTATTATGTATTGTGATAGTAATAATTCAATATTAATTTATTTAAAACTGAATTCGTATGGAAAGCTGTACTATAAAAATAAAATTACTTCTAACTGTCACTTTAATTAGCAAAATTTCTCCGATTAAAGTTAATGGTCGATTAACCCATATTTAGCGAGCTGTCAAACCTTAATTGGCGTTTATGCAACACTTTACATGATTTAACTTTCCGTTACTTATAGTTAATCGGCCGTTAAGTTAACAGATCAAATATTTAATCAAAGTTTTCAACAACACTTCCTTATAGATAATCAACTGTTAAATATTTAATCGATCATTAAGTAGTTAACGGCCCTTTGTGCAACCGGCCCTTAGACATTCGC
Source organism: Platerodrilus igneus (assembly GCA_036346225.1). NCBI lineage: Eukaryota > Metazoa > Arthropoda > Insecta > Coleoptera > Lycidae > Platerodrilus > Platerodrilus igneus. Next base: position 6,078,446 of record JARFIW010000001.1, on the reverse strand, counting down.
CGAATTAATAGTTTTCCAGTAAATCTTTTCACACAATTAACATTATTCAAGAATATTGCCCAACCAATACTTGTAGTTGCTTATAATAATCATCACGTTTAAGTAGATATTTTTTTCGTCATTAGTTTATCCATCTTGGGACTGGTTGCATCCCTATAGTGGGGGATAAAGAATACTACTATAATAAGCCTGCTTATCGTAAAAGGCGATCAAAAGGCGCAGCAAGGGGCAGCAGCCTTGCTGGCTAAAAGATATTGGAGGAGGGTCGGTTGGTCTCGGGCGATCCTCAATAATTTACAAGCTTGTTGGGGGTTGGCCGTGACGGATACGGCTTTTGCTAAAATCTTTAAAAACTGCGTTGTGGAAAGATATGGGAGCCTACCACAATATTTCCCAGGTGTACGTGGCCTAAAACACGAAATATATATGATGGAGAGCTCACAAGTAAAATTCTTGTCCGGAAGTAAAATACTCCCTCATTCGGATCTCCGGGAGGGGGTACTTGGGGCTCGTCATCGTAAGAATATAAAGCAACAGTTCGATTTAGTGATAGGGACTTGGAATGTAAGGTCATTACTCAGAGTAGATAAGTTAACGAATTTATTAGTCGAAATAAGAAAGGAAAAGCTGGACATTTTAGGTATTAGTGAGGTGAGATGGCCAGATAGTAATGACTTTTGGAAAGATAATTATAGAATAATTACAACTTCTTCAACTAATGGACAGGCAGGCGTAGGAATAGTGTTAGGTAAAAGATTAGGGCATAAAGTTAAAGAGTACTTACAATTTAGTGATAGAATAATTATGGTTAGATTGAGTACAAAACCCACAGACACTGTTTTAGTACAGGTTTACATGCCAACAACTCAGTACGAGGATGAGGAAGTAGAAAAGGTATACGAGGATATAAATAGTATAGTGAGAAAAGTAAAGGAGATGAGAATTTAATAGTTATGGGCGATTTTAATGCGTCAGTGGGAGAAGGTAGTGAGGGAAAATGGTAGGAAAATTTGGGTATGGCAGACGAAATGATAGAGGAGAAAGATTAGTTGAGTTTTGCCAGGAACATAGATTAGTAACTGTAAACACCCTATTCGAACAACATGTTAGGAGAAGATATACCTGGAAAGCCCCAGGTGATAGGGCTAGGTACCAAATAGATTATATTTTAGTTAAACAAAGATTTAGAAACCAAGTTAAAACTGTCGTAGTTATCCAGGGGCTGACATAGATAGCGATCATAACTTAGTTAAAATGAAGTGTAAACTAAAATTCAAAAATTGAGAAAGGTTAAAAGAGAGGATGGGATCTAGGTAAGCTTAATGATAGTAGGGTAAAAGAGGAATATAAACAAGTATTAGATAATAAGAGCAAAGAGATAGCTGTAGGAGGAGCGTAGAAAATAGATGGAAAGAAATAAAACTGACTGTACATGATACAGCAACACAGACTATAGGTAAGAAAAATAGAAGCGAGAAAACCCTGGGTAACAAAGGAGATATTAGATTTAATAGAGAATAGAAGAAAGCTTAAACCTTTCAGAGAAGTGGATAGTGAAAATAAGCAAAAATATAATACAGTTAGAAATAAGATAGTACATGAGTGTAGAAAAGCTAGAAATAAATGGATGGAGGAGAATTGTAAGGAATACAAGATGATTTGAGAGTAGGTAAGACAGACAGGGCTTACAGAGCAGTTAAAAAGTTTTTGGGAAGATAGGAAAAATATAATGGTATTAGAGACGAGAATAATGAGCTTCTAATAAATAAAGTTGAGGTAGCTGATAGATGGAAAAGATATTTAGAAGATTTATATAAGGGAGACGATATGGATGAGTTAGAGAACGACCAAGAAGAGGATGTAGAAATAGGGTTCTCAATATTAAGAGAGGAATTTGATAGAGCTGTTCGAATCTTAAATTAAATAAAGCGCCAGGGATAGACGATATTCCCGCAGAGTTAATAAAATATGCAAGTCAGAAAACTTTAGACAGATTATATGAACTAATAAATGTAATAAATGACACAGGTGAGGTTCCAATAGATTTCGAAAAAAATATTATTATCCCAATCCCAAAAAAGTCAGGAGCTGATAGGTGTGAGAATTTTAGAACAGTTAGTTTAACTTCTCATGCTTCCAAAATACTAGCAATAATAATTAAAAATAGAGTAGAAGCTTTGACTGAGAATTATTTAGGCGAAGACCAATATGGTTTTCGTAAAGACAGAGGGACTAGAGAACCGATACTAATGATTAGGGTAATTATCGAAAAAGGTTACAAAAATAAAAGACTCATTTCGTTTGTAGATTTAGAAAAGCATTTGATAGGGTTAATTGGATTGTTATGTTCAGGGTTTTGCAAAAAATAGGAATCTCTCATAGGGATAGAAAAATTATTTACAGTCTATATAAAAACCAAAGCATAGTAATTAGATTTGATGAAATAGAAAAGGAAGCTAAGATTAGAAATGGTGTTAGACAGGGTTGTATACTGTCTCCTGGATTTTTAATGTTTATATTGAGGAAGCTTTAAACTTAGCCAGAGAGAAAAAGAGATAGGTATTAGTGTACAGGGACAGAAAATAGACATGTTACGTTTTGCAGATGATATAGCCATTATAGCAGAGTCTAGAAAAGAGTTAGGAGAGTTTTAAATATTTTAGATGAGATACTACGGAGTAACTATAGTATGAGAATTAACTCAGTAAAGACAAAGATAATGACAAGTGAGTTACAGCCTAGTTCTAAACCAAAATTAAAAATAGGTAATACCGAGTTAGAGGAGGTAGATGAATTTTGCTATTTAGGTAGTATAATTACAAAGGATGGACGTAGCAGAAGGGATATAGTAGCTAGAATAGCTCAAGCTAGAAAAATGTTTTTAAAAAAGAAAGACTTACTAATAGCTAATAGTATTAGTTTAGATGATAGAAAAAGTTTCTTAAAGTCGCACGTATGGGCGTTCTACTATACGGTAGTGAGGCTTGGACAATTAAAGAAGTAGATAAGAAAAAGATAGAAGCTTTTGAAACTTGGTGTTATAGGAGAATGTTAAAGATTAGTTGGACAGATAGAGAAACAAACGAGGAAGTTTATAGAAGGATAGGTGAGGATCCCTGTATGTGGAAACAATTGAAGGTCAGGAGAGATAGAATGATAGGGCACCAGTTAAGACATGAGGGACTATTTAGTAAAGTCTTAGATTATAGACTACCAAATAAAAATAGAGTAGGAAGGCCTAGACAAAGCTATATTAGTCAAATTATTAGAGATTTAGGTTGTGAAGGGTATGTAGACCTTTTTAGACTAGCTCAGAATAGAAAAGAATTTAGAGCTGCGTCAAACCGACTTTAAGTAAGTTCGAAAACAAAACAAAAAAAAAATAAAAATCAGTTAACTAAATGTCACCAGGACATAACTCACAATTAGTTAGCGGTCTGGCATGTTGGTAGCGATTCGTTGCTTAAGCCTTACCATAACATATAATTTAATAAACGTCACCATGACATAACTCACAATTAGGTAGCGGTCTGGCATGTGGGTAGCGTTTCGTTGCTTAAGCCTTACCATAACATATATTTTAACACTTTTCCTTTCTGAAGGTTATATTTCATTTCCTTATAAATGGTAAACATGTAAACATGTTAGAGTTGTTTAACAACCATCATGTTGCTAATATCTATGTAAAGTCAGATGGATAGGAAAAAGATAAAAGGATATAGGAAGACCTAGACCAAACTATATTAGTCAAATTATTAGAAATTGAGGTTGTGAAGGGTATGTAGAACTTTTTAGATTAGCACAGATTAGAAAAGAAGTTAGAGCTGCGTCAAACCGACCTTAAGTAAGGTCGAAAACAATATGATGATGATGGGACTGGTTGGATGCGTACCTCCATTAATTTCTATTCTGAGCTAGCCTACACATTTCCCTGAAATTCCTACAGCCTACATCTTTCACTGTGTGCAGTAGTCTAACCTAGGTCTACCTATATTTCTCTTTTTTCCTATCTCTGCTTCTAATATATTCCGCACTATTCTCTCATGCCATAGTATGTGGCCTATCATCCTATCTCTCCTATTTTTACCGCTTTCCACATATTTCTTTCTTCCCCTACCATTTTTAGTACCTCTTTGTTCTTAACTTTCTCTGTCCATGATATCTTTATCATACGTCTGTAACACCACATTTCAAAAGCTTCTACCTTTTTCTTGTCCGCTTGTCCTACTATCCAGGTTTCACAGATGTACAGTGCTGTTCTCCACGCATATGTTTTAAGCAATATTTTCCTTGTTTCTATGTTTGTTGTCTTTAAACACAGTAGTTGCTTTTTCTTATTAAATGTAACACGACCTTGGGCTAATCTTTATTTTATATCTTTTGCGCTTAAATCCTTAACCTCTTGTAAGTTTGTGTTACATACTTGTATTCTTGTTTTTGATTTATTTTCCCTTCCTTTGCATACTAGTACTTTAGTTTTATTTTTGTTAATTTTCATACCGTATCCCTCTGTTAGAACCATTTCTATTTCATTAAGAGCAGCTTCTAAATCTTCCTTGCTAGATGCTAATACCTCTATATCATCTGCAAATCTAAGCATATCAATTTTTTGTCCTTGTATAGTAATTCCAAATGTCTTCCAGTATTCATTGCCTCTTCGATGTACAAGTTAAAAATTAATGGGGATAGGGCACATCCCTGTCTCACCCCTTTCTTAATGTTTACTTCTCTACGTTCCTGCCCTAATTCTATTACTGCTGTTTGCTCTTTGTTTAAGCTATGTACTATACGTCTATCCCTATAACTCATTCCAATCTTTTTGAGTATTCCGAACTTTTTTTTCCATTTTACATTGTCGAATGCTTTATCCAGATCTACAAACCCTACATACACGCTTTCTCATTTTTCTATTGTTTTCTCCATTATCACTCTCGGAGCTAAAATAGCCTCCCGTATTCTGTTGTTTCGCCTGAACCCAAATTGATCTTCTCCTAGTATTTCTTCAGCTCGTTTTTCCATTCGTCTTTGTACAGTATTTTTGACATGTGTGCTGTCAAACTTATTGTTCGAAAATTTTCACATCTGTCCGTGCCTTTCTTTTTTGGTATAGCTTACAAGTTGGAAGAGACGTTCTGTTACTGCTTGTCCAGCGGCTTTTAGAGTTTCTGCTTGCACCTTATCTGTACCCGGCACTTTGCCATCATTATTTTGAATGTCTAATTCCTGTTCTAAAGATGTTAGTTCCTCTTCTGCATATAAATTCCCTATATATTCTTGCCATCTACTCACTTTCTCTACATTTTCTATAATGACGTTTCCTTCCGCATCCTTTATATTTTTGCTATATGGTTTTATTTTTATTTATTTATTTATTTATTGCATTTACGTTACAATTTCAATGTACAATTATAGCTTATATCACTAAAATTGATTCTAGTTAGTTTGCATGCTTTATCTGTCTTTCCTATTTCCATCTTAGTTTGTACCTCTTTGCACTTTTCATCAATCCATTGTTCTTTAGCTTTCGTGCATTTGCAAATAATTCCCATTTTATGGTTTTGTATCTGTTTTCATGTTTCATCTGATTTATTTTTGTATTTTCGTCTTTCTTCTATTAAATTCAAGATATCCTTTGTTATCCATGGTTTCTTATTTTCTTTTTGTGTATACCCCAGAATATCTCTGGCCGCCATGTCTAGGCTGGATTTGATGTTATTTCATTTTGTTTCTACTTCCTTAGTATCAGATATTTTCCCGATATCTTTCAGCAATTCATTTGACTTTTTTCGAATCTTTCTCGAATATCTTTATCTTTTAGTTTCTCAAAGTCAAAGTACCTTTTCCTGTTTCTTTTTTTCAAATTTTTAAATTTAAGGCGGCCTTTATAACTACGATGTTGTGGTCAGTGTCTATATCTACTTCTGGGTAGCTTCTACAGTCTTTTACTTGATTCCTATACCGTTGTCTAACAAGAATGTAATCTATTTGATATCTTCCTATATCTCCTGGCATCTTCCACGTATATCATCTTCTAGAATGATGTTGAAATAATGTGTTTGTGATGATTAAATTGTTCTTGTCGCAAAATTCTACCAGCCTATTTCCCCTTTCGTTTCTCGTGCCTAAACCAAATAAACCTACTACCGCTCCTTCCCTACCCTCACCTACCACTACATTAAAATCTTCCGTAATTATTAAATTTTCATGTCCTTTTACGTATCTTAATATGTCTTCGGTATCTTTGTAGACGGCGTCGCCGTGGATCAATGTAGTAAGCGTAAGACTAGGGATCCCAAGGTCCCGGGTTCAAATCCCGACACGGCCGACTGCTTGAAAAATGGCAGGTGAGCATTTTTCATAAATATTATGCCCTTGTTCGGATGAGAGGTTAAATGGAGGTCCCGTGTGTGAGTGTTGTCATGCACGTTAAAGATCCCTACCTTGCCTGGAACGGCAAGGGTTCGGCAAAATTCTAAATTTCCAGGCAACAAAAAACTCGCCTCCTGGCCAATGTAGTACCTTCGGGTGGAGCATTGGAAAAGTAAATGAACGGTATCTTTGTAGATCACTTCTACTTCTTCGTCACTGTAGCTAGAGGTGGGCATGTATACTTGTATTATTACTATGTTTACCGGTTTAGATTCTAATATAACCATGAGTACTCTTTCGTTCTTTTGTAAGTAATTTTTTACACAGTATCATCCTATCTTTTTTCGCATAACTATCCCCACACCCAAATTTCCTTCCTCTGATCCTGTATGAATTACCCTGAAGTCTCCACTCCAAAAATCCCCCGCCTCTGGTCACCGAACTTCGCTGATCCCTACTATGTTTATTGCTAACCTATTCATTTCAATTTTTTGGGTTCTCTAGCTTACCTACTTGCTTCAACTTCTAACATTTCACGCTCCGACTCACAAAATGTTCCCGACTTTTATTCTGAAATTTCCAATCGCATCCTTTGAAGTAGGAATGGGGAACCGTTTTAACTCCGAAATCTTTTACCCCAGAGAATGCCATCATGTTTATTACAATTTAAGTATGCTGTGTACTTGGGAGAAATGTGATGGTTTCCAGTTGCCTTTCACATCGCGGTAGTGTGTCTTAGACTGCCATACCGACCTCTATGGTCTCTGCCAATCTAAGTACTGAAAGAGCCGCTGCCCTCTTTCGGGGACCTGTCTTAGTATGGATCCTCACTAACGACCCTACTACTTTGGTTGGACCTGTAGTTTGGCTCTTGCAAGCTATTTCACCTGTTCTAGTAATCTAGAACTTCCGCAAGGTGCAGGTCTATTCGAAATGGGGTTTTCAGTTTATCATCAATTTATTTATTCTGGTTAATTTGTTCCCAGCCGAAAGATTAAGGTATCACAATTCATGAAATTTATATCAGACGCGAGATAATACATTTATATTTTTATACAATTTCAAGTTGTTATTGAAACTTGCAGCTTATATTACATATCGCTTTATAAGTATGCAATAAATTTAAAAGAATTTGTCTTAATTTTTGCGGCCCCTAGATTTTTGCTGCCCTGTGCGATTGCATGGGTTACACGGTTAGTAGACCGGGCCCTGGTTAGGTTATTGCTTTACGTCGTATGGTACGCTTTACAATTAGCATGCAAGGTTGGGATTTGCTGTTTTCAAAATTTAAGTAAACAAACAAGAAAATGTAATTGAGTGCGAATCACAAATATTTTTTGTATGTGCATTTAATACGCATTTTATACTGTATATTTGCTCTTAGAATGATGATGACGAACTAGCAGTGCCAAATCGTCTAGGCGTCGAATTGACTGGCATCAAATCATCCTAGGCAGCATTAAAACGACCGCAAAAAATTTGAAAACAAATTTACAAACACAGTGGCCAAGTGATTGCGTGTTTTATATTTTGAACACTCGAGGGTGATTGTACTTTTTACAGCATGTCACTTTTAGTACTTTCACACACAACCATTTTTAAATACTCTATATTATCAATCTTTAAATTATTCTGATTCCAATTAATTCTATTTTTAGGTTCAGTTGGGTCTAGTACAGTAGATCACTTTAGTCACCATGCATACGCACCAACTTCAAACGGTAATGAGCAAACTGTTATAATTCCTTTGACCAGACGCACCGAAGAAATATTTGGTGGGCTTTACACTCATCACTTACACAACCACTTTACAAGAAACATAAATACACATATTAGCGATGATGGAATGGATGATCACCTTGCTAAACAAAATATTCCAATGGAAAATGTACTGAGCTGGTCTTTAGCAAAAAATTATACTGCAATAGAAGGATCAGACTTTCAAAGACGCAGTAGCTTAGGTTAGTTGTTGACCTATTACATACTCATTTGGTAATATTTTGTTAATTTTTGATAGTTTGTACATTTCATATTATAACCTACATTAGAGTGCTGTTGTTATAGAGAATAAGTTACATTCAAAACAGAAGTTAGTAAACATCTGTTATGTTCTAGTTTTGACCCCAGAGTACTGTTACATGCCAAAAATTGGCAATTGTTAAATATGTGAGTAAATTCCAGACAATATTTTAAAATAGACTTGTTAATTTCCGCCATGCCGGACAGTTGCGTTTGCACAAAAGAATGCGCCGGTGCGGAGTGAATGGCATAAGTGTGCGGTGTGATACAACATGATTAGCCACGAGACGTCAAGCCGGTAACATATACCTGTGTCGTGGTATCTGTCTTTTCTCTTTTTTGGGATGTAGGTTCCCTTTTATCTTTATCTACGAGTACCTTTACCTGTATCCCTCTTGCCTTACCTACGAACGACAAAAGAGGAGGGACGATTAAATTTGGATTCAACAATGGCATGACGCAACCCACACCCAAAAAACGAGATGCCCTGAGATTTAACTGCAAGGCGCGTTTTAAGTGAGTACTTTGCTTTATTTAAGTTTAAAATTAAGAATTGTATCATTGTAAACGTGTTTGGTGTTTGATACAATTTGCCGCGTAATTATGCTATAATATACAATTGCGCATGTAACGTACACTTCAGGCACTCGCTAATAAGTATACGAAACAAAATTAAAGTTTGCTATATTTGTTAGTTCGCTCCGATCAATTTAGAATCCCAAAGGAAATCATCCCTGAACGGTTAGCGTAGAACATGGTGCAATTTCCGAACTAGCAACAGTAATGGGCCGTGGGTAGTTGATGGTTACCGCTGAAAATAAGAGGGGCGCCAATTACAGTAAAAGGCCACTAAACACCATACCTTAAGAGAGAACAACTTAGTCTGCAATCAAACTTAATTGTCACTGATACTATAAATGTTCAAGTAGATCCGACTCAATCAAAACACAATTATATACCCAATTATTATACCTATATTCATGAATCAATATATATGATCACAAAAAAAAAATTTTACACTCCCAATCAACTTGGCTTGAGCCCAAACTCACATTTAATTAACACTAAAAATATATTTACTGAGAGCATAGAAATTATTCAGGGAGTACTTGTACCACACTATGAATGTACTAATCAAGATTAATGCAGATATTATTATTCAGGGGTAGTGCACTTTCCCTTGTATGTTAGGCAATATGTCAATCCGGTTTGCAACCCCGGTATCAGGTTATAATATTGTTATACAAAAAAAAGAGAGTGGTCCAAGCATCTGCTGAAAGCTAGACCTTGCTGCATACAAGTAGATATGTAATTTAATATTGTAAGTGACTATCATATAAGATATAAATTCCCTAAACCCTGTTTTACTCAATTAATCATTAAAGTATATATAATTTGGTACTATAGTACATTCCCCCAAAACATGCACAATATGCACCAAAAAAAACATTAAATAGACAAACAACCATATGGGTCTTAATCAATAAAAACCTGGGATAAAAGTGCCGGATGTCCAAGTCTGCTGGATTGCGTCCTCAACGACCAAACCAGTTTGCTGCAAGATGAGTCTGATCTTGTATCACCAGATACAACGTTGGACAGGAAGCTCCATATGATTCCCAACAGAAATAAAGAATCTCCCATGCATAAAGAATATTTTGTACCGAACCAATACTCCGTACCAAAGAACCACTTTTCTAAGTGGTTCCACTTTATAATAATCAACACAAATATTTGTAACCACGACAAGTCACACGACCAATAATCAATAATGCAAGTGCTAAATGTCCTCCACAAAATAAATTTCTTAAGCCAGGAAATTTCTCTAATACTCTTTATAAAATTCTCCTGGGTGAGAAAAGAGTGCCCCAAACTAATTTGTATAATTAACTTTATTTTCAGGACCACTCCATGAAAATTACAATAGGGCGTGCCTCTTCTGAGACTTGCACAAAGTATGCTGCACCAAACAAGATCGATATAATGTGTATAATACATTTTATATCTTGCTGATAAGAACAACCAGTATCACAATAACAATATATGGTTGAACCTAACAAATAAATTCCTAGTTGAAGGTCGGCACTAACAAAGTTCGATATTCAGATACTCAATACAGTCAAGGTGTATTTGATTATCGTTGTCTGAATCATTGTTATTTAATAACATTGACTTAGTCCACTTGCATAAATAATTAATTAATTGAAACCAAGCTTGTTAAGAACGATTTGACATTCAACAACACCACTAAACTAAATAACGACATGGTAGTGTCTTGCAACCCGTCACCAAATTATAACATTTAACCTTACGCAACATGAACGAATTACGTTTCTGAAAGCAAATTGTAACGAGGCATAAATGACACGTTACGACATCCCCTTCCAAAAAAAGAAAATTTCTAAAAGAACAATTTAAAAACAAAGTCACTCAGAATTGGGGTGGTCGACCTTGATATCTTGAATATGTCAAGACCCTAAGTTTCGACCTGTGTCATAAATCCTTTAAGTTATACACATTTGGAGATATTTTTCGTACAACTATACACTTAATAAATTTTGGCGTTAACTTCGCTGCTATATAGTCAGCTTTCTTTGAAAGGGAATAATTTTTCTTCCACACCGTCTGTCCTACCATGAGAACCAATGGGCACCGCCGCAAATTATATCTACGTGCCTTACTTTCCTGTGCTTTTTCAGAACGTAGTTTTACTTTTTCAAATAATTCTTTTATTGCTTTCAAATGTTCAGCCCTACGTGTTCGAGATTCACAATCAATGGGTGCCTCGGTATCCACGCCATCACCCCTGAAATGCTTTCCTGATAACTGAATTTCCCTGCCAAAATTCAAAAACGCTGGACTATACCCAGTCACTTCACTTACACTAGTGCGTAATGCATAACTAAACTCTGGTAACCATTGATCCCATGTTTTGCATACGAGCGTACCTTTGTTTTAATAACACGGTTTGTCCGTTCACAAGAATTAGCTTGAGGATGGTAGTTTGACGTATACACAATTTTAGAATCGTAGCTTTTCGCTACCTTTTTAAAATTAGCGCTAATATACTGTCGCCAGTTATCACAAATAATGCGCCCTGGAGCACCAAACACAATAAAGACGTCATTTTCTAAATGTTTTACTATTGCTGTACTCGTGGCTGACTTCAAAGGAAACAACAGTGTATACTTGGTGAAAATGTCCGATTCTACTAAAACAACTCGATTTCATTTGCTGGATAAAGATCAGTAGAAATAACTTCCCACGGTAAAGATATAGTTCTTTTAAACATCATCCCATGAGGTGATTTTTGCTCTGGTTTCTGCACTTGACAAACATCACAAGATCTAACATATTTCGAGATCGGAATTCATCCCTTGCCAATAATAATAATGACCACTACGTTTCCTAGTTTTATAATAACCCATATGCCCTGCTGTAAGCGCATCATGATTTTCAATAAAGACTGCCTTTTTAAGACGATTAGGTACAACTAATTTCCATTCTTCACCCTCGTCATAAATAAGTTTATTACTAGATATACGTTTATATATAACATTGTCCACAACTCGAAATTGTGAATACTTCCCAGGATTATCCCTAATTTTGTTTCTTAGTAGAAGATAATAATTATCAATATCTTCCTCTTTAACATCAATGAGACATATCGCCCTAGATAAGGCATCCGGAACTTGATGAGCTGTTCCTTTCTGGTGCACAATTGTAAAATCATATCCCTGTAATCTAACTGACCATCTAGCTAGCCTACCTGACGAATTTTGTAGGCGATTTAACCATAAAAAACTGTAATGGTCTGTAATTACAGTAAATTTTGCTCCCTCAATATAAGGATGGAATTTCTCAATACTCCATACAACTGCTAAACACTCAAGTTCAGTTGTAGAGTGCTTTCTTTCCTGACGAGTTAGACTGCGACTTGCATAAGCTATAACATGTTCCCCATCTGGAAAATTTTGACTTAACACACAACCTAATCCTACCTGCGACGCATCAGTTTGTAATACAAATTCTTTAAAAAATCAGGACATGACAAAATTGGTGGACTAATAAGACACTGTTTAATATCCAAAAACGCACGATTACACTCATCATCCCATATAAATTTTATTTTTTCCTTGTCAAGCGATTAAGGGGTGCCACACGACTAGCAAAATTCTCGACAAACCTCCGATACCAAAATATGAGACCTATAAATCTCCTAACATCTTTAGCACATTTTGGAACTGGATAATTAATCATACACTCAATTTTCTCAGGATCTGCCCTCAACCCTAGTTCATCAACAATGTAACCTAAATATTTCAATCGTTTCTTCAAAAATTCACATTTATCTAAATTTACTGTAAGACCAGCAGCCAAGAGACGATTAAAAACTGTTTTAAGAACTTGGATATGGGTGTCAAAATCTGATGTAGCAATAATGACATCATCAAGATACACCGACACATAATCTTGCAACTCGGGACCAAATATACTGTCAACTAAACGTTGAAATGTTGCAGGGGCATTACTCAAACCATAAGGGAGTCGTAAAAAATGAAATAAACCTTTACCCGGTACAGTAAATGCAAGTTTTTCCTTACTAAACTCATCTAATTCGACCTGCCAATAAGCGGATTGTAAATCAATAGACAATAAGAACTTTGCATCTCTTAGACGATCTAATATATTAGAAATATACGGCAAAGGATATGCGTCGCGTTTAGTAACATTATTAATTTTTCTAAAATCGATACAAAATCGATAGTCTCCAGATTGTTTCTTTACCATAACGACTGGTGAACTCCACGGCGAGTTTGACTTTTCAATTATTCCTAACTCAAGCATTTTATCAATTTCAGCGTCCATAATTTTTTTAATATAGGGTGAAACCGGATAATACCGCTGTTTAATTGGTTGACTACTACCGGTATTAATTGTATGCTTAACGCCTTTCGCACAGCCTAAGCTCTTAGACATTTGTTTAAGAAAATAATTCACAACCCCTTCTAAAATATTAAGTTGGTCTGCAGCTAAACTATCTTTTGTACAAATAGATTTTACTTCTGCCATTTCAATAAATTCCCACGTCATATCTTTAAATGAAGGCACAATATCCATTAGAAGCCAAAAATCCATACCTAATATTATTTCGTCCACGACATCTGGTATCACTAAAGCTTCTATTAAAATAACCTTTGTATTCAATTTAATCGGTAAATTTACTACCCCTAATATATTACACGTACGTCCATCTGCAACTCTTGCTAGTGAATTTTGAGGTTGCAGAAAAATGTTAAGTTTTTCTAATTTACGAAGACCTCTACCTCCTACAATACTTTGAGTAGCACCACCATCTAATAAGCAAATAAATCGAATGTCATAAATACTAACTTGTAAATATGGTCGAGGATCATTCACTTTACATAAAAATTTATTACTGATCCGCCTCGTTTAAACTCAGTTCACACAACATTTAACCAAGAGGACCATGAATTATCCGCCTTAAAACTTAAAATCGCCGACCGACTACACGACGACTTCTTACCCTGTTTCCCGAACATTGAGAACAATTATATTTTGTAACATCCGCGGCACCGCAGCTAAAACAAAATTTTCTAATTCGGGTTTGAGGACACGATTTAAAAGGATGACCCAGTTCATGACAATTCCAACATTGAGTAGGTTTGGTTTTTACCCTGGAAAACTTTTAGAAGTATTCTCCTGATCCTTAGTTAAAACTTTGACCTCCGAACTCTCTAAAGGGCAAGCTAAATCAGGTTCTAATTTATTCACCACATTTCTTGAAGTAGGACGACTACTGATTGCTAACTGTTTATTAGTCTCTAATTGTTTACAAGAGTTCAATAAATTATCAACAGAGTCAATTTGTGTTAGACCGAGACCGTGTATGTAGTAAGGAGATATGTTTCTTCTCAGAATAGCTAGTTTTTCTGTCTCTGATAAAGGTATAGAAAGACGAACAAATCAATTAATCATGCAAGCAAAAAAATCTCCTACCCGCTCATTAGTACCTTGAATCCTCGACCTAATTTCCGTTAATAATTCATGATTGTAATCGAATGGTAAATATTCGGATTTTAATTTGGTTACAAAATCAGTCCAAGAGGTAATTTGTGATTTAATAGATCGCTACCATATCAAAGCCCTACCATCAAGTAAATCGATTATTGATTGAGTTAATGTTGCATCCGAAACCCCACAAGCAAGTTTGTATTCTTCAACCCGTTCGATAAAGGCATTTACACTAAGGTCCTGAGGACTGCCGTTAAACGAAATTCCCCATTTGCAAGGCGGTACACTTCTAAAATTTATTGCGGGTATTTGGGAAGCAGTAAGATTTTGATTGACATCTTCTCGGCCAGTTGCTTGCGCCACTTCAGCACAAATAGGTACAACCCCTGACAAAGGTTCCCTAGTAGGTGTTCGTAAATTGTCTACCCACAAATCAATTTTATTCAATCTATCAAGCTGTGCCCCAATTGCACTTTCTAAATCAGTCTCCTCTTCTGCCAACTGTAAACGAGGTAAACGTCCTAATAGATGTTTTAATTTTGTAACAATTTTCTTAGGATTTGTACCAGAAAATTTATTAACTTCTTCCTCTAAATCTGTAAGTTTTGCTTCACAAGTTTTAATTTCTAACTTAATATCGGGATCAAAAGATTTTGCAGTCACCAACTCTCCGAAAGGTTCTTCGTCTAAAATTAATTTTAATTGAGAACGTAACTCAGCACTAGTAGTGGCTAGCGAAACTTTAATTCCCCGAGCTTGAAATTCATAAAGCAATTCATCTTTTAACAACCTGTATGGATCCATTTTTAAATAATTACGTAATAACAATATATCAAATATAATTTTATACTAAAAATTAATGAACTAAACCGTAGTAAATTTTAATCAAGGTCCTGTTCGATATATACAAACATAAGTATATATGGCAAAATCGAACGTCAAAAATTTTGTAACATCATCGCGCTCCACGTTGGGCGCCAAAAATTTTGTAACGTATACTTCAGGCACTCGCTAATAAGTATATGAAACAAAATTAAAGTTTGGTATATTTGTTAGTTCGCTCCGATCAATTTAGGGAGTCCCAAAGGAAATCATCCCTGAACGGTTAGCGTAGAATATGGTGCAATTTCCGAACTAGCAACAGTAGTGGGCCGTGGGTAGTTGATGGTTACCTCTGAAAATAAGAGGGGCGCCAATTGCAGTAAAAGGCCACTAAACACCATACCTTAAGAGAGAACAACTTAGTCTCTGCAATCAAACTTAATTGTCCCTGATACTATAAATGTTCAAGTAGATCCGACTCAATCAAAACACAATTATATACCCAATTATTATACCTATATTCATGAATCAATTTGATATATGCTCACAAAAAAAAATATTTACACTCCCAATCAACTTGGCTTGAGCCCAAAATTACATTTAATTAACACTAAAAATATATTTACTGAGAGCAGAGAAATTATTCAGGGAGTACTTGTACCACACTATGAATGTATTAATCAAGATTAATGCAGATATTATTATTCAGGGGTAGTGCACTTTCCCTTGTATGTTAGGCAATATGTCAATCCGGTTTGCAACCCCGGTATCAGGTTATAATATTATTATAAAAAAAAGAGAGTGGTGCAAGCATCTGCTGAAAGCTAGACCTTGCTGCATACAAGTAGATATGTAATTTAATATTGTAAGTGACTATCATATAAGATATAAATTCCCTAAACGCTGTTTTACTCAAGATGAGTCTGATCTTGTATCACCAGATACAACGTTGGACAGGAAGCTCCATATGATTCCCAACAGAAATAAACAATCTCCCACGCATAAAGAATATTCCATACCGAACGAATACTCCGTACCAAAGAACCACTTTTCTAAGTGGTTCCACTTTATAATAATCAACACAATTATTTGTAACCACGACAAGGCACACGACCAATAATCAATAATGCAAGTGCTAAATGTCCTCTACAAAATAAATTTCTTAAGTCAGGAAATTTCTCTAATACTCTTTATAAAATTCTCCTGGGTGAGAAAAGGGTGTCCCAAACTAATTTGTATAATTAACTTTATTTTCAGGACCACTCCATGAAAATTATAATAGGGCGTGCCTCTTCTGAGACTTGCACAAAGTATCATGTACCAAACAAGATCGATATAATGTATATAATACATTTTATATCTTGTTGATAAGAACAACCGGTATCACAATAACAATATATGGTTGAACCTAAGTAGTAAGTAGATTTATTGCATAACTCAATATAGGTTATTAAAGTATAAAAACAAAATATTATACTATAAAGCAAATTATTAAAAATACAGTTAATAATATACTTAGTTTTCATTTCTACAACTTAAAATATATTTTTTTAAATTACTCTTAAATTTTCTTTGAGAAGGCTGATTTGTAACTGATTTTGGTAATGTATTATATATCTTAACGCCATAATGAAATACATTTTTTGTGGTTATCGTTTTATTCTTCTTGTATATATAGTAATTGTCTGCTTGCCTTGTGCTGTAGTTATGTATATCTGACACTTTAATTAAGTTGCTAACCAAGTACGAAGGCAGCAAACCATTTATAATTTTATATATAAAACCATATTATTATATTTCATTTGTTCCTGAACATTTAAAAAATTAAGGCATTCTAACATTTTACGGACTTTGGCAAATCTGCTACATTTTAATAAAAATCTCATTGCACGATTTTGTATCTTTTGCAATCTTTCCAAATCACCTTGGTTTGAGACAAATAAAATGGTGCTGCAGTAAGTTAAGTGTGGATAAACTATTGCTCTATATAAAGTTATTCGAGCAAAACTTGATAACTTTGCACTAATTCTTCTCAGAAATCCAACCTTTTTACTTACTTTATTTATAACCATCTGTAGATGCATTTTAAAAGTTAATTTTCGGTCGATTATTACACCAAGGTATTTAATGTTCTCTACCAGTTCAATATCAGACCCATCTATTTGTACATTCCTATTTTCTGTTTTTATCATTTGATAACTTCTATCATTCGTTAACAACATCCATTTTGTTTTATCAACATTTATCTTCAGCTTATTTCCAACTAAATATTTGCTAATTCTTATTAAGTCACTATTTACAGATTGAATCAGGTTTATTACATTTGCACCTTCAGCATATATTAAAGTGTCATCAGCAAACATATGCATCTTTGTTACCTTCACTACATTTACTATATCGTTTATGTAAATTATAAAAAGCAATGGTCCCAAAATACTTCCTTGTGGAACACCCCACTCAATTTCTGATTTACTAGATGTTTCCCGTTGCCATCTCGTTTCTTGCTCCCTGTTTTGTAGGTAGTCTTTAAACCACTCTAACGCATTGCCTTTAACCCCATATTTTTCCAACTTTGAATGAGAATATTTCTACTTATAGTCTCAAATGCTCTTTTGTAATCTATAAAGACTGCACACACTGCCTTTCCTTTATCCATTGATTCTTTCCAGTCATTTATAATTAGCTGAATCGCTGTTTCACACGAGTGTTTCGTTCGAAAACCAGACTGATACGTGGTTAATATATTAGTCTCATCCAAGAATTGCTTCAGTTGCTTATATATTACTGTTTCTAATACCTTTTCAATTGTGGCTAACATATTTATAGGCCTGTACTCTTCGCATTTCTTTGTTGATACTACTTTTTTAATTGGTGTAATTGTTGATATCTTTAAGTCCTTGGGCACAATACCATGCATAAGAGACATATTTATTATGTTTAGTAGCGGATAACCAATAATATCAAAAAGTTCTTTAAGAACTCTACTGTTTACACCATCCGGGCTGCTTTTATTTGCTTGCTTATATACAAATTCTTTTAGTTCATGTATTTTTAATAATTTAAAAGTACTTAATTCCTTCAGGCTTGTACGTATTTGGTCGTGAAACTCAAACTTTTCAATACCAATTGATGATGTAATTTCTGTTATACTATTTCTGAAGTAAGTATTGAAGTTTTCAGGAATAGTCTTGTCATTAGTTTCTAGTGTATTCTCAAATATAATGTGCTTACTATTTTGAATACGTTCGGTTTTTAATACAAGTTTTAAAGTCTTCCACATTTTTACTGGGTTACCTTTATTTTCATCTATTTTCTTTTCATAATATTTAATCTTAGCTTTACGGATCATGAATATCACATTATTTCTGCATTCTTTGTATGCTTTCCAATCTTCCATACTTCTTGTGAATGTAAATTTTTTATAAAATTTATTTCGTATATTAATTACTCTTTGTATTTCTCCATTAAACCATAATTTTGAACTATTTTGTGACACCTCCTTGTCATATGAATTATGGCCAATTGCATTTTTAATGTTTGTGTAAAAAGTTTTATAAAGTTTATCGATGTTGGTTATTTCATGCTTCCAATCTGCCAATATTAACTCGTTCTTTATGACCTCATAGTTAAGAATTTTCTTTATTTTGCTTTCTGCATCAACTTGGAGTTTTTGTGTGATGTGACTAATGTCTGCAACAACAATACTATGATCTGTAACTTTTGGAGTGTGCCATACTGTACTTTTTAATCCATTATTATTAGTTATCACTAAATCTATTAATGTTTCAGATTCCTTAGTAATTCTTGTACTCTCAGAAATTAGTTGTACATATCCACAGTCCTTTACAATATTTTTTAACTTAATTGTATAGAAATCATTTATTTTATTCCAATCAATATTATAATCCCCAATCAGAATTATATCTTCACTACCACGTGATTCTACTAGTTCTTCTAACGAATTTTTCAACAGGTTTAGAAAATTTGCACAACTTCCACTTGGTAAACGGTAAAACACAGCTATATTTATACTTCTACTATTCAACTTAATATTACCAACAATACCCCAATATTCTAAATGGAGGCTATACTCTTTTAATATTTCAAACTGTAGAAATGACTGATAGTAAATTATGACACCTCTTGTGTGTCGTGAACTAGAATCAACCCTACCTAAACTGTATCCTTTAATGGCTATTTCATTACTTTCAATACAATTTGTCAGATGTGTTTCTGTTAATCATACCAATATTGGTTTTTCTCGATTGATTAGCTGTTGTATTTCGTCAAAATGTGTAGTTAAGCCTTGTGTATTTAAGCATAAAATTATTGACTTATAGTCTGCTGTTATATTTAAACATCTAGAAGGTAATTGCTATATGTAGTTTATTTTACGCTTTTGTAATTCAATAATCCTTTTAAAACATGTACAATTATAGTCCCATACTGTATGCTGCTCGTTTAATTCTATATTTAAACGACTTTTTGCTTCCACACAGTTAATACACTTAAATTGACTTTCTTGACAATCTGCTTCATTATGAGATTGTGCACACGTGGCACACTACACTCCTTTGCATTCTTTGGCAATATGCCCAAACTTACAACACTTATAACATCTTTTTATTGCCACATGCTCTAATACCTTTCATCTCCTCCATCCTATTCTCAATAGTTCTTCTCTCATAATGTATTTAAATGTATCAGTATCCACTTCTACAATAATGTTGAATAACCCTTTAACAATTTTGGTTTCATACTTAATATTCATTTTTAAAATTTTGTTTATGCTCATCTAACTTATTTTGATTTATTATTTTTTTGTAAATGCCTTCTTTGTCACTTTCATCTACTCCTATAACTTTTATCATTGGAAGTCTTTTTAATGGAGTCTTTACTGTATATTCTTCTCCCATTTTTTTGTGATATAGTTTTCTTCATCACTTCTAGTGCCCTATTATTTTCACATTCAATAACAATACCACCATTTTTGGTAGTTTTCCCTACACTTACTCCAATTTCTAAACTAACAGGGTCAATATTATCTTTCAATTTTTTAAGGATTTCCTTAGAGTCTGTTTTTCCACCAATTTTATCGATTATTACTATAGGAGGTTGAGATACATTCCGTTTAGTGACTGCACTGTACAATTTATTAACATTGAGCTCTGCCTCTGGACACTTTTGTTCCAATAATTTATTTTTTATTTCTATCAAGTCTTTATTCTGTTCATCAAACTTTTTTAAAAATTCCTCACGAGTTCTTTCCAGGGATTGTAATTTTTGCATAACTTCCCCAAGTACATATTTCGTCTCAGTCACTTGCTTTTCACACTTTAAACAATAAAATTTTAAAACTCTTCCTTTTTTTAACTGCATACATCTTATTTCAGAACTTGATAAGTCTGTACAGTCAAAATGTACTATTTTTGTACACCCATCACACTCACAACATTTGTCATCTTCTATATTTAGATTACATTCCCAACAAACTTGCATATTATACCCTTATTATTAATACTTTTACCAAAAATACGTTTGCATATTTTTCAAAATAACTTTCTTTCAATTTGCTGGGTTCAGTCCTAACAAATAAATTCCTAGTTAAAGGTCGGCACTAACAAAGTTCAATATTCAGATAATCAATACAGTCAAGGTGTATTTGATTATCGTTGTCTGAATCATTGTTATTTAATAACATTGACTTAGTCCACTTGCGTAAATAATTAATTAATTGAAACCAAGCTTGTTAAGAACGTTTTGACATTCGACAACACCACTAAACTAAATAACGACATGGTAGTGTCTTGCAACCCGTCACCAAATTATAACATTTAACCTTACGCAACATGAACGAATTACGTTTCTGAAAGCAAATTGTAACGAGGCATAAATGACACGTTACACGCAATATTATGAAACGTGGACCATATCAGTGGTGCCAAGCGTATCAGTACCTAGTCAGTAATCCACGGAAAATCTCTGTTAAGTACTCTGCAAAAAATTTTGATTCGTTAAAATACCATAAAGACTGTACTAACAAAAATGGTTGCCGGCTAACACAGTGGGACGGGTGATGTAACTGTTTGAAGAGGGTTCCAGAATGCTATCGGGTCTGAAATATGTCTTTATCTGGAAATATCTTGGATGCCACCTAATCTCGCAGGGTGTTTAGGAAAAAGCCCTAGAAAGAATAACAATAAGGTGACCACATCTGAGCTCGGCGGAGTGATTCGGACTTAAAAATGTATCTGAAAAAACATCAAGGACACTTAAACATAAAACAACTTAACTAAGAACACAGACCTATTTAAAACTGGCTGAAAGAAAGGTTTATAAAATTAAATGTTAAATGACCTTAATATTCAATCACGCTTCTAATTGCAAAACAATTTATTACAGCAAAACTACAACTATACCATTACAATAATAGAAGGGAAAAAACAAATATAAACACGTCTTTACATTATTGTAAACAACTAGTTTCTAACTTGTTATAATTACGCGACAAATTTACCCGCCATTTTATATTTCTACAGATCACGTTTTACCGGGTGATGCAATTGCTGTCTAAGTCAAATTTACATGCACTGATTTAGGTAAAATCGAATTACTTATGTGAGGTGTATCTCGAAACTTCATCTCAAGGTCCAGCACGTGGTTGTTGGGTTCGATTACGCCATTTTGATCACCAAATTTGCTATCCGTCCTAAACTTCTATTGCACTCGTAGGTGGTTGAAGGAAATAAGGTACCAGGTACAATAAGGCAAGGTACAGGAAACCTACATACCTGTTTTTAAAAAAACACACTCCATTCAGATAGTTGTTGCTTGGTTCACGTCTCGTGGCTTAATCTCCACTTTCGACACTCGCGCACATCGGCATTCTTTCTGCGCAGACGCGACTGTCAGCGACGACGGAAGTTAGCGTTATTAATTTAAAAGATACGCGGCAATTGACTTACAAATTATATCTAAATCTAAAAATGATACATAGCCAGTTTGGCATATAACAAACGATATAGCACACTTACGTTTTCATTATAAATACATAATACAGTCTTAAGCAAGTATTAAAAATCAAATAAATCGCAAATTTACTTAACTAAAATTTTAACTTAAATACAAAGACATACCATAGGTACGTTTTATCAGTTCATGCAATAAATTTCAAATATTTATTTAGTTACAAACTCTCTGTCTAATATAGTTTCAATATAATTTCAAAATTCATAAATACCTGATGAGTAATTGACTGTCGTTAAGGTGGATACCATAAGATGCATACGGGGATTTCAGCCGTTCTCGACATGTTTATTTCCAATGCATGGTTGTCGATCTGGGAACCAATGTGCCCCTAAAATTGAAAATAACCCACTTGGTAGGGTTATCTGAATATAATTAGACTAACTTCCAGTGTTGTTCGATAACCTTATAGTCAAAGGTAACTGACCTACACGTTGACTGTTGGGATGTTAGGTATGAAGTGTTCTAAACAAATGGCTACTTTCCTAAAATAATTCAAGACACCCTCCGCAAAATTCCGACAAATGAATTAAGACTGCAAAATGAAAATACCTCATAATTTTTTAGGGATCCGTACTTTATAAAGGTATAATGGAACCTTTATAAGATCACTCTCGTATCCGTCCGTCCGTCTGTCACAGAGGTTGAAAACTATGTAACGTAGTAATTTGAAATTTGGCACAATGCTAGGTCTTTATGGTGCGCACATATATTGACAGTCAGAAAATAGAAAACAAATATTTTTAGATTAAAATGATGGGTTTAGTTCGGTCAAAAGAAAAAAAGTTTTACTAAATATATCGTGTAAGATATCATTTGAAGGAGGATTCTAAAAGGCTTCTAAAAAATTTTTTTTATAATTTTTCGTCCAGTAGTCTAAAAATTTTTAAACACAGTAATAGACAACGCATTTACTAATGTACCAGTACAATGTGGGACAACATATTCATTTTTCAGTTATCACAATCAAATTTGGATAAGATTTAAATATACATAAAAAATAAAAACAGCTTAATTTGGTTTATTGATTGCCTACTGTAGTATTGGTACGGAACCCTAATAGTGCAAGCTGCACTCGCTCTTGGCTAACTCTTTCTATCTAATATGTATATATAATTAACTTATGGATAGCTTAACTCAACCAGAAACTGGGATTTTTTATTTATTTGAGTCGGCACAAATGTACCTATGAAGTCTTCATGTCCATCCGATGAGATCACCGGTGTGCCAGCGTAATACAGTATTAGTCAAAACAAATGAATCATGAAACTAACAATTAAAAATGAAATTGCAATGATGACTTCACCTCTAACCTTTAAAAACTGACAATGAATTTGACAGTCTTTGAATATGAACCATGTATGATACAAAATAAATTTACTTTATAAGACTTTTTGAATTTCGTGCCCTCTGAAGCGAATGGACAGCAATGCCGCGGTAGTCAACAACAACTATGCTACTACCGTAATTTCAACGGCGGTCTACATGCATCAAGGAATAATCGGGCTACGCAACAAGCAATTTAGCCTCCAGCTAAGAGCTAAAAAAAGGAAAATCTTATTCAGGAGCGCTTACCGATTCACACCAAATCTGCACATTTGATAGACGGGAAACGTGCATCGCTCTTGGAGTAACAGAATGAGTAGTTTTTATAAGTGCATCGACGTACAAGCTGCAGGACCAAAGTTTAAAAGGAGTTCAAAATAACACGAACTCGAAAAGCAAACATCCGCGTTATTGAAACGCGATTGAAACTGGTAAACACGGTTTTACCGGAGCATAGTAGGATATATTATTTCGACATATCTTTAGATGAGAAACCCGCTAGAACGCAATTCTACGTTATCGGAAGGTATAACGCACTCACGGATACCTAAACAGGATATTGACTTATTTAAATTTTATCATAAACTTGTTGTTTCCAAGCAAATAGATATAAGTTGAGAAATTATTCGAAAGCGTATTTATTGCAGAAAAATAAAATATACAGGTTGTAAACTATTTAATTGTAGCATATGCTTGTCGTTTTGTAGTGTTTTTATTAACTTTTGGGGGGGTTTCTACATAAAATTCGAAGATAAATCAAGTATACTGTGTCATAAATAATTTTATTAGAAACATACAAATTAGTCACTTACCTAACAAAACTTACCACTAATTGGATGATATATTTCATCTTAAATCTTAATCTACTTAGACTCTAAACGGAATAATTGGTGACGCCACCCTATAAAATAAAACCTTTTTCTTTGTTGTGCATTGTTGAATCCATACAACTGTAGTATGATTGCCGATTGATTAGGTGATGATCGTACTTGAATTCAACCATGTGATGCTCCACATAGTTATAATAATAATTATTGTACTTCTCGTTGTACCCAGCGAGAACCGACTCTCTCGCCGTCCCCGTGGTCCGTGTGTTTTCTCTTATTCCGAGCACCTCCCTCGTGCGATCGGCGTTTTCCGTCATACGACAACAACCCCAGCTATTGAATATGCGGTTACGCATCACATTATTCACTTTTAAATATTGTATATAACTTTAGAACCACTACATAGCTCCCCAAAAGTTTCACACTTGAAGATACCTGTTAGCTAACAGTTGAAACTTTTCTCGCACAATGAGAAAAAAAAACACTATCCTTTAATTCTTACTAACTAATTATACAATTGGTAATATTCAGAAACATTTATATAGTAATATTACAAACAAAATCTTTAGGATTTTTATACAATTTAATATTAACAATATTTTGAATACATGACCCTGAGACATCATCAACCACTTCATAAGAATTGGGTGAGATGATCTTAACAACTGTGGCTGGTCCTTTATATAAAGAAAGAATTTTCGTATTACATGATCCTCGTGTGAAGACTGTTCATGGGTTTTGACCAATACCTTATCACCTACAGCTAATTTAACAACTTTATGTTTCTTATTATGTCTCACTTTTCTTTTCTCTGCTTTCGACTTAAGTTTCTCTTCTGCTAATACAATAATCCTCTCCTTATTTATTACATTTGGAGGAATGTTTAACTTACATAACAATGGATTGGCCATGGGACCCTTTTGAATTTCATTCGGACTAAATCCGGTCGAAAGGTGAACAACATTGTTCAACCACTCTTGTATTGTTTTTAACTTTAAAGACCAGCTCTGGTGCTTGTCATAGCAAAATGCCCTTAGTAAACGCCCTACCTCCTTGTTCATTCTTTCTACCATGTTTCCTGCTGGAAAATAAGTTGAAGTATGTAAAATTTTATATTTTTCTCTTTTAAAGTATTTATGTACACCTTACTCCAAAACTGGCTACCGTTATCGCTCAAAATAGCACGAGGTGTACCAAAACAATTAAACCACCTATTTAAACAACGCAAAAGGCTACTAGCCGTTGCTCTTTTTAAAGGAAAAAGTTCAACATATTTGCTAAAAACATCAATTATAACGAATAATTGGGTCGTACCCACGCGTGAAACAGGTAATGGCCCAATAAAGTCAATGCTGAGAGTTTGATTAGGCTGACTTACTAGAACACTTTGCATCTCTCCATGATTACGTTTACTGACTTTTGATTTCTGGCACAATTCACAGTGTGAAGTGACTTTCCGAAATAATGCTTTAACTTTAGGATAGTAAAAATCTTTGCAGAACGTGAGGTAGCATTTATTTGCACCAAAATGTCCATTTTCATTATGAATGAATTCTATTAATTCTTTAATTTGATTTCTAGGTACGACTAATTTATAACCAGGCTCAGTATCAGAACCTTTTTTGAATAACAAACCTTCGTGTAACACAAACCACTTTATTTTTGAACTCTTATCTGTATTCTGCAGTAGAGATTTAATTTTAGAACAAAATTCATCACCGTCTTGTGTTTGACAAACAAAATTTTTATTTTTAAACATGATTAATTTTATCGCATTTACTTCTAATTTCTCATCAGACCGTTTGGCTGCAAGAAACTCCTCACCGTTAGGAAATCGCGACAAAATATCAGCGATCTTATTATCTCTCCCAGGACAATACTCAAATTTAATATCAAACTCTTGGATCGACAGCATCCATCTCCTCATGCGATTATTGACAAAACGACATCTATCCAAGAAACTCAACGCCTTTGATCTGATTTCAAGATAATTCTTGACCCAAAATCAATATCCGCCAATGATTCAAAGCAGAAATGACTGCTAAAATTCTTTTCGCATACCGAATAACGAATTTCTGCATTGCGCAACACTCTGCTATAGTAAGAAATGACTACAATCTCCTTATTTTCATTTATCTGGAATAAACATGCCCCAATGGCATATCCGCTTGCATCGGTATTAATTAAAAAATCTCGGGACACATCCGGGTGATTTAATGAATTAACACTTACAAATTTTTTCTTTACTAATTCAAAAGCATATTGCTCTTCAGCTCCCCACTGCCATTTAACGTTTTTACTTAATAATCGATTCAACGGAATCATGTACTGAGAAAATCTTTAATAAATCTGCTATCATATTGCACTAAACCACAAAAGGCTCTTAAAGTCTTGATATTAATAGGGGATTTAAACTCTTGAATTATCTTTATTTTGGCTGGGTCCATTTCAAATTTATATGGCGTTATATAATGACCCACAAATGGTAATTTTGGTTCACAAAACACATTTTCTCAGTTTGATAGTAATATTGGACTGCCTAAATTTTTCGAAAACTATCTTTAAATGTTTCAAATGAGTGTCAACATCGGAGATGTTATTAAAATATCGTCTACGTATGGCATTACAAAACTCATACAATCTTCGCCCAAAGCAATATGTAGTGCACGGAGAAACCCTGCTACACTAGTGACTAATCCAAACGGTACTCTTTTAAAAATATAGGTTTGATTGTTAAAGGAAAACCCCAAATACTTTTGATGTTGCTTTACTACCTCGACCTGCCAATAGGCCTGAACCATGTCTAACGTAGATGAAACCTGACCTGGTTTGAATCGGTAAAATATTTCCGTTGGATTTATTGGAATCACGTGATCCTTCTCGATCCTTTTATTTAAATACCTGCAGTCAATACAAATTCTGGGAGAACCATCTTTTTCTTTACCACGACCAAGGCGACACATATTCGGTCTGACATTTTCTATAATTCCTAATTGAATCATTTCATTGATTTGCCTGTTTACTTCATCAAAATAGATAAATGGGATCGGGTAAGGCTTTATATAAAAAGGAGTATCATCCTTAACATTAATTGGGTGTTTATAGCACTTAATCTTACCGGGCAATTCTGAAAAAGTATCTTTATATTTATTCAATAAATTATTCAACATAATTCGTTGGCTATTATTCAATATTTCACTCTCTACACATATTTGATCAATATCTGTGTCGGCACTTTTCCCATTATTGCTATTACTCCCGTTTGTTTTATCAAGCTCCCCTGGTTTAATAAAATCCGTTACATTCTTGTAGAAATTAAAATCACAATTGTCATCCCTGTTCCCATTCTGACTCATTGTTACGCAACCATTGCTTTTCTGGTTATCTTCCCGATTGTTTCTATCGATATAACTAGCTTCATAATCATTTTCAAAAACTATGTTAGGGTGCCCATTATTAGTAAATATTTCATTTATTTCCTCGCTACTTCCGTTTGAATTAAAATTTAATCTGAAAACTTGCCCATTATCATTTTGTATTTTCCCCCTAATAATTCTCCTTTCAAAATCGATATTTATTTTATATTCTTCCAACCAATCGCACCCCAGTATAATATTACGACAAAGCGTAGGAACAACTAAACACACAAATTCAAAAATAGTATTTTGTAATAATATTTTAAACCAACCTGTAAGTTGACCTTACAAGCATTTGATTGAAATGCCCTGACAACGAAATATTGTTGACGGAACTACCGGCATCAGTTTATCAGATTTTTAAGTTCTTGGAAAAACCTTTGTGACACACAACTAACAGTACTCCCACTATCAATTAATATATCAGAATAAACATCCTCGATTCTTCCTTTTATAATAGGCATATAACACCTGCCTTGCTCTTTGCCACAATCGCTACTCGTCTTCCTTTCTTAGGTTACACTCAGGCAAATAATTTTCATCCTTTTTACAAATAACCATAGTTGAGCCCATCTCGCTCACTTTAACAATTTCATTTCCAGGCAATATTACTTGTTCTTCTTCCCCTGAATTAACACCATTATTATTAAATTCAATACAATTGGCTGATGGCCCATCTGATTGCAATTGATATGAAGATTGCTCCCGTATTTGATTTTCATGTGATCTATTGCCCGCACTAGCATTTGCCTCATGATTCTCATTTTGATTAAGATTTCGATTATATTGACTACGACGATAAGGGTTATTATCATTATTATTAATATTTGACTGTACATGTCGATGTTCTTGATTTCGGTTGTAATTGTACCCAGGCGACATATCATTACTTCTCGTATTACCATTTTGGTGACTGTACCTACCTTCGCCTGTATTATTAGAATTATATCTATAAGGCAATCTTGTATTGTTTATTCCCGCATAACTATCAACTTTGTTTAAATATTCAACAGCCTCGTCACATGACCTACAAATCGCTAAACCCATTTTGATTTCCGGTGGGAAATGTTCCGCAACCATTTGAAGTATTTGAACATCACTTAAGGGTGGTGAAAAATATGAAGCCTCACTTATTAATTTCTGGAAATACTCTGCCTTAGAACCAAATCGATATTGCCCTAATTTAAATTCCCTAAATGCTTCCCTCGCAATATCACTATTCCAATATTTATTAAAAATAATTAGAAGTTTTCAAAATCCCTAAATTTATCTTCATTTAACTCTGCCCAATTTGAAGCTCTACCTAACAAAGCCCTCACAGCAAAACTAACCCATTTATTTACTGGTACTTCAGCCTCTCCTAAATATTTTTTTATTTTTCTGATAAATGCCAGTGGATGCAAATTTCCAGCAGGATTAAATTTAATTGTAGGTCCCAAAGAATTCTGCCAACTAGTAAAATACTGAAAATTTGTATTAGTTTCAGAAGTTGTACTTTGAGTAGCTGATGATTGTACCTGCTTTAACGACCCATCTTCTTTACAAAATTCATGTTCTAGTTTTCTTACATTAATATCTCTTTCAGTATCTGATTTATCAAACATTTTCAATAAAACATTTTGCATTTGACTTTGTTGTTTTGATTGTAATTCGATTTGTTGGATTTGCAATTGAACCTGCTGCTGAATAAACTTAAAATTGTTTGATTGTTCTTTCCTAATTTCACTTATATTTTGTGCTAACATCAAAAGAATTTTATCTAAGTTATTTCCTTGCTCTCCCACTGTTTCAGTTTTCCCATTCATTACTTGATTATAATAATCATTTTGTAACTCTGCATTCCCACTACTACCAAAATTTTCAACCCCACTCACATTCAAAGTAGAATTTAAAAATACATCATTATTTAATACTGTGTTTTCATCCTCCATTATAGAAATAAAATGTAACCACTACCTCAAGATCGAATATCAAACCTATTTACTTCTGCTACTGGCCTTATTCCTATATCCTCAAAATTACTTTCTTCCCAGGAATTTATCAGAAGTTTAGTGCACCCGCCCTTGAAATAAACTTGTTTTTGCCTTGCTTATTCAAACCACTTATTTATTACACTTCAACGCATTTCTCAGCTAGAAAGAAACAGGTAAAATATCCTGAACTGTACATAAAATTTTCCACTATCTTTGATGCATAACATAGCAGTAACATATTATACATACCATCTGAATATCCTTGACCTTTTTTTTTTTAAATGTACATTAATTCGTCTATATTTTAATTAATACCAAAATTATTAATACAATGATTTTCCTTCGAATTTCATGCCAAACGGAGGGCGCCATTTAATGTAGTGTTTTATTAACTTTTGGGGGTTTCTACATAAAATTCGAAGATAAATCAAGTATACTGTGTCATAAATAATTTTATTAGAAACATACAAATTAGTCACTTACCTAACAAAACTTACCACTAATTGGATGATATATTTCATCTTAAATCTTAATCTACTTAGACTCTAAACGGAATAATTGGTGACGCCACCCTATAAAATAAAACCTTTTTCTTTGTTGTGCATTGTTGAATCCATACAACTGTAGTATGATTGCCGATTGATTAGGTGATGATCGTACTTGAATTCAACCATGTGATGCTCCACATAGTTATAATAATAATTATTGTACTTCTCGTTGTACCCAGCGAGAACCGACTCTCTCGCCGTCCCCGTGGTCCGTGTGTTTTCTCTTATTCCGAGCACCTCCCTCGTGCGATCGGCGTTTTCCGTCATACGACAACAACCCCAGCTATTGAATATGCGGTTACGCATCACATTATTCACTTTTAAATATTGTATATAACTTTAGAACCTGGACATACCTATGAGGTTGTAGCTAGAATATAGCATGTACATACCTGGAGATATTATCGAAGTACGGAGTTTGCTGGTCCAATGATTAATAATCGACGAATTAATGGACTGTATGGTTATGATATTGTAATGCTTCCTCTGCAAGCCGAGACGAAATATCCATTAAACGACCAGTTTATTCTCACTTACAAAGCTCACACTATTATGGCCATAAATAGCACTTGTGTAATTACATTTACAACCCTTTATTCCGAACACTACACGATAATTAATGTTTTACATACGAACCATGAAACGAGCTTCGAAAACATACCGAATTGTATGTTGCGTTAATAACGTCTTCACGTTTCAAACGATTAACTACGACTCCGTTATTACACTCTATATTGGGGTGCAAGCAGGTCAAAACAAGTTTCTACTTGTTCGAAACTGATCACGCGTGACCTTCGTGATAAAAGGGGTGAGGTATTCAGGATGCATATTTCCAATGTCTACATTAATAGGATACAGGAGCGAGTCGTCTTCAAATTAAATTTAATAAAATAATAAAAAAGACCGAACATACCGCTCACCAAAAATAATTAGAAACTAACTTATTTTTAAGCTAAAGATAAAACGATAATACAATAGGTTTATACGTAAGTATATACAACAACAAAAAAACTATATTACTGTACAGGCAGTAAGCATAACTTAACCAGTGGTCGTTTGATTAACCCTTGGCTGGTTTTACAGTAGCAACCGAATAACTCCATCATTACCGGATGCACTTCAACGATGCGTCCTAAACGCCATTTTAACGGAGGAGTGTTCATTTCCTAGAAGCACTAACGAACCGATATTCACCTGATTCGATTGATTAATAAACCATTTATTTTTTGTTGTAGAGTGTGCAAATACTCTACACTCCATCTTTCCAAAAGGTTTGGTGTATTTGTTGTAGCAGTTGCCACCGATCTAACCGAGACACTTTGGTATTCAATAAGTCTGGATCCGGTAGAGCCGAGACTGGACCGAGAGTTAAAAAATGACCTGGTGTTAAATACGAAAAGTCATTAGGGTCTGTACTCAACGCACATAATGGGCGTGAGTTCAGCACCGCATCAATCTGCGCCAATACTGTGCACATTTCCTCATACGTTAAAATCTGATCACCTACTACACGATATAAGTGACCTTTCACGGATTTAATCCCAGATTCCCAGAGACCTCCAGTGAGGAGAACCAGGCGGATTAAAAACGAATTCGATACTTTCCGACTCCACTGAAATTTTCATCATTTCCTTCAAGGCTCGAGAGGCACCCACAAAGTTAGTTCCACAATCCGAATATATTTTTAAACAACGACCTCGTCGAGCGATGAATCGCCGCAAAGCTGCAATAAATGCTTCCGAAGATAAACTCGATGCCAATTCTAAATGAATGGCTTTTGTGCTTAAACACACAAACAAACAAATATAAGCTTTAGTAATCCGTGGGCCTCTAGTCCTATTGAATGTAATATTAAAAGGTCCACCATAATCAACTCCGGAATTGAGAAAAGCCTTTCCTGGAGTGACTCGGGGAGAGGGTAAATTTCCCATCGAAGGCGATAATAAGGGAGGATTAGTCCTAAAACAACGAACACAAGTTTTCAAGCAAGCTTTTACTGCTCCCTTTGCTGAAATAATCCAAAATTTTGAGCAAGCAAAAATAATGTAGTGCGCACACCGAATGTAAATATTTGACATGACAATCCATAATAATAAGTTCCGTCAATTTATGCGACTTTGGTAAAAGTAACGGATATTTTGCATCAAATCCTAACTGCGAATTTTTCAATCTGCCGCCCACCCTAACCAAACCCCGATCATCAATAAATGGGCTCAAAGGGCGAAACTGCTTCGATATAGGTTTTTTATGAATACAATTGTCCAGTTCTTTTGAAATACTTCCGACTGTACATTTTCACCAGAATATGCAATGACGATTGCAATTCCTGACTTAAAATGTTTCTCACCAATCGTTCTGAACGAGCAACTCTCAAGTTACATGCAAAACGTCTACAAAACGTAAGTACTCTTAATAGTCTCTGTAATGTTGAGAATTTGTACAACAAACAATCAAAGAAATTTTCCTGAGAAATTACCAAAAATGTTTTCGTAACTCTCTTCCGTAAGCAACGTATCCTCGATTTCTAATACCTTACTGGAAGGCCAATTCCTTTTGCAACCAATAACCAAGGAGGACCCGCCCACCATAAGGGATGGTTGACCAGCTCCGGCGAATAAACCACGAGAAGCACAATCTGCGGGATTGTACTTGATTCCACATGATACCAATTTGAAGGAGCTACGTGTGACTGG
This sequence comes from Platerodrilus igneus, assembly GCA_036346225.1. Taxonomy (NCBI): domain Eukaryota; kingdom Metazoa; phylum Arthropoda; class Insecta; order Coleoptera; family Lycidae; genus Platerodrilus; species Platerodrilus igneus. Next base: position 6,045,391 of record JARFIW010000001.1, on the reverse strand, counting down.
ATACGAGCTATCCGATTTGCAACAAAGGTTTTCCATTTATTCGGCGTTGATTGAATCCACGCTAATACCACCTTTGAATCCGACCAAGCAAAAATATCTGCGAACTCCAAAATATCCTTAAATGTCACCATGACGAAATGAATTAATTCCGATAATAATACTGCAGCACAGAGTTCCAATCTTGGCAATGTTATCTTGCTGAGTGGTGCTACCTTTGACTTAGCACATACCAAAGAAACGACAATATTATGATCCATATCCACACAACGAAAATAAATTACTGCAGCATATCCTGCCTCAGAGGCATCACAAAACCATGTAACTCTATTTTTGTAAGTTATCTCCAACGAATCTACGAGGAATTTCTATATTCGAAGCTTCCTGTAAATCTGATATAAACTTTCTCCATTTTGAACGAACTTATTATGAGGTTCTTGATCCCAATCTAACCCCAATAACCATAATTCTTGGATAAACCGTTTAGCGAAGAACACAACTGGCGCTAAAAGACCAAGCGGATCAAAAATTCTAGCTATTTCCGACAAAATATTACGTTTAGTACATTGTCTTTGTTGCACATGAATAGTGTATGCAAAACATCTGACGAAGGTCGCCACTGAAGACCTAAAATTTTCAAAGAACTGTTTAAATTATCTTGAAATGACAATGTTTCCATTTGACCTAAATTTGAGAAGCTTGCGAGAACTTCTACCGAATTACTGCACCACTTGCGCAGTTCGAATCCTCCAGATTTACAAAGGGCATTTAATTCAATGACAAGTTGTTTTGCTGTTGCAATCGAATCACAACCTGTTACTACGTCATCTACATAAGTATCTTCGACCATGGCCTTTGCAGCAAGAGGAAATTAGATGCTTGTAGCTTTGCTAGTTCTTGGATGGTACGTAATGCTAAAATGGCGATGATGCCAACCCATATGTGACAGTATTTAACTGAAAGTCACAAATAGATTCCGAGGCGTATCTCTCCAAACAATGCGTTGATAGTTACGCTGATTTTCTTTCACGAGAATTTGTCTATACATCTGCTTTATATCTGCAGATATGACTACACGATGTACACGAAAATTCAACAATAATACAATTATATCCTTTTGCAAAGCAGGACCAACTAACAAATTATCATTCAAAGAATTACCTGCAGCATCCTTGCACGAGGCGTCAAATACTACTCTCAATTTAGTGGTAGTACTGTCTACTTTATGTACTGCATGATGCGGTATATAATACAAATTACTACATTTTAGAGAATCTACTGAAGGACCTTAACCTTAGTCATATGACCACTGTCAAGATAGTCTCTCATAAATTCTTTGTAGCTCGAATACAAATCCAAATCCTTTAATAAACGACGTTCCAAACTCAAAAATCTACGAACTGCAATTTCTCTAGAATTACAAAACAAAGGTTCCGAATTTTTCAATGGCAATGAAACCACAAATCTTCCAGTTTCATCCTCGAATAATTTTCACAAAATCTTGTTCACTTTTCTCTTCCTCAGGCGACGATGCACTGTGGAAGGAATATTCTCAATTCCCAAAATTTACGAATGTCCACATCAAGTGGTTCTACCACTGCACAGAATGAAGTAAGCGAACAGTAGGAGATACCACTTTACCTGTTAGTACCCACCCAAAGTAGTATGAATGGCAACGGGTTCAAATGCATTGCCCCAACGTGATTCATTTAATATTATTTGAGCAAATACGTCTGCTCCCAAAAGCATTTCGATTGGCTGCGGAACATCAAATTTTGCATCAGCCAACTGTAAATCTTGAATATGTGGCCAATTATTTATTGGTAGTTTAGTAGACGGCAATCGATCACAAATCGTAGGCAAGATAAAACATTCAGTCTTATATAGAGGTGACGATAAACCAAGTGGACTAACAAAACACAATGCCTTGCCAGACACTGAAGATGACTTCAAACCTAATCCCTGAACAACGACTTCAGTCTTAGCTTTTCTTAACCCTAACTTCTGCCGACATTTTTCTGTAATAAAGCTTTCCATACTTCCATTATCGATTAAAGTTCGAACAGAATGTAATTGACCCGAATAATCTTGTACTGAAACCACCGCTGTAGCTAACAACGTGGTGGTATGGTCTAACGACGTTGATAATAACGAATTAGTAGTGGTTTGTTGTTGAATAACCTGTTGGTTAACCACCGAACTTTCTTCAGGTGAAGATGACGAACTATTAATTGATGTGGTTCTCTGCGGAGAAACTGGTGCCCGACGATTTCCAAAATGTAATAAGGTATTATGATTTTTGGCACATTCTCTACAATTCCACTGGCAACGACAATCTTTCACCGAATGTGCATCACCTAAACAACGAATACACAACTTGTGCCTTTTTACCACCTCATAGCGTTCTTGAGGGGATTTATCCAACAATTGCTTGCATTTATACAATGGATGCGAAGCTTGACACAAAATGCACTTTCTATCAGTAGAAGTAGCGACAAACGAATTTCTAGGCGCCGACGATGCGCTAGCGAATTTTCTAGTATCTGAAGCACCGAATTTTATGCATTCCCGAGTTTTCGAAGAAGTATCTAATGAAACAATCTCACTAACTTCCAACACCTTACATTGCCTTTCTACGAATGCCCTTAAATCCTTAAATGTAGGAACATCTACCACATTCTCCAACTCAAACCTTTTAGAGTTTCACTGTCTAATTTTTGGATAACAAATTAAAAGTGCGAAATCCCACAAGTCGATTTCTAATTTTTCCAATGCAAACAAATTTTCATCGATGCAATTAATCAAACTTCTTAATTGTTTATGCGAATTTACCGTACTAATTTTCGAACATCTCTCAAGCGAGTTCCAATAAGTGGATGCTAATAACCTTTTGGATTGAAAACGGTTTACTAAAATGTCATACGCCTTTTGATACGAATCATTCCCAATTGGAATATGTTTAATCAAAGCATGTGTACTCGAATCAATATTATCTAACAAATACATGAATTTCTGAATTGGCAACAATCTATCATTCTCATGAACCAATTTTTCAAACACTGATCGAAAACTCTCCCAATCGACAATCTTACCGGAAAAGCGAATTATTTTTAACAAAGGCAGGGGGAGGTTACCACTAACGGGAACAACATCATGCGGTCCTGTAGCTGACATACCAATAACCGGTTTAACATCTTTCGCGAATTCCACTTTAAATTTAGCAGCGAAAATTTTAATTTCCGTAACTAGATTACCTATCTCTATCCTCAAAGCACGATATTCCTCTAATTCCACGGACTCTTCCACAACGACCGTCTGACACAAAAGTTTAAAATCTGATTCGACTTCTTTCGCAGAATCCAGCCAAACGTCTATCACACAACAATTATTTTCCGCTCTACCAATTTCTTTCATATTATCAAGAATACTATTTAATCTACTCCACGCTGTTTTAGCTTCTAAAATAATAGTTTCCAATTTATTACTCATTTTGAATATTAAATAACAAGCATAAATTATCTAAGTTATTAAAACGACGAAATTTCAATTATATTAATATTTGAAGGCGACTCCAAGTTTGTAGGTAAGGAATAACAAGATTTTATTGAAGTAAACAAACACAAGTGTTTACAACCTGCACCAAACGACGAATTATTCACGCACCAATCACGTGATTACGAATACAACCGACACCAACGCCAGCTGCACTATACCCTGAGGGTACAAAGTTCATTAACTACACCGTTAACGATATACGGCGACGAAGCGACCAATGGACACACCTATGAGGTTGTAGCTAGAATATAGCATGTACATACCTGGAGATATTATCGAAGTACGGAGTTTGCTGGTCCAATGATTAATAATCGACGAATTAATGGACTGTATGGTTATGATATTGTAATGCTTCCTCTGCAAGCCGAGACGAAATATCCATTAAACGACCAGTTTATTCTCACTTACAAAGCTCGCACTATTATGGCCATAAATAGCACTTGTGTAATTACATTTACAACCCTTTATTCCGAACACTACACGATAATTAATGTTTTACATACGAACCATGAAACGAGCTTCGAAAACATACCGAATTGTATGTTGCGTTAATAACGTCTTCACGTTTCAAACGATTAACTACGACTCCGTTATTACACTCTATATTGGGGTGCAAGCAGGTCAAAACAAGTTTCTACTTGTTCGAAACTGATCACGCGTGACCTTCGTGATAAAAGGGGTGAGGTATTCAGGATGCATATTTCCAATGTCTACATTAATAGGATACAGGAGCGAGTCGTCTTCAAATTAAATTTAATAAAATAATAAAAAAGACCGAACAGAACCACTACAGTTTTTAAAGCAAAAGGGATTTGAATTGAAAAGTATTAGACAGGGTATTTATTATTAATTAAGTTGATGGATGTGATAATAGCAACGTAGTTGATTTAACAAAATTATAGTAAAGCGGACTTATGAATTAACAAGAGAAATTTTTTAAGCAAAATTGGAACGTAACAGTATAACAAAGCAAAGCTCTACAAGCCTTCCTCGCTGGTTTGTTATCAATCTTGAATAAAAGTTTACTAACAATGGAAAACAAAAAAGGAACGTAAATATATCTGAGCAGTATTAAAAACTTAAACGTACCCGTTAGTCGCTATATAAAGGACACTTTCGCATTTACATGCTCCACCCTACTAATGTGGTTGCTATATGTATACTAAGTTGATCTACCGTAATACAAGATACACACATTGTAGTCGAAGGATACATTAACGATATGCTGAGAGAACAATATCTATTTGATTAGTTCGCAGAATTGGTAACAAAATGCAGAAAGTGTGAAGGCTGTGCTCATAGTAGCAACCAGCCATGGGTTAATTAAAAAATATATGGCATCATCTTTCGAAATAGTAACTAAGTAATTTTTGTAGTGTACAAAGTAGGATATCAAGGAGGGCTAACAGGTAGTCATAGTGAATACAAAAGTCAAGCTTTAATTGACTTCACACCTTGCTTATTTGAGTCAATTCTACAGTACGTTTAACACCTATGTATACCTTGTATAAATAGATGTTTTAGTAAGACTAGCTTCATTCCCTCTGCCGATTCTTTGGTTATTAACGTAACCATTTAACAATCACTATCAAACGCTGTAGAAAAACTGTAAACATGAAGTCAAATCAGTACTCTATTGTACCATTTTAATATGCAAGAATCAAAGAACTGATTTTCTAATATTTTAGGTTTGAGAAACACGTATCTTGAGGAACAGGAAGAAACAAGTAGAAGAAACTCGTCTGTTACAGAAGCAAGTAACGATCTATCGAACAAACCTCCGGTTAAACCCTATGAACAAATTGACTATGTTCCAAATGAACTTTTCACAATCACCAAAATGCCTTCATCGTCAGGGTCGACAGTAACAAGCCCCCAAAATGGTGAACCAAAACTATAAATTTATGTAGGTCTAACTTTCTGTAACGTACCTTATTTTATAATAGATTTTAATATTTAAAATAAGATTATTTGTAGTACTTTTAAAAAATTATGTGAATTGATGCATGCTTGTGTTATTAGTATATATATTACATTTAACATTTTTAGTAACTTCAATCACAATAAGTTAACTATAATAATTCAAGGTGTCCTTTAACAAAAATATTTAGATGAAGTTACTACACTGAGTCTGCTATGGGTGTTTGTAGTATTGAATTATTAAATTTGGAATTGCCCAAAAGGAGTGGGAATCTCGTAACAAAATAATGATGCACTGGCTAATTACAATGGTGCGGGGTAAATTCCTATGGAAGAAAAATGAATAATCTAAAATTTACTAAGGTGCAATTTTATGCTACGTCGCTATTAACACACCTTGAAGGGCTTTCAAGTTTATGGACACCAGCTCAACTAATCCAGTCTAGTGAGAAATCTTTAGGATGACGAGCAACAATCTGGGGAGTGATTTTGATTACGTATACCTGCTGGTGTAGTTGAGATCCTCTCACAATTAATCGGCATATTTGATCGAGAACTACCTCACCGAAACCTATTGTAAATACATCACAATATTATTCTTGTAAACAGGTGTGTGTGCATGCATGCGGGTATGCATGCATGCATGTGTGTGCACGTGCACGTGTGTGCATGTGTCTGTGCCTCTGCATGCTGTTCAGCTACTTTCTGCAATACAACTAGCTACCAAAAAAAAATAGCTGTTACGGTAAATCACATACATCTATTATATACTCAGAGAAAAATGTATGCCAAATCGCAAGTAAACTCCTCATTCACACAGTATTTATATATTATATACACCCCCTTTATAAAATAATACTGTAGCGGGCTACTACTACCACGTTTCACTAATTTAAAACAAGTAATAACAAGAGTCTTTATTACTCACTGTTCACAAATCTAATTAACAGTATATGCCTTATTTATAGATGTTTTCAGTCCAATTAACAATGAAGCACTATCACACTAATGAATTTACAAGCACTAATATCTTCTTAAACTAAATTCTTAACCATAGGTCTATTAACAACATTAACACTACTATTTATTTATTACACTTTTGTCTATTTATGTATTCTACAAGCTGCATGTACATTAGACACATAATATAACATTTATGTATACTCTTGGACTTCCAAAAGCTCAACTATTTCACTTTACACGATATAATTTACATTCGACATTCTGATATACACTAACTCTGTACTTCATCATCGGTCTTATTTATACCGTGAATTAAAAAGGATGACTCATTCTCCAGAAATTGCTAGAAGAATCTCGGTCCCTGTAGAATATGCAGTGCCTACGGCGCTTGTGTGTTTGACGGGTTGCCTAATAGTAGCTCGCAACACTGCCCCTCTTTAAAACTGTTATGTCTCGTAACTGTACATACATTTTGACGCCAATTCGATGACTGATGACGGTATCGGCAGCTATCTCCTCTGGTGTATCCACCGCGTTGTTGGAAATAACAGTCAACACTCTTTTCTTGGTCTTGGTAGGCAACCGGTTGATAACAACAAACAAGGACCTGGACGTTGGTTCCCTGGAAAACTACTTCTAGCATATTTCGGACTATCCTCCAATCTAAGCGATCCAGTTCACAGCCTAGCTTGGACACCGCTAGTCTCATTACTCCATTTTCCATCATCTGAGCCTTAAGATTTAGCAAAGCCTCCCATAGATGTCCATAACTAGGTCTCTGCCATGAAGAATTTTTGGTGACCAGATAGTAAACATAACGATTTTTATCCTGAAGAACCAAAGCTTTTCCTACAGGTGGCTGCTGTTGTACTAATTCATCCACACATCCAAACTTTTTCTTAATCCTTTTCATTACTTCGTAGGGGCCTTCCCATTGTCTTTGTAATTTTGGCGACAACCCACGTTTTGTTTGTGGATTATACAACCACACTAAATCTCCAGGTTGATAACCACCTTCTTGTGCTCTCGTGTCATATTGTGATTTCATTCAATCGCTTGCTGCCTGGATATTCTTTCTGACGTTTTCGTGAATGCTATTTGATCTTTCACGAAGCTTACTAACGTAATCTTCACCTGCAATCTCTTCTCCAGGTTTAAATCCAAACTGAAGATCACATGGTAGCCGCAATTCACGTTCTAACATCACGCAAGCGGGAAAGTATCCTGTGCTATCATGTACCGAAGATTGGTACACCAGTAAAAACAAATGTAAATATTGATCCCAGTCCCGTTGATGTTCAGAGACAATTTAGGCTAGGTACTTTCCTAACGTCCTGTTCATTCTTTCAACCATTCCATCCGATTGAGGATGAAGTGGGGTGGTTCTAGTCTTCTTGATTCCAAGATGCTTGTAGACGTTTTGGAACAACGCTGATTCGAAGTTCCGACCTTTATCGGAGTGTAATTCCAACGGAACTCCTAAGCGACAAAACAACTCCCTCACTAGTACATCTGCCACTGTCTCGGCTTCTTGGTTAGGTATAGCATAAGCCTCCGGCCATTTGGTAAAATAATCCATTGCAACCAAGATGCATTTATTTCCTTTCTCTGATTCAGGAAACGGACCAGCTATATCAATGGCTACCCTCTCAAAAGTATTCCCCACGTTATACTGTCTCATTGGGGCTTTCGTGACCGGGCCATTTGCAGATGCACACAACTCACATTTCCGGCACCACTCCTTCACATCTTTGCAGTTCACCCAATAGAATCTTTCTTTCGAGAGTTCTTTTCACGCCAAAGTACCCTTCGGAAATACGTGCAAGTGCTACAACACTTCCGGCACTCTGCTTCTCGGCACTATCATTTGAAGTCTCTCAGTGCCATCTTCACATTCCAGGCGTCGTTTCAAGATTCTATTTTCAATCACCAAGGAGTCCCACTGTACCAGGTATGCCTTAAGGCTCCTACTTGAATTACTAATTTCTTCCCAAGCTGGTCGTTGTCCTCTACTTTTCCACTCAATAATATGTCCCAATTCGGCGTCATTCTCCTGGTCTTCTCGTATTCTTTCGGGTCGCCAAGTATCATCGGTTACCGTCATTCTATGGATGACACTTACTGTCTCTTCCATCTTGGAGCAATGATTGCAGTCTACCAGACAAGGTCTCCTCGATAGAGCATCTGCATTCCGATGGCTAGTTCCTACACGATGTTCTGTGTCAAAGTCATATTGCTGCTGCTCAACCGGTTGTTTTTTTGGTTGAGTACAGTGCCTCTGTATATGACCAACTTCACTGCAGCTCCAGCATCACAGAACCCATCTCTGCGGTCGTTGTCTTTCCAGCCTTTCTGCCTTTCGCCTTTCAAACACATGGTTGATTATTTCATCTATGCTGTTCTGCACTTGACCAGGTTCCTCTATGGCAGACCGAACTTTGTGACTCATCCTGTGTGACGTCTGCTTAGCTGCTTCAAATTCAAGCACATGAGCCAGTGCGTCATCTAACATTTTTGGACGTGCTAATCTTAGCGCTTGCTGTATTTTGTTGTCTTTAATGCCATCCACAAATGTTTGAACAGCCGGTTGCTCGAGGAAACTATCTGGTGCCGTTGGATATGCCAATCTAACTAATCTGGCAATGTCAGCTTCGAATTCTTGCAGGCTTTCATTTGTCTTTTGCGAGCGGTTCTTAACTTGTGCATGGTAAACCTGTTGAAGGTGAGCGTCTCCATATGGTTAAATAGAGGTCCCGTGTGTGAGTGTTGTCACGCACGTTAAAGATCCCTACCTTGCCTGGAACAGCAAGGGTTCGGCAAAATTCTAAAAATTTCCAGGCAACAAAAACTCGCCTCCTGGCCAATGTAGTACCTTCTGGTGGAGCATTGGAAATGTAAATGAACGAGCCAAGGTGTTTTACCATCGAATGTGGGTGGTTTCACTTTAAATTTTGATGGTATTGAATCGCTTCCTTCCATGCTTCTTATTTCTGGGATGTTCTGATTTACCACTTGGTTTACTAATTCAAGTGGCCGTGTTGTTAGTGAAATCACTTGTTCTTGCAGCCTCCTCACATGTTCTTACATTTTTACCAATTTACTGTCCAACTTTTGCTCGACAGTTTTTACCTGTTCAGTGAAATCTTCTTTCAATACAATGGAGCTTTCCATTAATCTTTGTACTAACATGGCTGTACTTTTATTCAACTTTTTTTCCATTTTCTCAGCATTTTCACTAAACTTTTCTTCTATTTTCGCAGGATTTTCACTTAATTTTTCTTCTATTTTCTCAGCATTTTCATTAAGTGTCACTTCTATACCGTATTTAAACTCTTTAAGGGTCGATTCCAGTTCAACTAACCTCACTAAGTTTTCACTGAGTGTCACTTCTAGTTTAGCCGACTTCTCCTCCATTTTGTCAGCATTTTCATTTAGCTTTTCTTCCATACCGGTTTTAAAATCCTTAAGGAAATTCATTAAAGTTTCTGCGTCCATTTTACTTTGACTTCTGGTAACTTACATATATAAACTACTTAAATGTCTTTAGACTTGTGTTTTTCCTTTTAAATTAATCACTATATACCCCACACAGACTGACACCAGTGTAGCGGGTTCTTACACTTTAAAAAGTTCATAATTACAACTCCGCAAGCGCGGTTTACTAGACACAACGGCAGTTGGTAACGCTAATCTTTGTACAGATTTTGGCGCGCCCATCTGTCAATGATGTCACCATTAACAAATTAAATACGCCATTGACGGAAAATATGCCAATTTTGAAACAATAGTTTATAACAGCGAAATACTCACATGAATATGTCCCTGAGTTAAAGTTGGCTTCTGTTGACGTCCATCAGGGCTACTGATGGCCCCTTTAAGGCAATTAACGGAGGGTACGCCTAATGTCCATCCAAATGGCTTCGACTGGATCTCAGGGCTCCACTCCAGAGTGTTTAAAGATGGTGACTGCTCCAGTGCTTTTGGCGGAGCATGGCCTCCAATTTGTTCCCGGGGTCGTGGACTCGGTTGCCCTAGGCGGCTTCAAATTGTCTCCTACCTATGTAGGGAATAAACAGGGAAAACCAGGTATAGGAGCGACAAACAGTTAAACAAGGCAAGGAAATCTACATAGATACAAGATAAGGCACGATACGATACCTGAACAAAACCGCTCTTCACGAAGGTCGGAGGCAAAAAGCCACGTTACAAAGTCTCACGGAAACACTTCCCCTTTCTGTCCTTTCACGCGTCGGCGCGAAATTATTCGCCCAACCTACTTTTGACGTGACGGAAATACGTGCACCGAGTCTTTTGAATTTGTGGCGCGAAACTTCCGCGCATCAAAATTAAACTAAAAAATGTTTAAGTGCCAATTTATTGGCACGTAACAGGGTTACTACTACCGCGTTTCACTAATTTAAAACAAGTAATAACAAGAGTCTTTATTACTCACTGTTCACAAGTCTAATTAACAGTATATGCCTTGTTTATAGATGTTTTCAGTCCAATTAACAATGAAGCACTATCACACTAACGGATTTACAAGCACTAATATCTTCTTAAACTAAATTCTTAACCATAGGTCTATTAACAACACTAACACTACTATTTATTTATTACAGTTTTGTGTATGTATGTATTCTACAAGCTGCATGTACATTAGACACATAACATAACATTTATGTATACTCTTGGACTTCCAAAAGCTCATCTATTTCACTTTCCACGATATAATTTACATTCGACATTCTGATATACACTAACTCTGTACTTCATCATCGGTCTTATTTATACCGCGAATTAAAAAGGATGACTCATTCTCCAGAAATTGCTAGAAGAATCTCGGTCCCTGTAGAATATGCAGCCTACGGCGCTTGTGTGTTTGGCAGGTTGCCTAATAGTAGCTCGCAACAATACATTTCGAGATCAATAATTCCCCAGATTAATTATTTCCAATTGATTATCTCAGAGAGTAACAGGGCTTTACCACATGTTATTCTCTAACCTTAGTTTAATAAGAGCTTTTAGTAAAAACCTTAACCTCTTGTTCTACTTTTCGCACAGCGAACAGCAGAAAGTCCCTTTACTGTGTACAAACAAACAAATATTACTAATATCCTAAATCCTTTTTTTTTAACATAAATTCCCACAAAAATACAGTAAAATAATACAATGTAAATAGTTCAATCTGTAACGCTTTCCAAGTTTGTCCCTTTTTGTTCATAAATTATACCCACAATGCACAAAAGTAATTGAACACGAGTTTACTCACATAGGCAATAAAAAGCAAGTTACCTGGATACTATCCCTGTATACGGCCTGCTATCATTCCCTGGGAGACTGTAGCATACAGGAACACACCAACTTGACTTGCACTAACCATAACTGCTGGCTGTAACCATTTGACCATAAAATCAATTCATCTACCACATTGAACATGCATCCAAATTCCCCAAGCTCTGCTACTAATACCATTGACTGTTGCTACATAACCAAATTGACCAACCACTGACGTCTATTCCATTGCCATTTGTATACTTTTACACACTTAGTGCTAATTAAAATTAAAACAATCTTTACTTACGTAGAGTACTCTTTTATTGAACTCGTTAGAGTATTGTACTCTTGTAGGCATCAGCTGGTTGTAGACTAAGAGAAAGTTTTACACTATTCGAACTCTGAGACTAAGAGAGAGACCCACAACCATCTCTTGGTGTTTATATATCCTTCTTCTCCTTCAAAGCATGTTAGAATTCTTCAAACTTTCTACAATACAAACATTCAATTCTTAAAACACTTTCAGTAACGTACACAAACAACTCCAACCGCCACCGAAATTCTAGAAATTGTCCCTACACCAACAAGCTTACGTAGACCTTTCTCCGTATTTTCTTTCCAACCGAAACTCACTGCTTTGAAAATCACTTGAACATCACAAACACGCATGCCTAACTAACCGATTTTCGTCGAATTTCAATAATCCTACTCTTTATTTACTCCAACTGACAAAGTAAACGTTTAAAGTACGCCCTTAATGCAAGATGTGTAGTATCTATCTCACTCCAACCTACGCCTCAAAATCACCTCTCTCTTGCTTTGTACTCACTCCACTTTGTATAACCACCTATTTGTTCTCACTCCACTACCTTATATTTATAACACGCGTTATCCTCATTTCGTTCTAACATACATGCTAAAGCAACTATCCTTTACTTCGTCTGTCTTCCCTGTTGTCAATGAACGGTAAGCGTTCAATCTACGCCTATTTCACTTGTACATATTCTACCTAATAACCTCTCCTTGTTTGCAAGCCGTATTTGTAACTGACAACGGCTGTTTACCCATTCCACCTATAAATCTAATTGACAGCCATAACCAGCATACCTAGAATTTGCATGTTATTGGTGCAACGTTTTCTACCCTATTTAAACCTACACAGAAATTGTAACAGTTCCACTTGTTTATTTAATTTAATACTAGGAAGGTTGTTTCAAAACACTTTCACACTTTTCGTAAATAATCTAACGGCCAACCTTGCTTGTAAATTAAATGATTTGAAATCTTAGAAATGCTTTTGAAAATATACCTCCATCTTTGCTATAACTTAACTATGAAGGTTAAATTGGTTATAATATGAAATTTAGATGCTCGCTTCTTCCCTTACATGTTCTAAACGCTTTTGGAAAATATTCCTATATTTATTAAATATGACTTAAACTATGTTTATAACCTTTTGAATGCTATCTTTCACGCGGAAAGTTTATATACGCTATGCCTTATGAATATTTACATCTGCAGGATTATGAAAATTAACTTTTAGTTTCCTAAATATTACAGTAGAATTATTAATTTATACACTAACGATTTGAAAAGCGTTTCAAATTGTAATTTGTATTTTCACATGCAGAATAACGAAATAAATCACAAATGAATGCTAATGATACCCTTTTAACCCTCAAATATCACAGTGATATATATATATATATATATATATATATATATATATATATATTGTGGATTCAAAGGGTTAAATTTGGGGTAAACAATGAAATTTCAACCACCCTGTATAGAGAAAAGAACAAATTATTTACGCGCAAAATTTATTTAATTCATTTAGGGAGAGCGGACAAGTATTGACGCATTTTTATAATTAATAATTGAAAAGTTAAAAAGTACATAAAGAAAAACAGTTTTAAAGCAAATAGAATAGGCATAATTAATTTTAATTTATTTTTCAACACGTAAAAGCATCAGAAAACCTACTAGGGTAAGAAAAATCAATAATTCCAAGGCAAAAGTTCGTTGTAACAAACAAACGTCAGTTTTATCTGATACGACGAAATATAAATTCTAAGAATTGTTGTGCTAAACGGTCGATAATTAACAAACACCTGCGTTTTAAAAAAAGGTTACATTCGTCGAAATTATGAGCATATTAAGACAGGACTTCATAGAAAATATTTTCAACCGTCAGTTTGGTTTGAATAACAAGCTAACAAAGTTCTTAAAGAGCAAGGGAAATGCACTATCGGTAATATACTACAGATAGAGACAGAGATAAAAGCGTTGATATTGAAAACGCACGTACTAATGCACGTGGAGTGGAGATGAGCTGTCAGCAATATCGATTTTCTATAACTCAAGTGGGGTTTTGAACGTGACAGCAGACATGCATCAGGCAGAGATAAAGATAGTTTAGGCGGGAATTGTGCGGCAGAGAATATTATCATTGGTTAATAACTGACAGTTTTCCAAACGTAGACAAACGCAACAGGGAGCGATTTCGGATACGTACGGCACGTAGACGGAGTAAATTTCAAGAATTTTCAAGACGGTTGTATCAAAATTTGTAGAATTTAAATTTGAAAATAAACTTTTCATGTGAAGTGTGTCCGGGGGTAGCATTTTGAAATAATATAAATACGGAATGGAAATTATTAAGGTTCTCTTGTCTCTTTGTCTTCTCGTCGCTTCTATACTACTTTACTACAATAGACCAACATTATAGTAGAGTTTTTTTTTGTGAGTATTAGATATGTTCATAATACAGTAAATATAGTACTAGCACGTGTAACTTATTAGTAGTGGCCTTCTATTTATTAACGCGAAATACGTGTAGTGTATATTAAATTAATAGAGGTCTGGCTACTACTATACTAAGCTAGAAAATTAATAAATGAAAGCAGAACATATGTGGGGTAAATATCACAAACAACCAGGATTGTATGCTGATATGGAATGGTACTATGAAAAGAGGCGCTTGCTCACAAATAGGATATCGTCTGTGAATCCGTTGAGTATCACAGCGCATGGTCACGAAGCCAAGGTGTTCTAGTGATCGTCGTCGAAGGAATGGAAGCCTGAAGCATTCTCCAGGTAATTTATTTGAAATTTCTGTTGTCTGATAAACTTTTGTGAAATTTTGGTGATGTGTGAGTGAATTTTGGGGTTTATTTATGGTTATATAAACTTATTGGAAAAGATACATGTACAAAAAACTATTTAATTAACAGAGCAATAAACGTGAAACTCTTACATTAAGAAATTCATTGATTTTAATTTAGAAATTTAATTGAATGGGTGAATATGGAATTATGATAATTTTACGTACATAAGTAATTCCCAAATACTTTATATGGAAGAAACACTAAATTAATCCTACAGTTTATGGCCAAAACGTCCTAACAAATAAATTAACTAAAAATTCGTCATGCTAGCTTAACTATAAAAACTTACTAAAAATCGTCAATTGTTTGATGGCTTGCTTTCCAACTCAAAACAGCTCTTAAATTGGGGGAGAGATCTCGTTTGTTGCTCTGGTTCTTCGCAACTATTCAAATAATTCAATGGCACACGAACCCAGCAGGATCTTGTTGAGCTTAACTTAACTTGTGCATCACACGCATACAAGCTTTTTATTATATACTGTAATATAACTTATAAATCCGCGAACACATGGGCGTAACCCTCGCGAACTGGAAGAATTACTTATCCCTTTCCATTTTTACTAACGTGATACTAAGTTCGATATCATATCTGTAATGCCGGAGAACGCTACCAGCGAACTTCTCTGGCTAAGTTCCTTTCTATCTTTTGACAACGGACAACCCCATTGGAATCTGTCTTTTGACTAAAGCCTTAAGTTATATATTAATTTTACTCTAAACCATTATTTTACGTTATATTTTTCTGATCCAATGATTATTAACAGAACCTCCCAAAAACAAGATTTCAGAAACCAAATACAACCCCTTTCAAGATGAGTAGTGCCATGGATAGTAATTATTTTTCTAATGGTATAAATATGTTGCACATTCTTGGAATTTTAAGTACTGAAATTGTTGACCGTATCTATTGGCGACAGGTGTCTGCCATTGACAAAAGACCGGATAGCCGAAATGGATTTTAATACAATGGTTGTCTCCAGACTACTTAAAATTACTTACAATCTTTGAACAAATCAAATTGGAAAATAGTTTGGCTATTTGTAATTCATTTTCTATAACCCTTGTCAATCATCAAAATATTAAGAAAATTCAGTTTTACAACTGAAAATTGCTTTTCTTTGTTTATGTTAAAGGGTAATATTCTATTTACATTTATCAGATTCGTCAATCTATAACCGACATAAGTTTTAAAAGGTTTTGTATTGTGTTTGCATTAAATTATGATGACAGCCGCTGAAATTTATAATATTTAATGGTAAAGCTTATTACAAGCCGAAAATCGGCTATGTATCATATTTAGATTAAGTATAAATTTGTGAGTGAATTCCCGTCATTATTTTTAAAATAGACTTGTTTATTTCCGTCATTTCGGACAGTTGCATCAGCGCTAAAGAATGCGCAGATGCGGAGTGATGGCGCAAGTGCGCGGTGTGTGACACGACATTATTAGCCAACGAGTCATCGAACGGTGACGTTTACCTGTGCCGCTCTTTTGTCTTTTCTCTTTTAGAATGTAGGTTTTTTCCTTATCGTTGCCTTCACCTTTATTCCTTCGCCCTGCCTACGAACGAAGAAGAGGGAAGACGTTAAATCTGGTTTCAAAGAGGGCATGACGTAACCCACACCAAACAACAAGAACCCTGAGATCAATGGCATGGCTCGTTTAAGTGAGTACTTTTTATCTTTTTAAGGTGCAACTTGTATCATTGTAAACGTATTTGGTACGTGATACAATTTGACACGCAATTGTCATAATATCTTTATTGTGCAATAATGTGAACGTGGATAGTATCAGTGTTGCCAATGTGGTAGTGGCTCTGAACACGCGACGCGGGGTTATAACAGTGACGCCTAAACTTGTGTTGAAAATTTGTCTTTACCTCCGATTTATCTTATAAGGGTTAGTTTTGAATATCTTTATAGAAATTGGATTTTTTTTCACTCAAATATAATAAAAAATAATTTTTTAAAATTTTTAATGGCTTTTGAATAGAAGAAATACAACCTGGCAACATTGCATTTGGTAATTTTTATCTTATGTTGCCGTTATTGAATGCGGTTTAAATGTCTATCTTAAGGATTAAGTCGGCCATGTTTGAACAGTGATTGTTCACCTCATATATGTGTTATTTCTAACTGAATTAATTGGCATTTTTCTTTTATAAAAACAGTGTATTTATATTTAAATTCTCTCAAATAATGACCTAACCTAATTTAGGATGAAACTAATGTGTTTAGCAAATTACATAACCTCACTTTAAACATGTGCTTTGGATTAAATAATTCTTTCTATAAGTATTCCTAGCCATAAATAGCTTTAATTACCATTCATTATGAAGAAAAAAAAATCCCTTAAAATGACACAAAAATTGAAACCTGTTTTTGGTTTAAATTTTACCTAACTATTACATTATCTTAGTTTGCTATGACTTTAAAGTGTTCCCTTACAATCTAAATAATTAACTATAGGTTACGAATTCTTTCTTAAAGAAAATTTTGTCTCTAAATACAGCTAACGTAATTAACTGAATTCTTATCTTAGTATATCTATACCTTCTAAAACACTATAGTAAGCTTGATTTCGTTTACAATAGTGAGGTTGATGATAATGTTTTGTATTTAAGTTCATTTACTATCCCCTTTAGTTACGATGGTTGTTGATAAATTCCTCGATATAAAAGTAATATTTTAATAATTTGGTATACTGGTTTTTTCGGTAGATATATCGCAAGAATATTGCTTTTGTGTAGTGAGCATGATTTTGTTTTGATAGCAAATTTTTTTTATTCATATCGGTATTGCAACGCAGCATTTTAAGATCTATTTGGTCTAGGCGAAACTTGTCGTCGTGGTTGGTCGCTCAGCAGTGTTAGTCTAGACGAGACTCGTGAAGAGTTGGTCGCTCAGCATTACATAAGTCTAGACGAGACTCGTGATAAGTTTGTCGCTCTAGTAATTTTTTAATCATTTTTTGAGGATGATGTTGAAGTTTCTGTTTATTAGTCTAGTTGAGGCTCAAACGAGGGCTTGTCACCCTAGCAATTATATACGTTGTAGGATATATATTTTTTCTTGTTCTTCAACAATTTTGTTAAGAGTAAATCGAGTGTTATTACTGCTATCTCTTCATATATCGATTCAGACCACACTAGGTGGGATGAAAATATCTTTAAAATCGCTCTAGCTTTGCGTACATCCAAACACGAAGCAACCCAATTCACACCCTAAGTTCTTGTTTTTGGAAGATATACTTCAATTGATGGTAGTGTTTATGGTTCGGTTCCGGATGATACTAACGTAATTGAATTTGACGAAAAAGTACGCTGGGACAAAGACCAACAATCATTACTTTCTATGTTTAACGACGGTAAAAAAATTTGCTAAAAGCTTACAAAAAGAGTAAAAACCACTATAATCTGCGTAAACGAGACATTTCCTTTGCTTTAGGCGAACATGTTTGGAAAAAGAATGATGTCTTATCGGATGCAACTAAAAAATTCTTTTCAAAATTAGCCCCTAAATTCATTCTATGTAAGGTCACTCGTGTTCTTAGTCCACTTATCTACGAACTTCAAGACACCGAAGGAAAAAGCCAAGGAAGGTGGCATATCAAAGACCTTAAACCATTCTCTGCTGACCCAAATGCTAATTAAATTTTTCACGTTTCATTTCTTTAACGATTTATCTAATGTTTTTGTCCCTACTATGAATTAGTTAACTTTATTCAGCTATTTCTTTTCTTATACAGCACTTGCCTTCTACACTTTTGCCTTATTTACATTAAATTAGCTATCATTTTGCTGCCCATTAACTTTCCCTTGAATTTATTGCTAGCCACATATCTCTTTGTTATCTAGATTCTCTAATATAACTCTGTCGCTTCACCTAATCAATCTTGGCACCTTTTCTACACCACATTATTTTGTTTTTAGCATTTATCTTACATTGTTTAATTTCGTGGTGATTGTCGTAACTTTGGTTGCAATAACTCGTTGATTTTTATGATTGGTTTTAGCTGATGTTGAGTGGATGCTTTTTTATTTGGGCTCACATAGGAGACGCGGCCTATGCCACTGTAAGAAAGAGTTCATATTCGCAGTTGCAAAAAACTAGGAGTTTCTATTCCATGCGTTTTCCTTCTGAATTATTACAGTCGCCCACCTTATCTTTTATCATTACTTGTTTTCTTTTTCTATTAAGTTATCAAAACATATAAACATTTTTTTCTTGTTTTTTATTGAACTTTGTAGTGGGGTGCTATCGCTTTTTATTGGTACCTTATCGAATTCTCGGTTGTTTTAGCATATTGGGACAGCGTGTTTGTATTTAACTGCTTATAGTTAGGCATTCTTGTGTGTTTATGGCATTACCGTTTCTAAAAATTACCTTGAAACAGTTGGTTTTTGTGTGTTGTTTCAACTTTTGACTGATTTTCTTATCGTAGTGGATGCACTCGTTAGGAAAATGATTGTACTAGTTCTCGTCAAGAGTCTAGTAATTTTGTAACTTATGATGTATCTTAACTTGTCCGATTAACATAGCAGGTGGTCCTTCAGACCGATCTGCGCTTAATAGGGACAACTCTCTACCTTCTCTCGGATGCTTGTCCAAAAACTCTACTTTTTCTCATCCCGCTGTCTCCGTTTCCGCCTTATTTTTCATTCGGTAGACCTGTTCTTGTCCCAGAACACCCGTCTACCACATAAGAGTGATTTTTCCCTCACTCCGGGCTACTGACCACATTGACTGGTTGAGTAGTGCTTTTCTATCCACCTTTTCTGTCTCTTTTGCTCAATTCAATCCCTTCCTCTATTCTCTTCTACCTGGAAGTGGCACTTATGCATTCCAAAATGCCTACCTCTCTCTTTTAATTTTCCTATATCTCTATTGCCTTTTCATTTCCGTTAGTCACCGTGTGGTTGCACGGGGGCTTTCACAGACACCCGGACCACGTCTCTGGGTATCTTTCGTGAAGTGCCGCTGTAAGTGCACGTGGCCGCTAACAGTGCATGTACGTATGAGTGTGTGAATGTGTGAGTTCAAGAATATATATGTATCTGCATATAAGTATGGATATCAAATCGATATTGTTCAATGCCAGGTGCAGGAATGCACCCACATGCCTTTTTTTGTCCCTCATACCGTTTTTATAAACGGGCCTGCCTCACAGGTCGCTCTCTTCTAGGAGGTATGAGTATCTTACCTAAATAACGGCTTCAAGGAACCACTCTATCTTGTATCTTTGTGATGGATAACAAAACGGCTTGGTTAGCTGAGGAATTCTATGCTATATCTTTAATGTATGTAGTCGTAGCATGCTGGGATGTTTCGGATCCACCTATTGTTATCTAGTTTTATCTTAATATCTTTATCTTACTTATTATCTTTGATAATAACTTGAGATTTTGCCTTATCTTTTTTGTTTTCCTAACGTTTGGTATTTACGATCAGACGTAGGAATTATTTTTTAAATATTAAGTGAAGAAGCTAACTTGATGGTAGCAATATAATTTGTTAGGTTAGTAATGTAAGAAATTAGTAAGATGGTACTGTTGGTAAATTTGTTAATTCACATTCATGTCATGAACAAGTTTTGATGTGTATTGTTTATTAAGCCAGAGTACCAGTACATAACAATTTGCAAAAGTGCATAGTAACTTGCTCTCTTGGACATTTTCTTGCCAAAGAAAAAACAGTTTAGATGCAATGCTTATGTGCGTGCGCACTTAAAAAAACTATAATGTTAGCTTTAGTTATAGTATATATATGTCAGGCGACTCGTTGCATTTGTTTTAGTTTTAGTAGTGTTTCGTACTGTCCGACAAATTTGTGCTGTCGACTATAACTGCGCCAAATCAGACTCGTGTGTGCATTTATAGATGTAGTTCATAAACAATGGGGCTACACATTCCGTTTCCTTGTTAATCGTAAGACGTGTTATCGGTTGAAAAAACCAGGAGCGCCTAAAATAAACATTTCCTAGAATTTAAGCTTTTACCATACTAACAGTTATTTTCTTTTTTTATTTTTTTTTCTTTTGTTTTTTCGCGATTGTTACATGCCGAAAATTGGCTGTGTATCATATTTAGATTAAGTATAAATTTGTGAGTGAATTCCCGCCATTATTTTTAAAATAGACTTGTACATTTCCGTCATTTCGGACGGTTGCGTCGGCGCAAAAGAATGCGCAGACGCGGAGTGATGGAGCAAGTGCGCGGTGTGTGACACGACATTATTAGCCAACGAGATGTCGAACGGTGACGTTTATCTGTGACGTTCTTTTGTCTATTCTCTTTTAGAATGTAGTTTTTTTCCTTATCTTGCCTTATCGTTGCCTTCAACTTTACTCCTTTGACCTGTCTACGAACGACGAAGAGGGAAGACGTTAAATCTGGTTTTAACAAGGGCATGACGTAACCCACACCAAACAACAAGGACCCTGAGATCAACGGCATGGCTCATTTAAGTGAGTACTTTTTATCTTTTTAAGGTGCAACTTGTATCATTGTAAACGTATTTGGTACGTGATACACTTTGACACACAATTATGTCATAATATCTTTGTTGTGCAATAATGTGAACGTGGATAGTATCAGTGTTGCCAACTGTGGTAGTGGCTCTGAACACGCGACGCGGGGTTATAACAAGCTATTTCTAAACCTGAGATCTTTAGTATAAGGGATGCTTATTAAAGTATAACGGTAATTTATCATGTAATTTTGCCTATAAGTAATACAAGAAAATGAAATTTAATTAATTAATTAATTTGTTTATAGGTTAACATTTCAAAATAATGTTACAAGTTGTACACATTTATTATATAATAAAAATACATATATAACTACTTACACATTTCATATTTCAATTTACACCATATCCCTTTACACATATTTATTAATCGAGTATCAGGAATACTTTGATTTATAGCTTTAGTATACTCACCGATTACAATTTTCTTAGCTAATTTAAAACGTCTGCATTGTATCAAACTTAAACTATAATACAACAAACACCTTGAAACTATACTAGCATCTCCTAAACGCATCGCTAGTTTAAGTTGATTTATTGATATTTTGCCAGCTGTATGTGCGCATCTCTCAAAATAATCCCCTAAAGCAGAAAATGCACCTCCTAATGTTGATAACCATGATAAAGCATGCTCCAATTCACATTTTTCTTGAACTAAGGTGGTTATTCGGTAATTCCTAAAATAAAAATGTTTTAATTTACCGTGCTTGTTTAATATTAGTATAGCGCAAAATATACTAATTCTTATTAAATCTAACTTATTGTATATAACACAGATGACAAGTAGTTTATAGAACAGACTTCGAAATCTTTACTTTTTTAATGTGCATGAAGGCGTCTGAAAATGTAATTGGTCTCATGGGAGTAACGGCCAGTTTTATAATCAAACACTAATAGCTACTTTAGCAAAAGGAGGTTTTAGGTTAAATGGGAATTTAAATTAAAGGTGGCATGTATCCAATGACGACTTTAGTTAAAAGATCTTTTAAATATTATTCTTTAGTGTAAATTGTACTTTTGGTAAAACTAGCTAAGAATGTTTTGTTACTACCAAAACATTTCTGATGATTTATTTACATTTCTTTGCATAGCACATAATCTGTTGTTGCTAGAAGACATCAAAAAATATTGAAACGATTTTACCCTTATGGTGAAGGGGAATCTACAGCCTTCCGACTAAGCCAGGGATCTATTCCTCGGGTAGAGCTTATGAGGAGTGGTCGTGGGTTTCACAATAAAAATATTGTTTTGTATACTGACTCTCAAATAAAAAATAGAGGGTGCAAAAGGGACGCCACCAAGTCTTAGAATTGATAAAGCACGGGTTACCCTAGGGGAGAACTTAGAAATCCTCAGGGGGAAAAATCGCTTTTACTGCAAACACGCAGGATCTGAAAGAAAACAATGTTATTATAATAATGGGACGTAAGAGATACACTCTTGCTACCTTATATAATAAAGAAAAAGAGTAGTTATTAATACCTAAAATTTAAACTTAAATAGCAAAAGGAAATTTAGATATTAAGCTCTTAAAAGCGCTGTTTAGTACTTCTTCACTGTATCACAACCAACAACTTTATTCTTTATCAAGGGGATATATTCTCTTTTACCTTATTTATTTCTACCTTTGGACGCACTTGTCCAAAATAAAACAGTTGTTCGATTAAATCAAATGATGGTTTTTTAATTAAACTTGCCTTTTCTATTTTAAAATTTATATACAAAAATGTACAATAAAAAAACGTGGTCTAATCTTTTAGACTCAGATATTTAAATATGAGAATTTTTATAATTTCTACTAGGAATCAAAATGCGCAGATCTGTTTACCTTGGTTTACAAATATTTGTTATATATTCAAAGCTAAATAAAATTAGTTCTCATAATTACTTTATGTATTACTGAACGTGAACGAAATACTTTTCCGGATTAAATAAAGAAATTAATAATCTTAATTATTTGCAGTAATATCAAATGTAAGCAATAATTTATCCTATAATGAAATCCAAACAATAAAAGTTCAATTGACTTCCTCGTAAAACAAATTAAAAAACGCTACCATTTTAGTTTCAAATATCGGCTCGTTGTCAAGTTATTCAGAACAGCTGTTGTCAAGTCAAGTCCTTAGGCCAACGCTTACCTTAGCAAGTGGTTGTACTTTGAAATTCATTGTAACAAATACCTTGTTGAGACCACATGTGTTGGCCTGCGGTTCTTGGACAAACAAGTAACGTCAGCAAACTTTCCACAAATGTATTTTACAAGGCGTAAGCTTGAGCTTCTTCTTTTGAATTGATGACGAAATAAATGCATAACAGCGTATAATACTGAACCATTATAGGGAACCATTTTCATGGACTTGCTGCGCAATCCATCGAAGTAAATCAAAACATCAAATCAACCCATAAAACGAGCTATACAATGTGCATCATTTTCGACTCATCTTTAACTATCTCAAAGCGAGATTATTTAACGGTAAACTGAGAAATTAAAGTGTGATATCTGAACTAGTACATTTGTAGCCTTATAAATTGTGAATTAGTGAAATTAAAAATTAGTAAACGTGTGGGTTATCGAGATAAAAATTAATCGGTGAGTTATCAGTATCGGTGAGGGTGATAATAAAATCATTTAGTCTACCTTAATAATTATTTAACTTGCTTACCGTTATCAGAAACAAACAAAAGTCAAGTGCATTCTGCACTTGATTAAGCTGCCACGTTTATGGCGACGCGTAGATCGCTAGCTCTGACCTTATTGATACCCATGATGCTTACTGCCACGAGTGGTCGAGCCAGACTGAACCTTCTGTCGACGGGATACGTACAATGACATTGGAAATGCAGTTCAAATAACCAACGTTTACGAATAGAGCCTATACTATTATTATTAACTAATATATGACTTGTGATTGGACTATACGGTACTGATCTGAACATTTATTGACTTCGTGAAATTAATTGTTTATTTGACTAAACAATGTAGTGTATTTTATAATTAAAATTATAGGCTTTTATAAGCGTCAAAAAAAATTGTTACAATATAAAAGCATAGATGCAGAGTAACGAACTGAATAGCCTATGCAGACAAGGTATATAAACAGTCTTAAATATAATGTGAACGGAGTCGAAATTGCTACAAACTGCAATGCTAAAAACAAGACATTCAGAACTGTGGACCAAATAAACTCTAAATATGAAAACTTAAAAACAAAAGCCAGAAAGGCGGCATTAGCAAATCGCTGTAATTTTAATGATAATGGCGGCAGCCCTACCACATTAACAGAAAATCCTGTATTGGTTATAGTTTTGGATATTATTAATATCACATCTGTGAATGGCTTGCCAACCACATATGATAGTGATTTTGTAGAGGTAATTATTTATTTAATAATGTAATCTGCAAGTCTGTTTATACTTTAGGAAGCAATACCAATCGGAACTAAACTGTTTGTACACACTATTTGTCTTTAGGTTACGTTTTATTCTAACAAATCCAAATCTTGTCCTGGAAGTTGCTGAATACCAAAACTTATTACTAGCTAATTTTTCTTTTAGAGATGAATAGAGAATTCAGTTTGTTTTTTTTTTGTTATCCTTGTTTAGTATGCATTATTTTCAGCAAAACATATATTACACACAGAATAGTTACAATGCTAATTTGAGTTAGATTAAGCAAGTAAAAAAAATCTTTTCAATTTTGACAACTGTCATGACATCGCTTTTTTAACCCTTTTTTAGCATAACTAAATTAATTAAATTCAGCAATTAATGCCCCCCCCCCTACAAGTTTTTCAACAAACCCAATTAATAGCAAATAAAAATAATGTCGAAACTTAGCAAACAAATCCTAATGCACTTAAAATGCTCGAATCAAATGGAAATGTACTGCATGTACAACATTATACATTAAGTAATATAGGTTGTTATGAATGCGGAATTAATTAAGGAGCTGATTGAAGGTTGTTAATGGATGTTTAAAGGACCACCACTTTGGATGCAATTAATAATTCAAATGTTTATGTAAATCATTGAGCACTTACTGATTGTTGGTTCTATGACGAACATACTGTGAAAATTTGTTGCTACTTGAAAATGCACATGTTCACTCGACGGCCGCTGGTCGAACAGTCACTTGTATGATGAAAATGATGCACGTACAAAACCAGTTACTATTATACACACACACCACTGTGGTTCCTTATTGTTGAAGAATTTAGGTAAAGGATTTAGGGACAAAACTTATAAACAGAGCACATAAAGTAAAAAAAACTAGGGGACTATAATTTAATTTGTAGGTATGCCACCCATTTACACCTAACAAACTTCATAGGCGTCATAGAAACGCAAACGTAAACACCCCTTAATAACAGAATCGCCAATCAATACACATTAAAATCGAATAGACTCGCCCGGGAATTCGATTATTACAATACAAACATTCATTATAATGATCAAGGAGAGGAGCTTTCATTTGTTGTTGGATATATATATATATATATATATATATATATATATATATATATATTGCTATGATATCTCCCGTTAGCCCCTTGTTATTATATCAATATTTAGCCCCACGACTTGGGCAGACCATATAAATGCTGTGTTATTTTATTTAGGGTTAACAAGCACTTGTAAAAATGTTAATTTATAATTCTCTTTGCCTCGACTAGCTGACAAACAAAGCACCTCCACAATACATAGTATAATGATTAAATATTTACAACCTTTTTAAATATCTTTTCCCCTTTTAATTTATATAAATCTGTCAGATTCTTAAAAAATCAACCCAGCAAAACGAGCTTTTTATTACATTTAGAGACCTATTGACCTATTGTTTCAAGATGTCTATTACTTTTCACAAATTTATACAAGAAACCCCAATTTGTCGGCTCTTACACTTTGAATTATTATTGAGATAAAAACATTTTTAGAAATAAATCGAATCAAAATATATAACCTGAAG
Source organism: Platerodrilus igneus (assembly GCA_036346225.1). Lineage (NCBI taxonomy): Eukaryota > Metazoa > Arthropoda > Insecta > Coleoptera > Lycidae > Platerodrilus > Platerodrilus igneus. The sequence goes on along the minus strand of JARFIW010000001.1, from coordinate 6,019,015 downwards.
TGGTTCAGTAGGTGTTCTGCATTCCCCAGAATTGAAGTCAACATCCAGCCAAATTAGTATCCAAATCGTTATTGGTGAGATTATTCCAATGAAAGGTTTTTCATTTCCGCAATAGGATATTTACCATTTTCAGAGATTATCAAATTGCAGCATTCTCCAGAGTCTCTTATCCAAAATTGTATTTAAGATCGTAATTAACAGGAATCTTTATTAGGATCGCTATGTCGATTGCAATTTAAGATTGTAGTCAAAAGTGGTGATTAAGATGGTAATTAAAAACCCTGTTTTATTTATTATTAGAAATGGTATAATTTCAATAAATCTGATCTACTTACGTCTTTAGAAGTACGGCTTGCTTGCACAATTTACAATCTTTAATATTTAATTTAATTTACTATTCACGTAAATATTTAGTACTTTCAAGTATAGTGACTGCCCAGTTTCTAAAGTATACTAACTCGATATTCAATTGTCATGATATTTATAGGATCGGCCCCTTTTGTTTAGGATTCGTTGACTTCACGTGCTGAGCGAGACCAAGTGTCTTATCTCTTGTTATTTTGGGAAAGTTTACCAATTGTTTAGTTCAATTGCATGAAGCGATGCTAAGAAAGTCACGTAATTCATTATAAGTAATACCTCACATTTAATTCAGAAATCTCAGAAATCTTCGTCCAACAAATCACGTACTATTGTTGTTGGCCTTATTCTAATCTGAATGGAATAAATTTGGTGTTTGTTTATTTCCTAATAAATTGGATTTTTGAACAAATGTGATACTTTTAGATCACGTACGCTTTTAAATAATGCATAATTTCTGCGTGCGTTTGAGATGATATATTAACGCACTTTTTTGAATATTTATCTAGCCAATTTATGCAGGTTTTTCACTGATTTAATTTCATTGCGTTTCGTTACATTTTTAAATTCTTATCTTTGCTCGTATCTAATCTTGGATATGCGTTTTAATCGTTTGTACTGCTATATACAGCGTGCTCTCAACTAATAATATATATAATGATCTATTTGCTCCTCTAATATCTGTAATTATGTACTTTTGTTACTTGGGAGTTTCTCTTGTTTATTGTACAACCCCTATGACTTAACCTACCCCTAAATTAACCCTATAATTACAGCAATAAAATTTCAACCACCCTGTATAGAGAAAAGAACAAATTATTTACGCACAAAATTTATTTAATTCATTTAGAGAGAACGGACATGTGTTGACGTAATTTTATAATTAATAATGGTATGTTAGAAAGTACATAAAGAAAAACAGTTTTAAAACAAATGGAATAGGCATAATTAATTTTAATTTATTTTAATTCAACAAGTAAAAGCATAAGAAAACCCACTAGGGTAACGAAAATCAATAATTCCAAGGCAAAGAGGTTTCTTTGTAACAAGCAGATGTCAGTTTTATACAAATACAACAAAATATAAACTCCAAGAATTGTTGTGCTAAACGGTCTATAATTAACAAACACCTGCATTTTTAAAAGGTTACATTCGTCGAAATTATGAGCATAGTAAGACAGGATTTCATAGAAAATATTTTCAACCGTCGGTTGGTTCGAACAACAAGCTAACAAATTTCTTAAAGAGCAAGGGAAATGCACGATAGGTTATATACTACAAATAGAGACCGAGATAAAAGCATTGATATTTAAAACGCACGTACTATATCCACGTGGAATGAAGATGGGTTGTCAGTAATATTGATTTTCTATAACACAAGTGGGATTTTGAACGCGACGGCAGACATGCATCAGACAGAGAAAAAGATAGTACAGGCGGGGTTTTATGACGACACAGAATAGTATCATTGGTTAAGAACAGACAGTTTTCCAAACGTAGACAAACGCGACAGGTGGGAGCAATTTCGGATACGTACACGTTCACGGAATAAATTTCAGGAATTTTCAAGACGGTTGTATTAAAATTTGCAGAATTTTAATTTGAAAATAAGCTTTTCGCGTGAAGTGTGTCCAGGATGTATCATTTTGAAAGATATAAATACTCCGCTAAATTAGGGGGGTTCTCTTTGTCTCTTTGTCTTCTCGTCGCTTTTATACTACTTTACTACAATAGACCAACATTATAGTATAGTTTTTGTTATGTGAGTATTAGATATGTTCATAATACAGTAAATATAGTGCTTGCACATGTAACTGAGTAGTAGAAGCCTTCTATTTATTAACGCGAAATACGAGTAGTGTATATTAAATTAATAGAGGTCTGGCTACTATTATACTAAGCTACAAAATCAATAAATAGAAGCATAATATACGTGGGTAAGCATCTCAAATCACCAAGATTGTATGCTGTTATGGAATGGTACTTTGAAACAAGGCACTTGGCGAATAATTGGGGTTATCGTCTGTGAATCCGCTCAGTCTGACAGCGCATGGTCACGAAGCTGACATGTTCTGGTGATCGTCGTTGAAGGAATGGAAACCTGAAGCATTCTCCAGGTAATTTATTTCAAATTTCTGTTGTCTGGTAAACTTTTGTATTAAATTTTGGTGCTGTGTGAGTGAATGTTGAGGTTTATTTATGGTTATATAAACTTATTGGATAAGATACATGTACTGGACAATTTATTGGGGTTATTTAAATATTGAAAAAGGGCGTATTTAAAACTTACTAAATTTTATTCTGAATATAAATTGGATTGTTAAGGGTAAACGGGTCTATCAATTTTGTATTAATTTATGCAAGGTAAAAGGCATATATTAAATAAACTGGGTTATTATGAGCTCACCATACTCCAATGTACAATCATTTTAGGGTAATATGTGGGGCACTTCTACTCATATCTCATTAATTTGTTTGCAAATAAGTAGAAAATCAAGGACTTTTAAAACATCACATTTTGAGTTTGTAATTAGTGTACCAAACAGTTTTTATACATCTGAATAATTTATCTGTTAATAGCTGTAAATAAAAGGTTGTATAATTGTTGTATTATTTGGTGATTTTATTGAATGGTGTGCGACTGGGAAGGACGAATGGTTGTATATTTAGATATCCGAGAAGAGGCACAGCTGAGCTAGCCAGGGAAGCTGCTGAAGATTTTTGAAGCAGAAATTTTCACAGGTAAGAAATGTTTTTTTGTGAAATTTTTTTTATTTATGAAAATTATTTGATGACACTGGCTCGATGTTAAAAGCTTAAAATCCACGAGACCACAGCAATATATATATATATATATATATATATATATATATTGCTGTGATCCTCGTCCTTGTTGAATTTCTTCTGATATCCTATTCCTTACCTGAATATCGCCTCTTGACTCCTTCCGCCTCGGCTGCTCACCTAGATAAAACTTTCATCCTCATTCATAAAAAAAACACATTCCTACCACAAACATCAACATTAACTATATTTACATCAATATTCACAATACATTAAAATTTCAAAATTAAATTTCAGCATAAATTTCATCATCATAAAATTTCAAGTTCAAATTCGTCATCATTTTAATTTGCATCCGGAATTAGAGTCCTTGTAGGATGCATACTAATTAAGTAAACAATATTTGCAGACCTGAGTCTGAATAAAAGGGAGCATCTCCCACCCCGTTACGTTAATTTAACAGGTTAGTCTAATTGAGCTCAAAGACAGACCCAAATTTTCATCATAATTAAAAACATAAACCTGATAAATACTCCTTTCTACTTATACAAGAAAATTCTACCTTAAAGTTCAAAATTTGTTGATTATACAAATTTACTACTGTCCATCTTTATCAAACAAATTATAAAGATATTCAACACACACCAAAACCTCTAAGATCGAACAACAATGCATAAGTTACCTGAAGGTTAATGCACTCGTGGCTCCAATGTACATCGTCCTTGCTAATCCCACCATTCCAGCTGGTTTATGTTTACGTCTTCGGATTTCTGGCCGCCTTTAAAATTTTTCTACACCACCATTCGTCCAAAAGGTTTCAGGGCTTCTCAGGAACTCATCTAGGTATATCGAAATCTTGTTTTGTGGATCCAGTCACGTTTACGAATAACATTTGATTACTAATACTCCCGAAATATAGCAATGAAGTTCATAATTCTTTCACGCTATACCAAAACTGCATACTTCTATTTATTTATTTATCGTTACTAATTTGGATAATTGGTACAGTAATACCCGCAAATATAACTAGACTTTATTACCTTTATCTATCTTCTCTAAGTGCACTAATGCACAATAACTTTTATCGTAGCACGTAATCACCATGTAGTCTGCTTGAAGTATCGAATAAAATCCAAAAATAAAAGAGACCAAAACTGCTTGAAGTATCGAATTAAATCAAAAATAAAGAGAGCGAAACTCCTATCAGCACTGGTTTATATAATGGCTCGCTTGCAAGTCGAATTTGTCCCGCGACGGACGAATTTCAAAAATTCGCATTCAATTTTCCCTTCCGATGGCTCGGCACAATGATTCTTCTGAAATTTGCACTCGTCTGAGTTGAAATCTAAGAAATTTTCACACGCCTCGCATCACGTCCGAGAACAACTAATTAATTTTACATAGAAACTCATATGCTTCCACCTCTCATGTTTGCATCTTATTTCAACCTTAATCGCCAATCTAGTCTGTTCGTTCTATCTAAAACCTGTGCTCTTGTTTTACATATTTCCCCTCATTTAACTACCAATGCATTCCATCTCGCTTGTCTTTATACCACAAACTTGCTTTCTTACTTGCACTCATATAGCTTGAAGCTTATCGACTATCATATACATCGTTATCTTTGCAGGTGTTCTTAGTTCTAATACGCTGAAGGCTTTTACGTGACTTCCACACGTCGCTTATAATTTCTCGATAGCTTTAGTACTTGGAAAGATTAAATTAAATACAAGTTGAACATTTTAACTCGGCTTCTTTTTATAGAAAGCGTCCAGTGAATAATTTAAATCCCTTATTTCTAACGAAACGAATAAATTTTTATGCTCCGCGGTTTTAATAATGCGTATTATCTAATGACGTTCTACATTACTTCCTTCTAAACGTTGATTATGATTATATACAAACCCTACATTCTAATTGAATGATTTAAATCTACACAGTGGCCTTTAATTAAGCGTACTATTTTCCACTGCTTTGATATACACGGTGTTTAACATTATCTAAACAATATAAACCCTATGTTTAGAAGTAAATGACGAATTTATCCAATATGCCTTTAAATGAAGCGTATTATTACCTCAAAGCTTCCTTATACACGGTGATTAAAATTATTTGATGTCGTTAATTCATTTTCTACCCTGGTCTAAATTAGAGTAATAATATATATATATATATATATATATTTTGATGTGAATTCAAAGGGGTAAATCAGTGTGAAACAATAAAATTTCAACAACCCTGTATATAGAAAAGAGCAAATTATTAACGCAAAAAATTAATTTAATGTATTTAGTGAAAACGGACGAGTATTAATGTATTTTGATAATTAACAATTGGAATGTTAAAATTACATGAAGGAAGAAAGCGTCAAAGCATATAGAAGTTCAAGGATACGCATAATTAACCATAAGTTATTTTAATTCAACACATATAAACAAAACGGAACGTGCTGTGTAAGAAAATCAATAATCCCAAGGCAATTGTATTCGTTATAAAAGTCAACGTCAGTTTTATCAGATACGAAGAAGTAGAAGTCTAGGAATTGTTATGTTCAAAACGGTCGATAATTAACAGAAACACCTGCGTTTTAAAAGGTTACATTCAAAGAAGTCGAGCGTATGTTAAGATAGGATTTCATAGAAAATATTTTCAACCGTCAGTTGGTATAAGCAATGGGGGTAACAAACATCTTAAGGAGCGAGGAAATGCACAATCGGTTATATACAACAGATAGAGACAGATATAAAGCAAGCAAGGAATTAAAATGCACGTACCATATACACGTGGAGTTGAGATAGGATGTCATCAATATCGATTTTCTGTAACTCAAGTGGGGTTTTGAACGAGATAGCAAACATGTATAAAACATGCGTCGAACGGAGATGCATAGCGTTTAGGAGGAGTTTGGGTGACGACAGAAAACTCTATCATTGGTCGAAAGTCAACAGTGTTAGAAACGAATGCACACGCGAAGGTTGAAAGCGAATTCGAAGATAACAAGTACGGCGGGAAAAATTTGCGGAATTAAGCGTCGGTTACATTCAAAATTTGTAGAATTCGTTTTGAAAATACGTTTTTCTCAGAAAGCGCGTCCACTAGGAGGGTTTTGGGAGAATATAAATACTCAATCTAGGGTATTAACGTTCTCTTCTCTTCTCTTCTATGTTACTTTACTTCGATAAAGTACTGAATGCCGATTCAGACCATCATAACAGTAAAGCTTTCTGTGAGTATTTATGTATGTGATTATGTTACCGTAAAAATAGTGGTTGCAAAGATAAAACAGTAGTAGCGTACCTCTAATTATTGACGTGAAGTACGAGTAGTGCGTATTAAATTAATAAAGGTCCGGCTACTACAACACAACAATCATTAAATGGAAGCATGTTATATGGGGGTAAGCACCACAAATAATCGAGTTTGTATGCATGATATATGGAATGGTACTGTGAGACAAGGCGCATAGCTTACAGAGGTAGCAGATGGTAAAGGCCTGGGGATCCGCTGAGCAGCACAGTAAATCAAAACAATGCCAAGTGGTGTTCTGGCACTCATCTCCGATAGGAAGGAAGCCTGAAGAATTCTCCAGGTAATTTATTTGAAATTTCTGTTGCTTTATAAACATTTGTGAAATTTTGTGCTGTGTGGTTGACTTTTTTTTTGGTGGCATATTTATGGTTGTAGAAACTTATGGTAAAAGATACATGTACTGGACAATTTATTGATGTTGAATATTGAAAAGGGGTGTATTTAAAACATCCAAAATTTTATTAAGGATAAAAATTGAATTGTAAAGGGTAAACGGGTCTGTAAATTTTGGTTTTAATTTATGTAAGGTATAGAAGGCATATACAAACTAATGAGCTCACCATACTCCAGTGTGAAGTCAATTTAGGGTAACATGTGGGGCCCATCTACTCATATCTCATTGAAGTTGTTTAAAATTTATTAGAAAAAACAAGGACTTTAAAAACATACCATAATTTGAGTTTTATAATTATTGTATCAACTGTTTTAACACATGTAAATATAATTTATCTGTTAATAAGTGTAAATAAAAGGTTGTATGGTTGTGGTATTATTTTGGTAATTTTATTTAATGGTGTGTGAGTGGGAAATAGGTATGAATGTAAGATTAGGTATTCAAGAAAAGGCCGATTGCTGAGCTAGCCAGGGAAGCTAAAGAAATTCGAAGGCGACCTTAATAAAAGGGTAAGGAATTTTTTTGTTATTTCCTTTTGATAATTTCCATATGTTGGCTCAGGTGGGGCACGAATTTTAATAGAGTAATCCAGAGACTGTCCCGACTTCCACACCGATTTTATGGCGCCCAATTCGTGGGGCTCGAATGATTTTTAGGAGCTGAAGCAAGTAATCTCGAGACTGTCCCGAGTCCACAAAACTTTTATGACGGCCCAACGCTGGGGCTCGATTCGAAAACCTTAATTCCCGACTTCCACAGCAATATATATACATATATATATATATATATATATATATATATATATATATCAAAGAATGAAATTTAATGGCAAGTGACTCAATATTAGCCACAAGGGCATCCTGTCGATGCGTTTCGCCCTAATTGGGGCTCATCATTCTTTATATATATATATATATATATATATATATATTATATTGACAGGCAATAGCCAGGAGCAAGCAATAGCTTCTTATCTTCTGAGTTTAACCTTTTATCACAGTACACCAAAGCGTGGAGGTTACAACCAGAAGGTTGTGCGTTATGCACTAACGTAGGTACTCCACGCCCTGCCGGTAAGGTGCACCAAACCCTACCACCATGGTCTGGACAAAGGAAGTTACTTTGTAAAACATTTTGGTATCAGCACATACTGCTGATCATGGTTCACCGAGACCTGATGTCTGAGTTGTTCGTGACGTCCCCGTTTTTCCCGCCCAACATCACTTAAGCGGACCTAGCTGCCTGCACGTGTGAATACCACACCATGCACAAGTTCCAACGCCCTTTACGAAGGATCCGCCATCAGTATGTCGTTCCACGCCTCATATCATCGATAAGGGAATCCGCACAGTACATTGCACCAACATTGATCAACCTGCCACATAGAGCACCGTATACCGACATCGATCCAACAAAACTGTTACTTGCAGATCCCAGGCGACAACGTATTTGTGAGTACTTACTCCTATGTTAATACCTTTTAACATAGGTTTCTTTTTGAGCCGTGTTTCTTAACAGCAACACGCATCACAGTTCAAAGTGGAGCCAGTGTGCGAATTTCCTTTATTTAGTGCACAAACATTACATGCATTTAATTCCGCACTATAAATTTTCTAATGTTAAAGACCATTTGCATTTCTAGTGTTAACAAAATTTATTCACATAAAAACTCTATTCTCATGCATTAATTAAAAGGCATTTGTATATTGCATATGCATGTAGAGTCTTATTTAACAGTTAGTTTAATTTCCTGTATTGTAAATATTTCTTGCAGCCAATGTAAATAAATTATACACATTTGTTGTCTCTATGCATTAACCAAATAAAAGGTAACCCCACAAAAATACAATATCGTGAACTGAGCACCCACAAATTCACTGGCAGTACGCAGAAGTTTGTAAAGGCTCTTCTTATGGTTCCATTGTGAGTATTGATGTCGCCACACGAATAGAAGCATCTCTACTAGAATGCAGTGAAACTATCCTCCCCAATAGCTACTTCATAGTGAAGCATGTTAATTTTCTAAGTTCCCTACAAATCAATATTATAACGTATAGATCATTTTAATTTTTTTAAAATTCATCTCAGCAGAATATTCCGTCCCATAAAATTATTTAACATCTAAAGTTTCATGCTCTTCGTACTTAAATAAAAATAAAAAATTTCTTAAAACCCAAAATATAAATTCGTTTAACCAAGTTCAAGAAAAGTCACGGGATAGCTGTGTATCTACTGCTCTTAAGGTACGCCTCGTGTTGTTTGTTTCGTTAGACAGCGCCAGCTGTAGCGGAAAACTAGTTAGTTGAGTTTTAACCACCAAGGGATCAAGATGCTCTTCCTTAGTTTCTTGGCGGCGATTCTTAGAATAGCTGTGCTCATGGCACACGAGTGTAACTAAATCAAGAACATTAACCAATACGCAATGTTTAGAAAATAAATATATGCAAAATTACACAACAATATGAAATATTCATAATTACTACAGAGGATGTCACCTTTAGGTACAACATAAATTCCGAAATAATGGAGGTATCGATTGATTAATAAAACGGATCATCACGCTTTATTCAAGATGCTATCATTTAGCGATGCAGTTTATTGAAGCTGTTGGACAAATGTTCAACGTGGTTGTTGGAATCCAGGGTGCTGTTAGAGGCACTTGTTGGGTTGCAATCTGCTGATTGACCCTCGGGTTATTGAAAGGTTTATTATACGTCAAAAGAAATAAACAGAAGGGTGAGTAGTTCCAAAAACTTTTTTTTTTGATCATCAAACTAAACGACTATCGTTAAAATTCTTATTTTATGCATGAATTTTCCTTTAATTAAGACTAATAAATTAAAAATTCATTTACAAGATATATTATCTCATATGTGTTAAATACATTCTTAGAAATACAGTTACTTGAAATAAAGTGATCAATACACAGTTTGGATATTTATGAAATTAAATGAATATATGATTTCTATTGTGAATCAAAGGTAACAGATCTGACCCCTCCGACACTCCCTATATTTTTCAGAAATGTGAAATTCAATTAAAAATTTAAATAATGACCAATTTGAAAATGAAATTTTATTTGACTTTGTAAAGATAAATTTTGTTAGTAATAGATATATTTAGTTGGGTTATCTTTATTATTCTTGTAGCATTAATTAATATAAAGATGTTTAAGTCATACAGTACCGGTCACGGAAGAAAAACTGGTTTGAGATGTCAACTCTATTATTCCAGGAATCAATTATATTACTACCACTTTTATAGTTAAAAGAGATACCATATAGTCGGATTTAAATTAATTAAAGATAAATAGAGTTACATAATTGATGACGAGGTGCTTTGAAACGCTAATAGTATCTCCCTTTATTATGTGTATTGCTATCCTCCAATAAGTTCAAGGATAAGCGTATAGAAACAAAACATTTTCCTTAAGAAACATTAACACACTAAGAGGTTTCTACTTTTGCCCTTTAGTGTTTCCTTGTTAAAGATAAAATTTAACAAAGTAGTGGCGCCATATAATATCCATAAAACAAGAACCCCTGAAAGTCTCTTCAATCAACCGCAGGAGTTAGAGTCCAAAGTTAGTCCGGAAGGTTCCAACGGTCATAATTAATACAGATAAACCTACAACTTTGTTTAGACCTTTGTGAACGTAACGGTGGTCAATAATAGTTACATCATCCACCTGTTTAGTGTCATGACTTGCTAAATTTGTCTCTTGGTTTCCTTTTGCTGAGTATATAGTCGAACAGGCCTAAGAACACGTCACAATAGGTGGTAAATGATTGTCCTGGACCAAAACTAGATCATCAACCTTGACATTTAAACTAGATGTTTTTCCATCTGGTGTTGACTTGTAAATCGTTCACATATTCTTTGAACCAACAGGACCAGAAGTATTGATTTAGTTCTTTGACCAACTGGAAACGAGTTAAACGATTATCTGCTTATCTCCAAAACGTTGCATTCAGGAACAGCATTTAGTGAAGCTACAATTAAAAAATGGCCAGACGTTAATGGTGTTAAATCATGAGGATCGTGTGACATGGATGATAAGGGTCAGGAGTTTAGAATGGCTTTAATTTGGATAAGCAAAGTAAGAAATTCTTCGTAAGTTAATTTAGAATTTGAATAACTCGTTTCAGGTGATGTTTGACAGATTTAACACTTGCTTCCCGCAAACCACCAAAATGTGGTGAACATGCAAGAATGAAATGCCAGTGTATTCTCTCAGAAGAAGGGGTGTCAGTTAATGTGGATTGATTTTTAACAAGAAAAGCAGCAACCTCTCAAATCATTATTTGTGCCCACGTAATTCGTACCATTATCAGAATAAATCTTTATAGGTTTGCCGCTACATGAGACAAACAGTCTTAATGCCATAACAAAATTTTCAGAAGTTAAATCAGAAACAATCTCCAAATGTGTAGCTTTAGTTGCAAAGCATATAAATAAACAAACATGCTTTGATCATTTTTGAGCCACGGCCTTTTTTATATTTCAGTAAATAAAGTGCCCGTGTAATCAGTGCCTCTGTAAAAATGTCCGTGATGGAGATACTTGTTCAAAGCGCAAGTTTCCCATAACCGGATTTGCAAATTTCGGTTTTTCGTTAAAGCCTGTGACACACTTGTGAACGATACGCCTTGCCAATGCTATGGCAATAATTGGCCAATAATTTTGGCGAATTAAATATAATAAGTTTTCACTACCAGCATGTAGTGATTTACAAGTATTTTTCCACTGATTGATAGGTTCTAACAACAAATATATTTTCTTACGACGGTCGCTTAGGTATGACTGCGTAGACTAATAAAAATTACATCAATGCACTGCATATCATCAGCGGTAAATACAATAATTTGTAGGGTCATTTATACAAGTACTCACAGTTAAGATACCTTTTTACTGTTTAACATTTTATGGATATCGACAACTTAAAACCCATAAAAGTCAAACATTAACTAACAGCCTACTTTTTAACACATTGGTCCGAATATTCAATATTTAAATGAATGGATAAATGGGCATAAATTTCAAAAACTTACCAATCGTAATCGATTATTTCCTTCCTTGGAGGCACCAGTAAAACCTTCACTGCATTAGTTTTTGAACATTCCCAAAGTGTATTTATAAAACTTTTCCTGTAGTTATTCCGATACTTAATTCTTTAATCATATAATGAAGTAAAATACCGTCCAAAAGTACTTTTAATTTATATTTGGAAATATGTTCATTTAAATATACACTCAGCATGTCACTGTGTTGATTATATTTACAAATAAAATTCTGCGTAAGAACAAGATAATCATATACACTTTCTTCATGTAAAACTTTAATAAATATTACTCCAACCATTATTTAACTAACGATTGTTGAAAATTACGATACTCGTAGCTGGATTCATATGGTTTTATCCAATAATGCATTGGGTTTTAATTAATAAATAAAACTTTTCAAGATATATAAAGGCTTTATCATTTTGAGCCACGGCCTTTTTATATTTCAGTAAATAAAGTGCCCGTGTAATAGGTGCCTCTGTAAAATGCCTGATGGATACTTGTTCAAAGGACAAGTTTCCCATAACCGGATTTGCTCTGAAGCATATGACACACTTGTGTACGATACGCTTTGCCAATGCAATGGCAGCAATTGGCCAATAATTTTGGCGAATTGAATATAATATGGTTTGACTACCAGCATGTAGTGGTTTTTTATACTCGCTTTCAAATAGCAATTTGGTTAAATCATGCTTGGAGCATAACAACATGGTGTTTTATGCTCTCTGAGAATTCCGAATTACTCACTCAGCCTTTTCCCCACCTTTATTATTCCGCTGTCTAAAAATGGAGACAAGCCCTAAAGTTTGCTTTTCTTTTGGAGATAGAACATCTGCATTGGAGTGCAGGAAACATTAGGAAACGACTTGACGAGCCTTTTTTATTAACATTAAAGTCGCATGCTCCAACTCTGCTTTTGTTAAAGGAGTACAATTTTTTGTTCTGTTTTAGGTGTTGGCTATAAATCGATAACAATATGCTATGGATCTGGCTAATCTATTAAAATTTGAAAATCTACAGTGTATCATTATTAGTGCTAAGATACACATTAGTACCATTTCGAATGGACCTGCACCTTGCCGAAGTTCTAAATCACTAGAACAGGTGAAATGACTTCCGTGTTCTAATGAGCTAAAGAGCCAAACTACAGGTTCAACCAAAGTAGTAGGGTCGTTAGTGAGGAACCAGACTAAGACAGGTCACCGAAAGAGGGCAGCGGCTCTTTCGGTACTTAGATTGGCAGATACCATAGGGGTCGATATGGCAGTCTAAGACACACCACCGCGATGTGGAAGGCAACGGGAAACCACCACATTATCTCCCAAGTACACAGCGTACTTAAATTGTTACAAACATGATGGCATTCTCTGGGGTAAAAGATTCCGGAGTTAAAATAGTCCCCATTCGGATCTCCGGAGGAACTACTTCGGAGGATGCGATCGGAAAGTTAAAAATAAGAGTCGGGAACATTCTGCGAGTCGGAGCGTGGAATGTTAGAAGTATGAAGCAAGTTGGTAAGCTAGAGAACCTAAAAATCGAAATGAATAGGTTATCACTAGACATAGTAGGGATCAGCGAAGTTCGGTGACCAGAGGCGGGGAATTTTGGAGTGGAGACTTCAGGGTAATTCATACAGGAGCAGAGGAAGGAAATTTGGGTGTGGGGATAGTTATGCGAAAAGATAGGATACTGTGTCGAAAATTACTTACAAAAGAACGAAAGAGTACTCATGGTTAGATTAGAATCTAAACCGGTAAACACAGTAATAATACAAGTATACATGCCCACCTCTAGCTACAGTGACGAAGAGTAGAAGCCATCTACAAAGATATCGAAGACATATTAAGATACGTAAAAGGACATGAAAATTTAATAATTACGGGATTTTAATGCCGTGGTAGGTGAGGGGAGGGAAGGAGCGGTAGTAGGTTTATTTGGTTTAGGCACGAGAAACGACAGGGGAAATAGGCTGGTAGAATTTTGCGAAAAGAACAATTTAATTATCACAAACATTATTTCAACATCATGCTAGAAGACGATATACGTGGAAGATGCCAGGAGATATAGGAAGATATCAAATAGATTACATTCTTGTTAGACAACGGTTTAGGAATCAAGTAAAAGACTGTAGAAGCTACCCAGAAGCAGATAAAGATACTGACCACAACATTGTAATTATGAAGGCCGCACTTAAATTTAAGAATCTGAAAAAAAGGAACGGAAAAAGACACTTGGACTTAGAGAAACTAAAAGATAAAGATATTCAAGTAAGATTCGAAAAAAAGTCAAATGAATTGCTAAATGATATCGGGAAAATATATGAAACTAAGGAAGTAAAACAGAATGGAATAACATTAAATCCAGCCTAGACATGGCGGCCAGAGATTTCTGGGGTATACACAAAAGAAAATAAGAAACCATGGATAACAAAGAATATCGTGAATTTAATAGATGAAAGACGAAAATACAAAAATAAATCAGACGAAACAGGAAAACAGAGATACAAAGCCAATAAAATGGGAAATTATTCGAAAATGCAGGAAAGCTAAAGAACAATGGATTGATGAAAAGTGCAAAGAGGTACAAACTAAGATGGAAATAGGAAAGACAGACGAAGCATACAAATTAATTAGAATGAATTTTAGGGATATAAAACCGTATAGCAAAAATATAAGGGACGCACAAGGAAACGTCATTATAGAAAACATAGAAAAGTGAGTAGATGGCAAGAATATATAGGAATTTATATCAGGAGAGGAACTAACTGCATTAGAACAGGAATCAGACATTGAAAATGATGACTTGGGATATCCTATACTTGAGACGAGTTTGAATTAGCATTAAAGAGTCTGAAAAATGGTAAGGCGCCGGGTACAGATAAGGTGCAAGCAGAAACTCTAAAAGCCGCTGGACAAGCAGTAACAGAACGTCTCTTCCAACTTGTAAGCTATATGTATGAGACAGGCGAGATACCCAAAGATTTCAAACGTAGCATCATAGTAACTATACCAAAAAAGAAAGGCGCGGATAAATGTGAAAATTTTCGAACAATAAGTTTGACAGCACACATGTCAAAAATATTAACTAGAATTGTGCAAAGACGAATGGAAAAACGAGCTGAAGAAATACTAGGAGAAGACCAATTTGGGTTTAGGCGAAACAGGGGAACACGGGAGGCTATTTTAGCTCTGAGAGTGATAATGGAGAAAACAATAGAAAAAGGGGAAAGCATGTATATAGGGTTTGTAGATCTGGAAAAAGCATTTGACAATGTAAATTGGAAAAAAATGTTTGAAATACTCAAAAGATTGGAATGAGTTATAGGGATAGACGAATAGTACATAGCTTATACAAAGAGTAAATAGCAGTAATAGAATTAGAGCAGGAACGTAGAGAAGTAAACATTAGGAAAGGAGTGAGACAGGGATGTGCCCTATCCCCATTGATTTTTAACTTGTACATAGAAGAGGCAATGAATACTGTCAAATGCAGGAAGACATTTGGAATTACTATGCAGGGACAAAAAATTGATATGCTTAGATTTGCAGATGATATAGCGGTATTAGCGTCTAGCAAGGAAGAGTTAGAGCGGCTCTTAATGAAATGGAAACGGTTCTAACAGAGACATATGGTATGAAAATTAACAAAACTAAAACTAAAGTTCTAGTTTGCAAAGGTGGGAAAATAAATCAAAACAAGAATACAAGTATTTAACACGAACTTACAAGAGGTTAAGTGTTTCTGCTACCTAGGAAGCCAAACAACGCAAGATGGAAAAGCACAAAAGATATAAAACAAAGATTAGCACAAGGTTTTGCTACATTTAACAAGAAAAAGCAACTACTGTGCTCAAAGACCACAAACATAGAAACAAGGAAAAGATTGCTTAAAACATGTGTGGAGCACAGCACTGTACGGCTGTGAAGCCTGGACAGTAGGAGAAGCGGACAAGAAAAAGATAGAAGCCTTTGAAATGTGGTGCTACAGACGTATGATGAAGATATCATGGACAGACAAAGTTAAGAACGAAGAGGTACTAAAAATGGTAGGGGAAGAAAGAAATATGTGGAAAACGGTAAAAAATAGGAGAGATAGGATGATAGGCCACATACTACGGCATGAGGGAATAGTGCGGAATATATTAGAAGCAGAGATAGGAAAAAAGAGAAGAAGAGGCAGACCTAGATTAGACTACTGCACACAGATAGTAAAAGATGTAGGCTGTAGAGGTTTCAGGGAGATGTGTAGGCTAGCCCAGAATAGAAATCAATGGAGGTACGCATCCAACCAATCCCAAGATGGATAAACTAATGACGAAAAGATAACTGTGCTTAAACATGATGATTATTATAAGTAACTACAAGAATTGGTTGGTCAATATTCTTGAATAATGTTAAGGGTGTGAAAGGATTTACTGGAAAACCATTATTTCGGCAAATGTCTAAGTGTTGGGGGATCTTGGTAGCCACAGGTTGCTTAACCTCCTTCACTGAATCTCGGTAAAATAGGGTATAAAATTAGAAAACAATAGCAAGGAAACTAGCTGAATACACATGTTGTGTGAGAATTTCAGGGAACTATGTAGGCTTGCTCAGAATATAAATAAGTGCAGGTACGTGTCCAACCAGTTTTGAGACGGAAAACCTAATGACAAAAAAATAAGCACAGATAAATCTGATGATTAGTATAAACAACTAGTTGTTGGTTGCGAAATACCTACAACTAATGTTGACTGTGCGAAAAGATAAAGTGGAAAATATACTAAATCGCCAAATGGTTGTGTTGGGGGAACTTGGCAGCCACAGGCTGCTTACCTTCCTTCACAACCATTGAAGGTCGGAGAAATGGAGCATATAACGGTAAAACAATAGAAAATGACCGAACTGCATCTAACAAGAAAGAACAGCGCCTATGAGGAAAGACAACAAACATAAAATAAGAAAAGAATTGTTGAAAGCATATGTGTGGAGCACAGCACAGTATGCCTATGAAATACGGGCAGTCTGAAACGCAGACAGAAAAACGGTAGCAGCCTTTTGAAATGCTGTGCTTCAGATGTATGAGGACGATAGCATGGATAGACAAAGATAATAACAAATAAGTTACAGAAATAGTAGGGGAACAAGGATATCTAGGTAAAAGAGAAATAGTAGGGCGAATACGTTCTAAGGCATTTTTGGGGAGTAGTATGTGATATATTACAAGCAGAGACAGGAAAAAAGAGGTAGATGTAGACCTAGATCAGACAGTTATAGATGCAAACTGTGCATATTTCAGGGAAATCTGTAGGTTAGTTTAGAATAGGGAACAATGATGGTACGCGTCTAACCAGTTCTAGGACTGAAGACCTAATGATGATGATGACATATTAGTATTTGTTCGCATCTCAGACAAATTACGAATTTCATTTTCGCTCTTAGAATAAAAATAATTATTTTGTTTAAGAAAATCTGGATCCTGCCACCATAAATTGTAGGTTTTTAAATTAATGGGATCCACTCCAGGGGTCAATATACCTGACGGATTTTGATGTGAAGATACGTAGCTCCACTAATTGATTTCGGTCATTGTTCACTTTGTAACGGTTTTTTTCATTGTTGTTTTCAATTTTTTGTTATGCTTTTCGATCTTTTCATCTTTCTTGTTTTTGACATTTGAAAATTTATAAAATTTATTAGGTACTCGACATCGTCTTGAAGTGCGCATAGATTTTGTACATTTACTAATTTGTGGTTTTGATTATCTTTGAGTTTTCGGCCTTTCTTTTTTTAAAAAATTTGTGGTTGAAATAGAGGTAGCGTGTTTAGTTTACTGTGAGTGGATAGTTTCTATTTTGTTATTTGTTAAGGAGAGCAACGCAGATTCCTCGATGTCAGTCGTAGTGGTAATTTTTCTTTGAGAGTGATTATGCACACCTAAGAAAGGGGTATCGATATGCGCATTATCTATCAAGTCTTTCATTGATAATTTTAAGGTCTTATTTTGGTGTTCATGAAATAGTATGTAAGGTTCTCCATTCGGTATAGCCTCATTGGATATATTGTCTACTCTACAATCATTATAATGATGCTATAGAAATGAATTAGGATGTCGACAGTATGAAGTATAATGACCATTTTATGGTGTTCCACTACGATTGAATGTTGCACGAGGTTAAATTTGAAGTTATCTTGGTGGTTCTCATTTGTATGTGCTCTCATGTCTAAGTTTTGAAAAGAAAAATCTATAGTATAGGAGAGTTTGGATGTCGAGAGCTTGTCAGTTGAAAAGCATTTCAAATGTAGGACAAGCACTTTAAGGAATTTCTATATGGTTATTGATTTTTTGTCTTTGCATTTCGAACATGTTGGTTTTTCGTTACCATCTAGGGTTTCTTCTCTAAAAAAAAATTGTTTAGGCACTGTTGTAAACTAAGATTTGCAATATGATGAGGTATGGTTAGTGATATGTCCCAAAATTGGTCAAATGTAACAGAGCAATGACCACAACGCGTTCAGCATACTGTTGATTTAAATTGTCCTACAAAAATATCTCAAATTTTAGAATTGTGTTCTTAATATCGTTTCCAGTTTTTGTTAGCTTTTCTGCAATCGCTAAGATTTTGGTCAATTTCGAGTCTGATTGGTTACTCAATGTTTATGACTTTGTTCACATCTTTATGTAGGCCTGCTAGTAAAAGCTTAAGAATTCTTGAGGGTCTTGTTGAGAATGATTGCTGAAACTGGAAGGGAAGTGATCACTTAGTTCATTAACGTTTAGTGTGTTGACAGCATTGAGAGAATCTGTTGACTATAAATCTTTTATTACTTGTGAGAAGGCTTTGATAAATGCACCATCCGTTATAGAAGAAATCAGTTTAATATCTTGTTTGAAACTGTCATTTCTGATATATTCTAGTAGTAACTTGGTGTTCGACAGACATTGTAATTATGGTGGTTGCTGGTCGCATTTCCTTGCTCTTCGAATTCGTTCATTAGTTGCTTCCAGATTCACCAGTTGTAATAATTTATTAGCAAATTGTAAATTTTAGAATGTCAGAAAACCGTACATTACTACAAGGACTTTGAGCGTTGATTTAAATATTCAATTAAATCATTTATTAAACGTTAAAATTTACAAGTATTTTTCCACTGATTGAAGGTTCTAACAACAAATATATTTTCTTATGACAGTCGCTTAGGTATGACTGCGTAGACTAACAAAAATTACATCAATGCACTGCATATCATCAGCGGTAAATACAATCATTTGTAGGGTCATTTATACAAGTACTCGCAGTTAAGATACCTTTTTACTGTTTAACATTTTATAGATATTGACAACTTAAAAACCCATAAAAGTCAAACATTAACTAACAGCCTACTTTTTAACACATTGGTCCGAATATTCAATATTTAAATGAATGGATAAATGGGCATAAATTTCAAAAACTTACCAATCGTAATCGATTATTTCCTTCCTTGGAGGCACCAGTAAAACCTTCACTGCATTAGTTTTTGAACATTCCCAAAGTGTATTTATAAAACTTTTCCTGTAGTTATTCCCGATACTTAATTCTTTAATCATATAATGAAGTAAAATACCGTCCAAAAGTACTTTTAATTTATATTTGGAAATATGTTCATTTAAATATACACTCAGCATGTCACTGTGTTGATTATATTTACAAATAAAATTCTGCGTAAGAACAAGATAATCATATACACTTTCTTCATGTAAAACTTTAATAAATATTACTCCAACCATTATTTAACTAACGATTGTTGAAAATACGATACTCAGGCTGATTCATATGGTTTTTACTTAATAATGCATTGGGTTTTATTTGTAATAATAAAAACCAAGAATATTAAAGGTATTCAAACAATAACAGTATAAAACATTATAGGTTAGGTATATAAATGACAACTGATGTTAAACTTAGAGGAGGAATGGAGACAGTCATAAAACTTAAGTTTTGTTAAGAAAGATTTTGTCTTTAGTACAGTGACTAAAATAGATTTGAGAAAAATATTGCTGTTATATGCAAGCACACATCTGGCTTATATAAATTAAAATCTACATATAAATATTCATACTATCTTACGGTAACAAATCTTTGATTCTGTTTAAAATGAAAAAAATTAGAACGGACGCACACATATTTGGAACCATGACGTCTAATTTAACATCAGATTTTCACAATTGTGAAAATTATTACAGATTAACTTGCAGAGTAATCACATAATATCAAATAGGAAAATTCCACCTGGCCATGTGCACGTTTTAAATAAAATCAAACCAATGAATCTGTACCTAATCATTTTATGCGCGTAAATAAAAGACAAAGTACTATTCTTAGTTTGATTAATTTATTATATCAATCTAATCTCGAGCTAAGAGCGATACACCCAAAATAAACCTTCTTATAATGAAAAAACGTGCATCGCCCTTGAAGTAATAGAACGAGTAGTTTAGAAAAATACATATGATGACGAACTGCAGAATCAAATTGAAATTGTTTTAAATAACAAGAATTGAAACTTTGATCCTCGCGTTATCAACATACCAAAAAGGAGATTAGAAAACTCGACGCAAACGTTATCAAATAATAGAATACAGTAGTTTAATGAGTCTTTCGGTTGTAGTGGTATAAGGATTAATGTGTAGCCAGTTGACGGATACTCAAAACAAGGTGCCAATTATAAAATTTATAGCGTAAACTCGTCGTTTTAGATTTAGATTGAAATTGAAAATTATTCGCAAGCATATTTATTATAAACAGGTAAAATATATAGAATGTTATTGACGTATGAAAGAGTAGCAATGGAATCGATGTGGTTTTTAATTCATCGGCCGTAAATGAATGTAACAAATCCTCCCTTCCTCCAGCAAAATTATCAAGCCGGGGTAGGAAAACCAAAGTGCGGGAGCGAGCAGTACCGAAAGAAAAAAACACAAAAAAATTCGCTTAAAAACTAAAACAAAATTTGTTTACAAAGACAAAAGAAACCAAAAAGAAAAGAACCACCAAAAAAACTCTCATCCAGCTCGAAGAACCAAAGTACTAGACTAACCAAAAAAAATTGAGAAGAAGACGGGTAATAAACCATCAACGAAGACTAAGATGAAACGACATCGACACTGCAGAGTCGTCAAAGCACTGATGTTTCTTAAAAAAAACAGTAAAGTCTTCAACCTCAAAAGAAGAAATTAGTTTCTCGCGAAAAAACCAAAGTAAGAAAAGGAACGAGGAAGGAAACCAACAGTACAAGACAAAACAGGACTCAAGAGTCAAGCTTCAAGTAAGCAAAGGAGCAACAAGGGAGATAGGAAAAGCATTGGTAAAAGAAACGACGTACTACAAACTGTGGTAACCAGGAATTGCAACAACCTAAGAACCAAAGAAAAGAAATGCTAACTAATTCTAAAGTCGACTAAGTCGTGGTTTCCGAAGAAAAGAAAAACGGACTAGAAAGCACCTACCACAGGAACGGATGGACGAAACACAATTAGTATAGGAACCGACAGCAAATAAGACCAGCAAAAGGATAGGAAAAGGAAAGTGGATCAAAAGTAACAAAGAAGCAAGCTAATGTAAACAAAACCCATTTTGTAGCAGCATCAAAACTGCAGGAAGAAGACAAATCCCGTTTCCAAAACAAAACAAAAAAAACAGTACAAAAAGAAAACCAAACCAAATCCCAGTGTAGTTATGTGTAAGTATGTGTATGCGTGTGTGTGTGTGTGTGTGTGTGTGCGTGTGTGTGTGTAGGTGTGTGGGTGTTGATGTAGGAGTATGTTAGTGTTTGTGTATGTGTGCGCGTGTGTGTACGAAGTGTGTGGTGTATGTGTTGGACCGCTGTAGTAGCATCTTACGACAGGTAAGTCGTACCATGGGTCTATTCTATACCCGGACCCACACAGGTGGAGTTGTTATAATCCCGGCGTCGTGTTCAGCGCCACTCCTACAGTTGGCAACGCTAATACTATCCACTTACACAATATTGCACAATGATGTTATGACATAACTGCGTGTCAAATTGTATCACATGCCAAATACGTTTACAATGATACAAGTTGCACCTTAAAAAGATAAAAAGTACTCACTTAAAAATGTGGAACGCTTCACGATTTTGCGTGTCATCCTTGCGCAGGGGCCATGCTAATCTCAGGGTATCTCGTTTAGGTGTGGGTGCGTCATGCCATCGTTGAAACCAAATTTATCGTCTTCCCTCTTCTTTGTTCGTAGGTAGGGCGAAGGAATAAAGGTAAAGATACTTGAAGATACAGGTAAAGGAAAACCTACATTCTGAAAACAGAAAAGACAAAAGAACGACACAGGCAAACGTCACCGTTCGACGTCTCGTCACTAATAATCCTGTCGTGTCCAAACCGCGCACGAACGCCACTCCGCGCATGCGCATTCCTTTTGCGCAAACTCAACTGTCCGAAATGATGGAGGGAATTCACTCACAAATTTAAAAGTGTACATCTCCAAATTTGGAATGTAACAGAGTACAAGGAGTGAACGGAAGAAAGGAGAAAACTGAAGAAAGGAGAACCAAACAGTAATCTGTGTGTTTATGAAGTGTGTGTGTGTGTGTATGTGTGTAACACATGCGTGCGTGTGTTGGACCGCTTTAGTCGACTTTTACGACAGGCAAATCGTACGGTGAGACTATCCTTTTCCCGGCCCCACACTGGTACAAGAAATACAATGAGAAAACGAAAGAAAGGAGATCCAAGTAGAACTGTGTGTTTATAAAGTGTGTGGGTGTATGTGTGTGTGTGTGTGTGTGTGCGCGTATGTGTAAGAAGTGTGTGGGTATAGATTGAACGTGTATAAAGTGTGTGTGTATGTGTTGGACCGCTGCAGTCGCTTCTTACGACAGGCAGGTCGTTCCATGGGGCTATTTTATTCCCAGACCCACACGGGTGAAAGAAAACCCAGCCAAACAGGCAAGTAAATAAAAAGAATCGTAAAGTTCAGAAATCAAGTCCTAAGGAGAAGAAAGTCGGCATAAGAATCTGAGACGCGAGGACTAGATATTGGGCTTAAGACGTTTGCGCTGCCAGCAAGAAAATGTAACGAGATCAAGGACATTAGGATTTCGCCGACATATGTCCTCAGGTTCGGAATGGACATAGACTAATGTTTGCCTCTTTTGGGCAGTTTACTGCCAAACAGGAACAGCACGAGGTTTAGGAGGCGGCAAGGGTAGTTTAGAAAACTCAAAACGCATCATAGGAGGGCGTTGTTTGTTGTTAGGATTGGTGGTAAGAAAGCCAACGGTAGAAAAAGAAAAAGTATTGGCTCTACGAGAATCAACTTTACGAAAAAAACACAAGCAGAGCACACTTCAGTTACGTGAGATAGAAGGACAGAAGTAGATAAAATTTCAACAACTTTAGATAAAGGACTAGAAGTATCACAGTTAGGAAAGAAAACAGCATTGGCTGTAGGAGTATCTACCTTAGGAAAACAAGCAAAATCCGATAACACTTCAACCATATTACATAACGGAACAGAATCAGGTAGAAGTTCATCAACGTTACAAGAGCATACAGCATCAGGAAGAACTTCCTCCACAATAGACAAGGAAGCAGAATCCGGTTGACCTTCGTCAACATTAGATAACAGGACCTCAGCTAAGATTTCACCAACCTTAGTTGAAGAAACAGAAGCTAGTAGCATTTTGTCAGCATGAAAAAAATGAGTAAGAGTAGGTAACGTTTGATCAACGTTCGATAAAGGAGTATAATCAAGTAAGATTTCTTCAATGTTAGACGACGGACTAGGAACAGACAAAACTTCAACCACAATAGGAACTGATTACTCAACAATGGTTGATAACGAAACAGGATCAGGTAAAACTTTGACGACAACAGCAACAAGCATCACAGCTACGGGTTCCCTAATTTCAACAGGACCTTCTCTACCCGTATAAGAAGTTATCGTCACTTCAGCTATAGCTGTTATTGTAGACATAACAGAAATTTCTTGAGTAGAACCATTTAAAAAAGCAGGAACATGTGAAATTTTGACAGCAACAGCAACAGACATTAAAGACTCTTACGTTATCCCGCGTTTCAAATTATTGCGCAATCATTTAATATGACATGATTACGCGGCAAATTACGCAACATTTTTATCAAATACCAAACACGTTAAAAGTGATACAATTCTCAATTTACAATATAAATAAAGCAATGTACTCACTAAAATCGCACCTTAGTTATATCCCAGAGCCATCTCCTTGTGGGTCCATCACGCCGTCGTTGAGCCAGATTTATTTGTCCATCCTCTATGTTTGTAGGAGAGGCGGCAAGAATAACCAGGTAGAAAAAACGATAGAAGGTAGAGATAAGGAACCTACCAACTGAAAAGAGATACGACAGGCACGACACAGGTAGCTGTTCTCGGCTTCCGGCCTCGTAGCATAATCGCTAATGGCGTCGTATCACACACCGCGCACTTGCGCTATTCACTCGGCGCCTGCGCATTCCTTTGCGCAAACGCAACTGTCCGGAATGATGGAAATTAACAAGTTTATTTGAAAATATTCGCGGAAACTACCTTATAATTTATACTTAATCTAAAGGTGATACATAGCCGATTTTTGGCATGTAACAAGATATAGGTTCATGAACTTCAACAGGACCTTCTCTGACTAAATTACAAGTTATGGTCACTTCAGCGACATGCGTGCTTGCAGACACGACAGGAATTTCTTGGGTAGAATCGTTTAAGAAAACGGGAACAACCCCTTGAGAAGCTAGCTGCAAGTCACTAATTCGAAGTATGGGTTGTAATGGTGGTGGAGGCACAGTTTAGGGTGAAAGTGAATAAGTAGTGCAAGCAGAAAGAGGAGTAGAATAGGAAGCAGAACTAGAAACGGAAGAAATTTTGTTTGAAGAAGAGTATGTTTTGATAGTAGTAGCAGGTATTACAATTTACTTGGTGATAGTTCTTGCAATTTAAAAGTCGATAAAACAGTTTACGAAGTCGGTAATACAGTTTAAGAGTTCATAAATACATCGCGCAAGCGCAATGAATACGAAAGCAATGCAACGCCCCTGGCGGCCGGAAGCGCGAACCTTATTACAGATTCCGCGTTGCCAACTACCATGACGTCACCATTGCACAAAATTATATTGCGCCATAATCGGAAATATAAAAATTTAAACAAAAGTTCATATCAGTAAACAAATTAAACACGGTATTACTTACCCCGGAAATCCGAACGTTCTGCGGGGTTGAACCAAAGTTGGCCTCTATCAAGGTTCCTCAGGGCTCCATGCCGGAGTAATTAAAGATGGTGACTCGTCATCTCGGGTCGTGCAGTCCGATACGCCTCGCTGGCTTCAAATTTATTACCTATGCAGGGAATGACGGGAAAAACCAGGTAAAGGTAG
The DNA here is from genome assembly GCA_036346225.1 of Platerodrilus igneus. Classification (NCBI taxonomy): domain Eukaryota; kingdom Metazoa; phylum Arthropoda; class Insecta; order Coleoptera; family Lycidae; genus Platerodrilus; species Platerodrilus igneus. The sequence goes on along the minus strand of JARFIW010000001.1, from coordinate 5,993,707 downwards.
ACAAACAAAAGATAATCAAGCAAAGGAATCTACATAGGTAAAGCTAACGATACGTTACCAAAAAAACGACCACTTCACTCGAAAATCAAAGGCAAAAAGCCCCGTTTTAGAGCGTCACGGAAACACTTCTCCCCACTCTCTTTGTCTTTTTCACGTCCGCGAAGCTATTCGTCCAACCCTCTAGAGTCGCACGATCTGCGCAAATGCACTATGACGTAACGGAAGTACACGCCTAGTCTATTAAAATTCCACGCACCGCGTCTTTTGAAAATATGGCGCGAAACTTCCGTACATCAAAACTAACCTAAAAACAATGTTTAAGTGCCAATTGGATTGGCACGTAACACAGGATGGCCCGAATGAGGTATAGAAGAGAACGTAAAGTGAGAAGCAGAAGAAATTAGTAATCTAAAGGTGAGGGCTCAATTTGATGGATTATTCGAAAACCTATTAGGAGTAGGATGACAGTGTGGACAGTTGTGGCGAGTAACTCCCTTATATCCACAACCATAACAGTGGAGTACTTTAGGACGAGTACAACGGGTCGTAACATGACCAGGTTTGTCGCAATTAAAGCATACGACCTGACGAGTAGAAGTAGAACTAGGAGGAAGAACAGTAGAAAGTGCGGAGGAAGTATCTGATTTACCCGTAGGAGAAACCTTAACAACTGGGTTATGTGAAGTAAAAGTATTTTCCTCAATAGTAGCGGACCTATAAGCAAAATCTAGGGGTAGTTTAATAAAGTAACAACGTCGTCTCAAAATTTGAGGGAACACTGATGTGATCGGAAAACAACATAACTAACAACTAACATAACTTTTGCACTCGTAGGGTGATGAAGGAAGATAAGATAACAGGCACAACAAAGGTAAGGTACAAGAAACCTTCCACCTCCGTGTATTATTGCACCCTCGAGAATAGTTGGTTATTTATTATCTAAAAAATATCAACGTTACGATCTAAACAAATCAACGGCGGTGACATGCTTGTAGTTAGGCCTTGATTTGAAACATTTTACAATTATGTCAATTGGGGTAAATTTTAAACTTCCCCACGTTGCCAACCATGCATGGCCTTGGACGTAAAGTACTACGTCTACAAATTTGGCTGAATTATGGATGAAGTCCCAAACCAATCCAGGACCTTACCTGATTTTGACTAAAAGCCAATGCAGTTTCTTGCTTCTCAGGTGCGGATCATCGACTGGTGGATTTGCCGCGACTATAAATTTAAAACAATAAAGCATAGACGTAATTTTTAAGTAAAAGATGGTACAGAGATAGAAAAAGATCACTTCGCCGAACTTAAGCGCACACACGTCCGACCTCTTCGAACGTGAGTGGTTTTTAAAATGCGGTATCCCCACCAACTATAGTAACCCCACCATTTTACACTTCCAAGTTAACCACATCTGTATACTTTTAGCCTGGGAACGCAAACGTATACGGTTTACATACCATAAGCCATGGGTTAATGTCCTACAATTCGTGAGAACTACAATCGCGGAACTTACACGTAGAAACTTCAATTAAGGATGGCAGAGAAAAGTTTTCCCATGCTGAATTTAATGATGTCCTAAATGTAAATTTTAAAATAAAATGTGAATCCAAAAAGGCGCTATAAACATGAAAAAGAGACTTTACAGATTCTTGCTGGTTGATACTCTCATTCAATTTTGCTGCATGGATTGGCATCACGGATAAAGCCCCGAAGTTAACAAAACAATCCAGGAGCTTATTTGGTTTCTACTAAAAGCCAAGGTCGTTTCCTGCTTCTCAGGTGCGGGTCATCGGCTGGTGGATTCTCGACGATTACAAATTTAGGACGACAAAGCATAGGGTCGTTTTTAGGTAAAGGATGGTACAGAGATAGATAAAGGTCCCTTCGTCGAACTTAGCGCACACACGTCTCTTCGAACGTCAGTAGTTTTATGATGCTATATTCCCATCAACTATAGTAACATCACCATTTTACACTTCCAATCTAACCACATCCACATGCTTTTAGCCTGGGAACGCAAACGTATACAGTTTACATACTATAAGCCATGGGTTAATGTCCTGGAATTCGTGAGAACTACAATAATGGAACTTACACGTAGCAACTTCAATTAAGGATGGCAAAGAAAAGTATTCCCATACTGCATGCTGAGTTTAAAGATTCCCTAACTGTAAATATTAAAATAAAAAGTGAATCCAAAAAGGCGCTACAAACATGAAAAAAAGCTTTACAGAATCTTGCTTGTTGATACTCTCATTTAACGTGCTTCCTTCTAACTTTGGTTTGAAAAGCATGTGAGTGAGAGCTGTTTTCTGATGTTTTTTTTTTAAAACGTCAATCTTCTGCAAAATTTCTTAAACTTGTTACATCCCAAAATGGCAATGTAGCATGTTTTAGATTTAGTTATAATTTATAAGTTAATTGCCGCGTATTTTTAAATTAATAACATTAACTTCCGTCGTCGCCGACAGTCGCGTCTGCGCAGAGTGTATGCGGGGGTGCGCGAATGTCGAAAGGAGGATTAGGCCACAAGGCTCAAACCAAACAACAACTATCTGGTGGTGTGTGCGTTTTTCTTTTAGGAAGAGGTATGTAGGTTCCTTGTACCTTACCTTTGTTGTGCCTGTTACCTTATCTTTCTTCATCTCCATACGAGTGCAGAAGTTATGTTAGGACGGATGGCAATTTGAAGTTCAACATGGCGTAATCTAACCTATAGATCACCGTTGGTCCTGAGATTAATTTCCGAGATACCCACCACGTAAGTAATTTGATTTTATTTAAATTGTGCATGGAAATTTGACTTAAATAGCGATTGCATCACTCGTAAAGCGTGGTCGGTATATGTTATAAAATGGCAGGTAAAATATGCCGCGTGTAAATATAACAAACTAATTTTGATATCTTTCTATTCAACGTTCTTCTTTTTAGCATTGATACCACGAGTATTCGTACTAGAGCGGTTTTCTATTGTTTTCTTTTAAAATGCGAATGCTCTATAAAATTTCTTTAACTGGCTTTTCATGTTTTTAACCTTAATATAGATTGTTAATTCAATTTTTTATAATCTCTAGGTATAATGAAAACGTTGGGTTTGTATAACTAATCCCAGCATACATTAATTGTTTTTATTTGTTTATTTTCATGGACAAAGCATATTGTATTTTAATTATCCAGACATGGGAAATGTTCTTCAGTAATTTTTGTGACCATGACGTTTCTGCCAGTATTGTATTTTCTTTGTTAGGATTTAAAAGTACAGAACCAAGTTTAATGGCAATTATTAAGAATGCGGATTAATTAAGGAGCTTATGGAATGTTGTTAATGGATGTTTGATTGTAAAGGACCGCCAAATATGACTTTGGATGCAATTAATAATTCAAATGTTTTATGTAAAAGATTGTGCACTTACTGATTGCTGGTTCTATAACGAACACACTGCTGCCAAGCGAAAAACTTGTTGCTATTCAAACCTGCACATGTTAACTTGACGGCGGCTACACGAGCAGTTACTCGTATGACGAAATGATGCACGCCAAAACGAGTTGCTATTACACGCACGCCACTGGAGTTCTTTATTGTTGAAGGATAACTTAGGTAAAGGGATTTGGGACGAAACAGCCATATTCCCCATATTTGATCTAAGCAAAGTCCTAGAAGCAAAGTTTAGTTAAACGAGCTTTAGGCACAGATCATCCACCTCTTATGGATAATCTGTGATTTGGGCCTGTTACGATGCGCTGTTAAACGTGTAAATAAATCTGGTAACGCTGCAATGTATGACGAATTTGAACCAGTCTCTCGGCACTATGGACTTGTCGTTTGATCTTGATTATATAAAGAACAAACTAACTACTACTCATTCACGGAGTCCAAATAACGACAAACTTCCAAATGCTTCACCTCCGTTTTGTTCATGTCTGTTCATGTCTGCAACGTAGTTAGACCTGATGTAAAGACGATGTAGAAATTATAGCTTAATGCGTCTAATACATCTGCATCATCTTCCAAAAATATTTTATCTTCCACATCCATAATTAAAAGCAAAATAAAACACGTTGACTTGTAAAAACAGTGCAAAATGTGGAGTTATGGGTGTCAATGAACCGCGCTTAGTTATTATGCTGCCAAATTCAAAGGTTTAACTTTAAGCAAATTTAAAACTTTTTGCTAGTTCGGTGCATATAATATGAACGTGATCCCGTTTAAATCTGAACCAAGCTTAAATACAAGAGGAGAATATGGCTATAAATGGTCATGCTGGATAAAAATCTGTGATGTTCAGTATGTTCAACAAACTTCATCAATAATTTTCTATGAACTTGAAAGTTGTATATATTTTATTCTGGATGGCAGCAAAAAGAATATTTTATAGCTGTTAATAGCTGATTCTGGATTATAGTAAAGAAGGCTTGCACCACATGCACTTGGGCCACACCACAGTGCGGGCCCATTGTGCTACCTTCCTTACAGTACTATGATGATCACTCTGTTACATGCCAAAATTGGCAATGTACTATTTTTAGATTTAGTTATGATTTATAAATTAATTCCCGCGTACTTTTTAAATTAAAAATGTTTTTTTCCGTCGTCGCCGACAGTCGCGTCTGCGCAGAGTGAATGCGGAGGTGCGTGAGTGTCGAAAGCAGGACTAAGCCACGAGACATCGAGGAAGCAACAACTATCTTGGTGTTGTGCGTAATTTTTTAGGTATATAGGTTCCTTGTACCTTTACCTTTTATTGCACCTGGTACCTTAATTCCTTTCATTCCCCTACGAGTGCAATAGAAGGAAGAACGGATGGAAATTAAAATTCAACATGGCGTAACGCAACCCAACCTACAGATCACCGTTGGACCCTGAGATTAAGTTTCGAGATGCCACCACGTGAGTAATTTGATTTTATTTAAATTGTGCTTGCAAATTTGGCTTAAAAAGCGGTTTGCATCACTCTTAAAGCGTGGTCGGTATATGTTATAAAATGGCGGGAATTATAACACGTGCAACTATAACAATGCCACCCAAAAGTATAACAACTCGATCATCCTAGGCTTGAGATAAACTTGAGGATATATCCCCATAGATGTGCTGTGAATTCTGGCCATATCGGGCCAGAGGTCCTCCAGCATGGATCCTTGTAATTGGCGAGCACTGGGCAATCACATAGAATGTGTTTAGCAGTTTCGTCATCCATATAACATCGTCGACAGGATGGTTCTTATACCAAACCTATGGTATGCATGTGTTTATTTAGTCTACTATGTCCAGTAATTACTTCTACAATGGGCACAACTATCTGATGCGGCAGCTGTATACAGAATTTAGCCAATTGTGCGGATGGTGCTCCAACGACTTTGTTGGCCTATATTTCACAATGTCTAAGGTGTTTTTTTTAACCAGATTGCTGATCAGAGCAGGCGATAAGGCAATGGCCGGCTCTGGTCCCACAAGTTTTGGCCGAGCCTTGCTTTGCTAGAAAATCTGTTTGAACATTTCCCTTGTTTCCAGCGTGCGTCTTAGTCCAGGTTAGTTCAAGGGTATTTGTGTTTTTAGAAGCTGCCTCTAGGGCAACCAGATTGCTGATCAAAGTAGGCAATAAGGCAATGGCCGGTTCCAGTCCCACAACAGTTTTGGACGAGCCTTGATTTGCTAGAAAATCTGCTTGAACATTTCCCTTGTTTCCAGAGTGTGCCTTAGTCCAGGTTAGTTCAAGAGTATTTGTATTTTTAGAAGCTGCCTCTAGGGCAGCCAGATTGCTGATCAGAGTAGGCGATAAGGCAATGGCCGGCTCCGATCCCACAACAGTTTTGGCCGAGCCTTGCTTTGCTAGAAAATCTGCTTGAACATTTCCCTTGTTTCCAGCGTGCGCCTTAGTCCAGGTTAGTTCAAGGATATTTGTGTTTTTAGAAGCTGCCTCTAGGACAACCAGTTTGCTGATCGGAGTAGGCGATAAGGCAATAGCTGGCTCCGGTTCCACAACAGTTTTGGCCGAGCCTGCCTTGCTTTGCTAAAAAATCTGCTTGAACATTTCCCTTGTTTCCAGCGTGCGCCTTAGTCCAGGTTATTTCAAGAGTATTTGTGTTTTTAGAAGCTGCCTCTAGTGCAACAAGATTGCTGATTAGAGTAAGCGATAAGGCAATGGCTGGCTCCAGTCCTACAACAGTTTTGGCCAAGCCTGCCTTGCTTTGCTAGAAAATCTGCTTGAACATTTCCCTTGTTTCCAGCGTGCGCCATAGTACAGGTTAGTTCAAGGGTATTTGTGTTTTTAGAAGCTGCCTCTAGGGCAACCAGATTGCTGATCAGAGTACACGATAAGGCAATGGCCGGCTCCAGTCCCACAACAGTTTTGGCCGAGCCTTGATTTGCTAGAAAATCTGCTTGAACATTTCCCTTGTTGCCAGCGTGCGCCTTAGTCCAGGTTAGTTCAAGGGTATTTGTGTTTTTAGAAGCTGCCTCTAGGGCAACCAGATTGCTGATCAGAGTAGGCGATAAGGCAATGGCCGGCTTCGATCCCACAACAGTTTTGGCCGAGCTTGCCTTGCTTTGCTAGAAAATCTGCTGGAACATTTCCCTTGTTGCCAGCGTGCGGCTTAGTCCAGGTTAGTTCAAGGATATTTGTGTTTTTAGAAGCTGCCTCTAGGACAACCAGTTTGCTGATCGGAGTAGGCGATAAGGCAATAGCTGGCTCCGGTTCCACAACAGTTTTGGCCGAGCCTGCCTTGCTTTGCTAAAAAATCTGCTTGAACATTTCCCTTGTTTCCAGCGTGCGCCTTAGTCCAGGTTATTTCAAGAGTATTTGTGTTTTTAGAAGCTGCCTCTAGTGCAACAAGATTGCTGATTAGAGTAAGCGATAAGGCAATGGCTGGCTCCAGTCCTACAACAGTTTTGGCCAAGCCTGCCTTGCTTTGCTAGAAAATCTGCTTGAACATTTCCCTTGTTTCCAGCGTGCGCCATAGTACAGGTTAGTTCAAGGGTATTTGTGTTTTTAGAAGCTGCCTCTAGGGCAACCAGATTGCTGATTAGAGTAAGCGATAAGGCAATGGCTGGCTCCAGTCCTACAACAGTTTTGGCCAAGCCTGCCTTGCTTTGCTAGAAAATCTGCTTGAACATTTCCCTTGTTTCCAGCGTGCGCCATAGTACAGGTTAGTTCAAGGGTATTTGTGTTTTTAGAAGCTGCCTCTAGGGCAACCAGATTGCTGATCAGAGTAGGCGATAAGGCAATGGCCGGCTCCGGTCCCACAACACTGTTGGTCGAGTCTTGTTTTGCTAGTAAATCTGCTGGAACATTTCCCTTGTTGCCAGCGTGCGGCTTAGTCCAGGTTAGTTCAAGGATATTTGTGTTTTTAGAAGCTGCCTCTAGGACAACCAGTTTGCTGATCGGAGTAGGCGATAAGGCAATAGCTGGCTCCGGTTCCACAACAGTTTTGGCCGAGCCTGCCTTGCTTTGCTAAAAAATCTGCTTGAACATTTCCCTTGTTTCCAGCGTGCGCCTTAGTCCAGGTTATTTCAAGAGTATTTGTGTTTTTAGAAGCTGCCTCTAGTGCAACAAGATTGCTGATTAGAGTAAGCGATAAGGCAATGGCTGGCTCCAGTCCTACAACAGTTTTGGCCAAGCCTGCCTTGCTTTGCTAGAAAATCTGCTTGAACATTTCCCTTGTTTCCAGCGTGCGCCATAGTACAGGTTAGTTCAAGGGTATTTGTGTTTTAGAAGCTGCCTCTAGGGCAACCAGATTGCTGATTAGAGTAAGCGATAAGGCAATGGCTGGCTCCAGTCCCACAACAGTTTTGGCCAAGTGCCTTGCTTTGCTAGAAAATCTGCTTGAACATTTCCCTTGTTTCCAGCGTGCGCCATAGTACAGGTTAGTTCAAGGGTATTTGTGTTTTTAGAAGCTGCCTCTAGGGCAACCAGATTGCTGATTAGAGTAAGCGATAAGGCAATGGCTGGCTCCAGTCCTACAACAGTTTTGGCCAAGCCTGCCTTGCTTTGCTAGAAAATCTGCTTGAACATTTCCCTTGTTTCCAGCGTGCGCCATAGTACAGGTTAGTTCAAGGGTATTTGTGTTTTTAGAAGCTGCCTCTAGTGCAACAAGATTGCTGATTAGAGTAAGCGATAAGGCAATGGCTGGCTCCAGTCCTACAACAGTTTTGGCCAAGCCTGCCTTGCTTTGCTAGAAAATCTGCTTGAACATTTCCCTTGTTTCCAGCGTGCGCCATAGTACAGGTTAGTTCAAGGGTATTTGTGTTTTTAGAAGCTGCCTCTAGGGCAACCAGATTGCTGATCAGAGTAGGCGATAAGGCAATGGCCGGCTTCGGTCCCACAACACTGTTGGTCGAGTCTTGTTTTGCTAGTAAATCTGCTTGAACATTTCCCTTGTTTCCAACGCGCGCCTTAGTCCAGGTTAGTTCAAGGGCATTTGTGCTTTTAGAAGCTGCCTGTAGCTTTTTAATGCACTCAGATACGACTCTCGAGGTAATTTTTTGATTAAAGACTGCACGTAGTGCTGCTTTGTTATCACTAATTATTCGGATTTGTTTCGGATTCTTTCTTAAATGATATTTGCGCACTCGGTTATTGCAATCACTTCTGCCTGGAAAACAGTTGCTAACGTGCCGAGTGCCAAGTATTGGTTGACGTTCAGGTGAGAGAAAAAAATTTCAGCACGCGTACCCTCCTTCGTTTTGGGGTCATCTATGAAAATGGATATATCATGTACGGTTTCATTATTAGGTTCTGTACGAACGCTATAGTGCTTTTCCATTAGTAGTATTAGTAGCATAGAGTTTGTTACCGTTTACCGCGTTATTACAATTTAGGCGTGGCTCTAACGCCGTTATCTAACCTATACAGACCACGTTTTTCCGGATGATACAATCGCTATGTCTAAGTCAATTTACATGCACATTCTAAGTAAAGTTAAAATTACTTACGTAAGATGCATACCTTGGAATTTCATCTCAGGCTCCAGCACGTGAGATAGATTTTATAGTTCGCCGGGTTGAACATCAAATTATTATCCGTTGCTGAACTTCTTATTGCATCTCGTAGAGGTTTTAAAGGAAATAGGTAGAGGAACGATAAGGGGAAATAAAGGGAAATTACATACTTTCTTCTTTTTTAAAAACTACACCGCACTTACACACTTGTTGCTTCGTCCATGTCAAGTTGCTTCATCCCGCTTCCTCTACTCGCACACTCCCACACCCCTTCTGCGCAAACTCAATCGTCACCAACGGCGGAAGATAGCGTATCGTTTCACAAATACGCGGAAATTAACCTAGAACATGATACATGACCAGTTTGGAATGTAACAAGTTGCATACTGCCTGCACAAGAGATATTTCTGTAGACCCTTCTGTAAGAATAGCTTGTTGTCTCCATCCAGCTCCTTTTTTATTTCATAACCCCTTAGTTGCAGTCTTAGAGCTGCCCTGAGTGCTACTTTCTCCACATAGAGATCTAGTGGAGTGGGCCCTAGAATTACTTCTAATGTTGCAGTAGATGTGGAACTTGTAGCTCCGGTAATACTCGGACATGCTAGTCTATACTCAAACGAGAGCTCCGTTACTGTTTGGACTTGCTTGGTTCTGGTCCTCTAAACTGGTGCCCCATAGCATTGCATTGATCTGATCACCGCAGTTATTATACCCCCGCCGGTGCGGTACGCGAGCCACTACAGTCAGTTGGTAGCAATGTTAAATAATTGTAAAAATGACGCGCAAATAAAAGATTGCGTCACACAATATTCAAATTATTACAACATAATAAAAAAAGTTATACTAATTTTAAGGCAAACCAAAAGGTTACTCACGTGAACTGTAGGGATTCTTACAGCACTACTCCGTGTTGGCTACAGCGGGGCTCCGTTGATCTTTTTCGGGCGTGGGTAATCGTTGAGCCCGGTCGAATCCACATTAAATTTATCTTCTTCCTATTTGTATGTAGAGGTACGACAGGAAACTGGTTTAAGGAACGACAATCAAAGAGAAGGCAAAAGGAGCCTACATAACAAAAAAAGACACGATAAGACACAAAGATAACTACATTTGTTGGCCCCTCGATCAAGAGTCTCGACACGTCTGCCGGAAAAACACCATTCTTCTTGACACACCGCGTCGGCGCAATCTCGCGCAAACGCACTGTTTAAAGTGACGGAAATACGCGCACGTCTTTTTAAATCCTTGGCGCGAAATTCTTACAAATTAAAACTTGAATTAAAAATGTTTAGTGCCGAATTTTCGGCACGTAACACAGTATAGAGCCAGAAGACAGCCTTCGGTGACAGTCTCCTTAGTCTGTCTATTGCTAGCCTGCATTGCCAGAACAATATGCTTGTCTTCGCTATTTTTGTTTGTATGTGTATAGACCAGTTCAGTTTGCTATCAAGTATTATTTCCAGACACTTAGCCGAATGTCTAAGGATGCCTTAAAAAGTGATGGCAACATAGATCCCTCAACTTTCTTTTTGTGAACAAAACTAACTCCGTATTGGCTGAGTTGGCAGTCAAGGAGTGATCTATATATCATGTTTCAACGAGTCTAAGTGCTCTCTGCAAAAGGTTGCAAAGCACTTGCTCATGTTTTGTTATACTCGCGAATAACCACACGTCGTTGTCATAATTTGACGCATAATTACGCGACAAATTTACCCGCCATATTGTAACTTATACCGACCACGTTTTTAGAGTGATGCAATCGCTATCTAAGATAAATTTGCATGCACAATTTAAATCAAAACAACTCACATGGTGGGTATCTCGTAGCTTAATCTCAGGATCCCTCGGTGCTTGTGAGGTTAGGTTAGGTCATTGTCGACATCAAATTTCCATCCGTCTTAGAACTCTTTTCTACTCGTAGGAGATGAAGAAACACCAGGTAAAGGAACGGCACAATGAAAGATAAAAAGGAACCTACATACCTGAGTTACACAAAAAACATCCCACTATATAGTTGTTGTTTCGTCTATCTCTCGTAGCATTTACACCGCACGCGCACTCCGGATGACCTTTGCGCAGACGCGACTGTCAGTGACGCCGGAAGTTGGCATATTCATTTAAAAATACGCTGCAATTTACTTATAAATTATAACTAAATCTAAAAATGTACATTGCCGATTTTGGCATGTAACAGTTTACTACCAGTAGGATTGTAATGCCATCTGCATATCCAATCGTACAGAAGTCAGCCCGGTCCAGGCGACGGAGGAGGCTGTTCACTACTATGTTCCATACTAAGGGTGATAGTGCACCACCCTGCAGATGTTTTATGTTTTTGTGAATAAATTAAGCTATTGTAGTTTTGTTAACTTAATATAAATCACGTCAACAATCGGTAGAAGGTATGTAAATAAAAAGTACACATTGAAAAACGGTTGTAGCTTGTGAAATCACTAGAAAAAAGTTGATAAATTGATGTGCGTAAAAACATTCAAGGTCAACAAGCTACTTAGCAATTTCTTACTTACGTTTATGTTCTAGAAATTGTTCAATAAGTTGTTGTGTAAAACAGCTAAGACTAATTGTTATTATTACGGAAACGTTTACATTAACAAAGCCGAGCAGGAGCTTTCGATTTGTTACTCTTATTGAGGATCGATAAAATTTCTACATATATATTTAATATCATTTGAATTGGACCTTAAAATGACTTCAAACGAAAGTGTATTCAAATATAATTATCCCGACCACAATATTGCTAGAAGTAATTTATAAGTGATCTATAATCTAGTATCAGCTCTGTGTATTTTGAAAATTATAATTTTCTATATTAACCACCAAAATGTCATTTTTTAAGTTTATCCTAAATTAACAGATGGTGGTGCAGGTAGTGGATGTGATGACAGCTATAACCTTGCAGTGATTCACAAAAATATTTTCTTTATATTTTGTCATTTTCAAGTAAACTGCATTTTTTAGGATTAATTTTGTTTTTTATGTTTGGTTTGCAGTATCTTGCACTTGTGTCGTGACAGCGATTATGTTGATTTCATTTAAAATAAACCAATGATATAGTAAGTACCGTACTATTAACGCCATTTTGACATTATTTCAATTGATATAAATACAAAATTAACAAATTTACATACATTCGAATAAGCACGTAGACTGATTAGATGTTTATTTTGCGTAGAAGTCTTTGGAGCTTTTACAGAGAATAGTCTACGGTTTAATAAAAAACGGTGTTATGTGTTAATTCATGTTTAACTTTTATTTGGGGAGGGTCATACTTTTATAATATTTAGATTTGAAAATTAAACAGCGTGGCTGGTCGTGGGTGGGTCTGGTTTAGATAGATAATATCAACTTAAACATCTAAGTATTATAATCCACTTAAATCACCATGGGATGAGGCAAGTGGCTAAGTTTTCAAGTGTCTGTAAAAGATGTTTATAGTTTTAAAAAATGTGTACAATAACATTTTTGTAATTAATTTTATGATTTGTTGGTTAATTTCCACATTACATGTCCTGCATGCCCTTTATTGTTAATATCTAGTCTTGTACAGACTGCTGAACTTGACTAGATTTGTTTAATGCATGTCTTTCGAATGATAATTTAGTAAAAATTGAGGTTGTTATAGGCTAGATTCAAGAGGTATCATGATAGTTTCATTTTCGTGTATGAGGTAACTTTTGCATATTTTACAAGATACAGGTGTTTTGTGATAAACAGGTTGTCGTTTTTGTTAGAAGCAAAAATTAATTTTAACTTCCTGGATATCTTTTATTTAGATTTTCACCATTCATAAAAGCTAAATAAATTCATTTAATCGTATTCATGCCCATGCCAACTTAACCTCACTTTTAGTTTAATCGGGAAGTGGTTCTAAAGTTTATGTTAAAATACATATTTGTTGGATTTTGAAAATTTCATATTATACAGTGTCTGCCTGCGTATGGAATAAATTTAGTGTATCGATAAGTGTAATAGATTTTGAACAAATTTAGTATCGTTTTAAAATACGTATAAGAAATGTTCACGGATTTTTTCTAAAATAACACCTTGTTTCTAATTGTAAATGAAACCATACCCGTTTATTTTTAGGCAGTTAGAATCTACGTTAAATTTAAATCAACTTTTATTAGTAATTTTGTATTTGTCTGCAATGATTTTTAAGGTATAACTGGAATGTGCTCAATTATATTCTTGTACATTGTGCATATGCTTTTATTTACAAAAATGCCATTTCTGAAAAACAATACTAAGAGAAGAATTACGTACTTTATTTATATAGACTTATTCGTGCAATTGGGTTGTTTACTCAGACTAATTATTAGTCCCGATATACTACAATATACCGCCTTATAAATTCAACCTATCCGGCAGCTTGACGTTCCACCGTGACTTAACATATCCAGAAACAGTTTCCTGTTTATTTCGGCACGTAGTCGCAGCCCTACTTAATTGGGTCGATCATCTACCGACACATTAACCACTGGTAAACATGTTGTGTCTTCCTGGTTACTGCTGCCGACATTGGCTGTCTTACTCGCTTGCTTAAAAATCTGAATCCATTTTTAAATTAGTTAGGTAGCTTTGGATAGTTTTGTTGGCCCTTCAGGTCGCACCGGTAAGCAGAGCTGTCGACTGCTACCCGGTATTACGGATCCCTCCTCTTTTACTTTCGCATGTCTTGTTAATCGGACACACTCCAAAATCAACGCTAGGGATACATTTATTGAAACCCTAATTTTAGTGTTAGTTTCAGTTTGTTAGATTAATTTAGGATCGATTAATTTTGAAGTTAGTTTAAATTTGGAGCATGTTTACTTTTCGTGTTTAAACCCAATGTAGCACCTTCGGGTGGAGCATTGGCCTTGCATGTGATTTTTTTTTCAATGCTCCACCCGAAGGTACTACATTGGCCAGGAAGCAAGTTTTTTTACATGGAAAATTTGGAATTTTGCCGAACACTTGCTGTTGCAAGCAAAGTAGGGATCTTTAACATACGTGACAACGCTCACACATGGGACCTCCATTTTACCTCTCATCCAAACGAGGGTGTATTTTTGTGAAAAATGCTTGCCTAACTTTTTTCAAGTGGACCGTGTTGGCATTCGAATTCGGGAGCTTGGGCATAGTAGTCACACACATACCAACTACGCTATGCAGCTGCCTGGAGCATTGGCCACAAGCATAGCGGCCCTTAATTACATTATAATGTCTTATTCGTTACGACCCAATGTAGAACCTTTTGGTGGAGCATTGGGGACGTAGCCGCAAGTGTAGTGACCGTTACATTATACTGTCTTACTCGCTACTGCAGCTCAATGGCGTAGTTGGTATGCGAGTGACTACTATGCCCAAGGTCCCAGGTTACAATTTTGACACGGTCCGCTTGAAAAATGTTAGGCGAGCATTTTTCACAAAAATACACCGTCATTCGGATGAGAGGTAAAATGGGGGTCCCATGTGTGAGTGTTGTTACGCACGTTAGATCCCTGACTTGATTCGAACAGCAAAGGTTCGGCAAAATTCAAAAATTTCCAGGTAAAAATACTCGCTTTCTGACCAATGTAATATTTTTGGGTGGAGCATTGGAAAATCAAATGTAGTGTCTTACTTGCTACCTCTGCTGCAATATCTGGTAACCATAAAGAATCCCCTTGATCTACCTTTCTGGGTAATTCTGCGTTGCTCAAATTTTTCATCACACTATTAGATGGCTAGTTAGTAGGGTCTTTCATATTTCCCAATCTGGTGTTCTCGTACGACATTTCAGTGGGATAGTATTTTATAATCTGATTTTGGCGACGCATCCAAACTAGTTCTTTATCACAAAGTTAATACAGATACACTACGCTGCCTAGAACTTCGTCAATCATTGCTTTTGCCCATGACAAGGTTTTCTGTCGTCTCTAATACACTAATTCCCCCAACTGAAACTTTTGTCCCATATTTTTTCGTGCTTAAACTCTTGATTGACACAGGTATTTCTTATAAGATCAAGCGGCGTTCTTGGTTTAAAGTTAAATAGCAAACTCGAAGGTGATACTCCCATAGAACTGTGTTCCGTATTCCATAGCTAAATAAAAATCTAATCTTCAAGGTTCTAAAGCTTACCCTCTCATTAGAAGGATCATTTATATTCTTTATGTGGCTGTTTTTAAAGCTTCGCCAAATTTTCTGTATGTCTATTACTAGAAGGATGCCACACCATTAACACTTTCACGACGGGCGGAATTTTTGATTGATAGACTGAGGTACGATTCGGGACGCCGGAGACCCGTATGCTGTAATTATTCTGCTAGGGTTCGGGACGCTGGCGACCCGAATGTCACTTACTGACAAAAATCATTTTTCATGCATAAAAAAATATATTTTTATTGCAAAAACATTTTCATGCTATAGATTAGGTTTCACTTGATATTAGATTTTCTTGGTGAGCCAGAAAAATTATTTTGATAGTGTCGAGGGGTGTTTAGATAGACATATTACCTACTTATAATATTTTATTTTAGTTTAGCTACAAAATATGAAAGTATAATATAAAGCTTTTACAAAATGCAATAAAAAAATTCAAATATAAATAAATCTCACTATCTTATGTCTGTTTTGGTGATGCTCGTTAAAGCAAGCTAAACAATATCCTGGCTGGTTATCACATTCAGTTCAAAAACTTATTCCTTTTCTTGTTTTCTGTCTCTAGAGCTAATTTTAATATTTTTTTGCTTCGTTCCTTTATTACAATGTTTTGAGACTGAAAAAGAATAAAGTATTATTTATTCTAACAATAAACAAATGAATTCAACTTACTTTCAACATAAAAGTTACGGGACTATGGCGACTCGCACCATATAACAAACAAAAATGATCACTCTAATACGATTTGGGACACCGGGGTCTCGAAGTCATATTTTTCTACGCAGTTCCCTGCATGCTATGGAACACAACGCTACTTATGAGGCCGCTATCTATCGTAAAATAGCCGAATTATACGATTCGTAAGTTCGGAATTATATAGAAGATTTCTAGCCAAATTTTTAATAAAGACATGTATGGGACCCCGGCGGTACGAGGCGTTGTGAAAGTGTTAAAGTCATAAACTGGATGCCATTTTTAGATACAAATTCAGTAAATCATGACCAGGTAAACCGTGTTTCTTTGTCAGATACCAAACGATTGGATATACCAAACATCCCGAAACATTCCCAACAATTGCCACCATCTTTTTCACCAAAACCCCCCCACCTTTATAAACACTTTAGGCTACTTACTAAAAGAATTAATCAACATGAGCACCGTTTGATCGTAGAAGGGTCCTAAAAGATCTATATGCACCTTTTCGAACAGTTTTGCCTGCACTGCCTGGAACTACCAATGGATTTGCACGGCTCCAGTTTCTGCTAAAGCAATTTTTCTTTCTTTTTACCCTTTTTTTGGCCTCCACTCGCTGGATAAAGTGAAGCTTTAATTATTCGCGGCTAAGTCTGGGAATTACCCCAAGGGTGAACAATGAGAGAGGGTGTGGGGATGGTCTAAACTCTACAATAAACTAACAAAAAGAAAATGGGTTGAACGCCACTGTATCTGTATGAACGATAACACTAAAGATTCATTACTCCTATGAGAAGATACAGAAACTCACGGGATGTAAACACAATAAAAAACTTAGAACTTACTGAGCTAATGTATCTGGAAACCTCTGGAACATACTTACGACCTCTTCGATCTCGATGATCCTGGAAAAAAGATACACAACAAACTTTCTATTAAAAGACACAGTTGGTACTTTCTAATAAAAAGGCAGACTAATAATTACAGGTGGATAATATTAAGATTATCACACCAAAGATATTTAAATCAAAAATGAATACCTAGAACGAATGAGTTGTAGCATACCTGTGCTTTTTAAATTACTTCAGCATTTGTATACTTTCATTATTCAAAGATTTATTTTCTTTAAAAAAACTTTTAGTAAAAATTAATTATGCATGGAATAAAAAACTTGAGTCCAAAATGAAATTTAATATAGTTTCTCTTTCTTGATTTTTTTTAAATATGTTTACAAAATGAACTAATAAAATTGGTTTCTCTATACATCTGCCTTGACATAACAAGACCTTAAGTTAATAATATTTTATAACAAGTTTTGACACCAAATACCCAGATCTGATTATTGGCTCACATATGTTTCTCATAAATTATTTCTTAAAAAAAATTTGAATCATGTGCAGTTAACTTTGACAAACAACTTTTCAATTAATTCAGGTATTATGAGCTTATAAAAATTTAACATCTGCAAGTAATTTTCTAGAAAACAGGAAATGGACTTTGTAGTCTCATCTTTTTAACAAATGAATTTCTGCAAATCTTACAAAATTATTACAATAGCATTTCGTGACAATATTCTCCTACGCTGTTCTTTATGCACAAAATTTAATTTGACCAAACAATCCCTGAATACTATTTATGTGAGCATACTCGAGGCCTCACAAACATAACAAAAAAAAAGGTTTGATACCTGTATATGATGAGGTCGTCATCCCTAGTTATCAAACTGCGACGCACGTTCTCTGAAATCTGCTTATCAAATAGTTGTAACAGAATATTAAACAACAGCTGTAGTTGCCTTGATAAACGAGTAGTGTTCTAATCTCCTTATTTGAATATATCACCGTCCTACTATATCATTATGTTATTACATCATTTTAATATATTGTTCCATCATGCGCGTTAACAAGTTCCGACACAAAATTCAAGGAGCGGCGTGGTCCAGTGCTTTCCCGGTATCAGGAGTGAGAGGCTTCGCTGTGTCCCAAGGCGACCAGCCCCCCTGTCTTTACCATAGCACGCCTATCCAGAGGTCCCACTTATGCAAGGCCTGAAAACCCATGCGTTAAGTACAATGCAAACTCGACTATATTTTCAAAAGCAATGGCCGACCTCGTTGTTCGTTCTGTTCCAGTACGGGACCTTATCTGCGTGGCGCATCACCCCGTGACCGTATTCACGCACGCGCTATTCTAATTCTAACGAATGAAAGAGAATAATCCGCCTGCAAGTTAGGCAACACAAACGACTAGACCCCATATAAATACGTTTTTTGAATGTATATTATTATTAAATATCTCTGTGCAAAGCATTTGTTATTTAAGCGAACATGATTTCCTGTTTCATTATAGAATTGTTTCTTTTAGATATAATAGTATCAAATACGAGAATTAAATACCACAGAATAAAATTATACTGATGCGATTCTTGCAAAAATGGTGCTATAGAATATATATTCGTTACACTGCTTAATGCAAATTTCACACTTTTTAATCACTCTTCGATTTCACTATCCAAACACGACCATCAAAAATATGATCTAGCTAGTGATTTTATTTTTAGAATGCCTTTGTGATTAACGTGGAATTCTTTTAATATTTGTTGCCGTAGTTTTGACAGTATCGCTATCCTGTAATTCCACAATATAACACCTCTATCTATGAATAACTCTTTTTCCTAATAAAATAAGGTTTCAAGATATCGTCACATAAGTTTGTTCAAACCCCTAATAAAATTAAATACCTTTCTCAAAATTACATCTTCCAGTGTTCATAACGTTTAGGTTCTCTACAAAATGTAGGAAATCTAAATCCGAGTCTTCGGCTTTATATCTTCTGGTAACTGTGTTACGTTTATTTTCAACATAATTACTAATAAACACGTTCTCGAATAAATTCCTCAACTCAAATCCCTTTTGCTTTTAAAACGAAAATTTATTCGATAAATTAAATAATCTATGCCTTATGTTAGGTACCGGTAATCTCTTAAATTCTTCAATAACATCGAGTTTACAATAATAAATATGCTTTCTACAAATTTTCATTTTGAACTTATTTATTTCGAAACGACAAGTTTATGCTACAATTAAATAGTTATACCCTGTTTTTAGGTACCTGTTATCTTGGTATACCTTACGATTGCTGTATAATGGTTTTCTCTATTGTTCCAATTTAACAACTTGTTGAAATAAGGTTGTGCATTATTCGATATAACCCGGGTTTTCCAATTTCAATCGCGCTTCGATAAGCGAGGGTTTGCAGTTTGAATTCGTGTTAGTTGAACCATTGTTGAATTTGATTCTGCAGCTTGTGCGTCGAAATATTTTCTACATTATTCGTCGCCATATTTCAAAAGCATTGCATATTTGTTTTTTCCTGTTCGACAACTAGGAGGTGTCTAGCATGGATTGCTTTTTTTAGCTGGAGGCCAAATGGGTTGTTTATGTAGAACAACTGCTTTTGTCTGTAGACCAACTACTTTTGTACATAGACCGCTGCTGCAATTATGGTAGCAGAGTAAATGTATGCTGACGACTATGGCGTTCCTGTGTTGACTCACCCCCCCCGACGGATCGCAAGCTAAGTATCTGGACACCTACATGTATGCAACTCGTTTTCTTTTGTGTGTGTCAATGGCCTATTCCGTATCAACGGTTGGCTTAGAAACGTGATATCGTAGAACTATTGTTTGTGGCTGCTAATCGATACTATGCTCTACAGGTGTGATGTAGTAATTTTTAAACATGCTTGTCAAAAGAACGCATACGTTTATTCGCGTTACTGACTAGTTATTTTACAAAAATTATTAGGTGAAATTATAAAAACGTTCGACAAAAACTCTCACACACATTAATTCTTTATTACTAATTAGTTATTTTATAAAAAGTATTAGGTGAAATTTTAAAAACACTTCACAAAAGCTCTCACTGTTTTTATTTGCTACTGATTAATTTTATTTTGTGTAAATATGAGATGCGCACTTCGTATCTAATGTACTAAATTGTTCATATCACCTAATTGTTTGCTTTGAAATAGTAACGCTCATTTTATTTTCTTTTTGCTGGTTTGTACAAGAATCCTTTATTTATTTTTATGTGTTAATAGATAATCGTGTTCGATGTACTTTATTTTTTTGTTTTTTTGGTATGTAGGCGAATCCCCGCACTCTCCACAGTTGGTAGTTAGCCTGGTATTTACTTTTCTTCCGGCTATGTCTAGGTACGTAGCAACCGCGATAACGCATCTGCCTGCATAATATCTACCCCCTTTGTATACTTAAACGTACAATCAAAATGACACAAATACAAAGACCATCTCTGTATCTGACTCGATGCCATTTGTGGCAAATCCTTATTTTCCCTTAAGGCTAATAATGCTTTGTGATCCAAACTTATTTGGAAGCGTCTACACGCCAAAAAGTGATAGAATTTCTGAACGGTCCAATACACACTTAAGGCTTCTTTACGTGTTACGGAATAATTTTGTTCCACTTTACTTAAAACCCTTGAGATATAACCATTTGGTTTTTTTGAACCATCCAGTTCTACAGGCGACAACAGGCACATATGCCATAAAAAGAAGCATCACATGCCAACTGCACCTGTTCATCAGGGTTGTAATGAGCCTAAACGTTTTTCGACACAAAATCTGCCTTTGCTTGTTTAAAAGCTGCTTCACATGCGTTTGACCACACAAAAGTTTTATTGTTTTGGCACTATTCATACAGTGGTTTCAATTTCACTGATATCCTTGGTGTAAACTTGTGGTAATAATTTGACATTCCACAAAATGCATTCACTTGAGAAACATTTTGGGGTCTGCGGCATTTGAAAATGCCTGAAAACTTATCAGTATCTTTTTCTAAACCGGCTGCCGAAATAACATCATGACCTAAATACTTAATACTTTTCTCAAAGAAAACACATTTGTCCTTATTCAATCTAAATCCAAACTTCCTCAACCTTTTGAGGGTTTTTTTTGTAGATTTGTTACGTGCCAAAATTTGGCACTAGATATTTTTTAGTTTAATTTTGATATGCGGGAGTTTCGCGCCATAAATTTGGAAGGCTTGTGGCGCGTGTATTTCCGTCACGTCAGAAGTGCGTTGCGCGTCAAGGAAAAAAGTGGGGAGTTTCCGAAAGACGCTGGGGACGTGGACTTTGCCTTGGAACATCAAGAAGAGTGGTTGGGTCTGGTATCGTATCTTTATCTTATTATGTAGATTTCCTTGCCTTTTCGATTATCGTTACCTATAAACCCGTTCCTTATTATTACCTCTACATAGGAAGAAGATATAAATTTGGAAGCAACCTGGCCGGACAGCAGCCCACGCCCCGCAGTCGCTAGCCTGGAGCAATCCTGAGCGCCATCTTTAAATAATCCGGAAGGGAGCCACGAGCAACCCTGAAGGAAGTGATTCTGTAGGAAGCTTTACCTATTCATGTGAGTACTCCGTTTTTTTTATAATCTAGTTTATGAATTTTGCATATTTTGTCATTTACGTGTAATAATTTGCATATTGTGTGACGTCATTGACAGATGGGCCCGCTAATTTCCACATTATAGATTAGCATTACCAACTGTCTTTGTGTTGCGTATGCCGCATTTGCGGTAATATAAGAGATTAAGCCACCCCTTGGATACCCGCTAAAGTTTTCTCAATTATAACCTGAAATAGGGCACAAGCCAGTTTCGTTCCATAAGGCAATCTTTTTGGTTTGAAAATTCCCATTTCTCTCCTCCACTTGGTTATCATACTTGTTTGCTCGTCAACCTCTAACTGGTTATAGATATCTTTTAAATCCAACTTATTGAAGCTTACCCCACCTTGTAGTGTGACAAAAACTGCTTCAGGTTTGTGTAATATGGTTCACATCTAATAAATATTTATTTATGGTTGCTTTATAGTTTATGCATAAACGGGTAGTTTACCGTTGTCAAAGCAATAACCAAAGGAGTTCCCCATTGCGGAACATCAATTTTTTCAATTTCTTCTAGGTCCAGAAGTCGAGAATTTGCATTTTTTGCTAATTCTTATACACATAAGGAATAGGCCTGGGTTTACAAAAAAATTAGTTTCACCTCCGTCACCATCGCTAAAGAGACATTCGGTCAATTGTAACACCCTAATTCATTTTTAAATAAATCCCTGATTTCTTCTAACAAATTTGTTAATTGCAAATCTTCTTTGATTCTATTAATATCAGGTTTTTAGAATTTCTGACAAATTAATTGATTTAACATGTCTACTCATAAGTAACCTACTCTCTTTATCAACGACCAACAGATCACAGTCTTTAATAATTCTCGGATTTTCTACTTTTAAATTAATTTTACCCTTGGGTTTAATAATATACCCATTATTCGTCCTTAATTTAATACTAGCAACCAACAATAGTACGTATTTAAAAAACTTATTATCAATGCTGAATAGATTATAATTCGTACCTGCACCCATATTGAACTCCATCATCAAAGTTTTACGTACACGCTGATTGGATGTACTCTGAAACAATCATTCCTATTGAACATATCGATATACTTAACATCAGCTGAAATTTGTTCTATGCAACGATTATTATCTTTTATCCTGCAAGCGTCTGCAATGTGAGTGTGGAAAACTACCACCTCCTTTATTACAGGGAAAACAAATTGATTCTTTTGTAACCTGAATTGGCTGCATGAGGGTACCCTAACTGTGTTTTGTTGTCCTTTTATAACATGTTGAACTGTATTTTATATATATATATATATATATATATATATATAACACTTCTTTTTTGTAGGTTTTTTTAGGTCTGCTGGATTTAAATGAATACTCTTTTTTATATTTTTAATAAAAAGTTTCATAAGATAAAAAACAGTAACCTGAAAAAGATTCATGACATCTCAAAATTAAATGTAATCAAAATAATCAAACCGACAGATGGTTCAAAACATCAGTCAAATTGACATTCCAGAAAACATACAACAAATTCTGTCATTAGATCCAAATTTTCACTTCCTCCTACAATCAATGATACAACCATCATCAATTTACTAGCAGATACAGAACTCATAATATCTAATGTCAATACAGATGAAGAAAAGACACGTACAGAGCACTTACCACTAATATTATAACCAATTTTATACATAAATACAAGAACAAAAACCAAAACTGCTTTTGGATTTTATAGATTGTAGCAAATTTCTAAAAGAAAATCCAAATTTGGTCATCATGAACTCAGATAAAGGCAATGTGACAGTGGCAATGTCAATTATAGACTACAACCAAAAAGTAAATGAACTCTTATGTGATCAAACGACATACAAAGAGATTAAAAAAGACCCCACATCAAACTTACAAAACGAACTTTAGATATAATTAAAAATTTAAAAATCATAAATACATTACTGAAGAACAAGCCAAGCAACTTAATAATTACTCTAGTACATTACCAAAATTATATGCGTTACCTAAAATTCACAAAGATGGATATCCGATGAGACCTATAGTAGCATCAAACAACTGCGCTACCGAAAAACTATCCAAATTCATATCCGAAATTTTAAATAAATCTATAAATAATAACTTATATTTCGTAAAGATTCCTTCAGCATTTTCGAATTCATAAATGAATTCAAACTACCAGATAATTATGTACTAATAAGCTTGGACGTCATCTCCTTGTTCACAAACATACCAAAAGAACTTGCTCTTAAAAATATCGAAAACATTTGGATAGAAATTAACAAAATTGCAGTATCCCAAAAGAACTTTTAGAAATTGTAGATTTCATCTTCAACACAAGTTTTTCTCCTATAAACACAAATATTATTGGCAAATCTCAGGATGTCCAATGGGTTCAAATATAAGTCCAGTTATAGCAGAAATTGTAATAAACACACTCCTAGACAATGTCATACCATCTCTTCCTTTTCGTTTACCATTCATTAAAAATTGTAGATGACATAGTGACAGCTGTACCTGAGGACCAAATACATACAACTTTACAAATTTTCAACAATTACAATCCCAACATACAATTCACCATTGAGATTGAAAATAACAACACGATCCCATTTTTAGATATGTTATTAATAAGAAAGAACAATTCAATAATTACAGATTGGTATCAAAACCAATGAGTTCCAAACGTTACCTAAATTATAAATCAAATCATCCTTCAGCATGAAAATAAACTTTATATTAGAATTTAAAAACAGGATCAAAAGGTTATCACACACTTCTCTATATACAAAAAACTTATCACTTTTGGAAAACATATTATTAGATAACAACTATCCAAAATCATTGATCAAGAAACTTTTATATAATCACAGAACAACACCAACAAAAGATAATCACAATACAGCAAAATCCAATACACCGCAAATTTATAGACCCATACCATTTATTCAAAACTTAACTACTAAATTAAGCAAAGTGTTCAAAAACTTAAACGTCAAAATTGCCAAAAAGAATTTACTAACAATAAGAAATCTACACTCGAAACTTAAAGATACAACACCAATTAAACTTCAAAGAAATGCTATTTACAAAATTAACTGTTTAGACTGTGATCAGTGTTATATCGCCAAACGTCACAAAATATTGGTCAAAGAATTACCCAGCACAAAAGTGACATTCGAGTGAAACCAAAAGCCTGTGCATTAACAACTCACACCCTCGACCAAAGTCACAAAATGGACTTTTTAAATCCAAAATTAATAAAAGTCGAACAAAATCTTTTTAAAAGAACTTTCTTTGAAATGTGCTACATCTATAAAAACCCAAACAGCTTCAACAAAAAAACGGACATTGACAACCTAAGCGTCATATATTCATATCTATTAAAATTTAAACATTAAATGCCTTCAATAATACTCAACCACTCACCTTCACCCACTTTTTCTTCTTTTCTTTTCAAATTTTTTATTTTATTATTATTATTTTTTTTTTTTTCATTTTACATTTATATATATACTCAATTGTTGATAACACAAATTCCATATAAACCTTACAACACACACACACATACACAATTACACACACACACACACACACACATTCACCTTCACACACCTACATGTACATACACTCACCAACCAACACTGTCGTTAAAAACAAAATATAAACTTTTATCAAAAATGACATTTTACTTTCACTATTTACATAAATATTTATTCTATAAGAAATTTTAACTCCTTTCAAACACTGATGTCAATTTTAACCATCCTCACTGTAAGTTATTCTTATCTTTGTTAATCATTTGTAAAACGTTAATACAGTTGTAGCCTGTGATCAAGCATAAAAATATATGCGAAAATTTAGGCCATAAAAAGAGTATTCATTTAAATCCAGCAGACCTAAAAAAACCTACAAAAAAGAAGTGTTATTCCTGCAAGGTCACTAAGCATTATAGTATATATATATATATATATATATATATATATATTGCTATGATAAGAGAATTGTTTAGGGATGTATTGAGTCGTAAGGGTCGCGTAATAAATGTACATAGCAATAGGAATTAGAAAACTGCATTTATTTAGCATGAAAATAAATAATTTGCCTATTATGCAAAGAGCAAACATTTAACACCCTGTATATGGACCGCAATTAACTTTAATCAATGCCAGTAAGCATATCTTTCAATAATAGAACACGTATTCAGCAGAGAGATAATTATACATGCAATTAAACTACTTGCAGAAGCGTGCCTAAATTTATAAACAAACAGATAAGATAAAACCTAGTAAGTCTTCACGCAATTACGCATGTGATAAAGAAAGAATAATAAAGCGCTTTGATAAGAAACGCACTTTCAAAAATAAGTTTTAAATACGAGACATAAACAGAAACATGTGGATTTACATCATGCATGTTACATCAGTTATTTGTTCAATTCCCCAAAAGCTTTATCTACACAAACAATAGTCGTAAGCTAAATTAAATTTCCAATAATAATAACAAAACAAGCGGTCAAAGATTGTGAAACAATAGAAATACGAACATAATACGTAACCATAGAATAATTTCATTAAAAATAAAGCTTTTAAACTCCTAGGAATACCCAAAACAACTATGGTTGGTTACAACACTTTGTACGACGGTTCTGATAAACCAATCAAAATTTAGATAGCGAAAACTATATAACGCCCAGAGTTGATAAGGAGGCCCAGTCTCAGTTTGAACCACGTCGAACCTGCATCACTGTTACTCGAAGATTTACGCGTCGAAATAAATTTCAAATTAAATTATTAAAATTTGTGAAAAGTGGTGTTGTATAATATTTGATGACAAATTACGTTGAAGATTTATGAAAAAGCTTTCGCCATTTGCTGAAAAACGGCTCTAAGGGTGGTATTCAGAAAGCTAAGTGGAGAGATCTAAGTTAGGAGAGATCTAAGTGGTATTGAGAAATCTAAGGTAGGATATATAAGTGGTATCCAGAAGGATCTAAATGTGGTATTGAGAAATCTAAGTCGTATCCAGAAAAATATAATGCAAATCGAGGTAAATTTTGGAAACAAGGATTAACAATACTAAATTATTGGCTTAAACTTTGTGAAGGAGTACAACGCAGAGCATTGTTTTTCGATTGAAGATAATAAAGGGGTGTTGATCCACCACACGCAACAGCAGACCAAAGGGAAAAGTACTCATCAGGAAATCACAGGTCAGGGCTAACTAGCATAAGGAATCATTTCAAATTTAAATTTAAACACTGAATATATTTTTCTAATTTGTAAGGAGTCAACAAAAATATTTTAATACGTAGAAATTTATGTAGAGAGGATAAAAGGTCTTGAACGTTCTAGATTTTTTTTCAATAAAAGGTTTCGTTTTTGGTGAATTTAAATTAAAGAAAGGGAGATATTATTTTTGAGATAAAAATCTAGATTGACTTCAAACGAATGTGTATTCAAATATAATTATCCCGACCACAATATTCTGTTTAGAAGTAATTTATAAATGATCTAGAATCAGCTCTGTGTATTTTGAAAATTATAATTTTCTATATTAACTACCAAAATGTCATTTTTTAAGTTTATCCTAAATTAACAGATGGTGGTGCAGGTAGTGGATGTGATGACAGCTATAACCCTGCAGTGATTCACAAAAATATTTTCTTTATATTTTGTCATTTTCAAGTAAACTACATTTTTTAGGATTAATTTTGTTTTTATGTTTGGTTTGCAGTATCTTGCACTTGTGTCGTGACAGCGATTATGTTAATTTCATTTAAAATAAACCAATGATATAGTAAGTACCGTACTATTAACGCCATTTTGACATCATTTCAATTGATATAAATACAAAATTAACAAATTTACATACATTCGCATAAGCACGTAGACTGATTAGATGTTTATTTTGAGTAGAAGTCTTTGGAGCTTTTACATGTTAAAATCTACCAAAGAGGTAGCCTAAATCATAATGATTTTTCCCCTCAAAATAAATTTAAAAAAACGACTGCTTATGCCTTACGGTAACGCAATCGCACACTTCTTTAATAACCATCCTCTCAATTGTATAAATAGAAACATTTTTTCCAAATTATTGAATTTATATAAAATTCACCAATAAAAATTAATCAGGTGATTTCACGTTAAGCGTATTGGCTACCTAAAACAAATCGGTCCCAGGCCGTAACACAAATTGAAGGCAATCATTCTTTTAAACTTTAAAAATTTTTGCTTAGTGTACTCAAACCAAATATTTCGAACATCAATAAATCAAAGTCACCTTCAATTTATGTCATAAATGTCAAACTTGAAGTTTTTATTATTTTGACAACGATCCTAGGTCATGGATCGAAACGTAAATAAAATAAATTTTAAAAACTATGAGTGGTTTCATTCCCAAAGAAAATTAAGAAAAATGCTAAACAAACCACAACAAACATACAGGAAGTATTTACAGAGAATAGTCTACGGTTTAATAAAAAACGGTATTATGTGTTAATTCATGTTTAACTTTTATTTGGGGAGGGTCATACTTTTATAATATTTAGATTTGAAAATTAAACAGCGTGGCTGGTCGTGGGTGGGTCTGGTTTAGATAGATAATATCAACTTAAACATCTAAGTATTATATTCCACTTAAATCACCATGGGATGAGGCAAGTGGCTAAGTTTTCAAGTGTTTCTGTAAAAGATGTTTATGGTTTTAAAAAATGTGTACAATAATATTTTTGTAATTAATTTTATGATTTGTTTGGTTAATTTCCACATTACATGTCCTGCATGCCCTTTATTGTTAATATCTAGTCTTGTACAGACGGCTAAAGTTAACTAGATTTGTTTAATGCATGTCTTTCGAATGATAATTTAGTAAAAATTGATGTTATAGGCAAGATTCAAGAGGGATCATGATCGTTTTATTTTCATGTATGAGATACCTTTCGCATATTTTACAAGATACAGGTGTTTTTTGATAAACAGGTTGTCGTTGTTATTGTGAGAAGCAATAATTAATTTTAACTTACTGGATATCTTTTATTCGGTTTTCACCATTCATAAAAGCTAAATAAATTCATTTAATCGTTTTCATGTCCATGTTAACTTAACCTCACTTTTAGTTTAATCAGGCAGTGGTTCTAAAGTTTACGTTCGATTTTGAAAATTTAATATTATACAGTGTCTGCCTGCGTATGGAATAAATTTAGTGTATCGATAACTAATAGATTTTGAACAAATTTAGTATCGTTTTAAAATACGTATAAGAAATGTTGTCGGATTTTTTCTAAAATAACACCTTGTTTCTAATTGTAAATGAAACCATACCCGTTTATTTTTAGGCAGTTAGAATCTACGTTAAATTTAAATCAACTTTTATTAGTAATTTTGTATTTGTCTGCAATGATTTTTAAGGTATAACTGGAATGTGCTCAATTATATTCTTGTACATTGTGCATATGCTTTTATTTACATAAATGCCATTTCTGAAAAAACAATACTAAGAGAAGAATTACGTACTTTATTTATATAGACTTATTCGTGCAATTGGGTTGTTTACCCAGACTAATTATTAGTCCCGATATACTACAATATACCGCCTTATAAATTCAACCTATCCGGCAGCTTGACGTTTCACCGTGACTTAACATATCTAGAAACAGTTTCCTGTTTATTTCGACACATAGTCGCAGCCCTACTTAATTGGGCCGATCATCTACCGACACATTAACCACTGGTAAACATGCTGCGTTTTCCTGGCTACTGCTGCTGACATTGGCTGTCTTACTTGCTTGCTTAGAAATCTGAATCCATTTTTAAATTAGTTAGCTAGCTTTGAATAGTTTTGTTGACCCCTCAGGTCGCACCGGTAAGCATAGCTGGCGACTGCTACCTGGTATTACGGATCCCTCCTTTTTTACTTTTGCATGTCTTATTGATCGAACACACTCCAAAATCAACGCTAGGGATACCTTTATTTAAACCCTAATTTTAGTGTTAGTTTCAGTTTGTTAGATTAATTTAGGATCGATTAATTTTGAAGTTAGATTAAATTTGGAGCATGTTTACTTTTCGTATTTAAACCCAATGTAGCACCTTCGGGTGGAGCATTGGCTTTGCATGTGATTTTTTTTTGCAATGCTCCACCCGAAGGTACTATATTGGCCAGGAAGCGTTTTTTACATGGAAAATTTGGAATTTTGCCGAACCCTTGCTGTTACAAGCAAGGTAGGGATCTTTAACATACGTGACAACGCTCACACACAGGACCTCCATTTTACCTCTCATCCGAACGAGGGTGTATTTTTGTGAAAAATGCTCGCCTAACTTTTTCAAGCGGACCGTGTTGGGATTCGAACCCAGAACCTTGGGCATAGTAGTCACACACATACCAACTATGCTACGGAGCCGCCTGGAGCATTGACCGCAAGCATAACGGCCCTTAATTACATTATAATGTCTTATTCGCTACAACCCAATGTAGAATCTTTGGGTGGAGCATTGGGGACGTAGCCGCAAGTGTAGTGGCCGTTACATTATACTGTCTTACTCGCTACTGCGGCTCTATGGCATAGTTGGTATGCGAGTGACTACTATGCCCAAGGTCTCAGGTTAGAATTCCGACACGGTCCGCTTGAAAAATGTTAGGCGAGCATTTTTCACAAAAATACACCGTTATTCGGATGAGAGGTACAATGGAGGTCCCATGTGTGAGTGTTGTCACGCATGTTAGATCCCTGCCTTGATTCGAACAGCAAAGGTTCGGCAAAATTCAAAAATTTCCTGGTAAAAATACTCGCTTTCCAGTCAATGTAATATTTTTGGGTGGAGCATTGCTACCTCTGCTGCAATATCTGACAACCATAAAGAATCCTCTTCACCTACGTTTCCGAGTAATTCTGCGTTGCTCAAATTTCCCGCTACACTATTTGATGGCTGGTTAGTAGGGTCTTTCATATTTCCCAATCTGGTGTTCTCGTACGACATTTCAGTGGGATAGTATTTTGTAATCTGATCTTGGCGACGCATCCAAACTAGTTCTTTGTCACAAAGTTAACACAGGTACACTACGCTGCCTACAACTTCGTCGATCATTGCTTTCGCCCATGACATTGGTGTTTAGCGCAGGGGTCTTATAAATTTGTATATCGACTTACCTCCATGTTGTTTTATTGTTCTAAGATGTAGTTCCTAACTAACTTATTTTATATTTAAAAATAATTAGATCTATTAACTAAGAAATCTAAACCGACAAACTTATATAAGTGAATATTTTTTTTTCCAAAATGGCCGACAATCAACAACTTAGTGAAGTTGCTCAGCAAATTTGTTGTTCATATTGTAATAAAAAAGTTGTTAGTAAGGCAGCAGATTGCCTCAAATGTAACTTTAAACTGCACCCATCATGTGCTAATAGAAATGGATCATCAAGTGATATAAATGTATTTATTTGTAAAGTATGTGATAATGGAAACCATATTGATGTAGAAAACAACAAAACACATATGGTAACTGGAGTTATTAATAATAACAATAATAATCATGATAAATCACCAAATATGTGTAATGAGATAATAATTGAATTCTTAAAAAGTCAGGAATTTAATGGAATTCTACAAGCATCATTTAAGGCTGAACTTACTTGTCTATATGATGAAATTAAAGCATTGAAATCTGAAATTGACATCTTAAAGAGTAGTAGCATAGACTTAGTGCGATTACTAACTAAGATGAACAATATTAATGTACCTGCACTTCCTGAAACTAGTGTAGACCCACAAACTTTAGAAAGTCTAGAAAAGTAAATAAATAACAATACCACTAGGAAATCATTACATAATTTTGTTGTAGGAAATAGTAATAAACATGCAAAAATCAACAGTGTACCTGCTAATGGAAAAAAGAATAATGGTTTAATAAATCACATTAACTCAAACAGCTCAATATATACAAATGCACTGGATTCTGATCCTAGAAACAACCTACGGGATGAGAACCGGGATAATAAGAAAGTAGATGAGGATTTAATCAATAACACTTGTGTACATAATAGTGGGACCCAGGAAGTTAACACTTGGTCACAAATTGTTAGAACCAAACCAAAACCAAGAAATAGTACCGCAATTATAGGTAGTAGTGTGTCTGGTGAGGTTAACATAAAGGCTGCTCCAAGGAAGGCATATTTTTTTGTTAGTAGACTGGATCCGTCAACAAACATAAAAACTTTAGAAAGTTATGTTAAAACTATCACACCTGAGGCACAGTGTGATCCGCTCAATTCGAAATATCCTCAACATTACGCATCTTTTAAGATTACAATCAATTTGCATAATGTTGACAAGGTTATGTGACCTGAGATATGGGCTCCTGGTACATATGTGACTCGGTTTTTTCACCCGCGCAAGGTAGGACGATCAACAACGTAGCACAAATAAACCTATTTAGCAACATACATAATGAAGAATTGACTAAATCTAATAGTAATGGTAATAGTTGTCAAAGTCTTTTAAAAATGTATTTTCAGAATGTTAGAGGTTTAAACACTAAAATATCTCAGTTTTATAATGCTGTTCTCACCGAACAACTAGACTTTGACTGTATTACGTGTGTTGAAACTTGGCTCACCTCTGATATTTCAAATAATGAACTATTTCCTAATGAATACATTGTTTGTAGATGTGATCGAGATAAAGTTGCTACAGGTAAAACTAAAGGTGGAGGTGTACTCCTAGCTGTATCAGCGAAATACTACTCAGAAAGTGTTGAACTCAATATACCAAAAGTGATCTGTGACGGTGTCGTCGTAAAAGTTCAAGTTGGCCATCAGAAATGGCACATCGTGGTCATATGCATACCACCAAATACTTCTCCAGATAAGTATGAGCAATTGTATGATTATCTACTACCATGTTTAGTCAGCTGCGACAAATTTCTCCTTTTGGGAGATTTTAATATACTACATTGGATTTATATAATTAAGCAGTGCAACAACTTTTTATGTGATCAACTAGTATTAGGGCTTCAAAATTTTATTAAACTGCTGAATGCCAAACAGGTCAATACCGTGCAGAATAATAATGAACGTATACTAGATCTTATAATATCCAATACCAAATGTATCTCTGCCAAAAGTGATATTTCACTAATACGGGAAGATAGTCATCATCAATCACTGGTGATTACAGTATATTTTGATCATACGAAAATTGAGAAGCCTAAACAAGGTTATGAATATTGTTTTAGGAAAGCTAACTTTAATCTGATTTGTCGATCCTTTGCTAGAACTGATTGGAATGTTCTTGAAACCTATGAAGACATTGATGCCTGTGTTGAAAAGTTTTATAATATTATATTCGATATCTTCTCATTACATGTATCGAAGACTAGAACAACATATAAAAAATACCCTCCGTGGTACACATCAGACATCATTTGTGATCTAAAACTAAAAGATAGATACATACGTAAATAAAAACTATAATAGTGAAACTCAATATAAAATATTAAGAGCAACATTACGTAATAAAACTAAATTTCATTATAGAAAATATATAGCTGAGATCCAGGCTGATATAAAGCAGGACCCCACTAAACTATTTACCTTTGTAAACAACAAAAGGAATCTCTCTAGATTTCCTCCACATGTTAAATACCAAGGAAATAGGTACTCTAATAACCAGGATATTGTTAATTCATTTGCTCAATACTTCTCGGGTGTATATAATCAGGATAATCAAGATTCCCACTGCTCAAGTTTACACCCTGTCAATGCAACGCAATATTATGTGGACTTAAAATGTGTGAGTGATAAGAATATCAAAGAAGCAATTGATTAACTTAATGCGAAGAGTTTTATCGGTGATGACAAATTTCCAACTTACATCCTTAAAGGCTGTAGAGAATCTTTTATCAAGCCACTAAAAATTATAATCAATAAATCTATCAAACAGCATATCTTTCCAAGTAAATGGAAAATTGGTAAGGTTTGTCCAATTTTTAAAAAAGGAGACAAACTTAATGTAGAGAACTACCGACCCATTGTGATTTTATCCTGCTTCTCTAAAGTATATGAATCAATTCTATATAGTCACATTTATAGCTCCATTAAACCATTACTATCTGATAAGCAACATGGTTTTGTTAAAAACAGATCAACAACAACTAATCTGATACTATTCACGAGCTATTTACAAAAGAGTTTTGAACTTTACCGTGAAGTGGACACAGTTTATATAGACTTTACTAAAGCCTTTGACAAGGTATCCCATGACATACTTCTTGATAAACTCAAAAACACATTTAGTTTTTCTCAAGATCTTTTAAATCTAATGGATTCATACCTGAGATTGCGTACGCTGTATGTAGTGCATAATAATGTTAAATCAGTAACTTTCAATCCAGCATCAGGGGTGCCGCAAAGCAGTAACCTAGGGCCGTTGCTTTTCCTAGCATTTATTAATGATATAGTAGAATACATTTCTTCGGAATCCCTACTCTATACAGACGATATAAAAATATTTAGGCAAATAGCATATACAAATAACAAAGTGAACGTGTTTGGTGTGTGATAAAGTGCTCTGTAAATAAAATCAGTTTGGTAGTGAAATATCAGCTTAAAACAGCTCAAACTGTGCAAGATTGTGCAACTAAATGAAAAGAACATTAATAACTACAATTCACAACCAGTCCTCCAACAGTACAGCTGAAAATCTGTAGTAAACCCTTGATTTACCTATTTTATTTCATCTTACATTATGATTGTGATATCAGTTGACCTTTAGCAGTTGGTTATCTATTACCTTTAAAGAACTTTAGTGTGGTTATCTGCTATTCCTTGTTTACACTAAACACAATCTCAAGAACAATTTAATTATAAATTGTTGACCATTTTTGTTAAGGAGATACAGTTTATATTGGTTGCATTCATCTCTAAAAAAACAAAACAACTATCTGAAACAGTTAATATCTGCTATACATAATATCATATCTGCTACAGTGAAGTCTCCTTTAGTGCTCTTACTTTTATAATCATGTCTATTTGTACAGCTTGTAAAATTCCATTCAATGCTTCTTCATATATTGTACCATGCTCTGTTTGTTCAAATTTATTTCATGCCACATTGGATTGTGCAGGTCTATCTGCTTCTGAATCAAAAGTTTTGGACCTTAAGAAGAAGCAGATGATGGTCTATAAATGTATAGATTGCCATTCTAATGGCAGAGGAAACAATTTTGTTGATGTTCACTCTCTGTCTGCTGACCTTAAAGATATTAAAGCATCTTGTGGAATTTTGTCAACACTCCAGACTGAATTAGCTGATGTCAAGTCTCATATTGATGGTATTGTGAAATCACTAGAAGAGCTGCCTCGTCTACAGGGCCAAGTTGATACCCTACAGCTGAGAATATCTGAACTGGAATCTGCAAATCCTTGCTCCACTAATAATACTGAGAAGATGTTCTCTGAATTTCAAGATCGTATCTCACGCTCATGTAATGTCATTCTTTTCAACCTTCAGGAGTCAAGTAATGGTAATGCAATTGATGACATTAATCTTGTGAAAACTGTATTGGAGCCCATTGGTATTGAACTTTGTGATATTAAAGTTAAGAGAATTGGGCGGCTTAATGTTAACAATAATAATAAGACTAGACCTGTTATTGTAACGCTTAACAGCTCTAGAGATGTTTCTATTGTTTTCAGGAACAGGTTTAAATTGAAGCACCCAATCAGAGTATCGCTTTGATAAGACGAAATCTCAGCAGCAGCAATATGCTAATGCTCTCTGAACTTAGGACAAGATCGTCTGCTGGGAAGTTGACCTTGTGGTCAAGTATTTGGATAACGTTCCCACTGTTGTTCAAAAGAGCAGTATTACTTCTCAGTCACAGACAAAAACTAGTTCATGTTGAAAAATCTAATCTAGTCATCTATTATCAGAACTGTAGGAGTCTGAAGAATAAGTTTCGACTTTGCAAGTAAATTTAAGTCAGCTGACTATTTCGCCTGATGTTATAGTTTTCACCGAGACCTGGTTGGATAGTGCTGTACTGGATAGTGAAATTGGCCTGGATAATTATGTGCTATATAGAACTGATAGGTCTGTTCAACATAGTAACCTTACGCTGGGTGGAGGTGTGCTTGTTGCTGTAAGCAAATCTTTTCTTTCTGCTTTATGTGAAGTTGATGATAGTTGCTGTGAGCAGGTCTTTGTAAAGATTAATCTAAATTTCAAGAAATTGATTATTGAGCAGCCTATATACCTCCGATGTCCTCTATACAAGTATATCAGTCTCATTCTGCTGCTTTGGAGTCTCTACTTAATTCTTTTACTAATGATGAAATGGATGTTATCTTGCTGGGAGATTATAATTTGCCGCAGGTCATATGGACAAATGAAGAGGATTGCTCGTTCAAGATTTTAGGTTATCTTAATCCTAATTCTGCGTCTGCCGTTGAAGTAGTGAGTGATATGGTGAATACCTTTGGTTTAAAGCAGTACTTTCCTTTACCTAATAATAAGCCATATTCTTTGGATTTACTATTTACTACTTTGGCTAAAATCAGTGTAATTTCTTCTGATGAGTATATATTACCGGTTGATATTCACCATGTCTCTTGCTACTTTGGTATTGATATTTTGCCAGGCTCTTTTGTTAATTTGCGTAGCGTAATTAAAAGTTTTGATTTCTACAATGCGGATTGTGATAAATTAAGTCTTGAATTTGATAATGTTGACTGGGACTCTCTTAAATTCTAATGATGTAAATTTAGATGTTGCTTGCTTTGAAGATCTAGTCCATAATATTATAAGTCGAAATGTGCCTTTGAAAACTAGACGTATTTCTTCCTATCCAAGTTGGTTTTCTGCTGAACTTTGTAAATATTTAGTATCTAAGAAGATTGCACATAGGCGCTGGAAAACCTCTGGTAAACTTCATGACTTTATCGAATTTAAGATGTTAAGAGCAAAATGTCTAAGACTGTCTAGGTTAAATTACAATGATTTTATACTAAAGGTTGAGAATAGTTCTATAAGTAATGTTAAGTCATTCTGGTCATTTGTCAATAAAAAAGATGTTCTACTAGTTTTCCAGCTGTTATGCGACTTAATAGTTGTTATGGTCGTACTGAGTCTGAGATTGCTCAGCTGTTCTCTGATTGTTTCAGTTCTGTTTATAGGGTAACGCCGAATCTTAATGCTCCATTCTTGAATAGTTGTCCTGAACTTGATGTGCCTGTGATTAGTTCTGAAGATATTGACTATTGTATTAAGAGTATGAATGAAAGTGACAGTACAGGTCCTGGTTTATTACCAACTAGGTTATTGAAGAAATGTATTGCCTCATTGAAGAAGCCTCTTCTTGTATTATTTAATAAATCTATCAAATTGGGTGTCTTTCCTACTTCTTGGAAACTTGCATATTACTCCGATTTTTAAGTCTGGCAATAGACAAGATATTTCGAATTATAGGCCTATTTCACTGCTTGGCTCTTTCTCTAAGCTTTTGAGTCAATAATCGTTAGTAAATTAACTAATCTAGTTTATCCTTTGATTAATAGCAGTCAACATGGTTTTATTGGGAAGATCTACTCTGACTAACTCTCTTCAGTTTACCACAAATATATGTGTGTCTCTTGAATTGGAAGGACAGGTTGATGCTTTGTTTCTAGATTTTGCCAAAGCTTTCGATACCGTTAATCATGGTCTTCTTATTCACAAATTATTTTGTTTTGGTATTAGAAATGAATTTCTCTTGGTTTAAATCTTAGAAAATAGGGTTCAAGTAGTGAAGATTGGTGGGTGTTTATCAAGTCCTATTCGTGCTATTTCTGGGGTTCCGCAGGGTTCAAATTTAGGTCCGCTTTTGTTCATACTATTCATAAATGATGTCTGCAATGTAGTAAAATTCTCTAAAATCCTTTTATATGCGGATGATCTCAAGTTATATTGTAATATAAGTAATACCACTGACTGTATTAATTTGCAGTCAGATCTTAATGAAGTTGTTAGATGGTCAGTCGAAAATGATTTGTTGTTAAACATTGCGAAATGTAAAACTATGTCCTTTACTAGGCGTTCTGCTCTTACTTTCGATTACAGTATATTGGGTATTGATTTAGAAAACACTAATTCTATAAAAGATCTTGGGATCTTTCTGCAATACAATTTTAGTTTTAATATGCATTTAGATTATGTTATAGCTAGATCTCTTAGGATGCTAGGCTTTATTATACGATCTACTAAGGACTTTAAATCTACAAACTCTGTTATTTCTTTGTATAGAGCTTTGGTCATGCCTATTCTTATGTATGCCTCTGTTATTTGGACGCCATATACTGCTTGTGATACAGTAAAACTTGATAAAGTTCAACATTTGTTACTCAGATATCTGGCATTCAAGAGTGGATCTCCTATGTTACCATTTGATCATAATTATGGTCCTGTGGCTTCTAAATTTAATTTGCCCACCATAAAATCAATGCATGATATTTCTGATGTTATCTTTGTTTATAAGGTTCTAAATGGTTTCTTAAATTGTGAATTTACAGTGGGGCATTTTGCCCTTAGTCTTAATTC
Source organism: Platerodrilus igneus (assembly GCA_036346225.1). Lineage (NCBI taxonomy): Eukaryota > Metazoa > Arthropoda > Insecta > Coleoptera > Lycidae > Platerodrilus > Platerodrilus igneus. Next base: position 5,955,905 of record JARFIW010000001.1, on the reverse strand, counting down.
ATATCCGACTAGACATCATCGTTTATCTGCGGAGCAAACGCATAAATTTAATTTTGCTTTCTATTCTGCCTGTCCTAGACTGCGAGGAAGTGGAATTCTCTTGATGAGACTGTGCGAAATTCTGATCGCTTAAGTTGCTTTAAACCTATTATTCAGAATTACTGCATAGGTACTGAGTCCTATATTCATTTTGTTATAGTTTATAACTAAGTTATATTTTATAGCCCACAACCCACCAAAATGGGGAGCAGCAGGAGGATTAAACACAAATTCGATTTCCTCAACGCCTGCCAAATGGCGCATCAATTGAGAGATCTCACGAGAGGCCCCAACGAAGTTAGTACCATTGTCACAATGAATTTGAATACATTTGCCTCTTCGAGCAATAAATCGACATAAAGCACCCAAGAAAGCGTCTGTCGACAAGTTAGACACTAATTCCAAATGGATAGCCTTAGTGCTGAAACAAATAAATAGACATATGTACGCTTTCAATGATTTTGCGCCACGACATCGATTCATTTAGTAAGGTCCACCAAAGTCGACTCCCGTATGTAAAAACGCCTTACCTGAAGTTAACCTAGAAGCTGATAAATCCCCCATAGGGGAACATAAAGCCACGGGGTTAACACGAAAACAACGAATGCAGGATTTCAAACATTGCCGAATAGCCCTCTTTGCGGACAAGATCCAATAATTTTGCGTTAATAAAAATAGAGTTGTTCGATTTCCAGGATGTAAATGTCTTTTATGACAATCTAATATAATAATTTCAGTCAACCGATGCGACCGAGGAAGCAAAATAGTGGAAATTTTGCATCATGCGATAACTCTGAATTACGTAGGCGACCGCCCACCCTCGACAAATCACGACTATCTAGAAACGGACTAAGGCTACGAAGTTGTTTACTAACAAGTTTTCCAGTTTTAATATTTGCAATGTCTTGGGCAAAAACATTTGTTTGAACTCTTAATCAATAATTGTATAGCCTCTTGCTGCTGAGCTAGAGACAAACCATCAGAATATTTTGAACGCAAATCTGCCAGACATTGAACATTACGAATGAAATGACGAATACATGTAATAATCCTACAAATTTTCTGCAGTTTTGAAAATTTATCCAATAACAAATCGAAGAAATTCTCAGACATAACGACTGTTAACGACAGAGTACGATATTCGACGTCCATCTGAGATGAGTCGATAAGTTTTGGCAGCGACGTTACTGGCTATTCTTGACTACGACGCACTAACCAGGAAGGCCCTGTCCACCATAATGGATGATGAACCAACTCTGAAACCAAAAGTCCACGTGAGGCACAATCTACAGGGTTATCCTGGGACTTAACATGAAACGAAAGGAAAATTAATCGATTCTAACCTTGCCAATTCTTGAACAGTACGCAAGGTCAAAATTCCTTTTCACACTTTTCTTCTTTCGGAGAAATGTGTTTCTTGAAGGGAATATTTTCTAATTCCCAAAATCGACGAATGTTGCTGTTTAAGGGCTCAACGAAAGCACACAACGACGTAATAGAATTATTCTGGGAAAGGCCTTTCCCGTTAAAACCCAACCAAAGGTTGTTTTAATAGCAACTGGCTCGTTAGCGACACCCCAACGAGACTCGTTCAACAAAACATTAGCAAAGATTTCCTCTCCGAGCAGCATGCCAATCTTACCAGGAATATTAAAATTAGGATCAGCTAAGGCCAAACCTCGAGTATGCGACCATTCCTTGACCCCTATAGACGACGAAGGTAATTGATTACAAATGTTAAGTAAAATATAACAATCAATTTCATATGCTGGACACCTTGCTTCTGAGGGGCTGACCACACACAATAGTGTACCAGACACCAACGACGAATTCAAGCCAAGTCCTTGAACAGTGACATTGGCTCTCCGTTTCTTCAAACCTAGTTTCTGACGGCACCTTTCAGTCATAAAACTTTCCATGGATCCGTTATCTAAAATTACACAAACAGATTGCAATTTTCTTGTATAATCAAGCACCGACACCATTGCAGTAGCTAACAGCGTGGTTGTATGTTCTAATGACTTCAAAATTAATGAGCTAGTGGCAGGTTGTTCATGCACAACCGCCGACGACAGATTGTCTTCACTAGGTCTACTAGTAGAAGTAAGTCTAGGCGTCGCTCTCCGAGGAGACGCCGACTCTTGACGATGAGTTTGTCTGCGTGGAGATACCGATTTTTCTAGTTTATCAAAGTGAAGTAACGAATTGTGCGACTGTTGACATTTTCTACACGACCAATCTAACTAACAATTTTTCATCGAATGTGAAGTATTTAAACATTTGATACAAAGGTTTTTAACCTTTACCACCTCAAATCTTTCTTGAGGGGTTTTATCGAGAAACTGCTTACATCTATAAATAGGATGCACAGCTTGACATAAACTACAATTTTTACCATCATTGGTGGTACTAACTAAAGAAGTTTTAGCCGAAGTGCTAACAGACCTTCCTTTTTCTCTTTCTTTCACGGAATCTCGAGATTTTAAGCATGTTCCTGAAGCAATGTCATTTATTTCCAACACTTTACATTGTTTTTCAATGTACGACCTTAAATCTCTAAACGGGAGAATCTCGTCACTATTTCCTAATTCGAAACGCTTTAAAATGTTTGTATCTAATTTTTTCGATAACAGATTAAACAACATGAAATCTAATAAATCTATTTCCATCTGCCTTAACGCGAATATATTTTCATCAAAACAACTAATTAATTGCCGGAGCTCCGTGTGTGAGTCTGAGGAACTGACCTTAGGGCATTTTTCGAGAGCATTAAAATATGTTGAAACTAATAACCTCTTGGACTGAAAGCGATTAGTAATGATTTTATAGGCTTCATCGTATGCACAATCGTTTAATGGCAAGTGTTTTATTAAGGCACGCGACGACTCATCTAGTGTATCAACGAGATGGCAAAATTTTCCACAGGGGACAAACCGACATTATCATGAATCAATTTCTTATAAATTGCATGATAACTCTCAAAATTCGAAATGCCTCCCGAGAACCGTGGGGCAGAAAGATGTTTCAAGCGAACCCCACTATTTACGAACAAAGAATTATTCATATTTTCCACCTTCGGCTTATTTTCCACGCGATCTAATTTGCATTGTTCAGCGATAATAAGAATATCAAATAGATAATCATCGATTTTCACCCTATGGGCCGAGAATTCGTCCAATTGTTCACTCTCTTCATCAAAGAAAATATGCTTGCAAAAAGACTTGAAATGAGTTTCAATTGGCTCGATACTTTTAATCGATGCTCTAATTAAAGCAATCAATACATTTTCCGGTTGATTAATCTTACTGTATATATGATCCAACCTTTTAACTAGTAGCTTCAAGAATAGCTTTATCAATTGATATAACCATATTTCATTATGATTAATGAACGACAATAAAAATTAACGTAAAAACAATGCGTACTCAAATACGCTACGACACTAGTTAATCTACGAAATTAAATTATTAATGGACAAATGCAACTAATTACAGTGCTCGCCCGACAAAAACGTTTAACGTTTCCCTCAAATTCCAACCAATGGCACTAATTTCGGTGGAGTCAACAAAGAGTTCATTTCGCAAATGGAAGACGCCGTAGAGCATGAAGCAATTGCTTGGAGTTTTCATCCCCCATCTGCACCACTTTTCTGGACTGGTAAAGAGCGGTATCAATTCTGTCAAAACTCATCTCCGTCGAGTTATAGGCATGCAAATCCTTTACATACGAGGAATTTAATACTGTTTGCATTCAGGTTGAGGCATTGTTAACTTGGGTTCTCTATGTAGCATATCAACAGATCCAAATGACCTCTGTGTTCTTTCACCTGGACATTTTTTAACGCTCGAGCCATTGACTGCGCCTCCACATACAGATTTGAACCATTTAAAAATCTTTAGATTGTCAAGGTGGCAGTTAATCCAGCACCTACATCATGATTTTAGAAAGCGTTGGCACAATGAATATCTTCATAATTTATACCAACGTAGCAAATGGAACAAAACCCGCAATCTTGAATTGTTAAATATTGGCACCTTGGTGCTCATAAAGGATGACAATATTCCCCCGTTGCAGTGGAAACTGGGTAGAATTGTTGCCCTACACCCCGGTCATGATAACATTGCACGTGTTGCGACCGTTCTCATCGCTTCAGGCCAATGGTAAAGCTTTGCACCTTGCCTACACAATAATCTATTAGTTTTAATATTATATGTATTGCTTGTGCACATTGCAATCTATATAAACTTAGTTTTTTTCTTTTTGCATATAGGTACGTATAGTTCATATTATCGTTTGAAAATTACCCATATTTTGGTAATTTTGGTGGGCGGTATGTTTCGTCCTTAAACCCTTTACCTGAGTTATCCTTCAACAATAAGGAACCACAATGGTGTGTGTGTAATAGTAACTAGTTTTTGCACGTATCATTTCATCATACAAGTGACTTCGTGTAGCTGCCGTTGAGTTAACATGTGCGTTTTCGAATAGCAACAAGTTTTCGCTTGGCAGCAGTGTGTTCGTCATAGAACCAGCAATCAGTAAGTGCACAATCGTTTACATACAACATTTGAATTATTAATTACATCTAAAGTCATATTTGGTGATCCTTTATTAATCAAACATCCATTAGCAACCCTCAATAAGCTCCTTAATTAATCCGCATTCATAACATTAAGGTACTTAAATTTTTGACTTTAATATCTCACCATCAACGACTTTCCAACCTGCTTGATTCGAAGATGGTGTGGAAGTGCATGGATTCAGAAAATTACTTGCAAAGACAGTTCAACCGGGGAAAATCTTATCAGAACAAATGTTTAATGCCCACGTGTCTTGTGTATGAAACAGGTTGAATTATTTTGTGAACCACAAGGCGTTTACGTGGACTTTTGAAAGATTAAATTACCATTTATGACTTTACAGACCAGGTTTTCTACATAATTGTGGGTACAAAATGTTGAACTTAGCCTTGTAATTGAACCAAACTAGAAAATAACAAATTAAATGTTTTCTTCCATACGGGACCAAGGACTTATTAAAAATTCGAAAATATATCTAAATTTACAAATAAATATCCTTAGCCAATTTTTTCATTTTTCCTATTGCACTAATTTTTCTAAGTTGTTTCGAAATGCAATTTTTTACATAGCCAAAAAAATGTTACAGAGTGTGGTCATATGGGTTAGTAAAAAGGACCTATTTGCTGGACTAATTTTGTCACCGCTAATTAACTATTACTACTACTTACCTCTCATCCAAATGATGACACATTTTTATGAAAAATGCTTGCCTACTATTTTTCAAGTGTCGGGAATCGAACCCGGGATTTTGGTATCGGCAGTCATACGTGAACCTGTCTGCTCGATGGAGCCACCCTCATCAAACTCCACATAAGTAGAGTCCCAAGTTAGTTTGAAGTCTCCTAAAGGTGTTGCAATTTTATACTTAGAAGTTGGAAAAGGCTAAATAAAACTATGCCTTTGACTAACTAGGATATTACCCCAAGGGGGAGCTGGAGGTGCATAGGGGCTGAATTTGCTTAGTTGAATAAAAGAAGATGTAGTTTTTAGTTTGACGTCACTGTATTTAACTAGTATTAATTAATTTTGAAGGGTAGATATAGAAAACCCTTTCATGTTTATTAATTCTTATTTTTTATCAAAATTCTGGGATAAATAAGGTGTGACAAAATATCTATGGTAGTTCGTGCCTCAACAAAAAAATATTTTTGCGTATGCAACTCTTAAATTATGACACAGGAAATTGATAACACAAAGGACACGTCTGTTGTTTTCGAGAAATAAATATTTGTGTCATTTCAACACTGTAAAATTCATATTCAGTAACATGATCAACAATATCACAGGTTTTGGGCTTAAGTACTCAAACAGAATTTTTAAACAGTTTATGCATTTACAAATTCGATATCTCAACCACGATTTGTCAGATATGGCATACCTTTAACATGTTCAGATTTTTCCATAAAATAAATTGGCTAAATTTAAATTTATACAAGAGGAATATTAAGTGATTTTTCTACTTTTATACAAGACAAATTTGTTGCAAATCATTACACAAGGAAATCTTTTAAAAATAATTTATTTAGCGTGGCTCCTCGCAAACGAGAAGTACAAAAGAAAGCTGTAATTGGTACAAATTTTAAATAGGAATTTACTTAAATTATTTTGTTTTAACAAAATATGTGAAACCAAAGGATTGGAAGTTTAATTATAATTTCTGTTTAACGAAAAGATTCTAATGGACTGCAATGATGGTATTTTTACTTCTAGTTCGATTAACGAGTGCATTGACATCTCAAGCTTTAAAGGAAGTTGTTTAATACAATCAGTTCTTCATAAATTCTTTAACGAATTCAGTAACAGAATAGCAAGTTGTTGATAGTCACGCTGATGGAACTACTCTGCTGTGGCGGAAGATTTTAACTCGGCTAAACCATAAAAATGTATTGACATCAGCGGTCTATTTCTGTACAAAGTACCTCAGTAATATTTTGAAGGGAAAAGCGGTATTCGAATCCTTAAGTTTTGTTCATCAATGACCCTCAGTACAAGCTTCTCGAAGGATGGAACTAGAGTGAATTATTTTATGATAGGTAGCCATACTGTGGTCTAGAAACCAATCCTTTGTGTGGTTGTACAATTGCATTCCTTTTTTGTATTTTACTTTTCTTTCAGGTGATAGGTAAAGTTGTTACGTGCCAATCAAATTGGCCCTTAAACATTGTGTTAGGTTAATTTTGATGTGCGGAAGTTTCGCGCCATAATTTCAAAAGACGCGGTGCGCGTATTTCCGTCACGCCAATAGTGGGTTGGACGAATACTTCGCGCCGACGCGGAAAAGACAAAAGTGGTGAGAAGTTTCCGTTAGACGCTTGAACGTGGCTGTTTGCCTTTGATCTTCAAGGAGTGTGGTCGTGTCAGGTATTGTATCGTGCCTTATCTTTACGTATGTAGATTCCCTTGCTTGCTTGTCTTTGTTGTCGCGCCTTATACCATGTTCCCGTCATTCCCTGCATTGGTAGGTGACAATTTGAGCCGTAGGCGAACCGTACTAGACGACCCTGGATGAACGAGCTCATGATTGCCTGAGAGCTGGTCCGTACGCTTTGGAAGAGCGTCGGGCGTACCATCTTTAATCGCTCCGGGATGTAGCCTGATGGACTTTGGAGAAGCCAACCTCAACTCAATCCTGCCGGACGCCGGATTTCTGAGTGAGTATCCTCTTGTTAATTTGTTCGCTATTATAATAAATTGTCTTAATTTTATGTAAATTTTCCGATTATGGCACAATATAATTTTGTGCATTGGTGACGTCATTGGCAGTTGGGCGCGCAAATCTGTAATAAGGTTGACGTTACTAACAGCCCGTGGAGTCGCTTTTACATCGCGCTTGCGCGATGTATTTATCGACTTTTTAACTGTATTTATCGACCCTTTAATTGGAAGATTTATTGCTTTTTTAACTCGTAATAACTGGCGCCCAACGTGGGGCGCTAGTTCTTACGGTTTAAAAAGCGATAATTCTTACAATTAAAAAGTCGATAATTCTTACAATTAAAAAACGTCTATAATTACCGTTAAAGGGTCGATAAATACATCGCGCAAGCGCGAAATAAGCGACGTCACGGGCGGGTGGTAGTTCTAGCTTACACAGGCTTAGCGCGGCCATCTGCCAATGACGTCACCAATGCACAATTAATATTGCGCAATAATCGGAAATGTATGTAAATATAAGACAATAGATAATACAGCGAACAAATTAGATAATGGACTACTTACATCAGAAATCCGAACGTCCTGCGGGGTTGAGCTAAAGTAGGCCTCTATTAAAGTCCATCAAGGCTCCATCCCGGAGGGATTAAAGACGGTACGCCCGACGCTCTTCCAAAGCGTTCGGACCAGCCCGGCAATCATGGGGCTCTTTCATCCAGGGTCGTGCAGTACGGTTCGCCTACGGCTCAAATTGTCACCTACCTATGCAGGGAATGACGGGAACATGGTATAAGGGGCGACAAAACAAAGACAAGCAAGCAAGGAAAACTACATAGGTAAAGATAAGGCACGATACGATACCTGACACGACCACACTCCTTGAAAATCAAAGGCAAACAGCCACGTTCAAGCGTCTAACGGAAACCTCTCACCACTTTGTCCCCACTCCACTCGCGTCGCGCGATCTGGCGCAACGCACTGTGACGTAACGGAAATGCGCGCCCCGTCTTTTGAAATTATGGCGCGAAACTTCCGCACATCAAAATTAACCTAAAAACAATGTTTAAGGGCCAATCTGATTGGCACGTAACAAAGTTATCGCGCTTTCATAGTGGGATCACGGTGCCAACTGTTTTACTTAATCCTTAGCGCTTTTACAATAATTACTTCTTATTGTTTCTCGCTTTTTAATTTTTTCTGCTCACTCTGTGAGTTGCTAACCAGAGCCCAAGCTGTTTTTCACTCAAGACTGCTGTTTTTTCGTCTGGATTATTTTGTTTAGGTTTCTTTGTGGTAATTACTCCTATCTCAATTCTTAAATTGGAATACCACCTTTTTTGGAATTAGTTCTTGAAATTCAAATTTTTTTCTTTTTCTTCTTGTTCCCGAAGTCTGCGTGTTACAATTCTCACAATTTCTTGTTTTGGATGGCCGTCAGATAAGCGGTGTAAATACTTTTGTGAGCTTCAAGTTTGTAATGTTTGTAATGTTTTTGATACGAGTGTTTATTGATATATGCTTAGCAGTAAATTTTGCACATTGCATAATAATATTAATTTTTGAAAAATTCTCAAAACTAGATATATAATTATTACCATTAAGTATGGCTTCTATTTTTTAAGCATGTTAATCTTCTTTTTTATAATTCATAATTTGTAAAGTCTTCAATTTTTATTTTAGGGATTACATTTTATTTTCCATGGAAAATCACAAATCCACAGCACCACCTTCTGTTAGATGGCTGTGTATTCGTTAGGAGCCAAGGTGAGTTAACGTCTGTGTTTTTTATTCTTTGTTATGATTTCATACTTCAGTAGAATAGGAATTTTATCAGTTGGTTAAAAATTTGAAATTGCCAAAGGTTACAGCTTATTATTTAAATGTTGTGAGCTTAGTACACTTTATATAGAAGATGTCATATGCTACATGCTGAATTGATGTATGTTTATGGATTAATTTTACTGTAAAGGGGACGGAGTGACTTTACAGTAAATTAGTGTACCAACTAGCTTTTACTGGTGCGGGACGGGTTCTATGAACTTTTAGTGATATAAAAATTCTACTAAATACCTTTACGCTTATCTTAAAAGATCTTTAAACTCTTTTGTCTATTTAAAACCTTTGAGGACCAACTCACGTGAAAGGAATCAACACAATGTCTATCTGGAAAGTGGGTATTCTGCGTAACAGTATAGCGGTTATTGCTGCTGCTAGAGGTTGATGGAGCTTCACTTACACTTTTCTCTTGTTTTTACTACTAGTTTAAAACAAATGCAAATAGAAAAAACCATGACTTGTATACTTAACGTATATGGTCGGTCTTGCATGATTAGAACAGCGAATAACAAAAAAAACCATGATCTACCCTTAATTGGCTCAATATGTGTTTAGCTAAACAAAAGACTTACTCGATGTTAGTAATTTAACCAATTTAATTTTTACGTATTACTTTTCCTCTACAATATGACATTTCCATATGAGAATTCTGTTTACAATATGCTTTAAATAAGTGTGCACCAACGTAATAGTCCCTCTTAATAATCAGTTTTACACATTCTTATTATTATCATCACAGTTTTTAAATACCAAAGAAACAAACAAACAGCAAATGATAGTTTAAACCGTACAATAAATATTTCAATGCATAATTTTTTCCTCGCCTAAAACTTCGACTTCAAAGCAGGAATCGCCGCAAGTATAAGATCAACTTTTCATGCTGATAAAAGCTCCTTAACAACACCGGTAGCTTTCCTGTTAACTACTTGTGTACTAGGACAGGCTGTTGTATATATTGTAATATATACACATAGTATTATAATAAACAATATCGTATTTAGTGTTTATTCTCGATAATTCTTTCTCAAGAATTTCTTGAGATGTTTCGTTTTTATTTTTCTCATTTCTCGAGAAAATTAAAATTAAATTATATTTTATTTCAAATATCACTTATTGCAATGCTGAATAGGTTTATTTTAATGTGATGTTAATCCCGTGATGGGATGAACAGTTCCGAGGTGTTGCGGTATAGTACGGTCTCGAGCGGTGGAGCGGCACAGCCGGCACATATGTATGTATTTACAAGCGGGCGGACAACATGTGGGGGACTCTCGAGACTCAGGCACCCCAACATCAAGTGCAAACTGCAATGTCTCTAATTGAAATTATACAGTGTTCTCTGTGGTATTGGTGTGCATATAAATATCTATTGAATTTACTGAAGAAAATCTGAATATTAGAAAGGTAATTATTTATTATATTTTATGTACATATATCTGCGAAAAAAGTTAGATATACAGATTAGCGTAACAATGTAAGTATTTTGTGTGATTTGATAACTATTAATATTAAGCATTAATAACTATGTTTTATTTTATTTCTGTTCTTCTGCTTATTTAATAAATTAAATCATTTCTAAAAATAGTTTGTACAATAAACTTTGTAAACCTGACTCTTGCGTCGACTTTTTCTTATAATTTAGATATTTAATTAATTTATATTTAATTTTTAATCCACAGAAATGAGCAAAATATATAAAGAGGTGTGGGATTATTTTAAAAAGAAAGAACGTGATCCAGATTATGCTATATGCAACATTTACAGCAAACAACTATTATGCAAAAATTCGTCAACTACTCGCCTACCCTGGAATTTAAAAGGTGTCCACGAATTCCAAAGGAAAGAAGCCGAAGTTGAAAGTACCTGTTCCACATCATCCCCATCAACATCTCGTCAACAAGTAATTTGACGATTGAGTAGTACTAATAATAAAACAATTTTAACATTTGTAAAACGGGCAACTCTGGAGGAATTAATATCTAAAATGGCAGCTGTAGATAGATTCTTTTTTAACCAGATAGTTAAAAGTGAATTTATACAATACAGTATGGCTGCAAGAGGATTCAAGCTACCACAGAATCCTCATGACGTACAACAATTATGATGGATTTTTATTATATTAAGAGAAAGGAGCTAGTAAAAATTATTAAGAAATTAAAAGAGCAACAGAAAAAGTTCAGTGTGTCTATTGATGAATGGACCAGTCTTAAAAGTAAGAGATTTATGGATGTTCATTTATATAGAAATTTAAAAGATTCGTTTAATCGTGATTTAATATATATTGAAAGTAGTTGTATAGCAGAAAGGACGCTAGAAATATTAACAGAAAAATTAAAAATCTTTGATTTTTCCTTAGACAAAGATATTGTAGTTTGCTACGTGCAGTGACGTAGCCTTAAAAAAAACCCAAAACGAAACAGTATGACCGGGTTCAGCCGGCGCTTGAGCAGGGTATTATACATATAAGCACGTAAAGGAAAACCTGAAAAAACTATACACTCACTCATTCATACTCAATACAAAACACACCAAACAAAAGAAACCTATAATTAAACACAATATGTACAAGGTATCGTAGTGCTCAAAAAGAAACAAACAGTCAGTCCTTACACTCTAAACTTAGCAAAAAATATACGAAAAAAACCAAATCATTTTTTACACGGTGAGCTGCTGGTTTTAGGTTACTACCTTAGATTACTTTTCAACTAAAAAAGAAAGAGAAACGAAATTACACCTCTAAAACCAACAGCTCTAAATCAGCATGGTAAATCTAAAACTAAGTCTATAAATATAATGGCAACAACAGGTTCAAATGTGCCAGCAAGTCTTTAAGCCATTTTCACATTAATCAGTCGTACATTTTTTAGTTATTTAAAACAAATAGTAATGCCTTAATATAATGGCAATAAATACCCAAAATAGTTCAATAATTTTTGTATAGACGAATTAAATTTGGAAATGCATGAGCTTAAACAGTAAAATCCAACTCGATATGGCCTCAACGTAAGTAGTGAAGAAAACACTCACCCTTGAGTTGCTGCCGTCTCTAATAACGGGACAGAGGAGAGGTGTGCGTGATCCCGCCTTGGGGTGATTCTCTCATCACAACCCGGGGCGACCATTCATCGTGGCTTTAAGGGGCCACCCGAAAGAGCTATATAATTACAAAATAAAAATTAATTTATTGACCTTGAAAAGTACAGTTTTCTAAAAACCCTAAATACTTACCACGCCGTATTGCGTGTGTGAAATTTTTATAGCAAAAATGACACGGAGAAAACCAAAATAGATGTTTCCATCTTGCTATTCGAGAATAAAGTGAATATTCATTTCGTTTAACTAAGGATCAGAGCTCAAAGTAATATCGTTGTTAAGACATAAAACTGTGAAAACACGGTTTATTGGAATAATACGCGGTTTTAATTCGGCGAAGCTTTTAATACAAAACACATACGAACCAATTATCGGATACTTAGAACTAGTTATTGCCTATTTAATTTTAGCATAAACTTTACGTTAGGAATTCTTAGAAAGAGTATTTATGATTAATTAACGGAAGGATTTAACAATAGAAATCGAATTGATACAAACAAATAAATGAATTAACACGTGAAAGAGTTATTTTAATTTACTGAATTAATTTTCGTTTTTAACGCCAACGGGATTTGAGTTGAAAGTTATTGTAATTACTTTATGCTGAAAATAAACGTAACAAGTTGATATGAGTGATGGGGCGTCTGTTATGCAAAAATTCGGCAGATTGTCTCCTGCTTATTCGCAATTATGTTACAACCGTGTTTTACATCTAGCAGTTATAAAAACATTTTATACTGAAAAAAAGGAAAGCAGCGATAAAAACGATGTAGATGAAGTTGAAAATAAAGACGATTTTTCAGAATATGAATCTGATTTGGAAAATGAAGTACAGGAACAGGAAGAGCTGCAATCGAATAATTCCGTTAAAATTACAATTGAAGGTATATGGAAAATTGTAAAGAAATTTAAAAAAATCTCCTATAAAAAATGGTGTATTACAGAAATATGTAACTGAGAAAGAACCTCCGAATTACCTTTATTTTTGGATTGCGAAACAATATGGAATACAATGGAAATTATGGTAAAATGGTTTTTACGAATAAAGTATGCCGTTAAAAAGGTTTTATCGGAATTAAATTTGAATCATCTGTGGAAAGATCACTATTTCAATATCGCCACTATTTCAATATCGCTGAAACATGATTAATTGTTTTAGAACCTGTTACATTAACTGTTAGAGTTTAAGGCGAGAAGATTCCACACTATTAACTGCGGAAGGAGCTTGAAAAATTTTATTTGGGAAGTTACAGGAACTTAATTCTGAAATAAGTCAAGAATTTGTACAAGCAATTAAAGAAGAAATCAGTATCAGAAGAGATAATAATATTGTATCTCTGTATAAATTTTTACAAAATCACAGTTACGACGACAAAGATGCTTCCGCTTCTTCTTTTTTTACATCTGCCCCATAGAATGAAATCTATAAAACTGCGAAAGAAATGCTAAATGTACTCCAATCGATTGGAAACGGACAGTGATGATTACGACGATGATATTGCTAATGCCGAAGCTGAATCAGAATCCAATAGCAAAGTACAATTATCCCTCCAAGAACAATTAAATTTATCAATTAAAGAAATTAATCCTGCGGATAGTATTGATAAAAATACAAGTAAGACAATTAGACAAGAATGCATTTAAAACAACAGGTTCCAGGACAAAAATCTAGACTTAGCGATGCACTGTCAACAATAAAACCTACATCAACGCAAAACGGACGGAAGTTTTTCACTGCCAGTGATTTCGTCACAAAGAAAAGAAATAGGTTATCAAGTGAGACATTGACTGCGCTATGTTTTCTAAAATTCTTTTTTAAACCACAGAAATAATTCCACATTTACATTTATTAATTTAAAAAAATAAAATATTAATATTCATTTTCAATTTTTGTATTATGTATTTAGTTCTATTTCTAAATAAATTCTAGTTTGTAAGTTCTAATTTCAATGTTTGTTGGTTAATAATTATCATTTTTCAATTTTCATTTTCTTTCGATTATGTAACATATTTATTAATTATTTTTGAATAAAATATGTACTTTCAAGGCGTTGTTTTTATTATTTTCTTGTCTTAAATGTTTTCCAAGTTCATTTATATACATTTTGTACTTATGATTCAACATTTTTACACAAATATGTATTATTTTCAATTCTCGAGAATTCTCGAGGAACAAAAAATTCTTTATTTCTTCAGAAATAAATATCATCGGGCAATGTCAAACACTAATTGTAGTTATTGTATTCTATATTGAAATACTTACAAGTATTATTAAATGTATGGTTATTACGTGTACTGTAATAATAGAGATGAATTGATTATCACCGGAGATTTTAATATTAATTTTAGCAAAGACTCTGACAAACATGTTTTTCGCTTAAAACAACTTTTCAACTTATATAACCTAACTTTACAATTTAATCATGAAACTAGAATATCCAATACTTCCAGTTCATTGCTTGACTATATACTGTAGGTATGCAACCCACCTTGCACCTAACAAACTTCATAGGTGTTGTAGAAACGTAGTGAACGCCCCTTAATTATAGACTCGTCAATCAACACACCTTAAAATCAAATAGACTCACCCGGGAATTCCGATTATTACAATACAAACAATTATAATGATCAAGGAGGCGAGCTTTCATTTGTTGTTTGATATATATTGACAGGCAATAGCCAGGAGCAAGCAATAGGTTCTGATCTTCTGAGTTTAACCTTTTATCACGGTACACCAAAACCAGGAGGTTAAATCAGAAGGTTGTGCGTTATGCACTAACGTAGATACTCCACGCCCTGCCGGCAAGGTGCACCAAATCTTACCACCAGGGTCTGGATTTCCACCAAAGGAAGTTACTTCGTAAAACATTTTGGTATCAGCATCTACTGCTGAACGTGGTTCACGGAGACCTGATGTCCGAGTCGTCCGTGACGTCATCGTCTTTACCGCCTACCATCACTGAAGCGGACCTAGCTGCCTGGACGTGTGACTACCACACCCCGCACCAGTTGCGGCGCCTTTTACGAAGAATCCACCATCAGTATGCCATTCCATGCCTCATATCACCGATAAGGGAACCCACATAGTACATGGCACCGGCCAGTGTTGATCGACCTGCCACATAGAGCACCGTATACCGACGTCGATCCAACAAAACTGTTAACTGCAGATCCCAGGCGACAACGTTGTAATATTATTGACACCCCAAACAATTAACGTCATTGTAACCATCGACACCCCAAACGTTGGGCATCAGTGAAACAATCAAAGGCGTTGTGCGCCAATAAAAAACTTCACCCTTATAGTGAAGGGGAACCACAATCTTCCGACTAAGCTAGGGGTCTAATTCTCGGTTAGAGCTTATGAGGAGTGGTCGTGGGTTTCACAAAAAAAAAACTGTTTTGTATACTGACTCTCAATTAAAAATAGGGGTTGCAAAAGGGGCGCCACCAAGTCCTAGAATTGTTAATGCACGAGTTACCCTAAGGGAGAACTTGGAAATCCTCAGGGGAAAAAATCGCTTATACTGCGAACACACAGGATCTGATAGAAAACAAAGTTATTATAATAACGAAGGACACAAGAGATACATTCTTGCTACCTTATCCAATAAAGAAAAAGAGTAGTTATTAATACCTATAATTTAAACATAGGTAACAAAAGGAAATTTAAATATCAAGCTTCTTGAAAGAGCTGTTTAGTACTTCTTCATTGTATTACAACCAACAACTTTAATTCTTTACAAAAGGGGATATATTCTCTTTTAACTTATTTATTTCTACCTTTGGACGCACTTGTCCAAAATAAAACAATTGTTCAATTAAATCAAATGATGGTTCTTTAATTAAATTTGCCTTTTTTTTGTTTTAAGATTTATATACAAAAATGTACAATAAAAAACGTGGTCTAATCTTTTAGACTCAGATATTTAAATATGAGAATTTTGATAATTTCTACTAGGAATCAAAATGTCAACAATGAATTAAATATGACTGTAAAGTTTTTAAATACCCAAAATGCACAGATCTGTTTATCTTGGTTTACAAATATTTGTTATATATTCAAAGCCAACTAAAATTAGTTCTCATAATTACTTTAATTGAATGAAGTACTTTTACGGATTAAATAGAGAAATTAATAATCTTAATTATTTGCAGTAATGTCAAATGTAAGCAGTAATTTATGCTACAATGAAATCCAAACGATAAAAGTTCTTTCGACTTCCTCGTAAAACAAATTTAAAAACGCTACCATTTTAGTATCAAATATTCGCCCCATTGTCAAGTTATTCAGAACAACTGTTGTCACGTCGTCCTTAGGCTAACGCTTACCTTAGCAACTGGTTGAACTTTGAACTTCATTGTAACACATACCTTGTTGAGACCACATATGTTAGCCTGCGATTCTTGGACAAACAAGTGACGTCAGCGAACTTTCCACATCTGCATTTTACAAAACGTAAGCTTGAGCTTCTTCTTTTGGACTAATGACGAATTAAATGCATTACAGCGTATTATACTGGACCATTATAGGGGACCATTTTCATCAACTTGTGCAATCCATTGAAGTAAATCGAAACATCAAATCCATAAAACGAGCTATTCAATGTGCATCATTTTTGAACTCTTCTTTAAGTTATCTTAAAGCGAGATTATTTAACGGTAAACTGAGAAATTAAAACGTGATATCTGAACTTGTAAATTTGTAACCTTATAAATTGTGAATTACTGAAACTAAAATTAGTAAACGTGTGAGTTATCATTATCGGTGAGCTATCGGTGAGCGCTACAATAAAATCATTTAGTCTACCTTAATAATTATTTTACTTGCTTACCGTTATCAGAAACAAATAAAAGTCAATTGCATTCTGTACTTGATTACGCTGCCACGTTTATGGCGACGCGTAGATCGCTAGCTCGGACCTTATTGATACCCATGATGCTTCTAACTGCAGCGAGTGGTCGAGCCAGACTGGTCCTTCCAGTGACGGGATGCGCACAAGGCACAAAAATCGTCTGACATTGGAAATGCAGTTCAAATAAATCAATGTTTATGAGTGGAGCCTAAATTATTATTATTAATTAATATATGACTCGTGATTGGACTATACGGTACTGATCTGAATAATTATTAACAAATTTATTGTATATTTGAATTAACAATGCAGTGTATTTTATAATTAAATTTGTAAGCTTTTATAATCGTCAAAAAAAAATAGTTACAGGATAGTAGAAACGATTTACGCACCAATTGTGAAAATTGCGAAAAATCCGTATCTGTGAGTATTTACTCATATGTTAATACCTTTTAACATAGGTTTTTTGAGCCTTGTTTTTTAACAGCAACACGCATCAAAGTTCAAAGTGAATACAGTGCACGAATTTCCTTTATTTTTGTGTACAATCAATACATGCATTATATCAACACTATAAGTTTTATAACGCTAAAGGACATTCGCATTTCTAGCGTTAACAAAATTTGTTCACTTATAAGCTCTATTCTCATGCATAAATTCAAAGACATTTTTATATTGCATATGCATGTAGGAGCTTATGTAACTGTTATTTTAATTTCTCATTATTGTATATGTTTCTTGCAGCCAATGTAAATAAATTATACACATTGGTTGTCTCTATGCATTAACCAAACAAAAGGTGACCCCACAAAAACAAAATCGTGAACTGGACACCCACAAGTGGTGAACCCGACGTGATTTTCAAACGTTAATATTAGAGATAACACCCGATTAAATTCATCGTTTAGAAACATTTAAACCTGAACAATGACCGAGGAAATAAACAAAGTGTTGTACATATTCTTCCATTTTGGCCTAATGATCCAAAACCATGGTTTTCACAGGTCGAAAAAGCTTTGAAATTAGTAATATTAAACAAGATGCTACTAAACACGACTACATTATTGCTAACTTAGAAGCGTGATTCGCGGAAGAAATACTGGATATCATAATCAAACCGCCGGACACGAATAAATATAACAAATTAAAAATCGAATTAATCCGACCACACAAGAACAACGTTTGCATAAGCTTCTAGAACACTAAACTTTGGGTCAACGAACACTGTCACAAGTTCTTCACCGTTTACAACAATTAAGCGGGACCATGGTGCCAGATGCACTACTCAAAACAATATGGTTAGGGCATTTGCCAACGCAAATGCAAGCATTTTTAGCCATGCAACAGCAAGCTTCCTTGGAGGATGCTGCACGATCAGCGGACACTGTACACGATACACAATAAACACACAATGCTAATACAATTGCAGACAACTGTGATACCCTCCTTACAAAGCTAATAAAGGAAGTTGACGCACTCAAAACAAAGCTTTAGAATTCACAAAATGCTGTAAATAAACAGCACCCCTGGAACCCTTCTAAAACATTACCGCATAACCAAAGCTTGCAAAAGCAGCTTCAAACAAAAGGCCTGTACTGATTCCATAATAAATTTGGAAACAACACACGCAAATGCATAAAACTCTGTAATTTTGCAACCCCAGAAAACTTCGATCGTGTGAATTAGAGGCGGACAATTCTTTGCAATTTATTTCACGCCGCTTGTACGTAAAAAATGGCATCACGGCAATGTAATTTCTAATTGACACTGGTGCGGATATCTATGGAATAAAGGGTATCCCCAATTATTGGTTCAGGTCATATCTTGGGAGACGAACATAATCAGTTTGTAATGGTGATCACGATGTATCTTCAAAACTAGAAATAAAACTAGGCGTGCCACAAGGCTCTGTTCTAGGGCCTATTCTTTTCTTATTTTTTATTAATGATTTTGCAACTTCTATTAGATAAGCATCTAGCATCTGGTTTGCTGATGACTTTAGCTTAAGTTGGGAATCTTCTTCTATTTTATCACATGAATATCAAGTCACTTCAGACATGGCATCGGCTAAGAATTGGTTCGATATAAATAAGCTTTCAGTGAACGCCTAAAAAACCTATTCCTTACCTTTCAAGAGCTGGAATTTCATTAAAGAAAGAAGACAGCATATTAACTTAAACTGTGCAGCCTCTACAAAATTCCTAGGTCTATTGGTTGACTGCAACCTTAACTAGAATGAGCATGTAATCAAGCTTGCTAATTCTTTGGCTACTGCTTGCTATGCCATTAGATGTGTCCAAGATAACGACGGAAGTTGGCGCTCTCATTGCATACTATGCACTATTCGACTCAAAAATGCGATACGGACTAGCTTTTTGGGGCAGCAGCTCTAAAAACATCGAGATAAATTTTAAATTACAAAAAAAAGCAAAAGCTCTAAATATACTCATTGCAGACCATTATTTAAAAAACTTAATGTTCTCACTTATGCTTCCGCTTTCATTTGTGATACCCTAATGCCCTTCTACAGATATCAGTCTAACTTTCCTAATACCAGTTTTATTCATGGTTACAACACCCGTAATTCCAATACCGTTTATTGTTCTGTGCCTACCTCCAAACGATTTCAAAGATCATTTTGTTATATGGCCCGTACTGAATATAATAAGCTTCCGATCTTGATCAAAGATTTAAAAAATCTTGCATCATTTAAATGTGTGCTTCTATTTTTTCTGCGTGAACGATGTTATTACTCAATTGAGGAATTTTTAGCGGATGACTTAGACTAGTGCTCACATTGATAATCAATGAGTTGCTACTGTTTTGTATATGGAAATGATAAACATATTAATATGTACTTATACCATTTATTTATATATTTAATTGTATCTTTAGACATTTGAAATTGAATTGACTTACTGTGATACGTATAACTACCATTTAATATGGGTAAAAATATATATCTTATCTCACTTTATACCCAAAAAGTAAGATTAGTGGAATACGCAAACTGACGAACTACCAATTGTTCACCGCAAATGACACCGTCATAAATACATACGGTACAATCACACTGACACTAAATTTTGGGACTTAGGTGACCATTCACGTGGTAATTCGTTGATCCAACAAAACTATTACATGTAGATCCCAGGCGACAACGTATCTGTGAGTATTTACTTCTATGTTAATATCTTTTAACATAGGTTTATTTTTAAGCCGTGTTTCTTAACAGGAACACACATCCAAGTTCAAAGTTAATCCAGTGCGTGAATTTCCTTTATTTTTGTGTACAAACATTATTAAATTCGCATTACAAGTTTCCTAACGTTAAAGGACATTTGCATTTCTAGCGATAACAAAATTTGTTCACCTAAAAGCTCTTTTCTCATGCATAAATTCAAGGACATTTGTATATTGCATATGCATGTAGGAGCTTATGTAACTGTTATTTTAATTTCCCATTATTGTATATATTTCTTGCAGCCAATGTAAATAAATTATACACATTTGTTGTCTCTATGCATTAACCAAACAAAAGGTGACCCCACGAAAACACAAAATTGTGAACTGTGCACCCACAATACTAACAAATATAAATCCTATTAAAAAAGTTGATGCCTTGATAATGGAGAATGATTTATCTGACTATGATTTAATTCGGTTTTCGTCAAAAAAAATCCACTATTGATACAATTGTTAATTTTCGTCCAGCACTTACAATTCCCTAAATACTATAAATACTTTGACTGTTGCAGAATTTATTGATCTCAGCAAAGCATTTTATTCGGTTAATTATCTTTTCATTCCTGCATATTCTCCTGATTTTGATGGATTATGGGAAGCGTGTGTAAAAATGGCATTTAATGTGTGTTCTATCACATGCTGCATAAACCTACGAAGATTTTTACACTGTGTTGACACAAATTGAAGCAATACCGAATTCCCATCATCTTAGTCTTATATCAGCCAATACTGCAGATTTAACCCCACTTACTCCTGCTCACTTCCTGATTGGGGATCTATGATTTTGCCACTTCAGCTGGATCTCACTGTTGCAAAATCAAATAGACTGGATCAATTTCAACAATTTGAGCAATTGTGCCCACATTTCTGGCAAACATTGGTCATTAGAATACATTTCTGAACTCCAACAGTGACAAAGATAGCAGAGAATTTAATCAATCATTGAACCTGATTCATTGGTCCTCATCAAAGACAAAAATTCTCCCTCTTTTGTGGCAGCTTGGACGAATAGTTGAAACATATCTCATTGCGAGCGAACAGCATTGTTTGAGTTGTGTCAATTCGCACATCTAAAGGTATTATTCACAATGCTGTTGGGACAATCATTTCATTGTCCTTAGAAAAGACTGCCGAGTGCCGTGTTATATAGTAAATGCTATATTAAGACATGTTTATCTCTATTTGCATTTATACTCTTTGTAACTAACATTTAACTTAATCATGTTAAAATATGCTCATATTCTATGTAAATAAGTTTGAAATGTCCCATATTTATAGTTTTGCATTTTTAATTTCAACTATTTCAGATCCACATTAAATGAAATGAAAAAATAACAGTGGTGGAAAAGAGTATGGCGCCTGTGCCTAGGCCAGGTAGTCTTAAGGATCCTGATATAGCAGAACTTTTTTACAAACATGATCCTGAAAAGATATTTGAAGATCTGCGGGAGATTGGGCATGGCTCGTTTGGTGCTGTCTATTATGCAAGATGTCTGCTTACACAAGAAATTGTGGCAATCAAGAAGATGTCATATCTTGGCAAGCAAAGTCTTGAAAAATGGCAGGATATACTAAAGGAAATAAGGTAAGATCGTTGTTTAAAGTATTGAAGTCAAATATTTGATAGAATTTGCATGTGGTTAAACTTGTTCCTTACCAAAGTAGCTCAATTAAATGAAACCTATCAGGTTATTTAATATTTAATGTGTACTGATTTATATTATAGTAATCACTATTTTTGGTGTAACTCTATTGTTTTAACAATCGACAAAATGTGGGAGTATTAATTTCGTAATGGTGTGAAAGCGGAGAGGAACTGTTGTGTTGCGTTTGTTTACAATTGATATTGAGAATTAGCGGTGAATTAACAAATAAAAGTGAAATCTTGTACGGTTCGTAAGTTTTAACACAGCTTTACCATATTAAAGCATATATTGTGATGGTCCATAAACTAACAGACGCAATATATACGCTTTGTGATGTAATGTTCTTGAATTAGGTTGTGTCTAGGATCATTCGCGAAGACCGATTTCTACCTACTGGAAAAAATTACATTATATAGACGTTTTAGTTCTGCACCACTTTAAAGTATGAGTGGTGGATATAAGAAATATCGGTAGAACAAAAACTGGCAAGTGATGATGCTACATGATGTTAACCTTTGCCTACAATCTGTTATTACGATCACCAAATGATTGTAGAGAAATAATTTTCTCGTTTTTGCTTCTGCTTAGAAAACCATTTTAGACATTCTTTCAAGCAGCTACGAAATTCTTAGAATGGTTTTCATTGGTTAAAAATGTTGCTACACAACTTTTACTAACTAGTTCTGTTTTTATTGATTCTTGTCTATTTATCTAATAGATTCATTTTTGTTTTCTGTTATGTTCTGTATACAGGGTGTCCACAATCTATCTCCGTATATGGGTAACTTTTTTATTATAGTAGATACGATGTTGGTTAAATTAGCAAAGTTGAAGAGAAATTTACGAGTAGTATGATGCTTTTTTGAAAACTCACCTAGAAGCTCAACATTTTTAGATATTTGAAAAAAACTGAAATTTGCCATTTTTTTTCAAACATTAATAACTTTTTAATAGTTTAACCTATAAAGAAAATAGAAACTGCTTATAAGGTAACTTTTTACGTAGAATTCAATAGCGTATATGACAATTTTAATTGGAAATGGGTTTTCAAGCTATAAACATAACCTCACTTTTTTTTTTAATGGAAACCATAGTTCAATGTGACCCAAATGGAAAGGTTTTTTCTTCTGATTACCCTAATGTAAGGGTTGATATACTTGTTTTCAGTAGTTGTTTTTATAATAAATAAAATACGATTCATTTATTTGCTGACATCAAGGAGCCCATGGATGCATATTACAAACAAACAAAATGTGTGTAAAAATCAATAATGGAAACATATGTTTATTATAACTAAATTTATTATAAACTAAGAAAAAATAAAATACTTTAAAAATAAACTATCCATACAATACAAATAACTTAAATCAAAAGAAACAAAAAATAATTAATGCTAATATGCCCACTGCTACATTAACATATGCTCAAAATGACCGTCATTAGCTTGCAAAAACATCTCGCACCTTTTAGTTAGGTTTTGGTGCACCTTATTTAACGTTTGTGGTTTTATACTTGTAATAGCTGCTGTAATACTATCTTTGAGTTGCTCGATGTTATTGGGTTCTTTAGCATACACTATACCCTTTACAGTACCCCAAAGAAAAAATCTAGTGGCGATAGTTCTGGTGTTTTGTTACATGCCGAAAATCGTCTATGTGAACATTTTTGATTTTAGTTTTAAGTATGTGACCGAAACCGCGCCAATATTTCAAAAAATTTCCGTCGCTTTAGACAGTTGCGTCGGCGCCCGAGAATGCGCAGACGCGGAAGGAAGTGGGCATTTCCGTCACGTCATTGACTAGTCAACGAAACATCGAACAGTGAGGTTGATCTGTGTGCCTTTTTTGTCTTCTCTTTCAGATATGTAGGTTTCCTGTCTTGTACCTATTATCGTTCCTCCTACCTGGTTGATCCTTTATCGTACCGCTACACAAGAAGAGTGAAGACAAACCAATTTGACTTCAATGGGGGGCGAAGGCCGAACAACGACCAACTAGCGCAAGACCCTATAGCTGCCATGTTGTGAAGAGCTCCACATTTTACATGAGTACATTTATCTGTTTCTTTGCATGTGATACAAAATTTGAGACGCACATCTGATGTAACATTTTGTTGCACAATATTATGTACGCGTTTATTATATGTATTGCCAACTGTCGTAGTGGCTCTTATCAATTATGCCGGGACTTTAACAGTATACCTTAAAATAGAACGAACTAGATATAATACCTTGCCAGAAGTTTTGCAGTAAATGAAGTGGCAAGTTATCGAGCATTTCTTACAATTCGTTTTGTAGAAAATTTAAATAGCGTACACCGTTTAAATTATAATTATAGAAGAAAGGCTCAAGTATTTAATTACCAAAAATGGCACACCACACATTTATCGAAAATTGATGTTGATTCCGCCTTTCTTCTGTTAAATGGGAATTTTCCTGACTCTAGTAGACTGTATTTTTTCTGTTAAACATGCCTTTGTTGGTAAATTTTGCTTCGTCGGTAAATAAAATAGTGTGACTAAAACGAGGATTATTATTTGTTTCATTAAGAAACCACCTACAAAACTGTTGTCTTCTCTCACAATCCCCATGGGTTTTGTATGGTTTGTAGCGGTTTTGTTTTAAAATTAGGCGAGCTTTTTCTGTAGAAGTAGCGCACTCAATTGCAGTTTCTCAGATAGACGCTGTTGGCTTAAAATTTATGCAGACTAACACACGTTCTTCATCTTCAGTTTTGAATATTCTTTTATCAGTACTGGGTTTTGTAAAAGCACCAAACCTTTTTAAATTGTTTTCTAATTTAGAAAACAATCTCTTATCTGGCTGCCTTCTTTCCAAATATCTTTCATAATACATATGACCAGCAGCATCACAATATCTGTTACAGGCATAGTAACAAAAGAGCATGTCATTTTTTTCGTCGTTTGTATACATTCTCTATTATAATCAACTAAATTTAAAAGTCTTCTACACAAAATTTGCAACCGAAAGCAAATAAACACTTTAACTAATAATATCTGACAAATGGAAATTGTTTTTTGTTTGTTTGTAATATGTATCCATGGACTCCTTGATGTCTGCAAATAAATGAATCGTATTTTATTTATTATAAAAATAACTACTGAAAATAAGTATATTCAAGCCTTATATAGGTAATCAGAAGAAAACTTACGATGGGTATATTGAATATGGAGCCCATAAATTAAGATGGAAGGTAGGCTTTGTAAGCTTGAGAAATCTTCAATAAAATGGTAGTCGAACTATATGTTCTGTAGAGAATGAGCTTGGGTCGGGTGTAATTGCAACCAGCTAATAATTTTAAAAAAATGGCCAATTCATTTTTATACAGAACGACCAATTACAAGTCCCTATGTACAAGAAATGCTGAAACCTTTTCTATAACCCCTTATTAATTTAACAATGACCTACCTAATCTTAAAGTGTCTTACCTATATGGCTCGACCTTGACCTTAGCAATCCTGCACTGCACCTGTGAACAGATTAAACAAAGAAAAGCACTGTTTGTGCATTCAAACTCAAAATAATTAATACAATTCAGAATCGACTTTCATTCCTCTTAAATAAAATAGTCTTTAGTCCGAAAATAAGAATCTATTCTTTTGGTATCCAATATCAACCCTTATATTAGAGTAATCAGAAGAAAAACCTTTCCAATTGGGTCATATTGAACTATGGTTTCCATTTAAAAAGGAGATTCTGCATGGTATTGAAAACCTATTTCGATTAAATTGCTATATGCTTTTAGACGTAAAGTTACCTGTACTATGACAGCTTATTAGTCTCTATAGGTTAAACTATTAAAAGTTATTAATGTTTGGAAAAATGGCACAAATTTCAGTTTTTCAAGTATCTAAAAGTTGAGCATCTTTGTTCAAACTGCAACTTATCCAATTACATTTGTGACAAAAAAAAGTCATCGTTCACCCTCAGTTTGAGTGAAACATTTATTACCAACTCATGGAAGTGCGTTGAAGAAGAAAGTCGCATCCAAACCCTTGCAGAACGTTTGAGAGCTTTTGAAAGTGACACCGACATCCCAGTCGTGTTACTGGTGGTCCGTCTAACCACTTTGTGCTGGTCTTTGCCCACAGCGGCACAGGATAAAAGGTAATTCATACTTCTATTAAGTAGGTTTCGTGATTTTTTACATCATTACATAACCCTCCACCACTATTGTTATTGCTACCAAAAGCAATTGGTCCTTCCCTATAATGAGCATAATTTATATCTCCCTATTATACTCCCCAAAATCAAAGTGAGTTTTCAAAAAAGCATCATACTGCTTGTAAATTTCTCTTCAACTTTGCTAATTTAACCAACATTGTATCTTCTATAATAAAAAGGCTACCCATATACAGAGATAGATTGTGGGCCTCATGTATATGCTAACAGTATTTTCACTGTACACGGAAATATAATGCATAATTAACGTACTTGCTTATTTATCGAGATTACTTTGAAATTATATTTGTTTATTTCATTTACCGGCGTGTCGTGCCTTTTGGCTGCATGAAATTTCATTTTAATATTAGGATTGAGTGATTTTTGAATCCAGCATGGGAAAACTTTTCTCTCATCTTGAATGTAATTGAGCTACTACTTGTAAAGTTTTATGATTATAATTTCTCCCTGACCAGGGGATAATAATCTGATAATTTATTGCTTGAATTCTACATACGCACGTATTTTTCAGGGAACGGAATGTGGTGTGGTAAGTATGACTAGCCATGAGGAACGTGCTAGAGAGGAGATATGAACAGACTCGTCCTCTTGGGAGGTTACATTAAAACAAAGCACTTGACTTCACACCACCAATATATACCAAATCCTATTTTTTTTTTCACGAACTGCAACTTTTAGCTCCAATTACTTCTCCGTCACAAAGTTACTATCCCAGGTCTGTCCGCAAGGATCAGTCCTCTCACGTGCATTATGAAACCTCTCCATAAATCCTCTCCTAGACCTAGACATCCCTAATATTTCAACATTTGCCTATTCCGACGACTTTATTTACATTATACACGGAAACTCTCGAAGATCCTTAGAAAACACCGCCCGCATTCTAATCCAACATATTGAATCCTGGTCCCTACCGAATAAACAACCCTTATCACCAGCCAAATCCAAAATCCTCCTATTAAAAGGCCATCTCCAATGAGCCCCTACAATCCATTTATTTAATACACCCCTAACCCTCTCCGAATCAACCAAGTACCTTGGCATCCAAATAGAATTCTGACTCAAAATACAACGCTCGCCTATTATATCTCCGATCCAAAACAAAATCAATCCTAAACAATATATATCAATCCATACCAAAATCCACAGAGCTCCTAAACTAATCCTTCAGCAAATAATTATACCCATCCTAAGCTATGTAATTGATTCCAGGTACCCATTAACAACACCCTATTCCCGCAGAAACCTAAATCCAATTATAAGACCTTTCCTATTATTGTCTACAAGAGCATTCAGAACCTCCCCAACCTCTGCATTATACACTATCCTGAAACCACCTCTAAACATCCTGCTCTAATCCAAAGTCCAAATCCGCAACTTTAAAAACAAAAGACCGATACAATTACATTACCGCACCCTTCTACCTGCAGAATACGAAACAATGACAAGGACAAACACAATAATAAATAAATGATTCACTAACATACACATGGCAAAACCAATGGGACAACGACACCACCGGCAGACACACATACGACATTTTCTCGAAAATCACGGACATTCCTGACTATATTTCCTACTCCAACCGATCCACGATTCAATGCCTGACAGGTCACGGCAAATTTTGACAGAAATTACATTCCTTCCAATTAACCCCCTCTCCTTACTGTCTCTACACTAAGCAAAATAGCCCCCCATATACTTATGCCCCAACTCTGTCCCCCACCAAACCCACTTAAAACATGCGATCCCACTAGATCCTTTTGCCCCACTACCCAGTATAAAATTCGTAATAACAAACTATCCCCTCCAATTGACCATTTCCTTAACGAAATTCTAATAACTAAACCTCCTGTACAATAAAATAGCTCAAATCCCCTCCAAAATCCATCTCAAAAACTATTACCTATACACCATCATCCCCACCACCACAACATTACACTATACTACCGATTCTCCAGCACCAACTACAACTCAGATCAAACCGGTGATAAGGGCAAAATTTCCATCAGTAAGACCAAGCTACATCTGCAAATTGTATATATTGTAAACTTGTTTATGATTTTATGATTTTGTAAATAAGAATTTATGCATCGATTCACTAGGATAGGCCTTTGGCCTAGGTATAGTGTCAAACAATAAACGAACAAACAAACAAACAAACAACACCAATCCAACAGTATTGAACATTAGTGCACATTAGTTCTAGCGAAGTGATCCCGTCCTATCCTTGTACTTTCTCTTATTTACCTAAACAAATCTCGTGTTTTCGTAAGTGTAGATATGCTTATTTCGCCTCCTGAAGATGATCGGAACCTGCCTTTGGCTCCAGTGAATAGGAAGGTAAGCCCTTGGCATATTTTTACTTTGTTGGCTTTACTCGTGATGAAGTATACTTGCAACCAAATTTGGGGCATAATAAAATTTATGCCCAAGACGTAACGTAACGTAACAGCCGGTAGTGGAATGTTCTACAATTTCACAAAATTGTAAAGTTACTTATAGAGTTAAAAAAATCGTGTACCAAATGTTTCAATCATTTAAATTGTTATATAAATAATTTAACTATTATCAAATCCAAATTTCTTGAACTCAAAAATCATTACATACAGTAGAATCTCTCATATCCGACCATGGCGGGACCGGGCCATGGTCAGAATGGCCAAAAGGTTGAATATCCGGAGGAGCAAATAAAACTTCTTTCCTAAGTAGAAAAACAGCTACACTGTACTGTAATACAACTTTATTGAATGTACTTGTAAATCTAAGTATACCCTATTAAAAGACCTCAATAATGGATTTTTGTTTCAATTTTTTAAATCTTGGCTTTGCGGAAGTGTCCCTCCACTTTTTTGCCCACAATACGTCCATTGGGGTTGCAGTTGGATGTTGCTCGATGTATTTCAGCACAACTTCGAAGGCATCCTTAGCAGCAGAATGACTCACTACGTTGTCACTGGTGATTTTGTCTTCATCCAAGTCAATTTCTTCTTCCATGACTTTGTTTTGCACAACAGCGATGATTTCTTCGTCGTCGAGACCTTCATTGGTAACTTCCGAAACATGGGCTTCAACAATCCACTTTTGTACATCTTTCATCTGGAGATCATGCCGAAACACTTGTAGATTTTGTAATACTTTTGTGTTGTCTGTCTCAACTTCTGCTTTTGTCTCAGGTTCTTCTTGTTTCAATATTGGCGAAATCTTTTTCCAAGCCTTCTGAAGGGTAGTTTGATTAATTTTGTCCCAAGCTGCAGCAACGGTGTAGATGGCGTCTTTTATGTTGAAATTTTTCATCCCTCAAAAAGGTTACATTCTTCTGTTTTTTCCAGTAGAGAGCCGACATATTTTCTTCTGTATCTTCTCTTCAACCACTCTATGAGGCCTTTATTCATAGGTTGTATTAACGGTGTAATATGGGGCGGTAAAAATAAAACCTTGATGTTTCCTTTCTTTAGTTCACATTCAGAGAGGTGACTAGGAGCGTTATCTAACAGCAAAACAGCACGAGCAGGTAAGTTTTTAGACTTTAAATGTTTTTTTTACTGCGGGAACAAATTAGTCAAAAAACCACTCTTTAAATAAATCACAATGCATCCAAGCAGATGATTGATTCCGATAGAAAACTGGAAGTGTTGCTATGTTTAGATTTTTAAATGCTTTTGGTTTTTTAGATTTTCCTATGACGAACGCGGCAATTTGTGGCTTCCCGTGGCATTGCTAGAAGTTGCGATTGTGAGCCTGTCTTTAGCAAGCGTTGTTCCTAACACAGGTTTATTTTTAGCAGCAAGAGTGGTTTTTGGAAGTATTTTGTAATTTAGGCCCGTTTCGTCTACATTGTACACTTGTTCGGATACAAGTTTCTGTTCTGTGACCAAGTTCTCGAATGTTTCTACAAATTCTTGAGCAGCATTATCATTAACTGATAGTTTTATCTTGCAATTATAACATGTCGTATGCCATGACGCAACTTCCACTTATGTAGCCACCCTTCGCTAGCGCTAAACTTTTCTAGATCACCTCCCAGCTTTTCATGCAATTTTATGGCGTTTTCCTTTACGATGGGGCCTGACAATGGTGTTCCTTTGTGCCTTTCCTAACAAAACCAAACCCATAACCCTTCATCTACAAGTACAAGTTTCTGTTTTTTCAACATTTTTCTACTTTTAATGCATCATCTGTCTCAACTGTCGTTGAGTACGCTTCCTGACCTTTATGGGGTTTTCCCAGTCTTGTACCGTAGTCACCCCTACACCCAACTCAGAAGCTAGCTTAACAACACACTCGCCATGGTCCAATCGTTGTAACACCTCAAGTTTTTGTTGCAGAGAAACACAAACATGTTTACATTTTTGAGTTGCTATTGTCACCCACCTAACCTCAGTTTAAAGCACCTCACAATCCGGGGAAAAACACAAACAGTATTTACGTTAACAAACATAGAACAGTACAAGATTATAGTCAGAGTACATTCCACATCAACACTCATGGCTGAACTGACGGTTTGTGACACGAAAACAAAACATACGTAGTGTAGTAGTTACAGGCTCACCTAGTCGGATGTCAGGAGTAGTCGGTTATGGGAAGGTCGGATATGAGAGGTTCTACTTGAATGAATGCTATGGAAATTGTTTTACTTAGATTTGGTCAATTTGCAGATTAGCAAGAATAAAAATCTACAAACTTCGCTCCTTGTTTCTGTTTGCTGCAATTAAAAATCGTCTGAAAAGTACACGTTTGGAAACTTCTGTGGACTTTCCTTGCACTTATACACAGAGTTATGCAACAATCACGGTTTAATAGGAGTGCATAACATTTTTACTTTAAGAAAAGGTTTTCCTATAATCAGTTTTTTTCTGTCATATATTTTGATAACATTATTTTTTTACGAACACATTGGAGGGCTTTGATTTTGTAGATTAAGCGTAATGCTTTTGCTGTACCCCTCACGGGTATTTGAAACTCAATAAAACTCATCAGTGTTATTAAACTTTTTATTTATAATATCTCAGGTCGTAGTTGTAACAGTTTCGTACATCGAATTATTATTAGCAAGGACAAATTAACAGTTACATTTTATCGAGCAACTTTGTGGTCATCAAGTAAAACCACGAATACCCCTAATTTCCCTTACTTCGTCCTACCACATAGTGATCTCCTCCCCTCATATCATCATACATCATTATCCAATGTGTGCTCTTCCACTTGCTGCCAAACTCTTAATTTAAACAACTATGAAATGACACAACACATTACGTCGTAGTAATGAAAATCTTGGTTTTAAATATTAATTACAAGCATGCATAAATTTATGCATGAACTTACCGTCCTCCAAATGAGCAAGGATTATTTTACCTATTAGGGATGCACCGGCTAACTGGGAGTTGGTTCCTATAGAAAAAAATGATAAACAATAAAAATAAAATACGTAAAGTAGAAGATACGTTGTGTCCACTAACTTTAAAGGTACGTCTTATTTAGTATGTCTATCTGAATTTAATATTTACATCTTCTTATCTGGATTATAGTTCACATAACGCAAATACAATCATGTAAAAACCAAATTTGGTCAAATTCGTGGGGGGGGGCTACTGTTTGAAAACTCTACCTTAAAATATGGACGAATATTTTCACAAATTAAGTAAATATTTGGATCAAACTGATTTTCAGAATTATAAAATCCAGTAGGCCGTAAAAAAAGCATACCGTTTTTAGACCTACTCTATTTGAATAGAAATTTTTACTTTTTTCAAGTACCGATATTAGAAAAAGATAAAGATAATTAACGAGCGTATTTGAATAATGATTTATTGTGATTTTATAAAAGATTTAGCAGTTTAAAGGTAGAAAAAAGTTACGATTTAACTTTTAATGAAAAAGCTTTGGTTACATTGATTGTTCAAATTACAATATAAATATTTTTTAGATTTCTTCGTCAACTGAAACATCCAAATACAATAGAACACAAAGGATGTTACTTGCGAGATCATACAGCCTGGCTTGTTATGGAATATTGTTTAGGTTCTGCATCAGATATAATAGAAGTTCATAAGTGTTCATTACGGGAAGAAGAAATTGCCGCTATTTGTGATGGGGTGTTAAGTGGACTTAGTTATCTTCATAGTTTAGGAAGAATTCATAGGTTAGTATTACTTACAGTATTGCCCGAAATAAACAGTACTGAAACTAAGTTGGCGGTGTTTTTATGCGTGCGCTGTCACACTCAAGTTAGCTAGTATAGACCTGTCAAGTAAACCTCAAACAAGTAATTAGTAGGGCCTAATTGTTAAAAATGGTGTTAAGTACAGAGGAGAAAGTGTTTCTGGTAGAGCATTATTTTCGTTCATACGGAATCGGCCGACGTAATGGTGCAAGTTTGCTATACGTGTCTGATCAATTCACACAAAGGTTTAATAAACGTTCTCCAAGTAATGCTGTAATTTTGAAGGTTATTGAAAAGTTTAGAAATACAGGTAGTGTATTGTGCCAACGAAAAGGAAACTCGGGCGTCCCAGGACAGTTAACAACAACAATAACCATGAACGTGTTTTTGAGCAAATCTTAGAAAATCCGAAAGTCAGCCAGGCAAGGACAGCGTTACAACTTGATTTAAAAGAACTTCCTTTCAAAGAATCCTGAAGGAGCTGGGTACATTTTCGTATGTGATTCAGGTACATCAACAACTACATCCTCGGGATTATCGCAGTAGAGTGGAATATTGCACCAGAATTCTCGCGTACAGTATGAAAATCCTGAATTTTTGAAAATGTTTGGTTTTCAGACGAAGCACATTTTCACTTGTCAGGCTATGTGAATCGTCGCACAAATCGATTTCTGGGCTTTGCCAGACCCGATGAGGTTCAAGAGGTTCCTTTACATAGTGAAAAAGTGAGTGTCTGGTGTGCTGTTTCCGGAACACGGAATCATTTGTCCGTCTTTATCGAAGAGAATGGTAGGCAAGTCACACTTAATCAACAGAGGTACAGACAAATTTTAACACGATTTATCCCTGATCTACGTCAATTCTGTCGTGCACGTAACTTGGCATTTAGAAACCAATTTTTTCAGCAGGACGGGCAACTTGCCATACTGCTGCCGCAATTCGTCAATTTATTCAAGAACATTTTCCAAGCAAATTCATATCACGATTTACTGACTTCCCTTATCCTTCACATTCTCCAGACCTCACACCTCCAGACGCATACATTTGGGGCATGGCTAAAAATGCCGTTTTCAAACGGGCACCACAAACCATCGATGAATTAAAGGATGCCGTTAGAGTCTTCTTCGCAGCCCTGAGACAACCCTTATTCAATAACATGACCAGAAACTTAGAACATCGTTATGAAGTCTGTCTCGAACGAGGAGGTGCACATTTAGAACATATAATAAAGTGTCAATAAGATGTATTTTTTAAATATACAAAACAATTACAATTTCAGTACTGTTTATTTCGGGCAATACTGTACTATGTGCATGAATTGAAATTCTATGTTTAGAGTACATTATAAGATTTATTACAATAGAAAGAAAGGTACAGCAGTTGATCCCGGTTTGTCTAGAGGCCGTAATAGGTTTCACAGAAATTACACACAAATTATTTAATTCGCTTTACTAAATGAACTTGCAAATTAAATATAATTGTGCTTATCTTATGTCCAGCTAAATGTTTACATTTTAAGGTAAAACCAGTTAATGAATCCGTTGAATTACTGCATTTTAGCTAGCCGGGTAACTGATAGTTACTGTTAGTCTGCATGATGCAGAGCATGGGTCTCAATCCGCTTCAATGCCAAATTCATTTGCGAAGTATGCTGTTTACCTTCAACATTTCAAAGTAAAACACAACAGATACAACAATAGGAAATGTATAGGGATTGGACTGATAAACTGCACCACACTATTTATTAAACACTACTGCCACACTTCTTCAAGATACGGTAATCACGTTCGGAATGAATCATGGTGCTGGTTTATTTTAACTTGTAAACACACTCGCTTGTACATAGTGCTTTCCGATTGATCATGAAAGCAATGTCATAACTGTGAGAAGCATCTATATTACAAATTACATAATAAACAAGTTGAAAATGCAAGGCATTGTCGCAACGAACTTCCAAATGTAGACTTACTTTAAAACAAATTAAAGAAATTAAAATTATTATGTTGTAATAATTATAAGTATTCAGATAAAAACAAAAATTTATAAACAACAAAAGAGACATTTTAATATATTTTATTTTATTGAATAAATATTTTAAAAGCTATATATTAGTTCTCATCAATAAGATAAGAAATTTTTTTTTATATGAATCTAATTATTTTCGGTAATCAAAATTTTAGTTTAAACAATGTCTATAATATTGGAATAATTGGCATGGAATGCCATACATTGTTCAAATATGTGTCGCATATTGATTTTAAACTTATTTAAAATTTTAATTATCCCTGTGGATTTTCCGGGGCTCGGCGTCCCCGTGGCCCGATTTTAACTGACATCAAAACTTAAGCTCTGGACACCGAGCTGAATCGATTGATGTATCACACATTGATGTCCGACCATTAAAAAGGCCTCGGACACACAGACAGACAGACACACAGACAAATAGATTTCATAAACGAACGAAGTTCGTTGAAAAGGTAATTCCCTAAACGTTGCTTGGGAACTAAACCACAAGAAGACATTATAATAAAGCTATTTCTAAAAACTCCGAGGATATTTCACACGACCTATTTTTTAAATAGATTACTATGTGTAATACCCCTAAATTAATTATAGATAAAATTCCCTTACAATTAATTATTACTGAAATAGTTTGTGAAACAATTTAAAGTATTGTTACATGCCAAACTGGCTATGTATCATTTTTAGATTTAGATATAATTTGTAAGTTATTGCCACGTATTTTTTAAATTAATAACACTAACTTCTGTTGTCGCTGACAGTCATATCTGCACAGAAGGAATGCGGATGGGCGCGTGTCGAAAGCCTTGTTAAGCATGAAAAATGCAATTTGCACTTTTCAAAACCATATCATAAGTCAATATCGAGACTTACATGAGAACCAAAACTTTGTGTGGTTTACACGTGACTCTTATTTTTAAAATAATAGTACTTGAGAATTCCCCTTCTGAGATTTAAAAATCCTCTGAATCTAAATAATAAAATAAAGGATTAAGCTTTTTAAAAGAAAGCGCAACAGCGTTTGTTATATACATGTTGATGAAATTATTTTTTCAGGGATATAAAAGCGGGTAACATACTTCTAACAGAGAATGGTACTGTGAAATTGGCGGATTTTGGTAGTGCTTCCATTAAGTGTCCTGCAAATTCATTTGTTGGTACACCCTATTGGATGGCTCCTGAAGTTATTCTTGCAATGGACGAAGGACAGTATGATGGAAAAGTCGATGTTTGGTCGTTGGGTATGTAACAATTATTAATTACATTATTTAAAGTTATTTTGTGTTTGTATAATTGTGTACTTATAAATGGATACTATTCGTGCAAGCAGGTTTGTTTTTTATTACTTTAGTGATTAATTCATCTTGCACATGTGTGCCCTTGAATTTATACATCTGGCCTACTTGTGAAGTTGTTGCATGCACTGTAGTTGATTTGGCAAATTTATATATATATATATATATATATATATATATATATATATATGCAATCGCACATGTAAATTCTTACTAACAATTTGCACAGACAGTCATAGTAAACTTTATGATCGTCCAAAATTCCACAATATGTGTACAGCACAATCAAGACTCGAATTTATGAAATTAAAAAACTGTTGTCTAAATTGCTTAAATTTGATACATTCCGCACCAGACTAAGTCAAACAGTGTTTGTCGTCATTGTAAAAAGTTACATCATACTCTTCTTTGGTTTTCAAAAAACATAAGATTATACACGCCAGTTGACATGTAACAATTAAAGTTGTGTCTCTTTAAAGTTCTGAGTTATTGATCTATCTTCTCCCTAGGGACAAGATGTCTAAGCGTGTTCTCTAAATACTTAAAGCCATTATACAAGTGCACAACGCTTTACGCCCCGAAACATGTAACAATTTATGTTCACCATATTAGAAAATTAAAACCTCTTCAATATTAATAAACATTTTTCGCAAGATTACTGTATGCATAAGTGCAAAACATTGGAACCCCTTTAAGTGCAATTTGGAGATCGGTGGTGGGCATTTTTGTGTGCTTAAGTTTATGTATTATATATAAACTTTGGTTGACTTGCTATCGGCTACTTCACCCAATTTCATACTTTCACACTGCAGGCAATTCAGTGAATTTTTCCTATATGCAACCCCGCCTTAATATATTCCACACCCTTTTACCGCTTCAGTAGTGATTAAGATCGAAAGAGAAAATACACAGGAACGAGTATGCACAACGGAAAAAATATTTCAGCTAGCTTCCGTTTTGAAAATATAGTTTAATTTAAGAACCCATTATAAAAGCATTTTTTTTCTGAAAACTAATTCTATTTTTATTTCAATATAAAGTTAAAACTCAGCCATTAAATGTAAAACACAATTACCTGGTTTGATTTGATTTGATTTATTTATTTCCACAAAACATTTTCATGTTGTAGGAAACTACACTTATATTAATTTACAAAGTTATCTTATAGACTATTAAAACATGTCCTAATCTAATAAAATCACTAGTATTAATTACAACTAAAATGTCACAAATATCACTGTAGTATCAACTGCTCTGATTTATATGGTTTTGTCATCAATATATTCATGCACTGAGTAATATGCTTTCTGAAGCAGCAAAGCTTTAATCGCCCTTTTAAATGTTAGAAGTGAATGGTTTTTAAATCTGTTAGGAAGATGGTTGTATAATTTAACACCCATATATTGCAAGCTGTTTTCAAATTTTCTGGTATCATGTCGTGGCACTACCAGCAATCGGCCCGATTGCCTGGTTTTAATTTTCTTGGCGACTTCAAAGAATACATTTTTAAATTTGTGCACAAAGCACAGACATTCAAAGATGTAGACACATGGAAAGGTTAACAACGCTAAGGATACAAATGTCCATTTCAGCTGGTCTTATGAGGATATTGTTAATTACACTTTCATACATTTCTCGACTTAGTTCACGAATTTTTGCCGTAGTCTTGTCATTTAGCTGTTCAATTGTTGTTGAACCAAAGAAAGATAAAGTGTATTTTGGCTAATAAAATCGATATACAGAGAAAAATATAATACTTGCTATTATATTAATATAAGCTGCAACAACAACAGTTTTTGTTTTTTTTGTGACATATCTTTTATCTGCTACTAGATTACCTAGTACAACATGTACAATCTAGAATGCCAGGTACATAGAAGTACACGTGTACAAGGTGGTTATCTCACTCCTACAGAACCGTTCGTGTAGACCTCATCCTTCTTGTAGCCTCACAGAAAGTAGTCTAACAGACTCAAATCATAGAATCTCGGTGGGTAGTTGAAGTCTACATTGCAAAAAGTCAGGACAAAAAGATTCGGTCAACGTTGTTCGACAATGAATTCCATTAACTGAAATGGTGGTCGTTCTTGTGTCATTTGCAAAAAAAATATGGACCAATGATGCTATCAGTCCCCAAAACTACATCAAATTGTTTATCATTTTGGATACGAATGCTTTTTGACTATTTGTTTAGGGTTTTCAGAACCCTCTGATGCGATAATTATGTTTATTAACATAGCCTTTGATGTGAAAATGAACCTAGTCGTTCAGAACGATTTGTTTTAAATTAGGATCATTTTCTTACATTTCTAACATGCAGTTACAGAAGGTACGACTTTGTTCATGGTCTGTAGGTTTTAATTGTTGTGTGGACTTTGTAAGCCTTTGACCATGATCGTTATGTAGTGTACTCAATTCCTGTGATCGTCATAGAATGGACAAAAGTCAGAAATTTGTGCCACGTTTG
The DNA here is from genome assembly GCA_036346225.1 of Platerodrilus igneus. Classification (NCBI taxonomy): domain Eukaryota; kingdom Metazoa; phylum Arthropoda; class Insecta; order Coleoptera; family Lycidae; genus Platerodrilus; species Platerodrilus igneus. The sequence continues at coordinate 5,917,812 of JARFIW010000001.1, read as the reverse complement.
CTGCTACAGCAGTTGTTTTCATTTGATCCTGTTCAATGAACACAAGTTGCACCCTTGTTTAAAGCATTCCAATCGTTGATTACATCCACGATGGTTGAGCGAACATGTATTATATTACCTCCAAAGGTAGTGCGAACTTTACAAACTGCTTCTGTGAATACTCCCTGTATGTTTGTTGTGGTTTGTTTAGTATTCTTCTTAATCTTCTTTGGGGATTAAACCACTCATAGTTTTTAAAATGATCTTTATTAACGTTTCGATCCATGACCTAGGATCGTTTTCAAAATAATAAAAACTTCAAGTTTGACATTTATGACATAAATTGAAGGTGACTTTGAATTATATAAACAAAATTTTTTAAAGTTTAAATGAATGATTGCCTTCAATTTGTGTTACGGCCTGGGACCGACTTTTTTAGGTAGCCAATACGCTTAACGTGAAATCAGCTGATTAATTTTTATTGTAAAAATTCAATAACTTGGGAATTGGAAAACATTTTTTAACATGTTTCTATTTATACAATTTAGAGGATGGTTATTAAAGAAGTGTGCAATTGCATTATTAAAAAGGTTTAAGTAGTCGTTTTTTTTTATATTTATTTTGAAGGGGAAATCATTATGATTTAGGCTACCTCTTTGGTAGATTTTAACAATGTTCTGAGGTGACCTTATGGCGGGTTTACACTTGTCAGACAGCAATGTTGTTCTATGAAGGTTGTATATGGATCTGAGGCGACCCTATGGCAGGTTTACACTTGTCAGATACCAATACTGTTTAACATAGATTGTATATGGTTGTGAGGTAACCTTATTGCGGGTTTACACTTGTCAGATACCAATGCTGTTCTACAGGGGTTGTTAATATGCTTCATCATCATCATCATTGGATCTTCATCTCAAAACTGGTTGGACACGTACCTGTACTTATTTATATTCTGAGCTAGCTTCCCTTCTATTGATTTCTAATTTTATGTCTTATTTCACCGAGATTCAGTGAAGGGGGTTAAGCAACCTGTGGCTACCAAGATCTCCCAACACTTAGATATTTGCCGAAATAATAATTTCAACCTACATACATGATTTCTATTTATACATACAATAACTAATTATATAACAATAAGCATATTAACTAGAAAATCATTATTTCGGCAAATATCTAAGTGTTGGGAGATCTTGTACCACAGGTTGCTTAACCCCTTCACTGAATCTCGGTGAAATAAGACATAAAATTAGAAATCAATAGAAGGAAGCTAGCTCAGAATATAAATAAGTACAGGCTGTCCAACCAGTTTTGAGATGAAGATCCAATGATGATGATGATGAAGCATATTAACAACCCCTGTAGAACAGCATTGGTATCTGACAAGTGTAAACCCACAATAAGGTTACCTCACAACCATATACAATCTCCGTTAAACAGTATTGGTATCTGACAAGTGTAAACCCGCCATAGGGTCGCCTCAGATCCATATACAACCTTCATAGAACAACATTGCTGTCTGACAAGTGTAAACCCGCCATAAGGTCACCTCAGAACATTGTTAAAATCTACCAAAGAGGTAGCCTAAATCATAATGATTTCCCCTTCAAAATAAATATAAAAAAACGACGGTCCCAGGCCGTAACACAAATTGAAGGCAATCATTCATTTAAACTTTAAAAATTTTTGCTTAGTGTACTCAAACCAAATATTTCAAACATCAATAAATCAAAGTCACCTTCAATTTATGTCATAAATGTAAAACTTGAAGTTTTTATTATTTTGAAAACGATCCTAGGTCATGGATCGAAACGTTAATAAAGATCATTTTAAAAACTATGAGTGGTTTAATCCCCAAAGAAGATTAAGAAGAATGCTTCTGTGAAATTTGTACTGTGTTTATAGTGAATCGTCTCTAATTTCAGTGCTTTATATATGTGTATGTCCTTGAATGTTTTTTAACCATATAGTTTTTATTACTAAAATTACTGCTGCCAACTTAACGCATGAAAAATTGCACAAAATTTAAAATGACGGCCTTTAATGAAAAATCCGTTAGTTCATTGATAACACATCATAAAATCATAAATAATTTGAAAATGTATGGAAATTATATTAATTCTACGAATCTGGGGTACACTTTTGGTAACTACTGTGATCAAATTACGAAAGATGTTGTAATCATCAATTAGTTAGAGATAAACATACTTTTGTACGATAGGGGTCTTCGCTAGGTTGGCGGCGGTTTGCTGCAAATTTCGTACTGAACACGTTAACCTACAACATTTTTGGAACATCTTAAAAGTAACTTCACTGCATTTTAATTCGTACTGAACATTAATACATCTATTATGAAGGTGGTCCAGATAAATTCTACGATTATCGCGTAGTTTCATGCAAAACTCGTCCAAACTTCCTTAACCGTCAAGCGTTCTCATTGGTTGAGACAATGACCGCACATTACTTCGAGCGTGAGAAAATGCATATTGTATTTAATAAACTATGGGTCCTTCACCTACCAGTGCGTGGGAATTCAACAACCACGTTCTCGTGCGTATTACACTATTTAAATTAACGATGGGAAATAACCCTTTCAATTTCGGATAAAAAAATCCCCTATACCTAAAATTAAAGTAAAGCTTGTGAAGCCAATTAACAATGCTACTAGTTAGATTTTAAATTCATGTTGGACGTGCAACACAGGTATACTCAGGTGCCATATGAAGGGATTATTAGTATCATAGTATGCGATTTTCCATTAATAAACAATTAAAAAAATATACCTAATGAAATTATTACTTATGATGAAGCATTAATTATTTTTATGTTACAGGTATTACATGTATAGAATTAGCTGAACGGAAGCCACCTTATTTTAATATGAATGCGATGTCTGCCCTATATCATATTGCTCAAAATGATTCTCCGATACTGCTGTCTTCAGAATGGTCAGATATATTTAAACATTTTGTTAAATTATGTTTACAGGTTCGTTAAGATCTTCTTAAAAAAATTTAGTAAATTTTATTATCTTATTAGAAACTTCCAATAGATCGTCCTACGTCTGCACAGTTACTTACACATCCATTTGTTAGTAGGCCATTTCCTGCAAATGTTCTAATTGATTTAATACAACGTACCAAAGCCGCAGTCAGAGATTTAGATAATTTAAATTATAGGAAAATGAAAAAAATTTTAATGGTAGAGAGCTGTGAAACTGAAAGTACAATAGGTAAGTTTAAGTGTAACGATTATTTTTGAAATGCAATAAAAACTAATTTTAGAAGATGTGGATGATACTCCAGATGAACATACAGGAGGTGATAGTTCGAAAAGTAATTCTGTTACATCGGAACATAGCATTCATTCAGTTGGTGTTTCTGCTAGTAGTCAATCAAGTAGTACTAATAGTTTACCGGCAGGTAACGTAAAATAATATTTTAAACTGTTAGTTTACTAAAATATATTCCTAAAATGTATATTTACAATTTCGAAATACTTCACATACATGAAGATTGATTGCATTCAAGTATTTGGTCATTACAGTCATTAGCTAATCATCTTAGGTATTTAGATTGTTGAAAGGACGTACTGAATTTGATCGAAGTTGACTACTTTTATTTATTTTTACGCTTTGTCATTGCAATCTTTAATTTAAAATGTAAAATATTCTAAACAAATACGGTCAGCTACAAACTTTAACTGTAACTCTTGCTGTGCTATTTATGTTGGCCAAACAGGAACGTTGTTTTGTACACTCATTAACAACTATGGCATAGTTTAGACGCATTACAGATGAAACTTGATACGTTACCGAAACACGTACCTGTTATAGTTTAATTATTCAAATTCGTATCTAAGAGTTCTACAAAATTATTACTTACAGTTCAGGGCCTCTGGCAACGAACTGCTCGTGGGGTTTTTGCAGTTGGGTTTGTTATATACTTCACGTCTATTCTAGTCTAAGGTATACTGTTAAACTCCCGTGCATAATTGATAAGAGCCTTTACGACAGTTGGCAACATAATAAACACGTGCATAATATTGCGCAACAAGGTATTACGTCATTCTTGCGTCTCAAGTTTGTATCACATACAAAGAAAAAGATAAAATGTACTCATGTAAAACTTCACAACATTGCAGCTATTCTGGCGGCAGGATCTCGGCGTTAGTTGGGCGTGGGTAGGGCTTTGCCCTCGTTGATACCAGATTTTCTGTCTTCCCTTTTCTTGTTTGTAGCGGTACGACAGGAATAAGGTGAGGAACGATAATAGATACGGTAGAGGAGACCTACATTACCTGAAAGAGAAGACAAAGGCACACCACAAATAACCACACTGTTTGACGTTTCGTTGACTAGTCCTGTCGTGTCGGAAAACGCGCACTTCCTTCCACACTCCGCGTCTGGGCATTCTCTGGCGCCGACGCAACTGTCTAAAGTGACGGAAATGCACGCACAAGTCTATTTTTTGAAATATTGGCGCGATTTCAGTCACATATTTTAAAACTAAAACCAGAAATGTTTACATAGCCGATTTTCGGCATGCAACAGGTTTTCTTGCATTGTTGAGACGTTGCTCCTTCCAATTTCTAGTAATGTCATAGGGAAAATAAAAGAAAGATGGTAACGATAATTAGCACACTGCATTTACAGAAACGAAAATGGGCTCCTGAAATACGCAACCGCTTTTGTTAATTCTTGGTCCTGAGGTCTTTCATGTAAAATATCCCATCTTTCCCAGTACACTTTAACTCCTGCGATTGATTTATTAGAATCGACTGATGTCTTTCAACCCATTGGAATAAAAAACTTTGACTCTGCAATAACACGTGTTCACGTTCCGAGAGTTCCAAAAAGTTCTGAAGGTATCCTCATTCTAATCTTACAATGTATCTAATAATTTATAAAATAAACAGAACCGAATTCAGGAAACAAATGGAATTTCTTTAACTTTCATGCAAAATAGAGTAAATTTAATAAATCAAAATATGTGTTCACATTTCATTTCCCAAGAGTTCGAAAAAGTTCTAAGGGTATCTCTTATTCTAATCTTACAATGTATCTAATAATTTATAAAATAAACAGAACCAGATTCAGGAAACAAATGGAATTTCTTTAACTTTTATGCAAAATGAGAAAATTTAATAAATCTAAGAAATGGAAACTGGTTATCCAATAATTTGAAAAGGCTTGTTACGGATTAATTCACTTAACATGTAACAAACTACAAGTTCATGTTTGTTTTTGTAGAACATGTAGTGGATGAAAACCATGACTTGCACAAAAAAATAAACAACTTGATTATTATCAATATTTAAAAGTACACCACCATTAGAAATGAAAGCCGATATTATGCTTTATATAGTTACAATTATTAGCCATTTTAGTATGCTTGAAAATGACAGCATGGCGTACCAAACTAAACTCACAAATTAATAACAAAGTGTTATGGATGCAGTTTAAGTTTTAGTTAACAAACTCGAATAATTCATTATTTTTCTAGATGTTCCCTGTTATTGATTTAATTTTGGACTAAAAACAGATATAAAGATTTCAACCTTGGTCTATATATGCAGAATATTTAGTAGTGATATAATGCTGGTCATTAAACTTTTAATTTTAATGTCATACTTTGGCTTCATAATGGCCCTACTTCCTTAGTTTATGCTTTGGATCATTGGAATGGTTTTGAGTAGTTATTTCATCTACATTTTAAAAAAAAAGCTGTAACATGGCTTTTGAAATGTTTTACACCTATAAATGACTTTTTCTGTATGTCCATGCTTTTTTTACTCCAGGAATTGAAAGAGCTAATTTCTAATAAGAATAATAAGAGACAGTTTACTCGCTAGTTGAGTCCATTGTTGTTAAGCTAATATATACCATACAAATGTCAGAACTTATTAGCTACACTTGCATCTCTAGTCACATTCCGGGCTGTTAACGAAAACATTAGGCTGTAAAGTAAACGGAAACTATTAGAATTATTAATTAGAATATTAGAGTAACTAACATTGGTTTCTAGATCATATTAACATCAAATATTTTTTTTAAATATCAATCACGTTTTTTTTAGTGCATGCTACATAATTGCATATATCTATTTCGAACCATTGGCTGTTACTTAACAAAAACAGACATTCTTTTACAATAACAAATAACCAGTTTAACCTCATTTTTTCGATCTTAATGTTCTTCATGTATCATTTCCACCATAAATGATATATAAAGTCATTCTTAATTCATTGTCTCTTCTCCATCATATCTTTTATCATGTGAGTGTTAGGTATGATGAAAACTTACCGTGCAACGCTTTGTACGTCTACTAAGATCTTGAACATATCTAAATAACATAGTATGCCTAAGTTACTTGTAAAGCTCACACATGTTACTTTTGTACACATTAGATTGTAGAAATATATTTGTATAATTGAGTTATATCAATGAGCTGTAGTCAAAAATCGCCCTGCAAAATTTATAGAAACTTGGGTAGTTTACATTTTATAAAGGGTTTAATATGATATTATAGTAGGACACATAAATAAATATTAAAACACCCTGTAGGTTCTTAAACAACCAGCAATAAAGACCTGTACTTTACGCTCTGCATATTAAAATAGAAAAATACACACATTTCTGTAAATAATCAGCCGAATTTAAAGAAACCAAACCATAGAAAATACCTTATTGGTCGTAAACTCATGAAACAGCAAAAATTTTAACGCATAGTGACTAACAAATGTCGCAGCTGTCGATATTGTATAGAAAGTGAGGGAACACATAACTGCTCTCGTGCACCGATATAACCTCGACTTCCACCTTAAGACAACTTAAGTTGTATAAATTCTGAGAACTAAGAAAGTTGGGAATGCCCATGAAGCATTTTTAACTTACTGATTGATCACAATAGGACATTCAAGCATTTTATCTTCAGTTATTTGATTGACATGCAACCATCGCTGAGCGAGTTGAGTAATTCAAATGATGGCAGTTAAAACTCAGGATTGTTACAGAAGCAAGTGCCCAAACGTGAACATGAACACGAATTTAAAAATTGTCATTACAGGTGAAAGTGCTGCTGTTGTGGATGCGTTCCGTCAACATAAAGTTTCATTATTGGATTACTTACAATCTCTTTGCCCTGCACTACAATGTAGCTTGCACGTTATACAAGATCAACAAATCTGTGCCCTTGAATTTTTACTTTTCACCTGCCACACATTTCATGCTGATGTATATTTAATAATTGGTTGTTTAAAACTTACTTTTATTAAGAGGACTTTTACGTTGGTGCATGCTTAGTTAAAGCATATTGTAAACGGGAAATTCTTATATTTAGAAGCGCCACCATTGTATTTGCATAATTTATATGTATCAGTTAATTTGGTTGGATACGTATAATTGATAAATTTAAGATGTTCTGCATATTTGACCAATTAGGGAAAGAACTTGGTTTTTGTTTTGTTGTGTTTGTTATATATTGTGATATTCATGTTTGGATAATATAGGCTAGCTGAATTACTAGAAGTTTTCTTATTTTTGTGTTAATTTAATTTAGTAGGTGAGAAAAGCATGTACACAAAGCTTCATTAAAATGATCTCTTGGAACACCCATCTTCTAGGAAGACTAAAATTCAGGTGGATTGGCACCTAATGGCTTTTCATTAGATAGAAAGTTCAAAGACCTAACCAGGTAGGTGTAAGTGTATTTAGTAAAAGTGTTACCATTTTGTATATTCTTAAAAGAATTTGCATTTTCTTTTGTATAACTCACCTTACATGTGATTTTCCAATGCTCCACCCGAAGGTACTATATTGGCCAGCAAACGAGTTTTTTTACCTGGAAAATTTGGAATTTTGTCGAACCCTTGCTGTTCCAATCAAGGTAGAGATCTTTAACGTGCGTGACAACACACACACGGGACCTCCATTTTACCTCTCATCCGAACGAGGGTGTATTTTTGTGAAAAATGCTCGCCTAACATTTTTCAAGCGGACTGTGTCAAGATTCGAACTGGGCCCTTGGGCATAGTAGTCACACACATACCACTACGCCACGGAGCCGCCTTGTATAACTCACCACTGATTGGTAGCCGGTGCATTATTTACTGTTACGTCTTGTGGAGTACAGTTAAGGTAGATAATTAAAGTCAATTTGGCATTTGGTGCATTTTTACTGTCACATCTTGTAGGTGTAAATTAATGTAAGTAACTAATGTCCATTTGGCACGTAACAGATTTTTGATGCCCAACATTTGGGGCCGATTTTCATTGTTTTTCAGGTGTTAGATTTTTTTGTGCTGAAAGAGAAAGCTTTTTCTTATAATTTTCTTTGTTTTGATAAATTATTTTTTAAAGGAGGTACAATTTAGTTTTTAAAGACAATTTTGTAAAAAGTTTATCTTGAAGGGTTTTTGGACGAAAATTGTTACAAAAGGGTAAAAGTAAAATTTGGAGCAAAATGGACTTTACTTATAACGTAGATTGTACTAATTTATGAATTAAACATGTGAAATATAAAAACAGAAAATTTGACAGTCGTGGAATTAAGGAAAATTTTGTGATAAGTAATTAAATCACTGACAAAGGTAGATGATGATTTTGAGTATCTGTTTGCTTTCACGGATGATGTTACAGCCATAAAAATAGCATTAGGTCAAATTAGAGAAAATATTGTAAGTGTAAATCGGGTTAATTTTCAGGGAAATTATTGAAAAATTTAGTCAAAAATTGCTTATTGTATTTTAGATTATTACGCAGTTTAACGAATGACAAGCATGAGGAAGTGTAACAGGTTAAATTTTTATAATACAATTTTAGTTAATTCGGCAATAGATTCTACTTATTCTGTTAGATAGACAACCATACATACAGACCTTGTGGGAACGTGTTTGGTTGAAAACAACATTTTGTTTGTTAATTTTGGGAACCATTTGTGCTTAGGAGGGATATTATTTACTTTGTTAGATACGCGAATTTTGTCTTCCTTTTTGATTTAAACACTGCACGAAAACGGGTCTTCATAGTTGTGAATTTGAGCTTGGCCTGAAAAGCATCAGGTGGTAGTTCGGTGTTTCAAAATTAGTTTGTTCACTTTGTTTTAATTTGCAGAGCCGAAAGTGGGTAAGTCTATTTCGCTTTAATTAATTTGAAATTGTTAAATCTGAAGAGGGTTTTTTTATTTCAGCATTTAGTTGCGGGTTCACGTGACATTAAATTATTGCGAAAAGCACGCAATACTAAATTATTCCCGGGAGCACGTGGAAATAATTTCGATCCTGACATATATACTCTGGTATCAAAAATAGGTATTATTTTAATAGAATTCACACATGGTGAATTTTAACCACTAAGTTTGGGACACTCAAACACCATTCATTGCCACTCTGAACGCACCCTGCAGTGCAGCCGTAATTTCTGAAGAGTATTGTTACCAATTGTCAGTATAACCAATCTAAAGTTTAATAAGAAATTTCGCCTGTAATCCACAAAATGCGTTTTGGTGATGAAATCATAAATTATGGAAAGCTGTTTACCGTGCATGCTGTTCAATTGGGATTTTTTTGAAGCTGTTATCTTCACAGGTGTCGTCCTTGTTCGAGCCGTAATAGTAAAACAAAAAATTTATTTTTTTCCCTTTACTAATGCACGCCTCACGTTGTTTGGGCGTCAGTGAAACTATTTGTTTCTTTTACTTGCACTAGTAAAATGAAAATTTATTTTTTTTCTAAGCTTCCTTGTTGATGGATAAAGTGAAGCTTTAATTATTCGCGGCTAAGTCTGGGAATTACCCCAAGGGTGAGCAATGAGAAAAGGGTGTGGTGATGGTCTAAACTCTACGATAAACTAACAAAAGGAAAATGAGTTGAGCGCCACTGTATCTGTATGAACGGTTACACTAAAGATTCAATACTCCTATGAGAAGATACAGAAACTCACGGGATATAAATGCAATTAAAACTTACAACTTACAAAGCTGATGTATCTGGAAATCTCTGGAACATACATACAACCTCTCCGATCTCGATGAACCTGGAACAAAATACACAACAAATTCTTTATTAGGAAAACACAGTTTGTGCTTCCCAATAAAAATACCTGTCAATAATTATAGGTGGATAATATTGAGATTAACACACCAAAGCTTTTTAAATCAGGAATAAATACCTAGAATAAACCACTTGAATCAAATAGGGGCCTTTTTAAATTACTTCAGCCTTGTATAATTTCATAGATTAACAAACTCATATACTTTAAGAATTTAGTAAATCTAAATATGCATGGAATAAAAAACTTGAGTCTAAAAATGAAATTTAATATGGTTTCTCTTTGTTGAATGTTTCTTTAGATGTGATAATAAATTGTACAAATAAAATTAAGTTTCGATATATGTCTTTGACATGACAGATCTGTAAATTAATAATCATGTATCAAACAAGTTTTAGTACCAAGCTTTCAGATCTGATTCTGGTTTACATATGTTTTACAAACATTATTTCTACTAAAAACGAATCACATGTGTTTAACTTAGGCAAACAACTTTTCATTTAAATCTGGTATTAGAGGCTTATAAAAATTTTAATATGAGTAAATAAATATTTTAAAGGTAAAAAAGTGGACTGAACTATCATATTGTTAACAAGTGACTTTATGCAAATTTATAATACTATTACTGTATTAATTTTAACTGTTTTCTTTCACGCTGCTCTAAGCATACAAAATTTAACTCGATCAAACGGACTTCGAAATTTATTTATTCGAGCATTTACGAATCCTCACAAACAGAACAAAGAAAGATTTGATACCTGTAGGTTTTGTCGCCTCCAAATCTAATTATTGATTACCAGCACACATGTTCCAAAAATCTGCTTCTCAACTGGTTATTACTAAACATTAATCGCCTCGACAAATGAACTGCTCTCTAATCTTGGATTCAATTACAACATCTATCTTCTAAACCATCATTTCACTCATTCTGTAATGTCATACACTAAAGGGGATAAAAATATTTTATAATTTATTTAGTTTGAAGCGAGCTTACCATTAACAAATCTTAAAACAATAATTTTAAACTACCATCTCGCCAATTCGAAAGCCCCACTTGGGTAAGGCCTGGAGATTCATGTTGTTTCTTTAACAAGAAAAAGAATGCCAACGCGACTACATCTATATGGACAATGGCTGCCCTCCTTTTAGCGACACATCATCAGCGTGTCGTATCCCGTGACCGGTATGCACACGTGCTGTACTGATTGTAACGAATGTATAGGAAATATCCGCCTGAAAGATAGACAACACAACCTACCAAACTCCATATAAATACGTTTCCTGATAGTTATAAAAATACCAAATATCTCCGTACAAAACATTTAAGTTCTTTAAGTGAACACGACTTCCGCTTTCATATAGAATTGTTCCTTTAAGATTTTATAACATCAAACACAAGGATTAAATACCACAGAATATATTTATGTTGAAGCGGTTCTTACGATCATAGTGCTATAGAATATATTTACGTTACAATAGGAAATTCTGGTTGAGGCCTCTGGGTAACATCGCTATCAACTTATTTATCAGGTGACAACAACTATCTAGGTACATACCAAACACGTAAACAGGTATTACAACTTTTATTCCTCTTATAATAGCAAAATTTTAACTCTATGAATGTTTTAAACTGTACTGTAAAGTTTTTTAAAGTGGCACATGAAATTTCAATAACCTCAATTTTTTGTTTGATTTAATTACTAATTTAGGGACTTCATTTTGTACAAGTCCGAAACAATTAAAACGAGTTCGATTTAAAGTACTTGACGACTTCATTCAATACTAAAGTATATACAAATTTGTTTATGTAGATTGCATTGCAGCAATTTTTTTTAGTTTATTCTTCAAGTGGTAACTTTTAAATTCTGTAAATATTGTAAAAACATTTGTAAGAAAAGTTAGGTTGTACTTATTGCACCCTTCCTTTTTACGGGTAGGAATGGGTGTACAACAGAGTCTAAACAAAACTCTGGCGGGACTAGCATCGACCGTTTGTGTCTGCGGTAGATTGCAAAAGACTATAGCTCAGGGGTTTAGAGAACAAAGTTAAATTTTACACAGACAAATAAGTCATAGGGATGCAAATTAGAACATGACAAAAGAAAATACCTTAATACAACTTATATATTGACGTTTAGTTAATAACATTAATAAAAAATTAAATATATACCGCTATTTTCTTACAACCAAATTTTCATGCGACAAAATCACTAAGTGTAGTTTATATATCTACACTCTCTTAATTTTAAAACTTTGTTTTAAATTCTACCAGATAAGATATTAGAAAATCTAAAATTATTATTGTGCTTAGACACAATTTCAAATTAACGTTCTAGTAAAAAGAAATCATAAATATACTTTGTTGTATTTAAACATTAGTTAGAGAATTTGAATTAAACATTTAAATTGAATATAACCTCAAAATCCACAAAAAAGTTTTCATGAATGCTTTTATGTTTTCAACTTATAAGGTTATACCAGGAAAGCAAAGATAATATTAAATTAGTTAAGATAGTAGGTAAATAAAGTTATGACTATATTTTACACGCATTATTTTTCTAGATATTTAACATTTAAAATGTAACACATGCACATTGTTCCGTCACAAAAATAAATAAGATAGACTCATACCTGTATTCATGATATAAGAAAGAAAACGTATACGTAAGCATTGAGTTTACGGCTTGTTCAGAACTATAGGATCTTCTTTCAGTTTGTTGAGACGAACACCATCCTTATTTATTTCGGTCGTTAACCTTAAACTTCAAATTTGTAAGAACCAAACCTTTTGTTCCACAACCATGTTTTGTTAACAGAGCATTTATTTTGTTTTAGAAGGTAAACGGCAACAAATTCTTGTACGATAAAAGATAATATTTGTAGGTAGTAAAATTAATACATAGGCTTAGAGAGCCTAGCATATATAGTTAAATTCTCCATCAGAGAACGACTTAGCAGAGAATATATCACTGGACGATATATCATCGGAAGATACTTTACCAAAGAACGCTAAAAAATAAACGTCTTACAAAAACGAAATATTGTAATACGCCACGAGGAACGTCTGAAAGTTGTGTATTTATGGACATTTTTCCAAGGTTTACCAATTAGAAAATTACATATGATCATAATTATTTATACAAAAGAAAGAATATTAAATTAAAACTAAAGGGAAGTGTTACACAAATCAAAACTAACTTGTGATTGTAAGCGCTATTAATATAAAATTAAGATGGAGAAATACTTGTATAAGGAAGGAAGTGGGACCTCAATGTAACAATATTATTGGTTAATAATTATTAATAATATATTTTATCTACCCACTCTAATAGTGGCATTGTGTTATTGTTTATATAAGTTGGATTAAATCAAGTGTATGGTTTTACGAGTAGGAATAACAATTCAAAGAACCCACTGCAGTCCCTACGATAAAAGTGCAGACCATTTATATTTTAGCAAGAAAATCTTAACCCTTTTGATTTATACAGAGGTAAAATTTAAAAACAAAGGTTATACGTAGCGCCCAACTTATTTTTGTATAAATCTGGTTATCAAAAGATAGACCAGGCTTTCCAAATTATTTAATGCAATTGTTATTCCTGCAGTAATAATGGTAAGTAGTTTCAGTTTGATTTAATTCAAGAAAATTTTTCCAGTGTTGTGGAATAAATACAACCACAATATATGCTGTATATACTGACAATTAGTAACAATACTCTTCAGAAATTACGGCTGCACTGCAAGGTGCATTTAGAGTGGCAACGAATATTGTTTGTGTGTCCCAAACTAAGTGGTTAAAATTCACCATGTGTGGATTCTATTAAAATAATACGTATTTTTGATACCAGAGTAAATACGCCAGGATCGAAATTATTTCCACATGCTCCCCTGAATAATTTAGTATTGCGTGCTTTTCGCAATAATTTAATGTCACGTGAACCCGTAACTAAATGCTGAAATAAAATAAACATCTTCAGATTTAACAATTTCAAATTAATTAAAGCGAAGCAAACGTACCCACTTTCGGCTTTGCAAATTAAAACAAAGTGAACAAGTTAACTTTTGAACACCGAAGTACTTGATGCTTTTCAGGCCAAGCTCAAATTCACAAGAAGATGCATTTTCGTGCAGTATTTAAATCAAAAAGGAAGACAAAATTCGCGTATGTAACAAAGTAGATAATATCCCTCCTAAGCACAGATGGTTCCCAAAATTAACGAACAAAATGTTGTTTTCAACCAAACTCGTTCCCACGAGGTCTGTATGTATGGTTGTCTATCTACCAGACTAAGTAGAATCCATTGTCGAATTCACTATAATTGTAACAGAAACATTTAACCTGTTACTCAGAACGCACCCTGCAGTGCAGCTGTAATTTCTGAATAGTATTGTTACCAATTGTCTGGTGTCAGCAGTGCGATTCGAACCCTCGCCCACACTGTGAACCAGACTCAAGGTTTCCTTGCTCGTTATACGAGTATTGAGCATTCTGGTCCACAGTGTGGGTGTGGGTTTGAATCCCATTGCTGACACCAGACAATTGGTAACAATACTCTTCAGAATTTACCGCTGCACTGCAGGGTGCATTCAGATTTGGATAAATAAAGCGAGGATTAGCCAAAGGAAAACGTATTATTTTTAAAGTTCGGGAAGACGGACAATTACAGACAAATGAAAATTTAGTTTTGGATGTTGAAATTGAAAATAAAGTAGATAGTTTACCAGTTATAGTTCATGATTTAAAATATTTTGAGGAAAAGTTAAATTTTATGCTGTTTTATGAGTGTGTGACCATTGGTGTAATTTACTAAGGTTTCGGTTTCTTTAAACTCGTGTGTATGTTTACGAATACGCTTTCCCAGACTGGTTATTTACCAGAAGTCTGTATTTTCCAATTTAGTATGACAAGTGTAAAATCCCTATCTTTATTACTGGTTATATAAGAATTGACCATGTGCTTTATCATTTATTCCAGTGGGTTACTTAATACATATTGAAAGAATCTTCTGTAAACTACCCAAACTTGTATAAACTTTTTTCATAGTGATTTCTTGTTAAAGCTCATTGAACTAACTCACAAATTTTTTTCTACAGCCTCGTGTACTTAAATGCACGTGCGTTACAAACTAACCAATAATTCAATAAAATTTCGAAGCATGATTTACATTGTAAAGTTAGAGATTCATAATTTCAGCCTGTGAGCATTGTTGATAAGTTTAAATATTTTCGTTGTTTTTTTTTATGCGTACTTTTTAAAATGTTAAGGCCCTTCATGCATAGGACCTCCAGCTAGACTTAATGAATGTGGCCGCTTTTATGGATATATTGTGTTACATGCCAAATTGTCATAAAGTTGGAAAGGGGGAGGGCATGAACAAACGAGGTAAGTCTGCTCCTAGGAGTAAACTATACCGCGGCTCGGCTGGCTAGTCGCGACGGGCGTGGGTCGAAGGGGAGGGGATTGGAAATAATATTATATTGCCGTTAGTCTTAGGTCAGGGTAATATGAGGGCACCACCCTTATCTTATTCGAGTTCTGCCTAAAATGGCACGGATTCCTAGTCCTTCAGAGAAGCCTACAAGATGAGGGAAAACTCGACTTCTTCAGACAAGAACCTGGATAAGTCCTACCTGGCCGTGAAAAATGTTTAATTCCACAATTGTGCCAAGCTGATTGCAGTTCCCGGTCTTCGTACTTTATATGCACTCTACTTCCGGTTGAAATATCTAAGGTAGTGAGTCGGTCTTACCTATAAATTCCTCAGGTAACTAAGGTTTCCACAAAACTATCTATATAAAAAAAAATAAGGTAACTGAATTCCTGTTAACAAATAAATATGACTTGTCAAAATTTAGTTTCAGGGATTAATTATAACTTTACAGAGATTATGCAAAGCACGGTTCTTCTGATTTAAGCACTCGCATGCGTTAGTTTATTAATAAGTCACTTCTCCTTAATATCTTATTTATTAAATGACTATCTTGGATTTAATTACGGTCAACATTATGGATATATATATATATATATATATATATATATATATATATATATATTTTACTGATCTAATCTATCTAATCTCTCTACCCTCCCTCCCTTATCTTTCTTTAATTTAATTTTTTTAATTTAATTTAATTTACACTTTTTGTCGCGCCTTTTATATAATGTGCACCTAATGCACGCCCGTGCACTTGCAACGTTTGGTTGGTTCTTTAATTTAACTGTTTATTACAATGCCTCGACTATTTGAGCTCTTAACTCTCAGGGTGTTCACCTACTTATAGTGAGTTCTGTTATAAGTAGATGTGCGATGCCCAACCAAACTGCACACTCTTTTGTTTTAGTACTAAATTTTTAATCTACTTTTGTATATGCCAAAATTTTACTACGATTAACGTTGCCTTGTGCCAAATTAAATTACTACCACAAATTTATGACTTTTTTTGACGTTTGAAGATATTTCAGCACTCACCTGGATTATACTTCGTCCTCGGCCTCACTAACTACTGGCTCAAGATCCTAGTAGCCGTATGCGTCTTTACACGGTTGTACTATCTGATAGAATTTTCGTATCGCCTCCAGGTGTCGTTCTTAATTTTTAGCTGCTCCCCAATATCTGAAATAATTAACCCTAATTTAGAATTTGGAATACCCAGTTATGTAACTTCCCCTGTGCTAATTCTTCTGTCCTAATTTTCTGCTTTGAATCCTCCACTACCAATTGTTGCTTTCCTAATTTCGCTCCTTGTGTTCTTCAATTAATCCGTCCGCCTTTTTGTCTTTTATCCAAATCTAATCGCCGTCTTGTTTCAAATTACTCGATGCCCCGCTACAAATCTATATCCAAATCAATCTTCGTTTCTTTATCTACCCACTCGATGTCCTGCTACCTATAAATATCTATCCAACTCTATTCAATTATTCGTCGCTTCGCCGTAGCACTATCACCAATCTTTACACTTTTTATTATCGTCGTCGTTGCTTATTTATCTTTTGCTGCTGCTCTTTACCCTTCTTTACTCAATCAAAACTATTCAAAATCAAACACTTTTATTAACTTTTAAAAAATCGTTACACAAATTAGCACAGTTCTATGAAAACACGTCTTTATACAAAATAATTTTGGAATAATCTCCCTTTGTTTTCTTTCCAAGGCGACCATTATAACATTTCTTGCCTACTAAATCATAAAATACATAACTAAAATCGTCCAATAATATCCAAACATTTCGTTTGTGTCGCACATACCATAATTCATGTCTTTTTACACTTTCATAATTCACATAAAATTCTAGTATTGGTCCCAAATATTTACAGTCCTTCAATCACATTTGACGTTGTTATAACTAATAATTTTGAGCTTACAAATCTTGTCCAAAAGTTGATTCTATATAAATTAAAAAAAACCAAATAAATCACACTTGAACCTGGATGCATGGTTGATAGTAAACATCCATAGACGCATCCGGTTTTGAACTGACAAATGTACTTTCAATGGCCTTTAAATTCAAACTCGGTATAAACCCTTGTGCACTGTACATCTTACTACGTCATTTAGTCATTTTAATTTACTTTTTGGCACTTATGTTTCGACTACCATTTTGAATGGTACTTTAGTATATGTAAAATACGGCAAACATACCTTTTTAACTTATGTGGTCAAATATATGGATTATTTTGCTTGGCATACACTACCTTGTACTAAACAACCCTTAGAACCTTTGGTAGCTCCCTCAAACATTATAATATATATATATATATATATATATATATATATATATATTGACATCGAGAAAATTCTTAACTTATGCCCTAGAGGATCCTCGCGCTAATCGAATTATACACTACTAACTAGATAATTGAAATTAAATCATGGCGTAACTTTAAAATTTCATTTCATACGCTACAAGAAGTAACGTCGAACAATATATAAACAGTTTGTATTTAAATTAAAAAAATTACTCACAGTTTACTGGTATAGCTACCACAGGAATTCAGCCCACAGTTCCCCTGATGTTTTTGGTTGGTGCGTCGAAGTTCCAGGATAGCGACATCAGCAAGCGGCTCTTTTTAATTCAGCAATGAAGTCAGTGATATGTGCGGAAAACTGAATTTGGATACGATCACACGAAGAATATGTTCATCCCACTAATTAATTCTAATTGGATGAGTCACTAATCACGACCACCTTTATAAAACAATCTAAGTTCACTCGAAACTCACCACTAGCTAAAACATTAAACCTAAACGTAAAACTAATTCCGTATTTAATAAGTCAGTGTTTGTTGGGTCGGGGTTTACACTATATTACTTTGGCGGCTCTCCCACGAATTATCAATTTTCGAAGTATCTAATCCGTCCTATATAAAATAAAATAGGATTGTTCCGGTTATAAGAAAACCTATATTGTCACGCGCCACAAGACCTTCAAAACTATTGAAGAGTGTTAATTGCGTTCAAAGAAAACTGACCTTCGACACAAATTGTTAAATTAGTCCCGCGCGTGACTTAGTTTCACTTCTCGTCTCTTGATCAACCACCGAGCCTTCACATCTTATCTCTTTCAGTACCCAACGAACACTGCTCGTCGCATAATTCTTATTCATTATTTCATACCATCCCTTACTCTTCTAGTAAATGAACGGGGGTGTAACGGTGTTGCCAACTAACGCCAGTGTACATTATCATGCCTGTGCCATGAACCAGGCACGTGATACGTGCTTTGTCCCTTGCTGCTAATTCTTGGAAGAACCTAACATCTGCCGTAGCAGGAATGCGAACAGGACTGTGAAAGTCAAAACTTGTCTATACAAAACGGGTTGTTAGGAACGAATATACATGAATAGAATAACTGCTTAAATGTGGATTCTTTAAAATGATTCATATATCTGATGGGGTTTCGACAACCGGACTTACTAAGAATACGCTAAACTAATTTAGAACTACCAACCCTTGGTTTTCCCCTTGAGAATTAGAATGTAATTTCTTTACCTTCCTAAAATATGGATTTTAAAATGAAAATATGCGAAATGGTTAATGTGTATTTACAAAGATAAAAACCGCAGGTTACAATTGATATAAACGTTTTGTGAAATTCACATTTGCATAATTGTATATCAAGAATTGAAGGATGTATCTATTATTTTCATGTATTAATATATCTTAGCGTGTATATGACAGTGTTGCAGAATTTTTCTGTATAATTTGATAACAATTATTTAATGTGTTCATTTTTACGAAGTATTGTATTCTTTTGAAACTAAAAGTTTTACTTTAAGGTGGAGACTCTGATGGTCTTTCAAGAAGACACCGAACCAATATCAATCATATTGCAGCGGCTGTGGTTTCTGATATAGGGACAAATAATTTTGCTACTATAAGAACAACAAGTATAGTTACCAAACAACAAAAAGAACATATGCAGGTGAGTAGGATAAAAATAAATAAATCAACAACTATTGTTGAATATTTAAGTTTGTAATCAGGCACGTATAGTTGTTCTAAACCAACGGTGGTGAACCTGTGACTTGCGTATCACAATTGGCACCTGTAAAAATTTGTTTGTCATATTACAATTTTCAACGAACTTCGTTCGTTTATGAAATCTATTTGTCTGTGTGTCCGAGGCCTTTTTAATGGTCGGACATCAATGTGATACATCAATCGATTCAGCTCGGTGTCCAGAGCTTAAGTTTTGATGTCAGTTAAAATCGGGCCACGGGACGCCGAGCCCCGGAAAATCCACAGGGATAATTAAAATTTTAAATAAGTTTAAAATCAATATGCGACACATATTTGAACAATTTATGGCATTTCATGCCAATTATTCCAATATTATAGACATTGTTTAAACTTAAATTTTGATTACCGAAAATAATTAGATTCATATAAAAAAAAAAAAATTTCTTATCTTATTGATGAGAAGTAATATATAGCTTTTAAAATATTTATTCAATAAAATAAAATATATTAAAATGTCTCTTTTGTTGTTTATAAATTTTTGTATTTTATCTGAATACTTATAATTATTACAACATAATAATTTTAATTTCTTTAATTTGTTTTAAAGTAAGTCTACATTTGGAAGTTCGTTGCGACAATGGCTTGCATTTTCAACTTGTTAAATTTGCTATGTACCTAGATGTTGCTGGGAGAAAACTACTAGACTCGGAGAGTGGGGGATTCACCTACATATAAAAAACAACAAAAAAAATGTCGCCCTCGATTATCTATTAACAATAAAAATGAATTAAAATTTCTTGAATCACAAGACAAAGAAAAGTATTAACTTTAAGTTATATTGTAAAGGACAAATTTTATAATGGATCCATAAAGTGCACATTTCGTAGCTAACATGTAATAAAACTCATTGAAAAAAAGTAATGCTTAGATTTTCTCAATAACAAGTGTGTTAAATTAAAGTATTTAAGGTAGATTTTCTCAATAGTACGTGTGTGAAATTAAAGTATTAATTGTAAGTTTTCTCAATAGCAAGTGTATTAAATTAAAGTATTAAATGTATACCAAGTTGTAGTAAGAATTAAAGAAATATTACCAGAAGCACTAGCGAAGCTAGCTTTGAAACATGTATGGTGAACTGGTTTCTCAACATCAACTGCTGATAAATAATGATCCTTGATATGCTGTTGGACTTGTATAGTTGAACGTTAGTCACTAGTTATACCATTGATTTAGAGCTACTTTAGTTTTTAGTATTTGTTGTACATGTTGGAAGAAAATGTTGTTTTTATAATGGGGATTTTCTGTAAATAAATAAATATGCATAAAGAAAACGAGTCACATACCTCTATGCTTTGGGATGCTTATCTTGCAACCATCGGGGGTGAGTCAGCACAGTAACGCCACGGTAGTCAGGATCCATTTGCCCTGCCACAATAACTGCAGCAGCAGTCTACAGACAAAAGCAGTTGGTCTACGTCAACAAACAGTTGGCCTACATAAAGAAAGAACCAATTTAGCCTCCAGCTAAGAGCTAAAAAGAGAATCTGATAGAATGGGTAAGCATGAGAAAACTCATTTATACACGCAAGGCACCTACTTGTCGAACAAAAAAAACGTGCATCGCTGTAGAAAATATTTCAACGCACAAGCTGCAGAATCAAATTAAAAATTGGTTCAAATAACACGAGTTTGAAGTGCAATCCTCGCGTTATCAAAGCGCGATTAGCAAACTGGAAAACACGTTATCAACTAATGGTAGGATCTATTATTTTGGCAAGTCCTTAGGTGGGAAACACAAGAGAAAGCAATTATCCGTTATCGGAATGTTTAAACAAATAAACGGATACCTAAAACAAGGTATTGACTATTTAATTTATCGAATAAATTTTCATTTTAGAATGAATAGATTTGAAAGAAATGTTATGATTGCACGTACTATTGTAACGAGGTAAAAATACAGGATGAGGTTTTGAATAGAAACAGAAGCTAGGTGAATGAAAAACGAATTACCACAAAAAGGACGTATTTGAATCTTTCGTCGAATATAAACTTAACAAATTGTATCCTCATTTTATAATGAAAAATGGTGAAACGAAAATTTCTGAAAACCAACGTTGTAATTCTAGTATGATGCGTTTTTCCAATAAAAGTTGCTTATTTATCAATATACAGTACAGAACTTGGTGCTAAAACAAGATAAGTGGCATCAAATTGTTGAAGTTGAAATTGATATGGAACAATGTCCAGAGCTTGCTAAATTGAATTTTGATTTTTATTGCTAGTAAGAACCCAATAGACATCTACCAGTTGTTTTTATCAGAGGATCTAATAGCACTCATTGTTGAAGAAACTAACAAAGGTGCAAGCCAAATTATAATAAACCAGAGCTCAAAATCTACGCTTAAATTGTTTTTATTGTAACAACATTGCAATGAAACATTTTTTTTTCAATTATCTTAGTAATGGGATTGATTGAAGTACCTTCGTTGAATTTATATTAATTGACAGATCGTATTTTTCGAAACGAGTTGATTGCAAATACCATGTCTCTGGACAGATTCTCCTGCTGTATAAATCTCTTTAATAATGAGACAAAGATAATGACAAGTGAGTTACAGCCTAGTTCTAAACCAAAATTAAAAATAGGCAATAACGAGTTAGAGGAGGTAGATGAATTTTGCTATTTAGGTAGTATAATTACAAAGGACGGACGTAGCAGAAGGGATATAGTAGCTAGAATACCTCTAGCTAGAAAAATGTTTTAAAAAAAAAACACTTACTAATAGCTAATAGTATTAGTTTAGATAATAGAAAAAGTTTCTTGAAGTTGAACGTATGGAGCGTTTTATTATACGGTGGTGAGACTTGGACAATTAAAGAGGTAGATAAGAAAAAGATAGAAACTTGGTGTTATAGGAGAATGTTAAAGATTAGTTGTACAGATAGAGTAAGAAATGAAAAAGTTTATAGAAGGAATGTTTATCCACAAACCTTAGCCATGACTACTTACGACTAGAAAGAGTAACCGTGATCTAATTATATCTAAACCATACACATAAACCTTATAACAGTTGATGCCCCTGGTCCAGTGTCGTTCTAAAAATTTTTGTCTAATGTACTTGCCAGAAGTGATACCCAATTTCACCTATTCTTGAATGTCACATCGTTTATATTTTATATTGTAACAAAAAAATATTAATTACTATTTCGTTCACCTTGTAAATACGGCTATAGTGTGGCAAGCCCGTGACGCTACACCTGTTGCACGTATAAACACAAGATAAGGATGCCAACAGTCTGCTTCGAGTTTCGGTTATGAATAGACGTGCAAACGAATCTCGCGTTCTAATTTAAATTAATGTATTATTCGTTCTTGTAATTAATATTACAGTTCGCTTTGTTTTATGTTAACGTGTTATACATATTTAATAATTTCAATAACTAATGTTATTGCTTTCGGTGATTGTAAACAATCTCTGCCATTTCGTTTATACACTAAACTTGTAAACGAACCACATGAACACTATTAAACGTTTAGCATGGCTTTACATTCTTTATTGATTGATTCAAGCCCGTACCCCACGACCCTAATTGAGTTTAAATAAATAAAAATAATATTAAGGCGCCCAAATAACTCAATACAGTCGTGCAATAATATTATAATTCGTGCACTGTCCAAGTGCCTCATACAATCGTCTTATAAGCAATATCTGTTGCAGGTAGAGCGTTCACTTAGGGAGGACCCAAAATCATTCTGGGCCTACATTCATTCGAAGCTACCCAAAACTAGAATACCAGGTAAAATTTGTTATCAAAATCAAACCTTTGAGTCACCTCAAGCAATTGTTGAGGTCTTTAAAAACCATTTTAGCAGTGTCTACACGACACACTCTGAATATGACTTTGGTGATAATGAGAATGGTAAAGTTCTTGTCAACAGCATTTTGAATATAAACAAAGTCACTCTGTCTGAAGTTGAAGACAGCATTTGTAAACTCAAAAATAAAGCTACTTGCGGCATGGACCAGATTCCTTCATTCTTTCTTAAGGACTGTGCTGGTGCTTTAGCTTACCCGCTGTCCTGTATATTTAATATTTCACTTAAAAGTGCTATATTTCCATCCATTTGGAAAACTTCGATAATCTGCCCTATCCTAAAAAATGGAGATCCGAACAATGTTGCCAACTATAGACCTATATCTATTTTATCTAATTGTGCAAAAGTTTTTGAAATGATTTTGCACAACAAAATATTTCCTTTTGTTTCACACCTTATATCGCCAAATCAGCACGGGTTCTTTTCCAAAAGATCAACTACCACTAATTTAGTCCTTATGACACAATTCATCTCTGAGACCCTAGATGCACATGGCCAAGTCGATGTTATATATGCAGACATTTCCATGCTATTTTAATACATAAACTACGAGCATATGGCTTTAGCAACGTATTACTGCAGTGGTTTGACTCATATCTAAAAGAACGGATCCAATTTGTTACTTACAATGGTTATAAATCTGCACCCTTTACTGCCACCTCGGGTGTGCCACAGGGTTCCAGTTTAGGACCCTTGCTATTTACCCTTTTTATAAACGACATTTGCAAATCCTTAACCTGTTGTAAACTTTTATGTGCTAATGATATCAAGCTCTACGCTAATATTGAATCGTATAATGACTGTAATAACTTGCAAATGGAAATTAATAGCCTTATTAGCTGGTGCCAGACTAATAAGCTCTCCATCAATGTTGCTAAATGTTACATTGTTTCATACACCAAGAAACTGGAACCCATAAATTATTCATATAGTATTGGACAACAAAAATTAAATAGAGTTAGCAGTATTAAAGATTTGGGCATTACTTTTCACTCTGCTCTCACATTTACTTTACATATTAATAAAGTTGTAAGTGCAGCATGTAAAACACTAGGATTCATCATTAGAAATTGCAAGGACTTTTTGAATGTAGAGTGTTTGAAAATACTCTATCAAGCTCTTGTTCGGTCAAAGCTGGAATATTGTTGTATTGTCTGGTCTCCTATTTATGACCGCCATAAGTTAGCACTACAGGGAGTTCAACGAAAATTTCTAAAATTTTTGTTTTTTAAAGCTGAAGGTCGATATCCCAACAGAGGTTGTTGCCAAAACTACTTGTCCAACACATTCCTGTTACATTCCTTGGAGACTCGTAGGATTATGGCGGGTTTAAATCTTTTTATATAGGCTCCTTCATAATGACATAGACTCACCTGAACTTGTTTCCTACATCTACTTACGTGTTCCAAGAACTACTTCTAGACAACACAAACTGTTTTTACTCCATCCGCTAAAACAAATGCGTTAATAAAGTCGCCTATATACACGATGATTACTAGTTATAATTTTATTTGTGGAAACTGCGATATATATTTTGATACTATAAATTTTTTAGTAGATGTTACGCTTAATAAACTGCAACAAATGCATTGTTAAATTGAACTCATGTCAAATTTTCCTGTAAATGGGTTTATTACCTGTTGGAAATTAAAATAAAATAAATAAATAAAATAAATAATACTTATTTATATTTACGGTTAACACCATTATTTTAAATTACAATATAATTATCGATACAGGTAACTTAAACAACATAATGCAGCTTTTAAACAACTTGCAAATTAAATTATATGCACTAATTAAATTAATTTATACAGGAAGAATAAGTAAGATAAGTGAAGTGTATAAACAAAAATGAAGTACACAACAAAATAGCAATTAGATATTAAAAATATTGCTGTATAGCATAGTAATGTATGTACAACTAGAACTTACACTATTTGAATGAGACATATCGTAATGATTTCTTTAATGAATATAGAGTACAATCGAACAAATTAGAAAAAAACTTGCTACGTACATTGTCGTAGCCTACAAAAAAACCAAAAGTAAGATCACTGGGCTCAATCGGTGAGTAGACGGGGTATTTCTACTACGAAATACAGCGAGGCCTGAAAAAAAACATACTGGCCCTCATTCATAACTCACAACAAAACAAAAAAAAACTTATAATTAAGCAAAATATATTACGGGAGCATAGTAGTACTCAAAAATGGATACTCAATAACCACAATGTACATCTAAAAGCAAAACCCAAAAGAAAGCATTTTTTTACAATGGCGAGCTGTAGTTTTTAGGTTGCTCCCCCATTTTAATTACAAAAAAATCAACAGTACAACTTTAAAAACCACAGCCCCAAGTGATCATAGTAAGCCTAGAAACAAATACCTACAAATAAATGACTACAGTGATCCCCATAAATACAATATGAATAATCCATATTCACTCACATATGTACAGTCGTTTTCACTACCAGGCCATTAATTAACAAAATTTCCTATCATAGTCATACTTAGAAAACAAAACAAAAATGTTTTTTGTTATATTTTTACCCTTGTTACTATCAGCTAACAAATTGCACCTTTATATTTCCTAAACCCTTACCTGATATCACAAGGTCGAGAATTTCTTATTAACAATGAAAGCCCAAGGTAAAGTTGGATGGAAAACTACTCGAGGAAAAGAAAAGCTCTTTAGACATAAACGGCTAGCAGAGTGTTAGCTCTGGGTAGATCATGAGCTTGGGTCATGGGCTGTCAAAAGACCAAAAATATAAATAATGAG
Organism: Platerodrilus igneus; assembly: GCA_036346225.1. Lineage (NCBI taxonomy): Eukaryota > Metazoa > Arthropoda > Insecta > Coleoptera > Lycidae > Platerodrilus > Platerodrilus igneus. The sequence continues at coordinate 5,891,664 of JARFIW010000001.1, read as the reverse complement.
CGCCACCGTATTTTTCAATACAACAACCTACAAAAATTAACGGTGCTTGTATTAGGGGAATGCGGAAACCTTATATCAACAGCACTAACATAGCCATAAAACTTGAATTTCACTCTTTTAAAACACTTACCAAAATCTCAAACACCAGATGTCATACAGATGTCTCGACTTGACATGTGAACAAACAAATGCACAACATGGACACCGTTTGTGTCCTCAAAAATATTTACCAAAAATAAAATAATAGAATTTAGGTTTCAAAAGTATACACCCAGGGTATTTGTTATCATTACACACAATTTCTGATCAGGAATGACTTGTAAACTTTACTTGTATTTTAAATAATAAAAAAAGTCATGCAAAAAAAAATAGATTCTATTTGCTTAAATTTCTTGATTCATTTTACTATAATATTTTCAACTAATAATTTTTTTATAGGACTGAAATATACTAATAAGGATTTTTATTCAATAACATAAAGATCTCTGAATGAATCTTTCTTAATAAATTTAACATAAAGATCTCTAAATGAATCTTTCTTAATAATTTTCATGTAAGGATTTGAGTTCTCTTAATTATTCATATTACATATTCTTCAAGTCATAGTAGCACTACTTCGACTTTAACAATGAAATTTAATTACCTAAGTGCAGATAAACTAGCATGTATCAACCTAGAGTTACTTTTACTTAATAGTTATTAAAAGAATTCCTCATGTTGACTAAAAATCAAAGTACATGACCTCAAAATTTTTAAACATATTTTTAAATTAACGTAACATGACATGTGAGGTCTAAATAGGACAGCTGAATATATGTTTTTTATATCTGACATAATATGTCACTCACAACTTTTTAGCTTAGTCAACTTTATCTGTATGTGCAGTCATTCTGACAAGCAATGAATTTGTTACCTAATTCTTTCTTTCTTTAAACGATTTTTACGTGACTAGAGTTCAGTCTAATATTTTCTTATTGCAATTTAACTAATATTGAAAGTGATTAAATGCTAAAAACACTCACGTGTGGAGATACTGCTGTGAACAAAAGAAATCGGACTATAACCTCAGCTGTCGGAAATTCCAGGAATATCTGCTTTCTGCGACGCACAAATAGAAGCCACGTGAATACTTACGAAATTATTACTGGAATTGCGAGAACTCTTCTGAATAAAACCAGTATTTAACGGAACTAACTTCTGCTTGATTTTACATCATATAAAATTTAGTACTCCAAAACCAAAAGGAAATTGTATATGATATTCTCATATCATATGGTTACGTGATATTGCATTATTTGATACTGCTTTATTTGATATTTCCATATATGATATTGTATATGATATTGCATTATAGGGAAAATATTAATAAAATTTATTTAAATAATTTATACCAACTGTATTAAAGATGAGGGTGAGCTTCCATCTCCTTAGACCTGCAGGGATCAACTGAACTGCTCTAGGCGGAACATATAAAAGAATATCATCATGCTAAAGCCGCTAGGAAACAACCTCCAGACACCAAGATTCAATCAATTCCATTTCTTTTTCGGACTGTGTTACAGGCCACGTGTTTAGACACGACCATCTTGACTTTACTACGCTGCTTATCGCAGCTTGTCCCTTCTAATGTTGATAGTAAAGTGCTCGAAATTAACAACTCGACGAAGCTTAGTAACGAATCTTAGACCTCAAAGGTAAAGGAGTCTATATGCTATTATTAATTTTATGTATTATTTTTATCGTACGGAATTTTACTAATTATATTTTTTATATTATTGCCGTTTTATTTTATATTAATGAACGAAGTGTAACTACGAAAAAAAATACGTTACAACTTGTCTTAAATAGAAAATCACTATCGTGAGAGTACAGTTAATTACGTGAAGTTCTCACAATAAAGGATCAGTATATATAATAAAACCCATATAGGGAATAACGGATTAACACTCACCCATGTGTCGATGCTGATGGGCCTATTAACCCTCCTTAGTGTCGGAGCCGAGTAGCTGGGCGTATGACCACATAAGTTGTATCCATAAAAAAGGGGCGGCACTCGCCTCTTCATTTAGGGCCAAGGTGACAACACGGTCCTATCCACCGGAAACCACTACAAAACAAAAAAATTACAGGCAAAGATTAGAGCCGGTACAAAAGAAAAGTACATTTTTTTCCAATTACAAATACTTGCCACACAATGGTGTGTGCGATATTCGAACGAACGGAAACACAAAAGAAAAATTACGACGGCAACGACAGAATTTAGTAACAAACAATTCGTTTTCAATAATAAGCATTCCACGCAAAAATGCTAGAATTGTCAAACATGGGTTTATCCAATAGTTCGATACCTCATTTCGACGAGTGCCTAGGTCGTTGCAATCAGGAAGTACGTATATGCTATCAGAATAGTAAGCCCGCGCATAGACAAAACAAGGTACTGACTATCTAATTTAATAATGGATATTTTCATTTGGTAATCTAAATAGATTGAAATTCAAATTATTAGGAAGTGTACTATTGTAAAGCTGTAAAAGATGCAGGAGGGTGTTCTAAAGATCTAAGCGGGCTCTATTCGAATGAATGATGTATTTTTATTTAGTCGAAAATAATCGTAACAAACTGCCACCGAAGATTTAAACAAAATTTTAATTTGTATGAAATAAATTGGTTGCATTCTTTACATGCATTATTTTCTGTATTAATTATACTAATTATTTTTAATATTCATTTTATATTTAAGGAGGAAATGCATGAGCAAATGTCAGGATACAAACGAATGCGAAGAGAACACCAAAGTGCTTTAATGAAACTAGAAGAAAAATGTAAAATGGAAATGGAAAACCATAAATCACAATTAGATAAAGAATATGAAATATTATTACAAACCTTTAGTAGAGATTTAGAAAAATTACAGGTTTGTAATTTCATGTATTATTTTCAGATTTATGTGTTATTTAAATTTTTTCTAGATAAGACACCAACAAGAATTAGAAAAGAAACTAAAACAGAACCAAGTAGGCGAGAAGAAATTATTGAAAGACATTACCAGTCGACAGGAATTAGATAGAAAAGCTTTTGACACTCATAGAAAAAAAGAATATAAAGCGAATAAAGAACGGTGGAAACGAGAATTATCTCAAGATGATTCAACACCTAAGCGGCAGAGGGATGCTACATTACAGTAAGTATCTATTTATTAGTTTGTTTTGAGCATTTAATCACATTAATTTGGTAACAGGGAAAAAATATTTTCCAGAAATCACGCAAATGTCTACTTTTTAACACTCGTTTAATATACAAAATACTCTATTTTAATATTTCAGTTCGTTACTAAACAACCATTCCTGCCGTAAGTTGGGAAGTAGTTTTACCTGTCACTGGATATTAAAAAAATTAATTTTTGACTCATAATGTATATTCAACTTGATCGGTTCTCTGATTTGTTACATATGTTGATGACGCATTTTAGTTCGCATATTTTGTGAGGCTCATGTTTGCTTCTGTAAGCTGTAAATCCATCTTGAAATTAATTAAAATTATCATAGAGGACCACTGGAATCAGCGTTCAATGTACGCATCTGAATTTCGCAAATTTACAAATTTTATAACAATTTGAGACATTGCGCCAATTGTATAGCTGTGACCAGAAAAGAAGACCATCACATGATCATGTGCGTTCTTCTGTATCAATACACATTTCTGAAGTCAAATGACCATCCACTTGCAGTTATTGAAAAGTTTTATAAGAAAAATCAACATTACCAATTCGATTTTATTTCCAAACATTCTACAGGTACGTTGAAGTACATCCTCCTCACAGAAAACTAGCATTGATAATTGTAATGAACGTGACACATCAGATATCTTAAAAAACTATTTTGCTACTGTTGCCTCAAAATTAGTTGAAAATAACAAAGTTTCCACTTTAACTGTAATTAACTTTTTACGTAGAAATCAGTGTTGTGTCTCTGACTGCTTTGCGTTTTTCCCACTAGATCCACATGAGATTTTAAAGGTTATAAATTCTTTCAAAAACAAAACTACTACAGGTCATGACAACATACCTGCAAAAGCCTTACTGGCTTTACCACTTAACATTATTAGTCACTTTTCTGAATTAATAAATGAATCTTTCTTACTGGAGTGTTTCCAAACTGCTTAAAATTTGCAATAGTTGTTCCACTACACAAAGGGGGCACTTTCACCGTTAACAATTTTATACCTATCTCTCTTTTATCTACCTTTTCTGAAATCATCGAATCACTTGTTAAAGAACGGCTTATAAATTTTGCATTCAAATTTAAAATATTTTGTCCTAATCAGTATGGATTCTGTCCTAAAATATCTACAAGCGATGCAATGTATAATTTCTTAAATAATTTATATGTTATATTAAATAATAGTTGATGCTCTTCAGCCACTGTGTTTGTAGTTCTAAGTAAGGCATTTGATTTGGTAAATCATTCAATATTATTGCATAAATTAGAATTTTACGGTTTTAGGGGTATAGTCAACGACTGGTTTAAATCTTATCTTGAGAATAGATCCCAATCCGTTAGGGTTAAGTCTAACGACTCATATATATTGTCTGAGAAAGCTGTGTTAAACTTAGGCCTTCCACAGGGATCGGTCTTAGGTCCCATTTTGTTTTTATTTTTTATTAATGATTTTACTAGCTGCACAGTATATGCCAACTGTACTCTCTATGCAAATGATATTAATCTTCAGTGGGATGCACTAAATGTTGATTCCTTAAAAGAAAAATTAAACACCGATCTCCTATCCTTGAGAAAATGGTTTTATAATAATAGACTGTAACGAATACAATTACCTGCTTCATAAATATACGCTTTTGTTCCATATATCTATTTAACAAATGTCCATTATTAAACAGTAAATATTAAATTCCGATAGAAACAATATATTACTAATTCATACATAGAGCTCCACCTATATTTAAATACTCAAAGTAAAATTTAAGATTTCTTCTATTTGTATGTATCTTGATAGAATATCCCCTTCCTGCGCGTGCTTGGATAGTAACAAAGCCTCGTGGCCAAGCTTCATTATTCTACATCGGGATGTAATCAGTGAAGCAAGTGTTAAAAACGTGGGCCAGCAGGTTTTGATAAAACATGCCGTCCCAGAGAGAGGTGAAATGGTGTCAACGGATACCATGGCCTCATTTTTAGTTGTTGTATCGACCTACTATAATCAAGAAAAATATATCTATGCGTAAGTACGAAATCATATCGAAGTAAAGTAAAACAAGTAAGAAATCATATCAAAAGCAATAAATCTTTCGTATATAATTGTTATGGAACGCAAATTTTTTGTAAGCATGTGATTTGTCGAGTTGTAGAGCGATAGATCTTTCATGTATAATTGTTGTGGAACACAGAAGCACTTTTGGA